>OY728163.1:1529104304-1530354304 GCA_963277665.1 Viscum album | reverse complement strand
AATAGTATACTCATTAGGATCCTCCCTGAAGCCTCTCATGTAAAAGGTAAAGAAATAATGCTAAAACACAGTGAAAACAAGTGAAACTAACTCATAACCTAAAAAGGTATACTAGGTTTCCATCCTCACCATGGATAATCTCACCAAGTATCATATATAAGAGTATATAATATAATAAATAATATCAAGGGTACCCCCACTACTGCTTCCCCACTGGTTTGTCGCTCTGCCCCAACATCACACGCCCTGGGAATCTCTCTCCAAAAAGGCTAGCCCATAGACACTTGGGAGAATCACCACAACATGAACCCCATGCAACACACCACCACGTCCACATAACCAAAAGATACCAAGTAGTTTTTGGGAGCCACCATATCTCACATAACATGTATCATATGTCGGGTATTATACCTAAAGCCATCATTTCCCATACACCGAGTAAGGATCCACAAGCCATCACATTCGCTACACATTATACCTATAGTAGTCCTTAGAAAACTATATCTAGAATACATGTGTGTGAAATAACCATATGAAATTACAGCCCTCTACACATATATATGGGGAAAACTAACCATCATGCATAACATCATAAGTAACTATAAAGAGAAGAGAGTGGGGTAAAATGGGGTAGTCATCCATCCATCCTCCCACCAAGATGTTGGGGAAACCCCCCCCCCCCCCCACCAGGGATTAGAATCCTTAGGGTGTCAGTTTCTCTAACCAACAGGGTGTAGTAGTGCATAGAAACAAAAAAATGTACAAGATATTATATAACTCACAACCACACTATGGGAATATCCTAGTCTCAGACTCAACTGTAGCTAATGTCTCTCAGACTCTTGGCTACCACTGCTAGGACTAGATATCCTACAAGAACACAACCATTTAAAGATATATATTAAGTTATCTTATTCCTTTTCATCGGTTTCACTTTATGTTAATTAATTCTTTAAGAATTAATCAACCATTAATATTTCCCACAATACATTATAACAAAGTTTCATGCCCTCCAATCATAAGAAAACCAGTTCCACGAATACTCATAATTATAACCTCGGTATTGCATCCTAGAAAACTCCAACCCCATGGGTTAAAAATTTATTCCTTTATTAACAACATTAATTTCCATATTAGAAGGTATTCTAGGAAAACATTCTAAGCTACCAAACACAAGGGGATCAACACTATGAGTGGGTTACCTACCCGTCGATTCTTTTCCACCTATAGTAGGAGTGTAGACTCATCCAACTATGATAATATAAACACAAAAAGCATGTGACATACCTCACGCATCTACACCTCTCTTGGAAGGAGAGTAACCAAACCATCTGCCTAATGTAGTGGGGAAAGGAAAGCAGATAAACAACAACATGGTTATTAGCCACGAAACTGATTCAAACAAGAATCCCGGTTTTATAACAATGGGTAATCCCAGCTTCAACCTATTCTATCATCTTTGGTTTCCTCCCTGACACCCACATGCATATACTGATGCATCTCTCCACTTAAGGCATCAACTGTTGCCTCAACAACCGGGTCTCCCCACCCCTCATACCATAATAGCACTGTAGGCTCATCCATACTAGTCTCACAACACATTCTGGCCTCCCTACCCAAAATCCCACAACATCCCTCTAGGATCATCCATCCCAAGCTCACAACTCATCACAAGAAGTAGAAAACAAACATAGAAACTAGGCTCTCAACCCTAAAGTAAGGCATCCATTCTTTACACACAATGAGATCTCATGTATCCAAAGCACAAGGAACCTAGGATTTATAATAAAATAGGCAACCCAGGCCCTTAAAATGAATTATATTTTATCACACAACCTTTTCTTATTCCATCTTGAATTAACCAGCTTATTATCATAGGTTCCAACTATGGTAAACCTAAGAAATAATCTATATCATGCTATAAAAAAATAATTAAACAATTAATTTAATATTACTTTTATTCTATTATCAACAAGAATCAACATGATTCAGGTTCATTAACCAATTAAATTAAATATGCATATTTGTATAAATTTTATTATCATCAAATTGTAACAACAACAACCAGAATCAATAAACATGCCTGTTGAATTATTTTATCCAATTAATTATGAATTAATTTCAGCTTTACGTTCTCTACCAATTTCCATTAAGAACAACATTCTAAACCAATCAAGGAATATAAATCACACTATATAGAAAATCAATAGGTAAACTATAATCATGTTACAAAGCAACAACATCAATATGTGATCGATGCCAATTATTTAATCTAGTTCAAATAATTATTAGTTCAATTTCATTACGATACAAGGGGATAAATCATTCTAACTATATGATTTTACATAAATAAATAGAGAGGTAATGAATCCCCTACCTCAAAACATCATTTATGTTCTTCGTACGAGAATGGACCATGCAAAGAATCTCCGATCACCCCTCCTGTAAGAACAACATCCATCTGAGGATGTCATGGCACCACTGCATCAACAATAACTAAGAGAAACCCCATTAGAAACATGGGTAATCAAATGTCATAGCACGATGATAATAACTAGAGGAAAACGAGATCAATTTGGGAGAAACCATTATAAAACAATGGAAAAACACACCTTGGATCAACTCGGGTCACCACATATTAAAGATGGAAGCATGAGATCAATTATCATCGAAGGGATCTCCAAAATTTCAAGGAGGGGATTTCTAGGTCTCCTAGGATGAGAGAGAGAGGTAAGTTGGTTTTGACTACCTAAGAGGCTGTAAAACACTTAAAAATTACTGCAATGGGGAATTACATAATGTGTAATTCCCTTTCACGTCGTGTAATCCTCGTGGTTGAGTTGTCACCGAAAAAACATGTCTCTTATTCATTTTATTTTACTTTTAAAACCCCAATATATTACATAGATTGAAACCCTCTTTCACATCATTTAATGTTTTTACATGGCGTGAAACTCACTTTCACGTCGTGAAAGTTCCCTACCCCCAACTCTCAGCACCCAAACTCTTCCAGACTTCTTCTGAGCCTCGTCCAAGATCTGCAGGCCTCGGGAACATGCAAAGGGTCAATCCACATAGATATGGTCCCTCAAAACTAACCATGTTATATTGTCATTTATATTTTTATCACTTAATTTTAATATATAATAAATATATTTCTTAATAAAAGTGAGTCATTAACTTGACTCATAATTCCTGCTAATATCAGATGAACCTTGAATATTAAAATAATATTTTTTCATATAATATTTTTTTCTCATGTATTCACTTGATAATTTGTGGATAATTTTAATAAATAAGTCTAATTACAATTATTCTATACTTAAATAATAATGATTTTATTTATTAATCGATGATCATTTAATCTCGAACACATCTCAAACCATGTGGTGGGGTTTATTGTGTACTATATTCCTATTCGATATAATAGGGTAGAATTTTGAATTCACTATTGTGTGTGACCCTCTAAGCCCTTATCCCAATAGTAGTGAATACTATTCATAGGCCAAGAGTGGAGTCTAGCAACTCCTCAAGTCCCGTAAGTAGATAAGGAGTAGTCATAGAAATGACATCCTTCATACGAACACACATCGTCTAATGTAATCTATTTGTCTCACGATATCTCATAAAGTAGGATGCACACTTCATGTCATCATCCTTTCTTGCATTATTATTCATTGTCCTTACTTGATGGGATTTCCTTTCTCCACATGATCATGGATTTATATGGGTATTACCATCTTGATCAACTAGGCCCAAGATATTTCTTCCTATTAGAAGTGACAAATTTTTTCTTGATTATTCAATCAATGGCATACCTCCATTGATGCACCCAACACAAGATACCTCTATATAACTTAAATAATTAAGTTTTTTCCATGAATAAATGTATTCAATCAAATATAATATACTAATAATAATCTCAAGTCATGAGAACATCACACGTGTTCATAGATAGGAGATTCTAATGACACTTGAAACATGTAGTGTTTTTATTGGTGAGTCAGCCCCCATGATCTCATCTACTGAGGATCGCCAATTTTGAACTTCATTAGAATTCATCTCAATGCTTATGATCCCACAACACCTGATAGCCATGCATCATTTGTGTCTAGTCAATATAATGTATCTAGACTAAAAGGGCATATATTTATGATTAATGTCATAGTATCTCGAGGTTCTCATTATAGCCTGTGAACTTATATAACTTTTTGATACAATAAATAATCTATGAAAATTACCATTTAAATAGTATATGTAGAAATATCTACACTATTATGGTAAGTAAGCATCATTAATTACTCATTGTATACATGATATGATAATTGAGAAGTGTTGTTTATTTGGGTCTAGGGAACCCACTATTTGAACACACCCCGTAGGCCAATAGAAAATAATGTGAAGAAAAGTGGGGGGAAATAAAAATAATGAGGTGAATACATCATTGGTTAATGTGGTCTTGGAAAACCATTACAAAATAGTATAATAAACTAGATTAAATAACACAAGTTATGGGCAGGCTCATGCGAAGAACGACAGTCATCGACAAAAGAAATTAGTTAATAAATCCATGATTAATCTTTAATAAAAAGGTAGTAAACATAAAATAATGAGACCTAACTCAATAATTGATTGATCGTTGGTGAATAAAACATTTTCAAATGATGGAAAAGAAGATCATTTGTGTTTTTTGTTTGTCTCACGGTTCACCTCAGTTTGTTTGTCATTGTTTTATGATCCCGATCACGATCAGCCAACAGAGAACGATTCCTCCTCATCTCTAATCCTCACTAGGTTATATGGATAGCTTTATCAAAAAATCATAATGATGTATTTATAGAGTATTATTAGGTTTAGGGTTATTAAATAAATTTATTAAAATTAATTAATTAATTCAGTTACCACACTTGTCAATGGATACCTTTGTGTGCGTCTTGTGTTTTGTCAAATCACATATAAGGGTAAATATATTATATTATGCACACATAATTTTTCAAAAATAATGGAATATATATTGAATGATGTCTTAGATGAGAAATATGAGACATCCATTAGGTCTGGACTATGGGTTTTACCCTAGGCATGACATAACCTTTGTGCGCGTTAGGTGTTTGGTTAAATCGCATGGGAGGGTATTTTATTTAATATTTTTATTATATTTTCATTACTTTTAATTATTAAATTCGATTTTGTTCATATTCTACAAGCTTAAGACCACTATTTTCATCCCCCCCCCCCCAATCTAGAAACCTTAACATTAGTGGTTTTTGACTGGTTTAAAATTAGCAACACATTAAATAGGGGAAATTAAATACTCTACATTAAATTTTAAATTGAATCACGAATTGAATTGAGGAATTTAGTTTTTTGTTTTGGGGTTATTAAAATGACACATATGTGGTTGGGTTCCTTATAGCCAAACCATTCGGCGACTGATTTTCATTGATCCCCTTGAGTCCAAGTGGCCCCATGACTCCTTTATACATGATTGATGAAGCCTCGTCAATTCAATTTGATGTTGTTATTCTGCTTCCAGGCATGTGGTGAACCCTTTCTTTATCCCTGGTTCATGCCACCTAGGTTGAATAAGGTGAGTTTTAATTTCTTTTTAACTAATTATTTTATTCTTCTTTTTCCTCTTCACAATGATGAAAAAAGGGTAAAGCTTAAATTATATAGGGATAATTTAAAAAAATATCAAATGATAATTGTGTAGAATTAATTAAGATAGTTGTAAAAAAATTATCAAACAATAATTGTGTGAAATTTACAAGTATGATTATGTGAAATTATCAAAATATGATTATGAATAATTATCAAATGAAAATTTCATCAAATTATCAAAAGATAATTAAGAAGAACGATCAAGTGATAATTAAACCGGATTATCTATGGATAATTCATAAACATTTATCAAAAGATAATTATAAAAGGGTAATTTATAAAAAAAATTATCAGGAGATAATTACAAAAGGATAATTTATAAGAAATTATCAAAAGATAACTATAAAAGGATGATTTATATGAAAATATAATATGATAATTATAAAAGGATAATTTAGAAGGAATTATCAAAAGATAATTATAAAGGATAATTTATAATTAATTATCAAATGATAATTATAAAAGGATAATTTATAAGAAATAATCAAAATGTAATTATAAATGGATAATTTATAAGAAATTATCAAGAGATAATTATAAAAGGATAATTTTTAAGAAATTATCAAAAGATAATTATAAAAGGGTAATTTATAATATATTATCAAAATATAATTATAAAAGTATAATTTATAAGAAATTATCGAAACATAATTATGAAAGGATGATTTATAAGAAATTATTAAAATATGGTAATTCTTGAGGGGAAAATTGCTAATGTGTGTATTGTCCTAAAATGATAATTTGGAATTATCCAAGAGATAGAAAGTATCATTGCATGTGATATTTTATTTCTTTTTGAAATAAAATAGCTGGTTTTGGTTCTAGGAACCCTTGAAGAACCTCGAACATCGATATGTCGATGACTACAATAATAAGACCTAGAAGCATGTGTTCTTGACTATTGAGGTTTCCAATCTGACTTTCAAACCACATGGGGTGGTTTATCCTTATTGTTGACATCAAAGACTTTGAGGTAGGAAGTTCCTTACCTCTTGGGGATTTTGTTACACTTGTTTCTTTAATATGATCTATGTGTGGGAATAATTGATAATTTTTCTTGATTATGATTACATGTAGAACTACTATAGATAGTCCCTTTAATAGTGCTCAAAATGGGATTTAGCAGCACTAAAAATCATTGTTTTCCTAAGATCCGTTAAAGGGGGGCCCCTTTATCAGGGCTAAAAAAGTTGATAATAGGGAACCGTTATCTGCACTTGTTTAGTGCTGATAAAAGACACCCTTTATCAGCGCTTACGTTAGCATTGATAAAAGGGGGCCTTTATCAGTGATAGAAATAGTAGTGATAAAGGTCTTACTGCTACAATGTTCTATTGAAATTATAGCACACTACATCAAATATACCTATATACAAACATACCTATATGAAAATTCATAATTTAATTGAAATAAAATTTAGATCACAAATAAAAAAACACTATACTATATAAATTTTAAATATTGTTTTGTATAATTACATTTACAATTTCTATCCACAATCATTTAAAAACATCAATGTTTCATTTTATTTGGAACTCATGACCCCCTCTCAAAAAAGCCCGATCATGGTATCAATTGTTAAAAAAACTCTAACCCGAGAAAAAGAATCCAACTATATAAAATACAATTATTATGTTATTAATAATATAAACAAATAAATTAAACATAAATATGAAATAATACATTAATAAAATGTCAATTTTAAATAAAATGACACACTTGGAGTCATGTCAGTTTGACATGATATTGATTCCGATGTTTCCTTAGTTTTAAGTGAGTGACACATGTTTTGAACTAAAATGTCAATTTTAGAATGATAATAGAAACTTTGAGTCATACCGGGTATACCGTGTATCATATTGAGGTGCAGTTGATTTCTACACATCAAAAATAACTTATGGATTGTTTTAATAGAGCATCAAAATAATATGAATGTGTTTTCTCAGTTTTGAGCATGGCACTTGTGTTTTTTACTAAAATTTCAATTTTAAATAAAAAGACACATTTGGAGTCATACCAGTCACACCATGCATCAGATTAAGATGAGGTTGATTCTTACATGTCACAAATGATATATGGATCATTTCACTAAATTATAAAATCAATATAAATGCGTTTGATTTGTTTTGAGTATGCTGCTTGTGTTTTTTACTAAAATATAAATTTAAAATAAAAGAGACACAATTTTAGTCATACCGATCACACGATGCATAAGATTGAGGTGTGGATGATTCATACAAGTCAAATGACTTATGGATCATTTTTATAAAGTATCAAAACAATCTTAATGTGTTTTCTCAGTTTTGAGTATGTCACTTGCGTTTTTTACTAAAATGTCATTTTAAATAGAAAACACGCAATTTGAGTAATATTTGTCACATAATGTGTTGTATTTATGTGAGATAGATTCCTACACATAAAAAATGACTTATAAATCATTGTACTAAATTATAAATACAATTGGAGTGTGTTTTCTTAGTTTTCATTGAGTGACAGATGTTTTAAACTGAAATGTCAATTTAAAACTGATAAGAACATATTGGATTGAGGTGTGGATGAATCCTACACATCAGAAATGACTTGTGGATCATTGTTCTAAAGTATCAAAACAATATGAATGTGTTTGATCAGTCTTGAGTATGTCACTTGAATTTTTTTCTCAATTAATGTCAATTTTAAATAAAAAGAAACACTTTGAGTCATATCGGTAACATCATGTGTCGAATTGAGGTGAGGATAATTCCTACACATCTAAAATAACTTATGTATTTTTTTCTAAAGTATCAAAACAATACAAATGATTTTTATTGATTTTGATTATTTCACTTGTGTTTTTCACTAAAATATCATTTTAAACTGGAAACATGCACTTTGAGTCATGTTGGTCACATCGTGTGTCGGTTTGATGTGAGGTCAGTTACTACATTTCAAAAATGACATATGAATTATTTTATTAAATTATCAAGATAATAAGATCATTTTTTTGGTTTTTAGTGAGTGACATGTTTCAAACTAAAATATCAATTTTAAATTGATAACAGACACTTTGAGTTATATTGGGCACATTGTGTATTAGATTGAGATTTGGTTGATTCCTTCAAATAAAAAATGAATTATAGATAATTTTACTAATGTATAAAAACAATATGAATGTGTTTTCATGGTTTTGAGTATGTTGCTTGCCTTTTTACTAAAATTATTGTCAATTTTAAATAAAAAGACACACTTTCGGTCATACCTGGAACATGGTATATCTGATTGTGGTATAGATGATTCCCACACATAAAAAATGACATATATAAATTTTTACTAAAGTATCAAAATAATACGAATGGATTTTATCAGTCTTGAGTATGTAACTTTCCATTTTTACTAAAATTAATGTCAATTTTAAATAAAAAGACACACTTTGAGTTATACCGGTAACACCATGCATCGAATTGAGGTGTGTCTGATTCCTACACATCAAAAATGACTTATAGATAATTTCACTAAATTATCAAAACAATATTAATTTGTTTTCTTGGTTTTGATTATGTCACTTTTTTTTACTAAAATGACATTTTAAACTAGAAACACGCACTTTGAGTCATATTTGTCACATCATGTATTGGTTTGATGTAAAAATGATTCATATATATCATAAATGGATTATAAATATTTGTAATAAATTATTAAGACAATCATAACTTATTTTCTTAGTTTTTAGTGAGTGACACATGTTTTGAACTAAAATGTAAATTTTAAACAAATAACTGACACATTGAGTCATATCGGGCACACTGTGTATCAGATTGAGGTGTGACTGATTTATACATATCACAAATGCCTTATGAATCATTTTACAAAATTATAAAAACAATTTGAATGTGTCTTATCATTTTTGAGTATGTCACTTGTCTTTTTTACTAAAATTAATGTCAATTTTAAATAAAAAAACACACTTTGAGACATACCAAGAACATCGTGTATCGGATTGAGGTGTGGATGATTCCTACACATTTAAAATGAATTATGGATCATTTTAATAAAGTATAAAAACAATATAGATGTGTTTGATTTGTTTTTATTATTTAACTTGTCTTTTTTACTAAAATTAATATCAATTTTAAATAAAAATACACACTTGGATTCATACTGGTCACACCATGCATCAGATTGAGATGTGAAATGACTTATGGATCTTTTTACTAAAGTATCAAAACAATATGAATGATTTTTCTCAATTTTGACTATGACACTTGTGTTTTTTACTAAAATTAATGTCAATTATAAATAAAAAGACACTGTTGGATTCATACCAATCACACCATGTGTTTGATTATGGTGTAGCTGATTCCTTAACATCTCAAATGACTTATAGATCATTTTCCTAAAGTATCAAAATAATCTGATTTTTTCTTAGTTTTGAGTATGTGATGTGTGTTTTGAACTAAAATATAAATTATAAACTAAAAATATACAGTTCAAGTCATACCAATCACATTGTGTATTGGATTGAGGTGTGTCATATTGAGTATGTTATGTGTGTTTTTATTTAAACTTTCTGAAACAAGCCCGAAAATAGAGAACATGTACTCTAGTTTTAGGCTTATTGCACATAGTTGAAAGAAAAATATGACTTCCTCAAGTATCTATGAAAAAAAACTAAAAATAATAAGGAAATTAACTTAAAAATATTATATAAAATGGTGAAAAATTAACTAAATAAGTAGTAAGAATTAAAATTATCATGATTTTTTTATACATTATTAACCCATTTATTTGTTTTCATTATCTCAGTTGCAGCCTCGAAGTCCAATCTCTATTGAGCATGAGCATATTTGAATAAACCACCCCAACTCAAGAAAAATAATCCACCTATATAAGAAAAAAATATTATGTTAGTAATAATATAAAGAAATAAATTAAACATAAATATGAAATAATATATTAATAAAATGTAAATTTTAAACCATAACCACGCCACTTGAGTCATACCAGCCACATCATGTTTCAGATTGAGGTATGGTTGATTCAACTGTGTCTTTTTATCCTATAGTGTGTGATCATAGTATATAAGTGAACCGTCCTTGTTGATGAAGTCATTTATTCATGATCTCTGTGAAAATTAACAAAATAGGTATCAAATAAAAATGATGAGAAAATTAACTAAAAAAGTTGATAAAAGGATGATAAAATCAAATAAATAAGTAGTGAGAAGTCACATCTTCATGTCATATGTGTACATTTTAACACTAGGTATGCTTCCCAATCATTGATAAACAAATACATTTCATCTTGTAGATATGAGGAATTTCAAGAATCGTGTTCATGATGTAAAAATATTAATACACAAAGGATTAATAAATATTTTAAATGAAATTTTGATTATCTTCTAAAATATCTCCTTGGGGATGTCAGTTTGTTAATGGTATATGATATCTATCATAAATTTTCAAACATAAAAACCACAATATTTTCCATTGGTTTATTTCAGACACTATAGAAACTTTGAGAAAAATAAGTAATTTGTTTTAATATGTTTTTTGATATTAAAACTTATTATATATACCCTAATTCTTATCCACTTGTAAAAGTATACAAACTCCGTGTACGCATTGACTACCCTCATGCCATGATTTATATGATATTTAAACATCACTCTATTACAACATAATTATCATTAAATTTTAATATAAAATATATAACTTGAAGTTTAGTTCTAAAAAGTTAGATGTAGTGTTTTACAACTTGAAAAACATCATCATGGGTGGTTGGTTTATTTGGTATCCATGGAGTGAATCCATAAATTAATATTTGTAGTATCTAAATTGTCTGAAATGAGTATCCAATATCCCCTAAAATTGAATAAGTAATAAGTAATGAAAATATATTTGGTACGATTAAATTATAGATATTTACCCCTGCATCGTTGGTAATAATAAGAGCATTTAATCCATAAGTTCTCTTTCAAATATTGCGGCTAGTTTTTTCACTATTTCATTAATTTGATCTAAATCCAAATAGGCTAGTTGTATAGAAGTTGTGTGAGGAATAATGAGTCTATATTTATGTTCATAGGTTTTTCCATTAAAATAGTATTGATATAGACACCTACAAAAATTTGATTTGTATTTAGTCATAATTAACATAATAGATAAGTTATTAGAAAAAAATCATGAAAACACACCTCATGCATTAATTTACAACCAAGACTCTAAGAAATTAATACTTTAGGATTTCATTTACATTCTCAAGAGTAATTTAGTCAATAATGGCCTCTTTGTACATTTTTTCTTCAAAATCAACTATGAAATTAATACCATTTTTTATCCTTGTATCTGCATGAACCTTCAATGTTAGTAAATGTGGATATTGAACGAGTGGGGTAAGGGTTCTTTGTGGATATCTTTTTGATTGGTTGGTTGATATTTTAGATCATTTTGATTCAAACTTTTGTCAAACCCCCTTCCCTTTTTCCATTTGTAATAACATTCATAAGTTCAAACCTTTTCCACTAATTCTTAAATATTTTCCATGAAAAATAAATTGGAAATTAATACCTCCTCGTTGATATGTTTTTTACAAGATCTTATGGTCATGTAATAAATATTCCAATATATTGATTGCCCGTATGAATATCTATATCATCAAGTGGAATATGTAGCTCAGTGCTCATCTCATGAGATACACTAATCCCAACTCTCACATGACATGTTAGAAGTTTTTTGTTGTATAGAGTATCTTTTAGATATTAAACACGGTATCCCTCACAATGAGGTAATGGGTAGGTGTTGATAGATATAAATCACAATCATTTTCACCCTATAGAATATCAGTACAAAAAAGGTATCAATTTTTGTCTGATTTAAATTTCCCATAAAAAATTATGAGAATATTGATTACCTCATCTATGAAATCTATTTGAGGGGTATGGGTCGCCTCAAAGCTGGTGGGGGTGGGGGGATCATCACGCAGTGGTTATTCTTGAGTTGTTTTTTCTCTTTGATTCCTTCCCATAACATTTTATAAAAACTCATATGGCCAGTGAATTATTTCTTCAAGAGTATCTAATCATGCATGCATCTCTTCTATTTGTTTATTTTTATCCCCCATGTTCTTTTATTTTCACAAAATATTTTGGGGGTGTCACCTCAAAACCCTCACCTATAACACAACCATACTATTCTGGATGCTTCAAGGCCACTGATAGTAATTGTCCATCCAGTACAACTGATGATGATTCCTATGTGTAATTCAGATAAAAAATATAGTAAAATAAGTAATCATTGTTATGTAATATCTATTTAAATCAAAAAATATATTATGTCATACTTACACATATTTCCCAAATTGTTTGTATGTTTTCATCTATTAGTATCCCATCTTTATTTACACATGCCTTTTTCCATAGCACATGATGTGGGATGAAATTGGATTTGGATTTGGATTCAATAATATTTATATAAATAGAGGAAAATAATTATGTTGTTGCTTCATGTCACTTAAAACTATTTCGGTAGATTTAAAATATGTACCAATTTTTTTAAAGTGAAGTTTGCCCCATCCTTACTTTATAGTAGGGTTATGTTGGTTTTGTTTCCTGTTGCTTATTTTCTGAACTCAGTTGTTATTTCGTAAATTAAAAATTCTTAATCAAAGTGATTAATACATGTATTTTCAAACAATTTATTACCATACACAATATAGCTGAAAATATGTCTCCTTATGACGGTCAGTAAACACATCCCACGCTTCATGGATTATCAGGTGTACATATATATGTGGTGGGTGAGATTTTATTTTCCCTTTAGAATTTTTGAGATGAAAATTCATTATAATTGTGTGAAATCCTCTGTGAGACTTTCCAACAAACATTAATACAAATTTATTTCAGTATTTTTCTACTATAAATGCACTCTGCAAGGGGTAATGAGGAGTAAGTCAATGTTTTATTTTTTATTTTTTAGTAAAATAAAGAACTTATATCATAATTTTACCCCAATATCTTCTCAAATCAATTTCTTAAGTGTGGTCATAACATGGTTCCAAAAATATAAATCAATCAGCACACATTACTAAGTGGTGAGATCAATGAAACTACTAAACATGGCCTTATTGGGGTTAATGGGTTGGATGTGCATATTCCATCCAACCTCAAATTTGATGCCTTTTTTGGCCTTAATAATTTTTGTTATCACTATCATACTATGAAACTCATTTTTTATAGGACTTAATATCTTTGTTTTCTATCATTTCCTTGGGTTCAACATCATCAATATTTTTTTCTCTAGATTGGTAGAATTAGCATGTGTAGAAGGTTATTGTTCCTCTAAACTGGGAGCACAAGTAGGTTGAGAAACCTATTATTCCTTGGGATTATGAGCATTGTCATGTGAAGATATCATTATCTACAGAAGTGGTTTAGAATTTAATTTAGATTACGTAAATTTAGCAGTGAACAGATAATAATATAAGGTAGCGTAATGTATATTACAAAAAATATAACCTTATTATTGAAATCTCATTTTTTTAAGGTTGAAGGGATTTAAACCCTCTATTGAGTATCCAAATCCATTCATTATGGTCTCCTAGGAAATATAATACCTTTTCTACATTAGGACTACTACAAAATGATTGTGAGTTTCCAATAAAAGGGTCATCCTTAGTTGAATTATCATCTAACCCTTCAGTGGTTCTAGTTGATAATAGAAAAATTGGCCACTTTTTGTTTGTAGGATCTAGAAGATAAAATACTTGTACTACCTATGATTCCATTATAAAAATTTCATCTTTTTACCATTCCTTACTTATAAAAAATTTCATGAATCCAGATTCATCTTTTTTAATAGCACTCCTATAATCAACCCACTTGCATTGAAAAATCAGCACTGGGAATGTTGTATAATCCAACTCCCATGTTTTTTTGAAGATGCCAAAGTTTTACATATTCACATAAATTGTATTTCTTTCCTTGGTACCAAATACATGCATCTATTTAGCCTCAAGTGTAACTATACTATTTTTCATGGCATTTTCTTCATCATGTTCATTTTTATAGAATGTATAACCATTAATTACATGACCATTATAAGATAATACATGCACACTTGGTCTTATGACTAGCCATAAAAGTTTTTCTAAAATTCAATCCGGATTTTCACCAAACTCTTTAAAAATATGGTCTCTAAACCACCCTATAAAATGTGGATTATGTGTATTTGTTATCTAAATTTCAACTATTGAAGGATTCAAATGCCTAAGAATTACTTTATAAGGTTAAAAACATGGGGAAACCTATAAAATTTTATACAAAACATAAAGGTGGGGCTACTCTCGATCTATAATAGTGACTATGACAAGATATATTCCAAAAATTCCTTCACCCACAAATAGCCCAGTGTGAGGAGATTTTGGTGGACCAATGCTTACCACACCAGATAGGTAGTTGGTACAGAATTCAATGGATTCCTCAACAATATATCAATACAACCTTCTTTATAACTTTTGTTTTTTTACATACCCTTTCAAAATCTTCGTATATCATTAAATGGGGTACATCCATCTATAATGTATAGTACCGCATTGTCAAATCTCTCTTACCAAGTGAACCATCAAGTGAACCATCATATCAAATAATATATATAAGAATAACATTTACAATTCAAATAATATGATGGTAATTTCCTTTTCCATAGTTACAATTTCACTAGTTCGATAGCATTTTTGTAAGTAGATTTGAAAAATAAACATATCTTGGTTAATGTATGATGGATATTCTTGGGAGAAATAAAATGTAAATCTACAAGAATTAGATCTTGCATCAAAACATAATATTCATGTTATTTCTGACCCTTTAACTTTAAATCAGTCATTGACATAATATTATTAATATTTGATGAATACCCCTATAGAACATTCACATCATTCAAGAAGTTGAAAAACTAATTTCTCTCCTACCTAGAAAGAGTATAAGTAGCTGGAGGAAGAAAAGTCTATTTTCCAACCTTCGCTGGCACCAAATCTTCTTGTATTCCCTTGTAAATCATGACTAACCTATCTTTAATTACATCCTCTATTTTTTTGAGTGTATTTAGTAACATGACAATGACACCATCACATATATTTTTTCAACATGCATAACATCAAGAAAATTTCTAAGGTGAAAAAAAATCCAGTTTGGTAATTCAAAAAAAAATGATCTCTTTTTCTAACTAGTTTTCATAAGGTTTTTCAAAAAATGTTTACCAAAATAAGTGCTTGTATCATTTACTTTACCAAATAGTTGATCAAATGTTAGTGGAGATAGTGTTGTATGTTCTTCTTAACTCCCACGAAATAATGTCATCCAAGATCGGTACTTATGTCGATGGGGTAAAAATATGTGATGTCCTAGAAACACAGTCTTCAATGAATGATTCTACATAATTTAATATGTAGATTTTTCACAAATGGTACGCCCTTGAGTTATTTTAATGATATATCCTCAAAACTTTCTATAATAAATAAAGTCATTTATCATCCCGTACAACATATCTCTCAATGTGAAGTCTTTATTTCTATAAGCATCATATAATGTAACACCTGAATCCTAAAATA
The DNA here is from genome assembly GCA_963277665.1 of Viscum album. Taxonomy (NCBI): domain Eukaryota; kingdom Viridiplantae; phylum Streptophyta; class Magnoliopsida; order Santalales; family Viscaceae; genus Viscum; species Viscum album. Next base: position 1,530,338,059 of record OY728163.1, on the reverse strand, counting down.
ATTTCAAATCTTCGATCAATGGAGCCAAATAAACATCAATATCATTACCTAGTTATTTTAGTCCTAATATAATCATAGATAATATAATTTATTTTTGTTTCATGCATAACCATGGTGGAAAGATATAATTTACCAACATAACTAATCATGTACTGTGAGTGCTACTTTGAAGATGAAAATGATTCACTCCATCTATAAATAGCACAAGATATTGGTTTCTAAGCTTGTTTCCAAATTCAGGATACTCGTGATCAATTCTCTTCCACTAAGGAGAGTCTATTGGGTGATAAAGTTTCCTATATTTATTTCTTTCATCTATGTCTCATGTCAATTTTCTTTCAATCTCCTTACTTCCATATAGGAACCTAAACCTTAGAATGATTAGAAAGTACCATAAAACTTTCATAGGACCCGATTCATCTTTCTTGTATCGATAATCATCACACTTTTGGTATTCTTTAAGTTATTTTTGGTCCTTGTGAGATAGTATACAGTCATTTGGATAGTCATGTATTCTTTTAGAGATCATACCCATTGAACATAGCATCGTTTAGAGTCATATGTTCAGATAGTAAGCTCATTATCTCCTGGGAGCATATCATTCAAGATAGAAAGTAGTATAGTAAAACTGGTGTCACTCCATCCATTGACAGCTTTTAAATTATACAGATTCAGTACAGCTGACAATGATGTATATTCATAACAACCAGCATATAATGGTGTCTTTGTACAACTCTTTAACTTATCAAACAATTTTGGAAAATCAAAATTTTCATCTTCAACTATCATTTTAATTTACTCAATATGATCTTCATTATCATTCACACCTATAATCACATCCTTAATACAGTCTTCTTCATTTTCCATAATTTTAATCATATCAAATAATCCATTAAACACGGTATTATCCTGGTCACTAGTTATAATCACTTTTTCCCCATGTTTAGTCCAACATTTATAACTTTGATCTATTCTGTGAAAAATTAAGTATTCTTCAAACTCCTCTAGACTAATTAATCTTGAATAACAATAACATAAACATGAACAAAGTATTTTAGAAGGTTTATATGCATGATATTTTGCAAACATGATGAAGTCTTTCACCCCATCTTCGTACTATTTTTTCACACGATTGGAATCCATCAATTTTTTAATCATATCCATCCTATTTGATTAGATAATATTAATATTTAACAAAATAAATTAATATATGAAAGGGGACTTTCAAATAAGGGAAACCCAACATTCAAATGTTTCAAATAATTTCAACATGATTTTAAGGAAATGGATAAATGAATTTAAGAAAATAATTACTCCACTGGGGGTAGGTGTTATCATCTGAATTCATCCACAATAATAATTGGTACCTAGTATGGGATGACTACTGCTCAGGGTAGTTCAAGCAACATAAGTTCATGTCTAGAAGAGATGGGGGGTGAGTCAATAAAATACAACAATATCTGTTTGAGAGATGAAGCAGATGAGGATTACAGTTGTCTCCAAAAATCTAAATGTTCTCAGGTTGGGGAGTTGGAAAAGCACCAGACTACATTTATCATTTTTTTTTCTAAATTTGAAATAGTAGGAGAAGCAATCATATCCCTATAAGGGGTTCCATGATTGGTGTGACTGTGAGAAGGATCAGTTGGATGGTCTTACATGCACTCATGCTGAGACAGCCACCATAGTTTCAATATTAAAAGCAATCCTTCAATTACTCCATGAAAAGGAAAGGGATTTTGGTCTAAGGAATAAATTTCAGTAGTACTTAGCTTCCTGTGAGGTCAAGGTTGTAGTAGTGGGGTCATGATGGATATCCTATGGATTGGATAGATTTAGTGACATCCCCTTGCCATGATGTTATTATAAATCTATATTATGTAAGAGGTGAGATTATGTGTATCTAAGAGGTCTCTAAAAGTTAATATAGTCATATAAATATAGATATCACACTTTTTCATTACACATGTATGAATTTATAAATTTATATACCACTCATCCTATTGTATTTATAAATATAGATACCACTCAAATTTTTGACACATATTTTAAGGAGTGTTCAAAAAAGAAAAGAAAATTAGTTACTTTAGTATGATCCATTTAAATTTTTTGATGTTAGTGGGCACTAATAAGGCTTCGTTTTCCAAAATTTATTGTAACTATTCATAGCACTTAAATTTGAATTCATGCTTCCCAAAAAAGGGAATGTCCTCAAATTTTACTTTTTATTTATCTTGTCCATTATTTGACTATTTCAGTTTTTTATTTTATATATATTAACAATCATTAGATCATCTTTTATGGGAGCTTCATTATATAAAGAGGCCATAAAATGAGTGAAGTGTACCACCACATAAAGGTTAGTTTTAATTTATTTGTATTTTCAGCTTAATCATGATGATTCCATTAAACTTTTGATTTTTTAAAGTTAATTATTCATGTTTCTATTAAAATTTTTATTTTACAAATTAAGTTATAAATATATTGTTTCATATTAGGCATGCATATAAGAATTTATTTATTCATGTTTCAATTGAGACTCAGGAAGCGCTCTAATTTATATATTTTGGTATTTTTTATATTTATAATCATTTCATTCTAAATACATGTTTTTTTCTAAATAAATGAAATAAGAATTATTAGACAAAATCTATACAATTTTTTAGGAATATTTATATTTTAAAGAGTAAATAATTATATTTCATATTTAACATTTATTTATTATTTTAATTTTTTCAATATTAATGTGAATTATTAACATTGAAAAATACAATTCTTTTAAAAAAAACCTAGTTGGTATCCTCCCCTCAACCCATGTATAGACTTTAAAAGTAAATCCTTTTCATGCTAGTTTGAAAATATAACTATGAAAGTAAGATGTTAATTTTTCATAAAACAAGTCACATATGGTCATCATTTAAATTTATTTTTACCCAATGTAAATAATCCACTAATTTAAGAAAATCACGATTTAAAACATTTTCTGATGTGATTCCATTTATGTAAAAATAAATAGTTTCTAGGCCATGCTTTATAATACACTTAGATTTCGGGAAGAAAATAAACATTTTAAACCAAGTTAAAGAACACGCTAGAATAAATAGATAATACTTTTAAAATTAGAGAAAAATCCAATGATAATGAAACCAATACACAAAAACATGAAAAAATATAGGCAGTAACAGTATCCACTAAAGTAAATGAAAATAGACAAATATAGGCTATAATAACATCTAATAAAGTAGAATAAAATTAGAAAAGTATAGGTAGTAATACTATTCACTCAAGAAGAAAAAAATAATAAAATATAGGTTATGTGACACACTAAACTAATAAAAAATTGTATCATTTCACCAGTCTGGAAAATACAATAGACTAGTGGAGAGGAGTAGTATGAGGTCACTAGTCATGATTACAACTAACCTAGTAGAGGGGAGTTGTCTCATGTCACTGTTCAGGAAGACAAACTAAACTAGTGGAGAGGTGCAGTATCATGTTATTAGTCAAGATGATTCACAAACTTGATAGAGAGGTGTAATATCATATCACTAATTAAAACAACACGCTGAACTACTTAGATTAAAAATTCTTATTTAAAAGAATTATCTTATGAAAACCCCAGTTTTAAAATGCCAACTAAGAATTTGGAAACATCTATTGAAAATAAAATCACATAAAAATACAATAAAAAATCCATGGAAAACATTACATTATTTCATAAATGACTCTCAAATAAATCTAAATCCAAATAATAAACAAAATATCCATAAAACACCACAAACAAACATTAACCTACAAGGTATAATAAAAAAGAAAATCTAATCCTTATTTTGTAATAAATTTTCCTAAAAACATGAGTCTCCTCCCTTTAAGATCATAAAGAACCAAAAAAAGAATTATAATTTAGAAAAACATCTTAAAGAGATAATGAGGCATTTAATCAAGAAATAGGTGTTCAAAATATTTGAAAACTAGTTTTATATCTTAAAACTTTACTGGAAACCCCTATCATATAAAATAAAAACCCAAGGAAAATTATCATCATAGAGTGAAAGCCACTAATTAATCATGATAGAATTCATAAAACAATTTAATAAAAATATTAGAAAACCATAAGAAATCATGGTTTAAAATTAAAAAAATCATTCATGGAGAAAGCTACCTTAAATACGTCTCTTTCAAATGGTACCACACTAAACCACCAAAAAAATTCTAGATAAACCCTTATAATTCCATTAAAAGAAATTAAAGAAGAAAACTCAAGTTAAAATCATGCTAGAAAAAGTTTTAGGACACTGAATTCATACTAGGGAAAGGAAACAAGTTAGGGAAGAAGGAGAGGAGTGGGAAGGGCTTTAATGTGTTTTATGTGGAAACCGGGTGTTGTAAAAGCCATGATGGGTAGTGTGATGTGGTGCAGGGGTATAGTATGTGGCTACATGGTGCATAAAAACAAGACCAAACTCCATCAGCGATCAGGGAACAGTATTGAAGATGTTAACAAAATAAATCAGCACATACCTTAAATTTGGAGATCGATTCATTGAGAAAGTCGAGCGAAAACATTGGTAGGCATCAGTGAGAGTGGCAGCAATAGTCTAGTTCTACGAGAGCTTGAAGGCGTAGAGAGGAGATGACTCTGTTATGGTTCTTTTTATAGGAACATGTAAAGCCTTTATCAACACTTTCAAAAAAGCACTGATAAAGTGTAGCTTAATAAGCGCTAAAAATAGAAAACACTAATAAAACTAATCTTTATCAGCACATTTTTAGCGCTAATAAAGATGCCCCTTTATCAACTCTAAAAAACACTGATAAAACAAGTCTTTATTAGTGCTAATAAAAAGTAGTTTTATCAGCGCTTTTTTATCACTGATAAAGGGTTGCCTTTATCAACACTATAAATAACATTGAGAAAGATCTAATTTTAATAATATATTTATTTATTTATAATTATAGTTGTAAATAAATATATTTAAAAACATTTTTATATATTTATAAATATCTCTATATATTTTTAAATATATTTATATTATTATGGATATTTATATTATTATATATATTTATAAAAATATAAATAAATTTACTATTTAAATATATTTATTATAATTTTATAATTATTTAAATATATATTTATTTATTTCGTTATTTACATTTGTTATTTTAAATAAATATATTTATAAATATTTATATATAATTATAAATATATTTACATATTTATATATTTATTTATATAACTATATATATAAATATATATTTATATAATTATATTTATTTATTTATTTATTTATTTATATATAAATATATATTTATAAAATTATAATAAATGTATTTATTATTTAAATATATTTATTGTAATTTTATAATTATTTAAATATATATTTCTTTATTTCTAATTATAATTTTAAATAAATATATTTCAAAATATTTCTATATAATTATAAATATAATAACTATATTTATTATAATTTTATAATTATGTAAATGTATATATATATATATATATATTTATATTTATAATAATATATAAATATATTTAAAAATTATTTATATATAATTATAAATATACTAAATATATTTATTATAATTTATAATTATTTAAATATGAATTTATTTATTTATATTTATAATTAAAAATAAATATATTTAAAAAGTATTTATATATAATTATAAATATATTTATATATATATATATATTTATTAATATATAATTATAAATATAATAAATATATTTATTATAACTTCATAATTATTTAAATATATATATATATATTTATATATTTATAATTTCATACATTTTTAAAAAAATTATATATATTTATATTTTTATAATTAAATATTTAAATTAAATAATCATTTAAATAGATTAATTATATAAATTTCAAACATATTCTAAATGTTAAAACATAGTAATTAAAAATGAACAAATATTATTCATTTAAATTACAAACATGTTAAAAATATTACATGTATGGTAATTAAATATATGTATAAATAAATATTACAAAATGACTAAACATATTTTTAAAATTATTAATGAATATATAATAATAAATAAATAAATAAAATTAAATAAAATATAGAAATATTAAAAAGTGAATTTGTAACATTTGTGTGAATTACAAACTTACATATATAAACATAAACATCTACACACGCATCTACATACACACATGCATATACATATATACACATACAAACATGTTGTCATACATGTACATATCCCTTGGGAGGCTATGACCTGCCTTTCAAACCTGTGTGTGCGGTGTGTGTGTTTGAATGTAATTGTACCCCCAAGAACCTAATATAATATATATATTCATATATTACTTTATATATATATATATATACTTATTGTAATATAAATCTTATTTAAATATATATATATATATTCATTTTTTTTATTTTTATAATTATAAATATATATATATAAATATTTGTGTATAATTATAAATAAATATATATATATATATATATATATATAATTATATGATGGCGACTAGGGTTTGAGTTCTGCGGGAGCTCCCGATTCTCCCCCATGGCGGTTAAGGTTTGACGATTCTGATGTTTTCGACGAACATTGAGACTGCAAATCAGGCATTGCGAGCTTATTTCCTCACCCTCAGTAAATTTGACTCGCATAGGATTCTGGCAGAAGGTTTGGCCACCTCTGGTTTTTGATAGAGGATTTTGGAGGAGGGTCACGGATTGGTGACTGGTGCCGCAAACAAGCCTGCTTCGGATTTAAATCCACCCGGAGGATATCATTCTAGAGACATTGCTCCAAGGTTCACCTCAAGCAACAACACTGATGAGTGCATCTTCTGATGAGATATGGTTGCCTCCTTCCTTGCTGAAGGCCGATTTGATTCACACAAGTTCCTCGATGACAAAGGTCCTGCTGCGGGATCTGCTCATGGAATGGATCCTACTTTGACTTCATCCGATGAGAATGCACGAGGTCGATCCCCTTCTCTCTTCAAGGTATCTACTACATGTTACTTCTACAGAAGCGATAATGTGGTTCACATACGGGAAGACCTGATTGTGATCTCAAATCATCTGAAATTATGAAAGTTTTCCATTATCACTCATTTAATTTTACCATGGGGTTTGAAGCCATGGAAGATTGGGGAACTTGAAGAACGCATCTCTAAAATCAGGGGTTTATCCGAATGGAAATGTGTCTCATTAGGTTGTGGTTTTTACCACATTCTTCTACCCTCTAAAGAAATGTAGATGAAAGTCCAGGGTTTCTCCTTGGTCTCACTCAAGCCCAGTCTTCTTCACATACATGAATGGGATAAATCCTTTAGTCCACTGAAGTTAGGAAACACTTATATAAAACATTGGGTGAAAATTTTCAATCTAAACTAGCTTCTCTATCATTCTAAAATACTTCATGACATAGCGTCATCCATTGTAATTCCCATAAAAATGGATCGAGAGACTGAAATATCCAAATTTAGAAATTTTACGCAATTTCTGGTTGAAGTCAGCCTATGTTATTCTTTGGTTGAGATGATTATTCTCTCAATAGAGGATAAGTATTTGAATCTTAAAATTATGTATGAAAATGTACCCTATTTATGCTCAATTTACAAAATCATTGGTCATGATGTTTCAAACTACAGGAGATCGATTATCTATGCTCTTTGTCATAATTATGGACTTGAAGAAAATATGTGTTTCAAAAATCCAAAGAAAGGGAAGCCCATGGCTAGACATCCAGTCAGTGATCCTATGGATATTGTAGGGAAAGAGGCCAATAAGCAACCTATGAATGGAAGGAAGGATGATGGAGGTAGAAATTCTAGGCAGAATCATGATATGGTTAATGTTAATGCAGCTCATACTAATACTCATTCAATTGGACAACCTGGTGGTAGGATTATGCAAGTAGAGGTAGGGGTTGCTGCCCATGATGATGATGTTGTTTTCATAAAAAAACAACCTAGTGGGAAATCAGGGGAGGACTCTCCTGTTAAAGCTTTGTCAAAGCTTTGACAGTGTTGGAATCCCATGTTTATGATGATGAGATTGATATGTAAGCTTCTTGTGTCTTGTATATCAATGAGGCTGAGAGGAAGTCTTGGGTTGTAATATTTATTGAAGAGGTAAATAACTTTGATGATGGGGAAAATGTCAAATGATTTTCTGTTGACTCTTAAAAGAAAGAATTGGTTCCCACTATAATTGAATAAGCGAATGAAGATGATACTCAAATAGTGGTTGATCAACAATTCATTATTTAGTAGGAGATTGCTTCAAGTAATCAAAAGGGAAAGTAAAAAGATGTTGCTTCCCACATTAAGCCTCAAAAAGGAAAGCAAATTCTCGTGGATGATGAGGGATTTCAAATGGTCCCTCCTTAAAAAACCAAGTCAATTGAGAAAAATATTCATTTCGATTATTTTCCTACATAGGGCATCCTCTTAGACTTTGGTTCAGTGAAGGATAACCTAGATGCTGAGAAACAAGAACCTGAAGGAGGTTTCCATCAGAAAACCTGGAGATGGGGAAGGCATCCAAAAGGTCATGGATGGGGACATGGGCGTGATGATTGGACTACAACATGAGGTTGTGATGTGTTCACCAGGTCTTCCAGGACTCAACTCACACTGGAGTAGTAAAGGCTCAAGAAGATATATTATGTGCTTCTCAATAAAAAAATCATAGTCCGAATGGGAATCGGCTGATGAGGGAGATATATCTAATTATGGTCATGGGGATGATCCTTTTTCTCCGTAGTTTTTCTGTTTGGATGAGGGCTTGACTTGTTGATTGACTCTATCCTCCCTCTTTCCTATTTGTTACTTTTTCTTTTATCTTTAATAAATGGTCACAGGATTCTGCTTCTGACTAAACCTTTTCAATATATATAATTATATATATTTATTAATATATAAGTACATATAATTATAAATATACTAAATATATATATTATTTTAATATATTTATTTTAATTTTATAATTTTTTAAATATATTTATTATAATTTTATAATTATTAAAATACATATATTTATTTAAATATATTTATTATAGTTTTATATTTATATATTTATTTATTTGTAATTTCATAAATAATATTTAAGAACATTATATATATATTTTTAACAAATATAGAAGAAATTCCCCTATTTTTTATTAAACACAAACTCCACTATTTTATTCTAGGTAGGGATCCAATTATATGGCCTAATAAGGCCTAAGTCCCAAAGGTCTAAATACATCATAAGGATCATCAGTAGCTTGATAAACCAACCATCAGCCTGATATCACGGGAGCACCACACCTTCCTCCTTGCTCTACCACCCCCTATGCAATCCCATCGTTGTTGAAGTCACTCATGCCTGTCAAAAAACCCTCTTCATCTCCCGTACTCATGCTAAAACGTCTATATCCATCTTCCTGCTTCCTTGGGACCATTGAGTCGTCGATGCACAACCCCTACTCTCTCCTCTGCTTTTTTCAGGGATCGTCGAGCCGCCAACCCAATTCATGATGTGAATGCCCTCATGGGCATGCCACACCCTACTCCTTACCTTTTCATCCCCTTGCGGAATCCCATCACATTCGATGTTAGTTGCACTGTTCAAAAATCACTTGTTGTCTCCTGTTCTCATGCCGACAAGTCCAGATATGTCTGCCTACTTCATCGGGACCACCAAACTGTCGGTGCACAATTCCTTACTCTTTCGTCTGCTTTTTTTTCCAGGATCATCGGGCCGCTAGCCCAATCCATGACATGAACGCCCTCACAGGTGGGGCACACCCTACTCCTTGCTCTGCCATCCCCCTATTCAATCCCATCACTGGCGAAGTCACTTGCGCTAGTCAAAAAACCCATGTTGTCTCTCGTACTCATGCCGATGAGTCCAGATATGTCTTCCTACTTCGTTGAGATCATCGAGCCACCAATGCACAACCCCCTACTCTGTCATCTACTTTTTCGGGATTGTCGAGCTGCCAGCCCAATTCATGATGTGAATGCCCTCACAGGCATGTCACACCCTGCTCTTTGCTCCGCCATCCCCTTGCGCAAGATCATCGCTATCGAAGTCATTCACATCGATCAACAAACCCCCACCGTCTCTCGTGCTCATGCTGATGATTCCAGATCTGTATTACTGCTTCATCGGGATCACTGAGACGTCGATGCGCAATCCCCTGCTCAGTTGTCTACTTTTTGTTGGGATCATTGATCCACCAGCCCAATCCGTGACGTGAACACCCTCACAAGTGCACTACATCCTGCTCCTTGATTTGTTTCCCCCTACGCAAGCCAATCGGTGTCAAAGTCACTCGTATTGGTCAACAAACCCCTATCATCTCTTGTGTTCACACTAATGAGTTCAGATATGTTTGCCTACTTCTTCAGGATCATCGAGCTGCCAGTGTGAAAACCCCTGCTCCATCGTCTTCTTTTTGCTCATATCATAGAGCCACCATCCCGATTCATGATGTGAACGCCCTCACGGGCACGTCGCACCCTACTCCTTACTTCGTTGTCCCCCCGTGCAAGGCCATCGCTATCGAAGTCACTCATGCCAGTTCAAAAACCCTCATCATCTCATGTGCTCACACCGATGAGTCCAAATACATCTGCCTCCTTCATCGGGATCATCGTGTTGTCAGTGGGCAACCCCCTGCTCCATCGTCTTCTTTTTACCGGTATTACTAAGCCACCAGCCTGATCCGTGATGTGAACGCCCTCATGGGTGTGCCCCACCCTACTCATTGATCTGTTGTCCCCCTACGCAAGCCCATCACTGTCAAAGTCATTCGTACCAGTAAAAAAACCCGACATCTCTCGTGCTCAAATTGTTGGGTCCATATCAGTATGCTTGCTTCGTCGGGATCGTTGAGTTGTCAGTGTGCGACCCCCTGCTCTATCATCTACTTTTTTTAGATATCGATGAGCCACCAGCTTGATCCATGACATGAACGCTATGTGCTTTTCCGACCCCCTGACCAACCTACCCATCCTCTTTTGGGACTGTTGCATCCCACCTTTTCATGTTGTCATTCAATCATCTATCAACAAATACCACAAATGTAGCCATCCCACACAAGGGTGAAGATTTCTGCATCTGGAAATCGATCCCAGACTTCCTGATGCACTGGCAATGACTGAGTACCACTCAGCCACAACACTGGGTGCATTTTATATATATTTGAATTATTAAAATATATATATTAATATATCATATTTATATTACTTATATACATGCATTTATAATTAATGTATATAATTAAACATTATTTTTTGAATATAAATATGATGATTATATATATATTCATAATATTTTTTATTAAAAGTTTTTATCAACGCTGAGAATGAAACTAATAAAGATCACCTTTTATCGATGCTAAAAAAATGATTATAAAAGGTATACCTTTATCTGTGATTTTTTAGCACTAATAAAAGTTACCTTCATCAGTGCTTTTAGCTAGCACTGATAAAGGTAACCCTTTTATCAATGTTTTCTGTTTATCATTGATAAAAGGTGACATTGCGTAAGCCGCAATCTGTGGTAGTGTAGATGTGTGTGTAACCCCTGAGAACCTTATGTGACACTTGTTTCCATTAGTACTTTAATAGATTAATATTCATGTTTGATGATGATCACATGTATTGTATGTACTAATTTACTTATGATGATATGTTATGTTTGCTTGTGTATTCTACCTTGTTTTGTGTTCCCTTGTGATATTGTTCTTGGATCCCAAGATAGTTGGACCGTCGTGATATCACTGCGAGAAAAATCACTTATTGTGATGAGCTATTTGAGACGGGCTCATCGCCCGTCGCAAATACATTAAATAAAAACTTATTTGTGATGGGAAAAGGTCCTCGTCGTAAATACTTTTGGAGCGGCTTCCTGGCACAACGTGGGAAAGGGTATCTATGACGAGACTACGTTCTCGTCGTAACTACCCTTGGTCATAAAAAGTTATTTGCAATGGGAGAATGTTTACATTGAAAATAACCTTTATTGATTATAGTTATTTGTGGCGAGTCATTAATACTCGTCGCAAATACTATGTCGGCAGGTGAATATTTGCGACGGTACCCGTCGCAAATAACTTTTTAACTGCCGCCTCAATTATTTATAATGGGAACTATTTATGACAATACCCCTCAAAAAAAGTAGTATTTACAGTAAACGTCACTTCACAAATATTCTCGTCACTACTAATCTAACCTATATATACCCCCCTCCCAAATGTTTTCACTTCATTCCCCATTTGAGCACTCCTCTACTCAAGTTTCCTCTTCTTCTCTTCAATTGTTCAATTACAAGTTTAAATTTTTATAGGGAAGAAAATTTTAAGGTTTACATCGCACCAAAGATTTATTTTTTAAGTATTTACGTAATTTATTTAATTTTTATTTTATTGATTTTATTTTATATTATATTTTAATATTACTAATTAGAAGTAATTAGAGTTAATTAGTAATAATTAGTTTTAATTAGCAGTATTGTTTTTAATTTAAATTAAATAGTTTTTGATTTGTAATAATTTGTTTTAATTATCATTAAGTGGGTGTTATTAATAATAATTACTTATAATTGATAAATAAATAGTATTAATTAAAAGAACTTATTAATAATTTATAGATCTTAGTAATAAGTCGTAATAATTTAGAGTCCTTTTCAATAAATAAATGTAATTAGTAAAAATGAATGTTAGCCCACTATAATTAGTAAAAATTAGTAGTATTTACTAAAAATTAACATTAAATCACCATAATTTTTAAAAATTAGCATTATTGATAAAAATTAGAAAAAAAATATCGTAAATTAGTATACATTAGTAAAAATGAATGTTAAATCACTATAATTAGTAAAAATTAACGGTAATTAGTAAAAAATAATGATAAATTACAATAATTATTTTAAATTAGGGGTAATGACTAAAAATTAGTAAAAATAAGTGGTAATTAGTAAAAATTAGTAAAAATTATTGGTAATGACTAAAATTTTGTAAAAATTAAGAATGATTAGTATAAATTAGTAAAAATAAGTGGAAAACTAGAATAATTAGTAATAATTAGTAGTAATTGGTAAAAATTAATGTTAAATAAATATAATTATTAAACATTAGCAGTAATTATTAAAAATTAATGCTAAATCACTTTAATTTTTAAAAATTAGTAGTAGTTAGTCAAAATTAGTAAAAATTAACAGTAATTAGTAAAGATTGGTAAAAATGAACATTAAACACTATAATTGGAAAAAAAATAACGGTAATTTGTAAAAAATTGCAGTAATTAGTAAAAATTAGCAGTAAATCACTATAATTATTAAAAATTAGCGATGATTAGTAAATATTAGTTGTAAAACACTATAATTTAGTAAAAATTAGCAGTAATTAGTAATAATTAGTGGTAATTGGTGGTAATTAGTAATAATTAGTGGAAATTAGTAATAATTAGAGATAATTAGTCATGATTAGTCATAATTAGTCGTAATTAGTGGTAATTAGTAATAATTAGTGGTTATTAGTAATAATTAGCAATAAATAGTGGTACTTAGTGGTAGTTAGTAATAATTAGTGGTAATTAGTGGTACTTAGTCATACTTAGCATTTTTTAGTATAAATTACTACAAAACTAAAAATGAAACAGGTCATCAATTTTCAAGCGATGAGCAATGACAAATTTGGACATTGCTGACATAAATTGGTTTTATCACCTAAACATTATAAAATCTATGATTTACACATTTTTATTAATTTATAATATATTTTATTAATTTATATTAAATTATGTTAAAAAGTTACAGTAATTAGCGGTAATTATTTATAATTACCACTAATTACCGCTAATTTTTAGCATAATTTAATATAAAGTAATAAAATATATTATAAATTACTAAAAAGGTGTAACTCATAGAATTTCCAATCTTCATGTGATGAGAAATGACTAATTTGTGTCAACCATGTCGAAATTTGTCATTGGGTCGATAAAACTGGAGTAGGCAGGATGTGACGCATCAATGGCGGTTGCAGGAGGAGGAGGAGGAGATGCATCGATGGCAGGAGCAACAGTAGTGGGAGATGTATCGATGATATGAGCAGCAACACGAGGAGACGATGGAATACATGTGATAGTTATTGTAAATATAAATATTTAGTTTTTGTTAGCAGTAATGATTTTAATAAAAAGCAAATAGTTTTAATTTTCAATAATTTGTTTTAATTATCAGTAAGTGGGTGTTATATATAGTAATTACTTATAATTGATAAATAATTAGTATTAATTAATAGAACTTAATAATAATTTTTAGATCTTACTAATAATTAATAGTAATTTATGGTATTTTTTAATAAATAATAATAATTAGTAAAAATGAATATAAAACCACTATAATTAGTAAAAAGTAACAATAATTAGTAAAAATTAATAGTAAATAACTATAATTTCAAAAAATTAGTGTTATTAATAAAAATTAGCAGTGATTGGGAAATTTTAGTAAAAATTTGCAGGAATGACTAAAAAATAGTAAAAATTAGCAGTGATTAGGAAAAAATAGTAAAAATTTATGGTAAAACAATATAATTAGTAAAAATTATAAGTACTTAATAAAAATTAACGGTAAATCACTATAATTAGTAAAAAATACTGTAAAGTAGCACTAATTGGTAAAAAATAATGGTAAATCGTTATAATTATTAAAAATTAGTGGTAATTAGAAAAAATTAGTAAAAATTAGAGGTAATTAGTAAAAATAGTAATAATTAGAAAAAATAGAAAAAATTAGTGGTAAATCATTATAATTAATAAAATTTAGTGGTGATTAGTAAAAATTGGTAAATATTACCATTAAATTAGTAAAAAGTAATGTTAAATCACTATAATTAGTGAAAATTAGCAGTAATTAGGAAACATTAATGGTAAATAACTATAATTATTAAAAAATAGTGGTAATTAGAAAACAATTATTAATAATTAGTGGTAATTAGTAAAGATTAGTAAAAATGAACATTAAATTACTATAATAAGTAAAAAAAATTAACATTAAATTGTTAAAATTAGTGGTGATTAGTAAATATTAGTGTTAACTCACTATAATTATTAAAAAATATCAGTAAAGTAACATTAAGTATTAAAAATTATCAGTAAAGTAGCATTATTTAGTAAAAATTAATGATAAATCACTATAATTATTAAACATTAGTGGTAATTAAGAAAAAATAGTAAAAATTAGCAGTAATTAGTAAAGATTAATAAAAATGAACATTAATCACTATAATTAGTAAAAATTAGCGGTAATTAGTAAAAATAAATATAATTAGAAAAAATTAATAAAATTTAGTGGTAAATCCCTATAATTAATAAAATTTATTGGTAATTGGTAGAAATTAGTAAAAATTACCAATAAATTAGTAAAAATTAATGTTAAATCACTATAATTAGTGAAAATTATCATTAATTATGAAAAATAACTTTAAATCGCTATAATTATTAAAAATTTGTGGTAATTAGAAAAAATTAGAAAAAATTTCAATAATTAGAAAAGATTGCAAAAAATGAACATTAAATCACTATAATTAGTAAAAATTAGTGGTAATTAGTAAAAATTAGTAAAAAAATGTCAATAAATTAGGAAAAATAACATTAAATCACTATAATTAGTGAAAATTAGCAGTAATACGGAAAAAATAATGAGAAATCACTATAATTGTTAAAAATAGTGGTAATTAGTTAAAAATAGTAATAATTAGCATTAATTATTAAAGATTAAGAAAAAATGAACATTATATTACTATAATAAAAAAATTAACGGTAAATAGTTCAAATCAGTGGTAATTAGTAAAAATTAGCGATAAATCACAATAATTATTAAAAATTACCATCAATTGTTAAAAATTTGTAAAAATTAGCAATAAATCACTATAATAAAGTTAAAATTAGTAGTAATTAGTAAAAAATAAAGTTAAATTGCTATAATTATTAAAAATTAGTATTAATTAGTAATAATTAGTGGTAATTATTGATAATTAGTAAAAATTACTAGGAAATAACAACATTTTCTGTTATGAAATTATAATTCGATAAATGATCAGAAGAATCTAAATTATTCTTATATAAATCTTTTCTACATTGAGAGTTTAGAATCATTTACATCATTATAATTAGCTATAATCAATGATAATCAGTAAAAATCATCACTAATTAGTAAATATCATTAGTAAATAGTTAAATTGACAATATTTACAAGTAAATTATAATTTTTTAATTTTATACTCATTTTTTTATTGTCTTTTTCTTATATCAAATTAATCATAAAAAATTATTTATTTTATATTTTTTAGAGAAATATGGAACAAGGAAGTCAACGAAAATCTTTATTACAAGACTGCGATTGGATAAATCAACACAAGAATCCAAATGGCTCTGGTATAAATCATATTTATATTAAGGGTGTTGAATATTTTTTATCATTTGCATCATCAAAACCAAAATTTTATTCAGAAGGGATAATTAAGTGGCTATATAACAAATGTGATCTGAGGAGGTTTGACACATTTAAAAATGTTGGGGCTATCTATTGCGTTTTGGTTTTCAAAAATATTATGTTTTTCATATCAATATAGGGAACATAGTTCCAAAGAAGATACTAATAATTTGGTTCCAGATTCATCACGGTTTCAAAATTTAGTACATTATGTGGTTGGTATATCTTTTCAACAAATCGAAACTCAAGATGATATTGATTTAATTCTTATTTGGAACCGTATTATTTTTATGAGTTGTTTAAGTCTTATGAGGATGCCTTATATCCCATTTGGAAGATAAGAAAATTTAAAGTGGATGTGAAATTTATGATTATTAAATCAAATGATGAAATTTAAAATAACTGTTTTGATTAGATATTCTCTTTGGTTAAAGCATTGTTACCTGAAGGAAATGTGTTGCCTATAAATTTCTATAAGAGTAAGAGGCTAATTTGTAATTTGGGTCTTTATTATCATAATATTAATGCATGTTAAAATGATTAAACTTTATATTATGGTGAAAATGAGTCATTAGTTAGTTGTCATACATGTGGACAATTGAGGTACAAAGAGGCTCAACTAG
Organism: Viscum album; assembly: GCA_963277665.1. Lineage (NCBI taxonomy): Eukaryota > Viridiplantae > Streptophyta > Magnoliopsida > Santalales > Viscaceae > Viscum > Viscum album. The sequence goes on along the minus strand of OY728163.1, from coordinate 1,530,320,966 downwards.
GGAATTATAGATTGATTCCTATAAAACAGTTGAGGTATTTCCCGCTTATAACCAGATTTTAGTGTTTATTTATGTCTCGAAACACAATTTCATTAATTTCATGGCACATAAACAATATTTCAACTAATAAAAGCTTAAATAATCCTTGTGATGGTGAATCATGGAAACATTTTGACCAAGTGCATCTTTTTTTGCTTTATAATCCTAAAACATGCAATTAGGTCTTTCTATTGATGGTTTATGTCCATTTGGTTCTTATGGTATTCAATATTATTATTGGACCATCTTTATAACTCCATAAAATTTACCTAATAGGATGTTGATTAATGATACGTATATCTTTTTAACCTTATTATTTCTAGGACATCCAAAAAAGAATATCAATCTTTATTTGAAGTCATTGATTCATGAGTTAAATTTATTGTGGAGTAATGGTGTTAGTACATATGATGTTGTTTTGAAACAAAATTACCAAATGAAAGTTGCATTAATGTGGACAATTAGTAACTTCCCAACATATGATATGTTATCTGGATGGAGTACGCATGGTCCAAAATCATGTTCGTACTGTATGAGAGACAAAAAAGTGATTACGCTAGTCAATGAAAGAAAACCTTGTTTTTCCACTTTCTTCAAAGAATTCTTCCAACGGATCCTCCTTTCTGGAGGAACAAATATAATTTTAGAAAAAGATAAAATTGAAAGAGATGGTCCTCCAACAATGATATCCAGTATTGAGTTAAAATAAATTGTCTCTTCATTACCTCTCATTACCTTTGGACCAACTATAAACCAACAAAAAAAATAGATAGCTTTGGGAAAGAACATAATTGTATAAAACATATCATTTTTGGTATCTGCCATATTTGTCTAATTTATTGGTTTTCACATGTTATATGTCATGTATATTGATAAGAACTATTTTTATAATATGTTTTATATAGTTTTAGACACACCTTGTAAGACCAAGGATAATGTAAATGTGCAATTAGATCTTACCTAAATTTTCAGAAGACCAAAACTTTAATTGTCTGAAAATGACAGATCATAGAACTTAATGAAGAAAAAAAGTGTATTATACAGTTTCTAAAGAAAATCATTTTTTATTTTGTCAGTGGATTATAGATTTGAGGCTTATGAATGGTTATGTTTCTAATTTGTCTAGATGTGTCGAGAATGTTCGTATTACCGAATTAAAAAGTCATAACTGTCATGTTATGATGGAAATAATTCTACTAATTGGATTTAGAGTTTTTTAAATTCTATGATCTTGTATGTGCTAATATAAATATCATACTTTTTATGATAAATTTGTGTAGAAATAATAGAATATGATGCATGAAGTAGACTATAAGAAGATGTTGCTTTAATTTTATGTAAATTAGAAAAAATATTTTCACCGGCTTTCTTTGATTCAATGGAATATTTGATATTACAATTTCCACATGAAGTAAAATGTGGAGGGATAGTATAGTTCTGATGGATATACCCATTTGAATAGAGTATACATAAATCAAAGAAAAAGATATGTAACAAAACATCAGTTGAAGGATCAATTGTAGAAGCTTATTTGTATGAGAGAATTTCTTTTTTCTACTCTCATTATTTTCAATTCAAATATCCCTCAAAAAATAAATGAATTGTCCATAAGGAGGGAAATGTTTATGATAAAATGAACAATAAAATATCATTTTTTAACCAACCTGAACATGGATTTGGTGGAGTTCATGAACGATGGATTTCAGATGATGAATATCATAATGCTCATACATATGTTCTACTGAACTATGAAGAAATGAATCCATTTGTATAGTGAGTTCTATTATAACTTATTCTATATTTTTTTAAATGTAAAATAATATTATTTTATTTATATATTACATGGAAATCATATCAATAAATAGTTTCTATAAATTACAGTAGCTTCACTTGAAGAACGTCAACAAAATAAATTTCCCTACTGGTTTCAAAAACTGTTAAAGTAAATTATTTATTGTTTAAAATATAAAATCAATTTATTACTTATTATATTCATAACTATTTTTTAAATTTACATGTATCTCAACATGCTGATAAAATTGATAGTAGATTTTTTGTATTGAGTAACCCACCAACCGAAATAGTTAAATCATATGATGTATATGTGGTGAGTGGTTTTAGATTTCATAAACATGAATATAGGGAATAAAAACAATTAATAATGGTTATTACTTTCGAGGATCTCATCATAAAGAAAGTGAATTCAAATTTTATGGCATTCTAGAAGAAATAATTGAACTATTTTATATGGGATAGAATTACATAATGAGGTTTAAATATCATTAGTTAGATATTGATCATAGCTTTCATGTTCATCCACACCATGGAATCATTTATATTAAATATAAAATCCTTCTTGCAGTAAATGGACCATTTTTATTGGCACATCAAAATTATATTGTTCTTATTCAAAAGAGTTAAGTGATTAGTGGAACATAATAAAAATGAAATCTCAAAAAATCAGTTTATTCAAAGTTAATGTGGTTTCACTGAAGTTCAAGGAATTTAAATTTTTCAAGAGACAACTCCAAATCCATCTTTTCCATGAAGAGACACAAATATCGAAAATGACACCCCACAATTATGGGTCAATGGTGATGATGATGTTATTGATGTAAAAAATTAATTTGAAATATAAAGAGATTATAAGGCTGAAACTCCTATGGAAAATGATGATATTGAGAAGAAATATGAAGATATTGACACCGTCATATATGAAGATAAGGATAAAGATGGATATTTACATAATTAAATGCTGATTATAATCATATATAATATATATCTATATATAATAATTATTTTCAATTATTTGATGACAATATCCATTTCATATTTTAGATGGTCGAAGATCATTTATCTGGTTTGTTTTTTGAGTTGGATGAGGTTGTACTACCTAGCAATGAGCCTGATATTTCGTCATTTAAACCTCAGGTTACTGGTGGTTCAGTGACGACTCGGAGGGGGTGTGGTATAAAAACCCTTCTCTTTATTACACATTAATACATAATTTATTACAAAAAATTACACTTAATAAAACTCAGAAGATTGAGAGTTATATTTTCTTTAGGATATTAGGTACATTACATAGAAACTTAAAACATAAAAAGAAACATATTAATTGAAATCTTCTTTAACATGACCAAAACGTTCCTTCGTACTTAACATTGTATGGGATAACCTGAGGAAATATATAATATAGGGGTGAGCTATAAATCCCAATAAGGGAATAAAAATGCATAACATGATAAAGACAATACATGTTTGAAAATAGGCATATCAATAGATCATAAAAGGAACATGAATAATAAGACATGATATAGCATGATAATCATAACATGAGAAATGTGGAAACAACTTAAAACACTTCATCATAAACATAGGTCAAGGATAACCTTCCAAGACATCATGGTGGACAAATTACCATAAATGAATCATGTAAACCCCTTGTCCCAACTTAACATATCATGATACTAACCATTACCCAATGCATTGGAGCGCTATCAGGGTGCACCCTTCATAATCATTTCATTCTCATGCTTAAGTGTGCCACATATATTATATAATATGGATTCATTCAACATCACAATTTATTCCATAATAAAGAAATGTGGAATGAATACATTTAAGTCACTAATAAATAAGTATATGTGAATAAAGTTGATTACCCTTCATAGAAAAATGGGTATGGTATTCACTACACAATTATTTTGGCATGGAAAATCATGGTGCAATTTAGACAGCATAACGACGTCATATAGAAATTCATAAAATGGGTTGATGAGATCTAAAGGGGTATAAAATAATTTATACATGAAATTTAAAATAATATATTCATGGAAATACATTCCCCAACATAAGTTATTGTAAATATAATGTGTAACATAATAAATAAACTTGAAGAAAGAGGAGAAAGGAAAGAACCCTTACAAAATTTCGGCACTGTAACGGGAGTGCATAAAGGTTCATAGGAGGGATAAATGATAGTAAAAGGATATTTTATCATTTATACATTAAATGGATAGTAAGGGGGTATGTAATAACATATACCAACATAATAAAATGGTAATTAAAAGACATAACATTAAAAGGAGTGCTTGATAAAAGAGGAGAGTGGAAGATGAGGCTCCCTTACAGAATTTTAGCATAGTAACGACTTAGGTAAGGGTTAAAATGAGAGAGGTTAAATGATATATCATAAAACTAAAATAATTTTTACATTAAAATAATGTTTATAAATAAAATATATTAAAAAAAATTTAATTAATAAAACAAATTCCAAAGAAGGTGCTTGAATTTGAAAGGAGAGGAAATTGAGAATCCCTTACTTGAGTGTGTGAATCCAAAGGATTGGGAGGGGATTCTTGAAATATTTTGGGAACCTTTGGAGGAATATAGGGAGTATATTGTAGATTGTGTTCATGATCCAAGGAGTTTTTGTGAATAGAAATGGGAGCTTGGGTGGGATTATATAGGAAAAGATTAGAATTTCTTTATTATTTTGGTTTTGGACACTACATAATAAAATATTCAAAACCACAAACCATCTCATGGGTTTTTTCCCATGGTTTCTAAAGAAAGTGAGTGGTTTGAATTATTTTATAATTACAAGGGCCTAAGATAATAAAATAATTCTCTTGCTTATATGGAGGTGAGTCACACTCTCAAAGACATAATTTTAAAATCTTAAAATATGTTTTAAGTATTGGAAGATTCATTAAGGATTAATAAAATAAATAAAATAAACATAAAATTAAATTATTTTAAAGGTAAAACAAACATTTTTTCTATTATTCCTTTTTTAGTATTTATTACATCACTATTGAGCTATTATGATGCCAAAAAACACACCATATATTTATACGATATTTAATTTTTACCCAAAAAATTGATTATCTTGGAAAATTATGAAGAATTTGCTATTAGATAAATTTTACATCCTAATTACAAAAAAATATTTATTTTATTCAAATAATTTTCTAAATATGTGAATTTTCACTTTTAAAATAAAAACCGATATTTATTGAAAATGATGGGTTTTTGACAATAACATTTTTTTGAACCCTTATAAAAATTAGATTTGAATTCATAAAAATTATAGGATCATTTATATTCAATAAAAGTTATTTAATGATAATATTTTATTAAAATATTATTTATTTCAAAAAATTAATTAATTAATTAATTAATTTTGAATATTAACCAAAAATATGATTTGTGCTTTAAAAATCATTTACAAAGTAACAATAATAGGATGAAAATATATTCATTATTTTATACAATATAATGTACATATTCATATTACTACGGTCTTGATTAATATCCCTTTAATACACCATCATATGCCCTTGGATTAAGGTGTGCGATGGTGAGGCTTTCATGGGGTCATTCAGTGAAAATGGTTTGGCTCATGATCTCGATGATTTTGGAATTCTCCCATAAACGGTTTTGATCATACTTAAGTTGTTGGATATAATCTTGGTCTTGGTCTAGGGAAAATCCCAAAAATGATATCTCCCTTATAAGCTCTGATAAATAGGCTTCATATGGTACGATCCTACTGGTTGAGGATATCACTTCCTTTATCTATGCCAAAAGGATTTATTAAAACCCTATATTTATACTATTCATGTGATCACTATTAACTAACTATATTATCAATAATAAAGATACTTAATGGTCATTTAAAATCCAATTGGATAATACAAAATAAGTGCATGTGTCTTCTATAACCATAAGACATTTAATTACATCAAAAAGGGGGATTTTGTTCATAATAGTTCAGGTCGTTACAATCCTCCCCCCTTTAGAAATATCACCCTCAAAATTTTCTTTTCTCATGCTAAAATAGATGAGTGTGACTATACTTTATCCCCTCCTTGGGTTACTACGTTGCTTCTTTGAACTTGTTGTTTCTCCACAACACTTTGACGAGGGGTATTATCTTGTTTCATAGAACTTTTTCTATACGATCTAAAATATTTACTAGATGACCCTCATAGGAAAGGTCACTCTCCCATGGTACTACCTCTGAATATAGTACATGTGAGGAGTCTGGTATGAAATATTTTAAGAGAGATACATGTAATACATCATTTACTTGAGACAGTTTCAGTGGGAGTGCTAGTTGATAGGACACTGCTCCGATGCTCTCAAGGATATCAAAAGGGCCTATGTACCTTATACTATGCATTCCCTTCTCACCAAATCTCATCACTCTCTTCCATGGAGATATGTGGAGAAATAACATGTCTTCAACATCAAACTCTATGTCACATCGATGATTTTCATCATATCTATTTTGTCGACTCTTTTCATCCTTGATATGTTTTTGAATGGTCTTAACCTTCTCCACCATTTCCTTAACCATTTAAAAACCTACAAGTTTTCATTCCCCTACTTCATCTCAACATGTCATTGTTCTTCACCTCTTCCCATAAAGGGCTTCATAAGAAGCCATTTGGATTCTCGAGTGGAAACTGTTGTTGTAAGAGAACTTGACCAGAGGGAGATGTTGATCCCATAATCTTTTGTAGTCAATTGAGAATGCTATCAACATGTCCTCAAGTGTTTGGATAATCTACTCATATTATCCATCGGTTTGAAGGTGATAAACCATACTTATGTTCAACTCAGTGTTTAGAGAATATTGGAGACTTTTACAAAACTTAGAGGTGAATCTTGGATCTAGATCAGACACAATTGATAGTGTTACTCCATGCATCCTTACCACTTCTCTAATATATATTTTTTCAATTTTATCCAATGATAAATCCTCTCGAATCATGATGAAGTGTGCACCCTTTTTAAGATGATCCACAACAACTCAGATAGCATTGTTTCTCTTGGATGTCTTTGGAATTCTGGTGACAAAGTCTATGTTGATGTTTTCTCATTTCCATGTTTGTATGGATAATGGTCACATTATCCCCTTAGACTTCTACCTTTCAACCTTCACTTACTAACATACCAATCACTTTGATGTATAATCATCGATCTCCTTATTCATGTTATTCCAAAAATAGTGCTCTTAGAGATCTCGATACATCTTTGTGTTTTTTAGGTGAATGGAGGAATTTGAACTATGTGAATCATCCAATAGTTCCCTCTTTAACTCGGGATTTTATGGAACACATAATCTTGACCCAAATCTCACAATTCCTTCTTTATTAACATTGAACTCCAAGGATTTCTCTTTTCTTATAGTTTCCACTTTCTTCTGAATTCCCACATCATCTTTTTGAGCATCCTTTAACTTTTCAAGAAGATATGGTTGAGAAATAATTTGTGAAAGGATTGATGATGTTCCTTCCTTTATGATTCCCATATCCATCCTCTTCAAATCTAAGCAGATTATATCCTTTTCAATTATCATTGATGATAGAATTTCTAGATCCTTTCTACTTATATCATCCACCACTTTGTTCACTTTCCCAGTATGATAGTGGATTGAGCAGTCATAATCCTTGATGAGCTATAACCATCTTCATTGGTGCATATTTATCTCTTTCTGTGTGAATATGTATTCAAGACTTTTTTGATCTGTATATATTTCAAACTTCTCCGCAAAGAGATAATGACACCAAATTTTCAAAGTAAATATCAATGCTACCAACTCTAGATAATGCATGAGATAGTTTTTCTCATGCATTTTCAACTGTCCTAAGTCATAGGTAATGTATTTTTCATTTTTCATCAACACACAGCCCAATCCCTTCGTGGAATCATCACTGGAAATTACAAAAAGTTCCCCACTTGTGAGTTGTGTGAGAACAAGGGCAATGATAAGCCTTCTTTTCAACTCCATGAATATTTCTTCACATTCATCATTACAAGAAAATTTTACTCCCTTCTGAGTTATCTTGGTAATAGGGTTTGACAATCAAGATAAATATTTCACAAATCAGTGATAATATTCATCTAACCCAAGGAAACTATGGATATATGTCACAAATGTTTCCCTTGGCCATCCTTCAATTACTTTTTACTTTGAAGGATCCACATATATCCCATTGACTGTGATGATATTCCCCAATAATGATACTTCCTTTAACCAAAAATCATAATTTCTGTACTTTTCATAGATCTTCTCCTTTCATAAGGTCTTTAGCACAGTTTTTAGATGCTCCGCATGGTCCTCCTTAGTTTTGGACTATATTATACTATCATCTATAAAGACTACCATGAATTTGTTAAGGTAATATCTAAATACTATATCCATCAAGTCCATGAAGATTTTTGGAGCATTAGTGAGTTTGAATGGAATCACTATGAACTCATAGTCCATGTACATTGTACGAAAAGTAGTCTTGGGGATATCCTCCTTCACCCTAACTTGGTAACATCTTGACCGCATATCCACCTTGGACAAGTATTATGCTTCATGTAGCAGATCGAACAAGTTATCAATCTGCGGAAAAGGATACTTGTTCTTTATTGTGATCTTGTTGAGCTCATGATAATCAATTCAAAGGCACATTGAACCATCCTTCTTCTTGATGTAGAGGACTGGTTCACCCCATGGTGAAGCAGTTGGGCGTATGAATCCTTTATCCCGATTATCTTGTAGTTATTTCTTTAGTTCCTTAAGTTCCACAATATACATCCTATATGGAGTCTTGGATATTTTAAATTCCCCAAGTATAATCTTGATTGAAAATTCGACCTCTCAGTTAGGGGGAAGACCAGGAAATTTATTGAGAAACACATCAACGTATTCCCTCACAATAGGCATGTATTCAAGGATGGTTATTTCCTTAGACTCAATAATTTGAGCTAGATACACTTTCTCATAGAAAACTAATATTCATTCTTGAGATAATGGTGCTAAATAATATGTATCCACCTCCTTGCACTTGTATAGAATCGGGGGACTATTCTCCATATAGAGAGTGATTTCACTCTTGTGGCAATTTATATTGGCTCTATATAGGGAAAGTCAATCCATGCCTATAATTGCATCAAATTTCACCAAGGTAAGTATGAAAAGGTTCTCCAGGAAGTTCAACCCACAAAAATTGACAGGGGAGTAGTTATATAATTGGTTCCCCATTTTCAATTTTCACTGACATCTCTACTTCCATGCTTTTGTGGTGGTGTTTGAATACACTACTATAAATTTATGCTATAGCCACAGATCGATAGCCATGGTTTTTTAGGTCTGTGGATATAGCTGGTTTATATCCATGGTTTAATTAAAAAATTGTGGATTTTTTTTTCATATCTGTTGGGCTCCTCCTCCCTCCCCTGATCTGTAACCCTCCTCCTCCCTCGACCTCTATATGTCCTCCTCCCCGCCAAACATTGTCACCCCTCTTCATGCCCTCCTCCTCCTCTAGCCAATTCTATGCACAGAGGCCTCCCCACCTCCTTCTAATGTATGCCTCTAATTTGGGTGTCTATTAACTATGTGAGGTCTCCTCTCTATGATCGTCCTCCCCCGACGCTGCCACCCAAAGTGGCCACCCCGCTGAAGCTGCTCTGAGACAGCTGCCCCACCTTCTTTTTTGGTGTGCCTCTGACATGTCCACCCCACCTCCTTGGTATCCTCCTCCTCCTCTGACGTAGGTATAACCTAATTAATTTTTTCTCATTTTATTCAAATTGTTTTCATTATAGTATATTAGAAATGATAATCTTAATTTAAGGATATTTGAGTTGTGTATTCAACTTAATATTAGGATAATGGTTTGAATGTAATGGCCATTTTTTACCCTCATCAGTATGGATTGAGATTCATTGGGGGATGTATGTGATATCTTGGTATGGTCACAATGAAGTAATTTGAGACATGAGTTTGGTTTATAGGTCCTGAAAAATAATGACACAACCAAATTATTGATCCAGTACATGCTCTAGGAACCATTGTATGATTGGAATGTGGGTGTTAATTATTTGAATAATTTACGAACAATTCCTTATCCTAGTTTCTTTTTCTATTTAGACTTCTTGAACATTGTATTTTCTAGTGTGTGTGAGGGAAATAGGATAAGGGTCATGGTCAATCTTATGATATGTTGGCATAATTTGATTTATTTTGAGGCATGTGTTATGCCTTTGATTATTCTATTTTTTATGTGATTTGAAATTAATTGGTGTTGGTGAAAAATAGATTTCACAATAAAAAAAATTGGATTTAAAACAAGGTCTTAAAGATTGTCTTTAAAATGATATTGGATTCATAAAAAATTTTGGAATAGTTTTTTGACTGAAATTTGAAGAAAAAAATTACATGTGATTTATTTTTCTAATCAAGTGCATGATTTTTTAAAATATGTGTTTCCTCTTTTAAGTGAAACTAGTATTTTTCAAATTTGGATTTTACCCTAGGCGTTTGTAATTTAAAAGGGTAAGTGATTTCCAAACTGTTTCAAAAGGAAATTTTTTGTTCCATTTTAAAAATAAGAATGGTATTTTGGGTTTAAAAAATGGGTGTTTATTTTTTAATCATTTTTGGAAACATTTAAAAATTTAAAAAGTTATGTTAGGACATGGTAGGTTTGAATTCTCAAAATGGTTTCTTTTTTGTTTTTAAATAAAGAAGGACTAATTTTATTGGTACTATATTTTTCAAAGTGGGAATTTTGAAAAATCATTTCTTGTTATAGTAAATCTTGTTTTTATTTTTTTCATTATAATTTTTGGGAATGTTTGGTGTGATTTTTGGGGCATGGTTATATAAGGTTCTATGTCATAGATTTTTTTATATGGACCTCTCACCCATATAAAGGTCTTGTATAAAAGTAGATTATTTGTTTTAGGGGTCCTTCCTCATTTCTATAACACTACCTAGCCTCCTAATGGAGTGGCATGTGTCATTTTTGTCTCAGATTGAGGTGACTTAGATTTTTAGAGAAGTGTTTTGTTAGTGGCTCATTTTAAGATTTTTAGGTCCAGTGGTTTAGTTCCATGATTTTTTTGTTGATGGGTGGATTAGTGAGGGTCAGTTTTATTTTGTAATATCTAATGTGAGCTCTGGTTTATGAGGTTTTATTTTTTCTTTTTGGATGAATTTTCTTATGGTTTATTGGTCGTCATTTAGTGTATCCTTCGGTTATTAGGTTATTTTTCTATTAAATGACAAACCGTTTTGGTATTTGTCAGCATGGTTGGCTTGTGGAGGCTTTAGATTAGTGTTTTTTTGTTTATTTATTTATTTCCAATTATATTTGGTGTTCCATTTAGTGATTTTCATTCCTATTTTCTTGGTATTTTTGTGTATATCCTTCAATGCTATAAACCGTGGTCCAGTTCCTTTTTGGAAATTATTGAACTTTTTCCCTGGATAAGAGAATAACCTAGGGTGAATGTACAGATACCTAGTCTATTGTTATAATTTTATTTAGCCTATGTATTTCATTATTTTGTTCTTTCCTTTTTATTTACCATGGTATGGTATTCCAATGAATTTGATCTGAACACCCAAATATGGCAGATGTGACCCTTATGTTAAATCCAAGTTGTTTCTTAACAAGGAATGTCACTTGTTCTTGCAATCTGTGGTTTTTGAAAACATTGATTTTCTATGATCCCCATTTGTTTATACCTTAGAATTTTTCTTTGTTTTTTTCTCTCCTTGTGGTCTTGGATTAGTTTTCCTTAGTTAATAAAGGTTTGTTATTACCTTTTTAGATTTCTGAAATCAAGTTTCACAATAGAATTCTCCCAATTTTTTGCAGGAGTTTCTCAATTATTCCACCATTTTAGTTTATTCCTAAATGGTGGGGAGACCAATGTTCAGTCTCCATATCTTTATATCCTTCATTTAAATAGTTTTTTATCTTTTTATGATTTAAGATATTGTTTTTCTTAGAGATTTCTATTGAAATTTGTTATTATTTGACCACTAATTTGGACTGGAGGCTTTATAGGAAAATAAAGTGGTATGGTAGGGTGATTATGAAATATTATAAATAATGGAGCTATTAATTAATTAAATTAATTTTTATCCATTATGAATCATAGAAAATTTTATGTATAAATTTTAAAAAAAATAAGGGAGTAGGTTCTATGCACAATTTGTGCATAGAAAAGAGTAACCATGCACTGACCATGCATGAGGAGTCTATCCTTGAAAGAGACGATTCACACAGTTTGATCATGGTTAGCTCAACCATGCACCTTTACTAGGTGTAACTATATGGTCACATTGTGCTTGTCCGGTTGGATAAACATTGTTATTGTATAGTTAATTAAGAGATATGCCTAAACCATGCACCATGTCCAAGGTGTTAAAATTTAAATTTATTTTTTTCCATTTAACATTCCATATTTTATTTCTCTATGCCCCCTTATTTTCCTCTCCCTTGTCGCATGACCATCCCCCTCCCTCCATCCATTCCACACATCTCCCCTCTCTCGATATCCTATCTTCTTTCCATTTCTCTGTGATTCCTTCTGGATTTTTATTTAACACCTCAAGTTAAGGTCTCCACCTCACACATTATCCCTTATTCTAGTGTTTCTCTCTCTCATCACCCCTCCTTATTCAACTGAAACCTAGGTCAAATATCTTACACATTTTCATATTTCTTCTTTCATAGGGAATGTTATGGGCCTCCCAAGTTAGCTTTGTGCGTGTCTCAATAACTTCCTCTGAAGGCTATGTGTTTCAAACAATTTCGGGTTGCCTGCCACCATATGAGGTATGTGTTTCTATGTATCCCCTTGTTTTAAATTAAATAAATTTATTGGATGGTTTGAAATTATTTCTTATGAATTTAGAAACCTATTATACACTGTATTATTCTTAAAATAACTATGTATTGGTTTATATCTATTTGAATAGTCCTTGGTTGTATACCAAGTTTTTGAAAAACAATCTATGTGAAACTTTTAAAATATTTAAATCATTTTAAAGTATTTTATCATGGATTGGAATGGGTTTGGAAATTCTTATTGGTTATAATTATATCTAAATATTTCTTAAAGGTTTGGGATGAACCTTGGTCACATTCAAAGTGTTGGATTAGATATCAATTTTTATTTTCAAAATTCGTTTAAATATTTTTTTTAAAAAGGTATTTGAAGTAGGTTCTCTTTATGAATGGGGTGAGATTAATTTTAAATGATTTATTTATAAAAGTATGGGTTTTCAATTTAGAAATGAAATGGGGAATTATTGAGTTGTGTGGTCATTTTTATTGTTGATTATGATTTCCCTTGGGTTTATCTTCGGATTATAAATGGTTTTACAATGTGGTCTCAAAATGTATATACTCTATGTTATAAGTGAAAGTCTCGGTTGGAACTTATGAAGTGTTGTGTGATTTATTTGTTGGTTTTTCCCCTGTTGATTCCATTTTATAAGTTGATTATGTTATTTTTATCCATTGATGTATGTTGTGATGTGACTCATGATGTTTATATGGGTTGGGTATCATTCTAAGGGAAGTATTTGAGGTGGGATGTACATGATTGTGGTGTTTTCCTTTGGGATGTAATGATAATTTTGTGTTCATGGATGACCACCCTTAGTAATGGAGAGATCATCCATGCCCCATCTAAAAATAGTGCATGGGGCTAAGAGAAACATTTTACTAGGACCAAAAAACATTTCATAGGGGTTACTTAGCAGCTCACATTCAATTATGTCATTCATAATTAATAGTGTGGTCCATTTAAATAAGCCAATAAACATATTACTTATTTCCATGAAAGGGTAAAATAACATTTACACAAAATATTTATTGAGATTCTAAGGAAAAAATATTGACTAGAGACCATGGGTTTCTATGAGGGTGCAGGGGGGAGAGGGTGAAGGGGGTCTGCAGGTGCAGGGGGGAGGGGCAGGAGCAGGGGGTCTATAGGGGCAGGGGGTAGGGGGTGTAGGTGGGGTTCAAGTGGGAGGTGGTGGGGTAGGGGTATGGGGTTCTAGTGTAGGGTGGCATGGGGAGGGTGTAGGGAGGGTTTGCAAGGGCAAGGGGTAGGGGCTATGTAGGGGTAGGGGGAGGGAGAGGGTGCAGGTGGGGTGCAAGGGGGAGGTGTTGGGAAGGGGGTGAAAGGGGTAATTTAGGGGCATGGGGTTCTGGTGTGGGGGTGATGGGGAAAGGGGTTAGGGGATGGGGGTGTGTAGGGGGAAGGGTTAGGGGGTAGGGGGTGTATAGGGGGTGTATAAGGGGAAGGTTGGGGGTTTAATTGGGGTGTGTAGTGAGGAAGGGGAAGGGGTGAAAGGGGGAGGGGGAGGGTGTAGGTGGGATGCAAGGGGGGAGGGGTGGGGCAGGGGTGTGTAGGGGGCAGGGTGAGGGGGTGGGGGTGCAAGGGGGTGTGCAGTGAGGAGGGGAATGGGGTGTAGGGGAAAGGGGAGGGGTGCAGGAGGTGTGGTTCAAGGTGGGAGGGGTGGGGCAGGAGAAAGGGGTGAAAGGGGGGAGGGGTAGGGGTGTTCAGTGGGAGGGGAAGGGTGACGGGGGAGGGGTGAAAGGGGGTGTGCAGTGAGGAGGGGGTGGGGTAGGGGACACTACTAGAAAAATATATTCTTTATAAATTTTTACATTATGAGTTAATGGTGTTTCCCACTTTCTCTTTTGTATGTCCCTACATCCTAATTAAGTAGTCAATAATTATTTAAATGTTTTTAGCATTATTATACCTTCTACACATAGCCTCATTATCCACATTATTTTTTTATTTACCCTTCTTAGGAATCATCTCAATCTAATCATCAATGATTTCTTCCACATAAATCACTCTTTCTCCTTTGAGTACCCTGAAGATCCAAGTACCTTTCATATAAAAATAAGTGTAAGTTTTTTAAATCACATTACTATAATTTCTTATGTCATATAAGGTTGAATTTCTATACGATATTGAATTTTACCTGTAGAGAATTCTAAATATCCAGTATTCTATTCCTAAATATGTTCACATATCATCAGAATGTCATCTTCTAATTGAAAGGATATTCGTAGCTAACCCTTCCAAGGTTTGTTAATACATTTAGATTGACAAAAATTATGCAAATTCTAATTTTCATTATACTCTTTTTTTGTTTCAATTCTACCCCTGCATGCACATATACTTTTACATGGGATTATAATTAGGATTTGAGGGTTTAGGACCTTTTCTTTAAGTGGAGCTTCTGATTGAGGGATTGCATGTTACATGTGCTTCATCACAACCCAGTTCTTGTTCCATGAACTCTTCCAAAAACTTATTGGCATTTAGTTTATTTACCTATTGTTTATGAGACAAAGCTTAGACATCGCTCGGGTTGGGTTTGGTTAAAGCAATCCTATAAGAGAGAATAATAGTTCCAACAATATTTTAATTGTTTTAACATCTGGTGCAATAAATTCCTACAATGTTGATGTCATATGAAGCCTTGAGAATCCCATTTTATGAAATCTAGATTCCTTCAAAAAATCTAGTTAAATAGGATTCTAGGAGTGAGTTTGAAAAAAAGAAACATCAAAACTGAATATATATTTTGAACTGGATTAAAAAAATTAGTATATGAATTTTTTTTACACTTTTAATGTATATTTTGAACTGTTACAATATCATATTAAATAGTTTTTTTAAACTAATATATGTGTTTCACTTTTTCTAAAATTTTACAGTATCTAAAAATTCATTTTCAAAAGCATTATATGCTTAAACAAACATATTATATTGCATGTTATTATGATTATGATGTGTACCACTACAAATGCTTCAGGGTGATATTTCAAATGATGATCCTACTATAGAAGATGTTTTTATAAAAACTATTGGGGAGGTCAAACTATTGGTGTGCATACAACAGGTCAATTGGTTCTTTTATGGTTTGATCTACTTTTTAATAGTTTTATACATTTATGAAACTAAATTTAATTACACGGGATTGGTTTCTCATTAAAAATTTAACAAATTCCATTACTGTATTATGTGGATTCTTCTAATTTAATAGGTGATGTTTAAAGAAAAAAAATTTGATGATTTTTTATTCATGTTTCAATTGTTGGGTTAGTTAACTTTCAAAAACAAGTGCTCTTTATCAGAATATTATAACTCAAATTTCAAGTGTTTTATGAGTGTGTAAATGATATATTTTTACAATATCTAATGTTTTTTCCTTAGAGAGTTGTAATTATTCATTCATTTTGTAATTTATAATTTCTTTGGACTACTGAAACTAGAATTTCATAGTGTTTCTTTCTTGGACCCTACAAATTACAATGCTGAAATGATTCTAGTTTTTCCTATTCCTGTGTTTTTTATTCATGTCTGGTCCTTTTTTTTCTATTCCTGGTGTAGGGGGTGGAGAGGGGGATTGCAGAGGGAGGATGTTGTCCAAGACTGGTGCAGGTTTGTGGGGGTAGAGGGGGGATTTGCAGAGGTAGGGGCGTTCTGTAGGGAGGGGGTGTCTAGGAGGAAGGGGGTGTCCAGGGGGAGGGGTGTCCAAGGGGGAGGGGGTTGTCTAGGAGTGGTTGTATGGGTGGGAGGGGGTGTCCATGAGGGGGGGTTGTCCAGGGGGTGTCTAGGAGGGAGGAGTTGTCCATGAGGGGGGGGATGTCCAGGAGTGAGGGTGTCTCGGGGGTGTCTAGGAGGGAGGGTGGGGGTGTCTATGAGGGAGGGGGTGTCCTAGAGGGTGTCTAGGGGGATGTTTAGGAGGGGGTGTCTAAGAGGGGGGGTTGTCCATGATGGGGGTCCAGGAGGGAGGGGGTGTCCAGGAGGGGTGTCCAAGAGGGATGGGGTCTATCTAGGAAGGAGGGGGGTCTGTCCAGGAAGGAGGGTGGGGTCTATCCAGGAAGAAGGGAAGGGGTTTGGAGGAGGTGAAAGGGTTCTGTAGGGGGGATGGGGGTTCAAAGGGGGGTTTTAGGGGGAGAGGGGTGTGTAGGGATGAAAGGGGTGTGTAGGGGGTCTGTCTAGGGAGGGGGTAAGGTGGGGTCTGTCCAGAAAGGAGGGGGTCTATCCAGGAAGGGGGTCTGTCCAGGAAGGGGCGGTCTATCCAGGAAAAGGGGTCTGTCCAAGAAGGATGGGGTTCTGTCCAGGAAGGAGGGGGTCTGTCCAGGCGGTGGGGTCTGTCCAAGGATGGGGGGTCTATCCAGGAAGGGGTGTAGGGTGGGGGGAGTTTTTCTATGATGGAGGGGGTCTGTCCAGGAAGGAGGGGGTCTATCTAGGAAGGGGGTCTGTCCAGGAAGGAGGGGGTATGTCCGGGAAAGAGGGGGTCTGTCCGGGGGGGTCTGTCTAGAGAGGGGGGTTCTCCAGGGGGAGTGGAGGGGTTCTTTACATGGGGAAGGGGGTTGCAGGTGGAGTGGTGGGGGGCCTTGTAGGGGGAGTGGTGGGGGACTTTGTAGGGGGGTGGGATACTACAAGGGGAGTGGGGGGGTATGCAGGGGAGAGGGTGGGGTTTTTTTAATGGGTAAGGCCTATAGCCATAGTTTCAAACCGTGGCTATAAACCCTATGTGGCTTAAGCTTATGCCATGGTTTCAAACCGTGGCTATAGGGATTTAGCCATGGTTTAAATCGTGGTTATAGGTCTTTATCCACGGTTTGAACCATATCTATAGGGATTTAGCCACGGTTTCAAAATTTGGCTATAGGCCTTTCCCTATAGCCATGTCAATACCAGCTATGGTTCATTAAATTGTGTCTATAACCTATTTACATGGTTTTTGGGATTATATCCACAGTTCCAAACTGTGGTTATAGCCTAAATTTCTAGTAGTGATAGTTTTACTAAACTTTCATGATATGAAGGAATGCATAGAACTATTTGTGATAACCCAACCTTTAACTTTTTGATTAAGGTACTACTCATTTATATCATCCAAAATAGACTTAGGGATGAGTATTTTAAACAATTAAACACATAAAGGGGAATCCAATGATATTAAAGGGATAAATCATAAATTACATTTATTTCCTTAACTTATGACTTTGTAGGATTCAATATATGTTATCCATGATCTATTTACTAACATATATTCTTATGGGGATTTTTTGTTCCCTTAATAATAGTTCATAATGAGCTTATAAAGTTAACAAAGCATATCCTCCAAGAGTGTCAAACTAGGTGGCAGTAAGTCCCATTTTCATGTACTATATTAACCCGAGTCAGGCCCGAAACATCTTTTCATAGTTGCTACCCCTAGTTATATCTATTCCAGAACCACATCCACTTCTAGTATCCAGATAGGGATGTATTTTCTTGATAAACCACAAACTCTATACTTACCAAACTTTAGGGGTGTTTTCTTATACTTAGTCTTATCCCTAATTAAATCACTAGAGCTCTCTAATCCTAATGCTTTATCTAAGGTTTTCTAATCCTAATCCCAAAAATAACTAAACATGTCCTCTGATACCAACTATAACAACTCTTCTCTTTATTACACTTTAATACATGATTTATTACATAAAATTACACTTAATATAACTCAGAAGATCAAGAGGTCGAGTGTCTTTTGTATATTAGGTACATTATGTAACAACTTAAAACATGAGAAGCACCATATTTATGGAAAACTTCTTTAACATGACCAAAACATTCCTTCGTACTTAACACCGTATGGGATAACATGAGGACATACCTAAGAAAGGGGTGATCTATAAATCCCAGTAAGGTAATAAACAATGCATAAAATGAGGAATAAAATACATGTTATACAATAGGCATATCAATGGAGAATAAAAGGAATGTGAATAATAAGGCATGATATAGCATGATAATCATAACATGAGAAATGTGTCAACAACTTAAAACACTGCATTATAAACATAGGTTAAGGCTAATCCCGCCAATGAATCATGGTGGAAAAATTCCCATAAAGGAATCAGGTAAACCCCCTATCCCAACATTATGTATCATGATACTAACCATTACCCAGTTAATTGGAGCACTATCAGCGCACACCATTCATAATGATTTCATTCTCATGCTTAAGTGTGTCATATAGATCATATAACATGGATTCATTCAACATCATAATTTATTTAATTATAAAATAATGTGGAATAAATAGATGTAAGTCTCCAATTAATAATTATATGTGTATAAAAGTTAATAACCTTGATATAAAAATGGTCATGGTATTCCCTACACAATTATCTTGGCATGGAAAATCGCGATGCAATTTCGACAGCATAACGACGTCATATAGAAATTCATAAAATGGGTTGATGAGGGAGAAATGGGTATCACATCATTTATACACGAAATGGAAAGTAAGAGGGAAATGTAAATACATTAACTAACATAAGTATTTGGAAATATAATACATAACATAATAAATATACTTGAAGAAATAAGAGAAAGGAAAGCAGTCTTAAAAAATTCCAGCATGGTAACGGGTGTGCATAAAGGTTTATAGGAGGGGTAAATGAGGGTGAAAGGGGGTATGATCATATATAAATAAAATTTAAAGTAATTTTATATATTTAATAACATATCCAAACATAATTAAATGGTAATTAAAATATATAACATTAAAAGGAGTGCTTGATAAAATAGGAGAGAGGAAGATGTGGTTCCCTTACGGAATTTCGGCATAGTAATAACTTATGTAAAGGTAAAAACTAGAGAGGTTAAATGATTTCTCATTAAAATAACATAATTTTTATAGTAAAATAATTTTTATAAATAAAATATATTATAAACAATTACAATTAAGAAAACAAATTCCAAAGAAAGTGCTTGAATTTGAAAGGAGAGGAATGTGAGAATCTCTTACTTGAGTGTGTGACTCCAAAGGCTTGTGAGAGGATTATTGAAAGCTTTTGGGTGCCTTGTGAGGACTATAAGGAGTATAGGGTATATTTTGATCATGATAGAAGTATTTTTAGTGAAAAGAAATGGGATCTTGGATGGGTTTATATAGGAAAAGAGGGGAATTTATTTATTATTTTGGTTTTGGACACTATATAATAAAATATTAAAAACCACAAACCAACCCATGGTTTTTTCCAATGGTATCTTCCAAAGGGGATTGGATTAAATTATTTTATAAGGAAAAGGGCCAAATATAATAAAATAATTCCCTTTCTTATTTGGAGGTGAGTCACACTCTCAAAGAAATGATTTTTAAATCTTAAAATATATTATAAGTACTGGAGGATTCATTAAGGCTTTATAAATTAAATAAAATAAATATAAAATTACATTATTTTAAATTGAAAACATATATTTGGATTATTATACCTTTTATACTATTTATTAAATCACTATTAGGTCATTATGATGTCATAAAACACATCGTATATTTATACGATATTTAATTTTTACCCAAAAATTTGACTGTCTCAGAAAATTATGAAAAATTAACTTTTAGATAAATTTTGAATACTAATTTCAGAAATAATTTCCTTTTTATAAAAATAATTTTATAAATATTTGAATTTTTACTTTTAAAATAAAAACCGGCATTTATTGAAAATGACAGGTTTTTGACAATAACATTTTTTTAACCCTTATAAAAATTAGATTTGAATTAATAAAAAATTATATGATAATTTATATTCAATAAAATATTATTAATGATAATATTTTATTAAAATATTATTTATTTCAAAAATATATTAATTAATTAATTGAATTTTAATATTTACTAAAAATACAATTTGTGATTTAAAAATCATTTACAAAGTAGCAATAATAGGATGAAAATATATTCCTTATTTTATATAAGATAATGTAAATATTCTTATTACTAGGATCTTGATACATATCCCTTTAATACTTGAGAATAGACCCTAAGATTAAGGTGTGTGGTGGTGGGGCTTTCATGGGGCTGTTTGGTGAACATGGTTTGGGTTGTGATTTCGATGAGATTGAACTTCTCTCATAAACAGTTTCAATCATGTTTAAGTTATTGGATCTCATATTGGACTTGGTCTAGGAAAAATCCCAGAAATTATATCTCCCTCAAAATCTCTAATAAATGGGTTTCATAGGGTATGGTCTTACAAGTTGAGGTCATCACTTCCTTTTCTTATACCAAAAGGATTTTTTGAAAACCTATATTTATACTATTCATGTGATTATTGTTCAATAGCTATATTATCAATGGTAAAGATACTTGATGGTCATTTAAAATCCAATTGGATAAAACAAAATAATTTCATGTGCTTTCTATAACTATAAGACATTTAATTAAATCGAAAAGGGGAATTTTATTTAAAATAGTTTGGGTTGTTACATGTGGTATTATGAGATTGATGATTCTTAACTCTATCCCCGAGTGATGTCCATGTCTGGAGTTTGATCCATGCATGCATAGGTATGTTCATTTGTGCATTTAAGTTAGTTTTCATTGATTTTTATTAATTTATTTATATATTAATTGTTTGATTATTTGTTCTATTTTTTTTACATATTTTCGCACATAATTACTGGACATAGGAGTGCTATATTGAGGAATTATTTTTTTAGATCTTGTGTGACATGAGATCAGATTCTCATTGATGTTAAACACTGCATGTTTGATCATTGGATGGTACATAAATAAAAAATAGTTATTTTGGAATTTATTTAATTATCAACTTTTTGTTATTAATTATTTATAGGGTTTATGGTATCTCATCGATGATAGTATGTAGACCTCAATCTGGGAGGCATGAGAGGTTTGTATGCATGAGCGTTGTCACTAGTTTTTCACAATCTGAGGAGGTCATCCATGTGGAAAGCGGGAGTCACGAATTTTAATGAGTCTTGCTGCACCCACCAACCAGATTACATCTCATCTCAGTTTTAATATGGATTATGTTCATACTGGATGGGATATAGTTTTAATAGGATAGCATCATTAGGTTGGAAAAACTCAGGGAGGTAAGAGGTGACGTGTCAAGCTGGTAGTCATACATTTAGTACGCATCGATGACATGTGTTCAGAAATTTTTTAATAATTTATATAACTTTAAATGTGAACTATTTATTCTATACTCAAATAGGCATTCGAATATCCCGATATTATAGAGTTATATGTTTATAATGATCTTATCACTGGAGAGATTACAGGTGGTCACCAATATCACATTATGGTCAGTATAATTTTTTTGAGTTTTAAAATTAACTACAAATAATATTTTAACTATTTTAATTTTAAATTGTAATTAAAGGAGTCATATGAGGTCAAAAATTCTTAGACATGGGATGGGAGTTAGGCCAAGACTGAGGATTGAAGCATTAGTGCAGAAGGATTTGATGACACAACATGGACACCAGCGACTCAGTATAGCTTCAAGAAAGGTTAAGTTATCGGTATCGACTCTTAATTGATATCTGGAAGCTATTATGGTATGACTGCGATGTATTCATCTAGCTCGAGGGGATCTCATGAAGAGTTATCATCATATACTTCATAGTATAAGGAGAATCTATGAGCTTAGTGTGAGCTTATAGAGACCATGTGTAGGGAGCAAGAAGAGCTCTATCAATAGTATCAGCAACAATATGAGGAGATGAGTCAATGACAGGAGAAACAATATGAGTAGACAATGGAGTACATACAATAGCTTACTTAGGGTTTAAGGATGGAGCTCCCTCCACCACCTCCTATAGAAGACCCTTTCCCTCTATTATTTATGTATTTTTTCACATGTATTTTGATAAACATTTGAATGTGCATATTTTTATTAATTTATATATTTATAGTATTATATAGTTTTTTATATTATTACAAATTTTTTTTATTTTTATTTTTTTATTTTAATTTTTAATTTTTTTCAATGGGACATTCTTCTCGTCACAATAGATTTTTTTACTGGGAATGGTTATTTGCGACGGGATACCTACCCGTCGCAAATAATTATTTATAATGGGTCAATCCTCTCATCGTAATTTTTTTTAAATAATGTGAAAGGTTTTTTGAAATGGGATTCTTTCCCATAGTAAATAATTATTTTTTGCAATGACCCATCACAAAAAAGTGTTTTCTCAATTTCATTTTCAGCAATGGGTCATTTGTGACGGGATCATGTCACAAATGACTCGTCACAAATAATGCATTTTCCAGTTGTGCATGTTTATACCTTAGATTGGTAGTGCACACAACTTGTGAAAATGACAATGATGGACCTAATCACAAGGTTTGGATATAATGATGACTCAAGGATATTGTGTGATGCACTCGATTCTTAGTGGATTCCAAGTATCATGTCACTCGATTCCTAGTGAATGTCAAGTAGCTCTCGATGCCAAGTGGATGTCGAGTAATATGTCATACTTGATTCCTAGTGAATATCGAGTAGTATGTACACATGATATCATTAGGATACCTAAAATCATGATGAGATGAAAATTCCTCATGGATGTCATGTAATACACTCGATGCTGATAGGATGCCAAGGAGCATATTACTCGATGCCTAGTGAATGTCGAGTAACTCTCGATGTCGAGAACATGGATCTCTT
Organism: Viscum album; assembly: GCA_963277665.1. Classification (NCBI taxonomy): domain Eukaryota; kingdom Viridiplantae; phylum Streptophyta; class Magnoliopsida; order Santalales; family Viscaceae; genus Viscum; species Viscum album. Next base: position 1,530,297,600 of record OY728163.1, on the reverse strand, counting down.
AATGCCCAATGTATGCTGATTTGTACAATAACACAATGTCAAGAAACCTAATCATTATCCTTGTGGATAGTCCTTGATTACTTCTGACACCTTGACTATCCTTTAGGCATGGAGCCGAAGCAGGTACGATCAGGGGTTTGTGGCAGCTTTGTTAGTGCACGACCTCTTGGTTTTGAATTTTATATCGTTATGCTTGTTAAAAATTTATTATTATTATGGAATACACTTATAAACTTGATCACAGTAGGTTAAGGATGCATTGGTAGTGTCCTACTGAGTTTTGTACTCACACCCTACTTGGGCATTTTGGTACACTTATAGATTTCATGACTAGAGATATGGAGAAGGGAAAGGACCCTGTGGTGGATAGCTGAGTGGAGGATTATGGAAATACTATCGGATTGAGAAGAAATCTAGAGTACCCTAGTGTTTATTTATTTATTTATCTACATTTATTTACTTTGGTTGGCTTACCACCTTGGGATTCGTTTTTATACTTGTGTGACATGTATGTCATCCTTTTAATTTCTATATGTACTATGATTATTTATTATATTGTTTATTATTATTGTTTCTTGTCCCATGAAATGATACTAAGGGTATAGTCTCCCCATCAACGGACTTAGACCCTTGTTGTTAGTCTGAAGCCTCTTACATACGGGTAAGGGTGTAATTTTGGCCCGGCGGCCCGAAAGGCCCAGCCCGAAAGCCCGAGCAGCCCGGCCCGACAAAGCCCGCATCAGACCAGGCCGGGCTCGGGCTGTAGGTTCAGCAGGTCGGGCCTGGGCCTTTCCAAGAAGGCCTGCGGGCCAGGCCGAGCCGGCCCGAAAAAGCCCGGCCTGCTGTAAAAAATTTAACGGGGAAATTGCGGGTAGGGGGATTCGATTCCCCTAGCTCAAACTCCCAAGGCTGCGCCTAGACCAACTGGTCCAGGCGTTGTGCCCATTAAATAATCACAGGCCTGTATATATATATATATATATCTACATTTATATATATATATATATATATATATATATATCTGTATATATATATTTGTATATATATACCTGTACATGTATATGTATACATATATATTTATCTATATATGTGTGTATATATTTATATTTCTATATATATGTGCATATATCATTATATATTAACAAAAAATAATATTATATATATACATATAATTATTATTATATATAATTATAATGTGTGTATAAATATATATATACAACAACGATATATAATTATATATATAACAGTGTATACATATAAACAAAGCCATTAATAATATATATATATATATGTATATGTATATGTATATGTGTATGTGTATGTATATATGTATATGTATATGTATATGTATCTAATTTAATATAATATATATATAAACAAAGCTATTAATATATATATATCAACGATTTAATATTATATATATATATATAATAACTTGTTGTATAATAATAATAAAAATTACACTCACCTAATGATGTCCGTGCAAGTCTCTCAATTTCATTAATTTTTTAAGTATGTTGCAACATGCATATATTATATATACTATACATATATAAATGTATTTAGAAAAAAAATTAACTCACCCACTCCGACTCACCCCCCAACCCCTGATTATTATTTTTATAATTTTCTCATTAAATATATCAATCATTTTACATTATATATATATAATAACTTGTTATATATTAATAAAAAAATAACACACTCACCCAATGATATTCACACACACCCCCAACCTCACTAATTTTTTTAAATATGATGAAACTTTCATATTATATATATGTATATATAAAAACAAATCTACTAATAATAATATATATATCAATGATATGATAATATATATGTGTGTGTGTGTAAACAAAGCCATTAATATTATATATAAATCTATTAATAATATATATCAATTAAGTGTGGCTTTTAAAAATCCATTAATAATATATATGTGTGTCAATGATTTAATATTATATAATAACTTATTTTATATTAACAAAAAAAATGACACACTCTCCTAATGATGTTCGTATGCGTCCCCCAACCTCCTTAATTTTTTTAAATATGTCGGAACTTGCATATATTATATATAAATTTATTTAGAAAAAAATTAACCCGCCCACTGCAGCGCACCCCCCAACCCCTAATTATTTTTTTACAATTTTCTCAAATTATATATATATATAGAATAACTTATTATATATTAACAAAAAATAACTACTCTCCAATATTCGCACACTCCCATCCTCATTAATTTTTTTAAAATATTATAAAACTTACATATATTATATATACATATATACATATATAAATCTAAACTCACCCACTACCGCGCACCCGCTAAGGGTGTAATTTCAGTCCAAATAGGGCCAGGTCGGGCCTGCCTTGCAAAAAAATTAAAAAATGTTTTAAAATAAACAAAAACATAAAAATAATTTTCATAAATAAGTTAAAAAATAAAAGTAAAAAACGTTTTAAATAAATGATAAAAAAACGTTTAAATAACAACACATTAAACCCACCACCCACTACTGCGCACCCCCCAATAAGTCATTAATTTTTTTAATTTTTACATAATATATATAAATTCACAGACATGTATAAATTTATTTAGAAAAAAATAACATATCCACCCATAGTAAAATGTTTTTACATAAAATTTGTTAAATGTTTAAAAAATTACTTGTAAAAAATATGCGTTCAAAAAAACGTTTTAAATTAAACATCTAAAAATAAATGTAAAAAATGTTTTAAAAAAGTGTTAAAAAATGGGTTAAATGAAGGTTTAAATAAAAATGTTTAAAAAAGTTTTTAAAACAAACATTTAAATTAATTTTTTAAAACAAACCCTTAAAAATACTTTTTACATTAAAATATGAAAAAAAGTTAAATGTTTTAAAAAAATACTTGTAAAAAGCATGCGTTTAAAAAAATTGAAAAATCTTTTAAACGGATGTTAAAAAATGATTTATATAAAAAAATTTAAATAAAAAATATTAACAAACGCGTAAAAAATTATAAATAAGTTAAAAAATAAATATAAAAAATTCTTTAAAAAAATGTTACAAAAACGTTTAAATAATAAGCCTTTAAACTCACTCACGGTAGCTGCGCACCCCTAATTATTTTTTTTTACAACTTGAAAATAATATATATATGTATATATATATATATATATTCAAAATATATAAATCTATTTAGACAAAAAAACATATCCACCCACTCTAAAATGTTAATAAAAAATAAAATAAACGTTTTTAAAAAATACATGCATTTAAAAATAAATGTAAGGAAACATTTTAAATAAATTTTAACAAAATGTTTAACTAAAAAAATATAAAAGAGACAACTATTTTGAAAATAATAAAAGCCCACCATTGCCTGACTTGAAAAAGCCCAGCCCGGCCCGAAAAAGCCCAGCCCGACTCGATGGTTTAGGCAGGCCTGAGGCCGGGATCGGGCCGCCTCATGGGGTTGTTCAACTGGGCCCTATCCGGGCCAGGCCAAAATTACACCCCTACATATGGGGAGGCGTGTATGAGGTTATATGGCACTCCGGTTCATACCTAGGGGGTTAGGTCGGGATGTTATAAAATGGTACATAGGATTGGGATTTAATAACTTGTTTCGTCTCTTGTATTGAAATGGGAAAACTTAGTCAGGAGATAGTGTGATTGGGAATCAGGTAGAGGAATTATGACAGTGCCTTTCTAGCAATGTATAGTGGACCTCTGAGTTTCCATTAAATGGGGGAATTATTTTTTGCTATTACCATTGATTAAATTCACCTTGGGTGATGCATATTATGTGGATATGTGATTTATGAGATTTTGGATGTGTTTATGCATCATAACTAGAAACATAGGTTCACTTTTTATATATATACATGTTATTGTGTTATATAGTAGTTATTTAATTAAATTCCTTAATTTGTTTTATTTGTTCTGGATAGTTTCTCTTTCTATGATATATCTGTGTTGACGTGATATTATGATGTATCTTTATTGGTATTAATTAGTTTAACTAACCATGTAATTGTGTTAGTATATATATGATGAATGTGACTACGTGTAGGGATGAAGACCATTGATGGTACTAGGAGGGTTATACCATGGGTTGTGGGTAGATTCCTAGGAAAACCTTATGTTATCTCATAGACCGGTTAGGGTTTATCCTTACAAACATGATTTTCTGAAGTGTTTACTTTACATTATAGAATATTTTTCCTCAATTTAGTATTATGGGACTACATGGGAAGTAATCTGGAATACTCCTACAAGGAAGGATGTTTCTGCATTACCATTGTATGTATAGGAGAATGCATATGAGGAAGCTCCAAAACATGCTATATGGTTTAGTCATACGGACGCTTCGACCAGAAGTTTTCACTTAGTGCATATCCTAGGAATAAGAGTTAGAAACAATGGTCAAATATTCCCTAACTTCAACTCTTGTATCCTTCATCCTTTACAGGGCACCGAAGTCCCTCAGGATATTGAAAAATGTGTTGAAATATTTGTAGGAGTCTATAAACTAGTATTTAATCTAAAGGATCGGTAAGTTAAGCTAAGATTAAGCTCATGTTAAGTGTGCAACCCATTTTGATAACCCTATATTGTATGGTTCTAACCAACTAGAAGGAGATAAAGGTTCATCTGAACAACATGGAGTGGAATGGAATTATTAACAAGAGTACTTCACCATGGGGTGCTCCTGTGTTGTTCTTCAAGAAGGAGGATAGTAGTCTTCAACTCTGCATCAATTATCGAAATCTAAACCTGGTTACGGTGAAGAACAGATATCCCTTTCCCAAAATCAATGATATTTTTGATCATTTATAGTGAGATTGATTTTTCTCTCAAAAATGATCTTAAATTGAGTTATGACCAGTTGCAAGTAAGGGAGGAGGAATTTCCAAAGATAGTGTTTCAGAGCAGGTATAGATTGTACGAGTACTTGGTAATATTGTTTGGACTAAATAAAATTCCAACAATGTTCATGGCCCTCATTAATAAGATTTTTCACCCATATTTAGACTCAATAATTGTACTGTTCATTAACAGTATCCTCATCTACTCGCTGACACCAGAGTAGCATGCTATCACCTCAAGATAGTCTTGAGTATACTTCAAGCACATCAGCTTTTTCACCAATCTATCGAAGTGTGACTTCTAGATTTGGGGGTTGAAGTTCCTAGTACATGTGGCGTATGATATGGGTATATCCATAGACTGATATAAATTATAAGAGGTTATGTCATGGAAATGTCCTCAGAACATGTTCGAGATCAAGAGATTTCTGGGTTTAGCATGATATTACCAATGGTTTATCGAGGGATTTTTAAAACTATAATCACCCATGATAGTGATGATGAAGAAATGAGTGAATTTTTAGTGCATGTACTAGTGTGAGGAGGCATTTCTTGAGCTGAAATGGGGGTTGAATGCATCTACAATGTATATACTACCTGAGCTAAGGATCAGATATTCCATATACTATGATGCATCAGGCATTGGTTTGGGATTAGTACTGATACAACAGGAGAAATGGGTCACAGCAGCTATGAACCAACGATCAGAACTAACCTACTCATTACTTGGAGATAATAGTTAAAGTCAATTCTATAAACTGTTGGTGAAACTGTCTCTATGATGAGAGATTCATTGTTTACATAGACCATAAGATCCTTTGCTATGTATTTACATGGTGGGCCTAAATCAGAGATAGAGGCACTAGGTTGAGTATCTATAAACATTTAACTTCGATATGAATTATTCACCAGGGAAAGGTAATTTCATTTCAGATGGTCTTATTCATAAGATGTAGGCAGAGTAGGAGCTTGGTGAGAGGCCTTTAGATGAGTAGTAGTGCTTGATGAGCTTTTTAGATGACTGGAGGATGGATTATTATAAGGATCAAGGGTTGATGACTTTTGTTCCTTTAGTCATCACATCCTTACTTGTATACCAGGTGAAGTCTAGATAGGAGTCATACCCATAGTATGTAGTGATGTAGGAATAGTTATTTGAAGCTGACCTGATACATGGGTGAACTTTGGGTGACAGTGATGCGATTATGGTATATGGGAGATCGATAGTACCTACTTTCATCAGAGAAGATCTGATGAGAGATTTCCAAACCTAGATATGGGAGGTACATCCTAGTGTAATGAATATGTATCATGACTTTAGGCAGCAGTTTTTGTGTTTGGGGATGAAGAGGGGCATCGCAGGGTTTGTGTTTTGATTCCTTACTTTCTAGTGGGTAAATGTTGAGCACCGTCATCCTAGTTGTTTTCCCCAGTCACTTCTAGTTACTATGTGTAAGTAGGAGGATATCATGATTGAATTTGTGATGGGGTTACCCAGGACCTCGAGAAGTCGTGATGTTGTCTAGGTTATTGTCAATCATATGATGAAATTTTCCCACTTTTTACAGATATGAGAGACTCACTTAGTGGATGGGATAGAAAAGCTCCATGCCCATGAGATTTTAATCTAACCTGGAGTTACCTTGAGAATTTATTTTTAAAGAGACATAAATTTAACGTTGTGGTTCTAGAAGGTCTTACAGAAGGCCCTAGGGACTCAGTTGAGGTTAAGCACATTGTGCCATCCTTAGATAGACAAACAGTTCAAATGAATAATACAAATATTGGAGGATATATATGGATATTGTTTTATAGACTTTAGTGGGTAATGGAATGATCATCTATCCTTGTTTGATTTTGTTCACAATAACAAATACCAAGCTTCGATTCAGAAGACACCTTATAAGTCTCTCCATATTGATCATCGCTTTGTTGTCATGCGACATGTGAGGTGGCAGTTGTGGGGATCAGTTTAGTTCAAGAGATCTCTAAGAGAGTGAATTTTATTCAAAAGAGGTTGATCATTTCTCTGAGTAGGTAGAGATCATATGCTAACTATAGAAGGAGAATGTTAAAGTTAATTGTTGGTGATCGGGTTTTCTTGAGAGTGACTCCTTAGTTAGGCCACTGATTTATGAGGGAGTAAGGAAAGCTAGATCCATGTGTTTGTTGGACCCTTTGAGATCATTGATTAGGTTGATATAGTGTCATACCATCTTATCTTCCTTCTCACTATTGAGTTATGCACAACGTGATTCACATGCCATAGCTTGGGAGGTATGTTTCTTGCCCTGCACATGTCATTGACTATAAGGATGTCGAGATAGAGCCTGATAGATCATATGAGGAGCATCTAATGTGGATTATAGACCTATCTAAGAAATTACTTCAATGAAATATGGTATTACTTGTTCGGTTTCGATGGCGGTATAGATGGATCCAGGATTGGACATGGGAGTGGGAGTCTGATGATCGAGCTTAATGACCTAAGTTGTATGAGAAAGACCACTATAATTACTTCTCAAGGATGATAATTTGTGGTAAATTACTTCTAAAGGGTTATAATTTGATTATAGACCTGTCTAAGTTGTATGAGAAAGACCACTAGAAGTCGGCCCGTAATGAGGGGGAAGAAGGCGGCGAGGGGGGGGGGGAGAAGAAACCCTAAACCAGAGCCCCTTACAGGCACATCCATAGTTATGGCATCACTTTAGTTGTTTCCAACCTAAATTTTGATGCAATTTACCACGAATTAAATTCTTTTTTCAATTTTTTGTCCATTTGACTTGAGAGTGACCTCCCATTATTGAGTATTTTTGGGTATTTACAAGAATGTCGCTCATCCTCCCTCAAAAAAGGGCACCCCTATCCTATATTTTACACACTTCTAAACCCCATTGTTTCAGAAAATAACTCCCTAAATACCATCCTTACTTAACTCCCCACAAACTATAATCTTTTTTTATCATAAATCATAAATCCAATCTAGGGAGGCTTTAGTTATAATCCTAAATAGGTGGTCTGAAAAAGAGGTATTGTTCTTAATCGGGCATTCTTATTTTATTTCTTCTTCCACATCATTAAAATATTACTCAATCATGAAGATATAATAATATCAGTATATCCAATATAATAATATTTTATTATTTTAATTTCGTAACCTAAATCCATCTCCACTTCTATCAAATGGGAAACTAAATCGTCGTTCATGGGTACGGCGGACAACCTCCTCGTGAACCGATGTAATTCGTTATCTATAATCACCTCGCATAGGTATTCATGATGATGTATTTAATGTATATATATAATAATAATGACATATGAAAAATTATTTAAAATTTATACATCATATACTTTCTTAACTAACCATCCATGGAAAAAATTATAACGTTGTTTGTGTGTATGATGGACTACCAGCTCGTGAAGCGACGTGATTCATTTTGATTACTGCATCACATTAATGGTATATATAAGTGTATTTAAATAAATAATATTATATTTTTCATATTATTATAATTATTTTAAGATAAAATAACACTTACTTTATTTCTATCGTGATTATTGAAAAATGGAAAGGTTACACATGCGTTCATACCGCCTACCATCTCCATGATTATAATGTGGTTAATTTTTCCTAACCATAATTCATGGTTATTTTTGAAATTATAATTTATGTATAAAAATTATAATTATCTCATGATTAATATTATGTATATTATTTATAATTACCCTTTTTACCATGATCGACATACTGATGTTGTTTTGAAATTATGAACAGAGTGTTCTCAAAACACCCAATGTGGACATAACTGATTAAGTAATTATATACGTCATAAAAATAAATAAAGTAAATGGTTTAATTATAAGGGATTAAACCTATAAAAGTTTATTAATAAAAAAATAATTTATTTAAGTTTATTATATAGGATATAAAATACATACATGAAAAATTTTTGACCTTAAGGTAAGGGTTTCATCTCAAAAACTTCCTTCTTTGAGACACATGTTCTTTTTTGCACCTAATTTATTTTAAATGGTGTATATAATTCACCTTTATATATTATATAATTAATCCTTCATACATAATTATATTTAAGGTTACAATTCATTTACTTCATTCATGGTATTTTTTATTCAAAGGTTAGTAAAACGGTAAGGTTTTTTGTTTCAATCGTATTTTAATTAGGATTATTCATGATTGAATCTCCACTATAGGAAATTATTTTATAATTTTCTAATAAAACCATTTAATTTTTTTATATTCAACTTATTCATAAAATTTTCAATTAATAGTACCATTTTAATTTCTTTGGTACTTAAAATTATTTATAAATTTTTTAAGAAATGTTGACTTCATTTCATTATTCGGTCGAAAATCCTTTTTCTTCTATATCCATGTTTTCAAAAAACATTTTTAATAATATTTTTGACATTATATAAATTATTTATTAAATACATATTTACACATGTTTTAATTTTTATAATTTTTTTTGAAAGTAATATTCTTTCCATTTTCTGAATAAGGGACTTTTAGACCTTTTTATGATAGAGTGAAAGTATTATTTTTTTTAACTTGTACGAAATATACAGAATTACCCACCATAATTATTGATCGGTTGTTTAAAGATCGATTTATAAGTTTCAATGGTTATTTTTAAAGGAAATCTTTTCTATAAATTTTGGAAAATTTTAGATTTTTAGGTAGTGTTTTCAAAGTGAAAAGAGTATTTTTCTCAAGAAATTTTCCATATAATATTTTAAAGACATTTTTTCAATGATGAAAACCTTTTATGTTATGGATTTATTATAAATTATGTATATATGTCTCTCACATTTATTCTTATCTTATTATCCCTTAATTTTATCTGTGAATTCATTCTTTATCTCCACTTCTCAAATGCCTCCATTATGAATTTTTTTTATTATGATATTAGACAAGATTATGAAACCCATTTTCTATTCATTATTAATTCTTATGTTTATGCCTTATGATTTATTTCCTTTTTATAGCACATATAATCATGAACATGTTATGATGGGTGTGCCCAGATAGTTCTCCAATGAATTGGATAATTTTTTAGTCTCACGAGATGTCATGTATGGGATTAAACAGTAAACCTAATCCATTATGGGACTTTGTTCACCATGTGATATTGTCTAGGAATGTTTAACTTGAATCATGTTTATGTCATGTTATATGTTTCTACCACATTTACTATGCTACCATGATCTTATGATATCATGTTCCTTAAGTTATTCTTTCATGTGATTACTTATGAGCCTTCTCTTTTATGATATCATGTTATACCTTTGAATCACAAGTTATGCTTCTTTATCATTTTTATTCCCTTACTAAGGATTTTCAAATCACCCCTTTTTTCTATATATTCCCCAGGTTATCCCATACAATTTAAGAGCTCGATATAATTTAGGATCTCATTATAGAGAATAAAATAAAAAATATATTTTAGTCTTACTTGATTTATTATGAACCTAGTCTTCAAAAGATATTAGGACTCATGATCATTGGGTCATAATTAATGGATGTTTATGTAATAATATATGTAAAAGGGTTTGGTCACTACATCTAGTATCAGAGTAAGGTCTAGTTATTTTTTGGGATTAAGAATAGGATGATTTAGTTAGAAACCTAGGGATAAGTAAAAATATAATTCTAAGTATAAAAAAATATCTTGGAATTTTGGTGAAGTAAAGAGAAAGTGGTTTCTAAGAAATTACATCCCTAACTAGATACTACCAATGGATATGGCTCTAGAGCAGTTGTACCTAGGGGTAGTAACCCAAAAAAAAGGCGCATTGAGATAGACTTGATCATCACCTAGTGCATGAAAATGAGCCTTTCCAAACACCTGGTTTGACACTCCTAAGGGATATGCTTTGGAGAATCACAAAACTCTTTATAAACCATCATGAATGATTTGAATATATAATGACCATGAATCACCTTGGATAAACCTAAGGTTTCCTAGATAAAAAATAATTTTTCATGATTTAGATATCCTATAAAGTATTTTTCATTATTATGTGGTTTCCTGCTATGATTATTATTTCTCGTACTATGATTGTGGTTTTAATCAATGGCTGGAACTAGAAGGAATCTTGTTAACATTGAATTTGATGGACAATTTAGTGGTTATGAGAAACTAAATTTGATGATTACTAGAGATAAAAATATTGTGATTATTATTAATCATATATCGTGATATATTATTAACAATGTTAAATTTGGTGATATTCCTAACGCATCAAATAAGAGTAATATGGAATTTTATGAAATTTCATGTGGTGATGAACATAAAGGAAAGAATATTTAGTTTTCTACATGTCATGAATATTGGAATAAGCACCTAAAAATATCTCAAATGGAGGGGAATATGTTTTCTATATTGAAATGGAGGTCATAATGAAATTAATGTCATGACCCGTCCTCGGGGCCCGTTCCGTGACTACCCCAAGTCCGCCTTCCATAGGCCAGGGGCTGGCGACTAGTACCAAAGGCGTAAATCCCAATAATTGGGAAGGCATTGCCTTTATAAATGTAAACAAAACACCACAGAGTACAAGCAGAAGCAAAACACTAAGTACAAAAGAAAGTGCTGAAAAGTAAATGGTCCAGAATACAAACCCAACTGAAAGTGCAGCTAAAACTGAACGAAGTACAACAGAAAACGGAAAATAGCTGGAAGAAGGAAGCAGATCCTGGGTCGTCCTCCTTGGATCCTACCTGAAGGGTAGGTACAGATAGAACAGCTCCTGGATCGTCCGCCACGGATCCTACCTGAAGGGTCGGTACAGATAGCCTCCTCAACGCTCTCGCCCGTCAACCTCCTCTGTGTGTCGTCTCGCCGTGAAGTCCTCCTCCAGATACTGACTCGTCGTGTAGTCCACCTCCGGGTACTGACTCATCGTGTAGTCCACCTCCGGGTACCATCCAGTCCTCGAACACTCGGCCTCTGTCAGCACTGCCCGTCGTCTGCAACCAACACGACGAGGTGCGCGCATAGCCCGTGCAGGGGTGACTATAACGATACTCAGTAGGGACCCTGAGACCCTCAATGTCTCACTAAAACCAACAAGGATAACCACAAAGAAGATCTCGACAGATAACCTCTACTTAGGTATATGCCCATACATATACCTAAGTTATCAAGTGACCCATCTCAATCATGAGGAAACACAAGGATCATGAAATCAACGGATAACCTCTACTCAGGTATATGACCATACATATACCTAAGTTATCAAGTGACCCATATCAATCATGAGGTAAACACAAAGGTCAAAAGTCTCAGCTCTAACCAGGATTTTTATTATCGAAACCGTAACTGCTGAAGAGCCCCGTCTCTGGAGTGTACAGTGGTCTTGTCACGACTCTGAGGTACGGCTGACTAACCTAAGACTGCTGAGGTACTCGTCCTGTCGAGTACCGAGGGTCAGCCACGCAAACACAGTAGTGCTTCCCGTCGTGGTATGCCACCCAAACACAGTAGTGAACACCCCCTAGTAGCCTGCTGAGGTACTCTCCGGATGAGTACCGCGGGTCTACACTGTCACACAGGTAGTGCTCCGTCCGCCATGGGTCAGCACCCAAACAAAGTAGTGCTCTGTCCACTGGGCTAGTCGACTCACTCCAAGTCGAGTCGGTCAAGCAGTCGTCAGGTCTCAGTCGGCTACACGGTCTCTGTACTCCGTACGCTCGTCTCCGGGAGGGTCCGCTCCACGAGCTATAGGTCGATACTCCAAGTATCTCAAAGTCCCACGAAGAAGTATCTCAAAGGACCGCCTCGTCATAGGGGTCTCAACGCAACAGACGACATGTCAATCGGACGCCCGGTCTGTGAGTTATTAGCCTTTTCGTCCCAAGGCCCGGTTGGTTTCGTGAGAGAACCAACCCGGCCGTATCTCAACTTTACCCCGAACTCTCATAGGGTAAACTCAAAGGGACCGTTTCTCCACGTGATCACCAACTCCACTGACGGTTCGTCAAACGGATGTCTGGTCTGAAAGATATCAGCTTTTCCGTTCCAGGGGCTCGGTTGGGTTTCGGGTGCAATCCAACCCGGCCACCATCCAACAGCAACCAAAACTCGGGCGAAGTATGCCAAAAATTCTGTCTCATTAAGAGGAAAACAACGAGACAGACGGTGCATCAATCGGACGCCCGGTCTGTGAGTTATTGGCTTTTTTGTTCCAAGGGCCCGGTTGGTTTTGTAACTGAACCAACCCGGCCAAACCGAAAGTATTCCGAAACCTTGATTGCAATATACCGAAACGACCGTCTCGTTCCAAGGATTTCTACGCAACTGACGGTGCATCGATCGGAGGTCCGTAGCCCACGATATTGGCGTTTGAACCAACTCAGTCTGAAAATAGGGGGTCTGGGTCCGGCCCGGCCCGACCCAGTACCCCCTGGGTCGGCCGAACCGGGTCGACCCGGCCCGAGAGGTGACCCGGACCGATGAACCGGCCCGGCCCGGAAGCCCGGCCCGGCCGGCGGCGCGACGGCGCGACGGTGGGGCCAGCGCGGCCAGTGCGCTACGCGAGCGCGTCCAAGGGAGGGGCTTCGCCCCTCCTTTAATTCAAATGGCGGCCCCCATTAATGGGCCGAGCCATGTGCAACCCGGGGGGTGTAACCCCTCGGAATTTCCCTTGTAACGGTCGGCCGGCGCAGGGCCGGCCGGTTTCTCGCCGCGGGACCCCGCGGTCCCGCTCCTTCCAGCGCCGGTGGCCGGAGTTCCGGCCGCCTTATTCGAAATCTCCGGTCGGTTGTTTTTCCGGACGCTACTTCCAGGATGGCTGCAAATTCGTCCGGCGCGGCGTGATGACGCCGCGTCCTTCCGGCGCGGCCCGACTCCAACCCCGGCCTCGTTCGTACCCTCGACGCGGCGCAACTGCGTCGCGTTTCTTTGTCGTGGCCCGCATTGTTCACGTCTTTTTTCGCTCAAGCGTGGTGCAACGATGCATTACCGTCTTCGCTAATCAAAACCGAAGAATAGCAAATGGGGGGAGGGGTATCGGTCATGTTTGTGCGGACCGATCCCTTCCCGTTATATCGATAGCAGTTGGATGAAACGTAAAACGTTTAACCTTCAAAATTTTTTTAATTTAAATAAAAAATTGGAACATGGTCGTCAGATTTATCCTTCATATTCGAAGGAAAGAATCACCAACTTAAAATAGTCGAACCCCTACCTTGGTTTCAAGAACGGTGCACGTCAATGAGCCGTGGAAGATGAGTGTCGTGAAGGTCGGGCGTCGCGGAAAAAGAACGTCGATGTCGCGAAGCGAGGATTCGAAGACGTTGATGGAGATTTCGTCGTGGAAAACCGTCATGGAAGAAGAACGTCGTGGAAGAATTTCTCCGCGTTCTTCGGCGGAGATGTTCTTCGCTAAGGACGGTGATCATCGCGTTCTTCGTCGAAGAAGAAGGTGTTCTTCCCAAAATCTCTCAACGACAAAACTCTAACAATAAAAATAAAATAAGCCTCCCACTTATTTTATTAACCCGACATAGGTTTTTGAATTTCAAGAGTTCGAAAATTCAAAACCCACATTTAACTCACTTATGTTATAACATAAGAGGTTATAAAATTAATGAGGACATAAGTTAGTAAAACATAAATGGGGGTGTTTAGAGGGGTTAGGAAAGTGAGGGGTTGGGCTCGTGTGGGTCCCACCGTACTTTATCCTCTCAAGGTTGGTTATCATAAGTGGGTCCCACCCCCAATATCCTTACTTAGGATAAAACTACCAAGTGGGAAAAAATAAAAAAATTTATTTTTTATTTTCAACTACCACAAAAATTAATAACTCCCCTCATGTAAACACAACTCCGAAACAGGAGTTCCTAAGCAATTACTGGCGATGCGGTTCCATCAGTGCCCTCGGAATTCGATTCTGGGCACCGGTTCAAAAGCTAGAAATTCTCGCTCGTTTGTTCACTGAACGTACCCGTGTTAAACTTCAGATAGAAATTCTGAGTACACCGGGCCTCGGAATCAGGCGCCGTCAAAAACTGCGTTCTTGTAAAATCCCAAAGAAAATTTAGAAAAAGATTCCGCTGAATTTTACGGGTCTTTACATTACTCCCACCTCAGGGCATTACGTCCCCGTAAAGCTTCAACACAAACTAGGGATACAAAAGCGGTACTGAGCATGCATCTGAGCCTCCCGCTCTCATGTGCTTACCTGGAGATTCCGTACTGCCAAAGAAAGTGCACCCGAGGAATCAACCATCCTCGTAGGATCCACTCATGTCGATCCTCAATCCCTACTGGAACCTCCGTGGAAGTAACCCCATCGTCATCGTCCTGCTCCTCATGTCGATGATATGCGAAGGTTCGAGTGCGTATCACCTCAGTTGAGATACCTGGAAAACGTTGTGCACCTGGTGCAACTGAGGTGGATGGGTCAAGCGGTAAACCACCTCGCCTACCCAGCTGAGGACCTAGAAAGGTTTGTTGAATCTCGGAGATAACTTGCTGCCCTGGCCACATCTCCGTAAACCTCGTCGAGGTGAGACCCGTATAAGGACGTGATCATCATCATCGAACTCTAGAGGTCTCCAATTCCTGTTAGATCTGGAACTCCAAATGACTTCTGCCGCGAGGGTAAGGTTGACCGACTCAAGAGTGATCGGTCACACCCTCCTGTGAAAGAGTTTATCCTATGCTGCCTGGTGTTTTCTTTTCTTCGACCAAGTAAAACCCTTCCCGATGTTGCCTAAAACTGTCAATTTGAGTATGAACAGTTATAGCTCATTCCATACTCAAACTAACGTCGTAAGGCCTCGACGCTGTCACCAAGAGATTCCAACCGAAACTCTCACCTCGAGGGTCTGACCACACCGTCGGCGTAAGTGTGATTATCGAGTCTCCTCCCAAGGTATCTTCAGACGTGAGGGTCAAGTCCACGGCTTACCGGAAACTCTAGGCCTGGGACAAGATTTGTGAAAGTGAGGAATGATTCATATCGACGTCTGTTACTACAACAGCTAGTAGTGGACACAGACTGTCCCTTGAATCAATTGTTTTTTAGAGCCATTGGGTCACACTCCTTAACCGCATGCAGCCGCACTCTTCCTCCGCTCTCCAGCTCCCTGAGCCTGGCGGGGATAACTAAGGTGGGTGGTTGTAGCATGTTAAGATGTACACCACCTCATGCTGCCCTCCTAGCTCTGCCTCCACGTCTGCTGCTTCGCAGACTCATCTCTCCTTTAAGCTTCCTCTTCTTTAACATTTAACATGCTCAAGTCTCTAAGACTGGAGCCGGTTTCCTATTTCTTAATGCACTGTGCAGTCTTCATCTGCTCCTGGATGATCTGTACCTTCTTTGCATAAGATCTGAAAGAGCTTCTAAAATTTCTCCTTTTCCAAAAAGAGAAACTCAGTCTCACCCATTGGATGAACCACACCCATTGCCTAATATAGTCAATCCTGACATGAATGGTGCATTCATGCCATGGATGATGTCATAAGGTCTCGACGTAACTACTAAGAGATCCAACTGTCACTCTCGCCTCCAAGGGTCGAGTCACACTGTCAGCATCAGTGTGAGGTCACTGGGTCTCCTCCAGTAGAAATCTTGAAAGTGAGGGTCAAGTCAACAGTTTAACCGGGACCACTCAGTATCAGCCAAACAGAAGGAAAGGAAAGCAAATAAAGGTAAGTATCTTTTTATTATTGCAGCTCATAGTACAAAGACACGAATACAACAGCAACATGGAACTAGAAGTACAAGGGACGTATCCACTAGTTCCGCTCCTGTCCACCTGCTCCCGGAGCTCTACTGCCTTGTCCACTGCTCGGCTGTTGCTCAAGCACTCATCGCTGATTCTGCCGAAGTGGCTCCTCCAACGCCTGCGGATCAACTGTACGAGGATTTGGACAGTCGCATGCCAGGTGACCCTTCCCACCGCATGAGTAACACTATCTGTTTCTGGCAAGCCGGGCTCTGACCCCACCCCGGGTGCCCCGCACCACCGGTCCTAAAACCCGAGATCATCCAACTGTTGGTCTGGTCCTCCTGAACCTCTGCATCATCTATCTACTGCCCACATATGACTCGGCTACTGATCGAAAAACACGCATCAAAGGCAGAAGCTCCTGTACATGCTCGGGGTGTAGAGCTACTCGCACAAACTCCACCCTGAAGAAGGTCTCGAAGTCTTCCCATGCGAAGGTCATCCCATCGCAAAACTGAAACAAGTGGCTCTACCACCTACCTGATGCTGCCTGTAGAAGGCTGTCAGTAAAGATCACCAGAACGTCTGTCGGCATCCCCACTAGCCTGAAGACTCTCACCACAGCCTCCAGCCAAACCTCAGCCGCCTACGGGTCCATCTCTCCCCAGAACCTGGGTGGCCTCTGGCGCTGGAACTCGTGCATCGCACTCAAGTGGTGTGCATCGCCTACTGCTGGGGCTGGTGGCATCGGTGGCCCAACGTATGGTAGTACCGCTGGTGCCTCCACTGGTGCCTCAACTGCAATAGGGCCCTGTACCGAAGCCTCGTCGCTCGACAGGCTGTCAGTACACACATCCCTCTAGGCTCTAGCTGGTCATCTGAGAAAAGGCATCCTGAAAGAAACAACGTGACACGGTCAAATGATTATACCTGGTGAGCTAACCTGGTTTGAGCTGATATTTAAATAAAACTTCTGGAAACACACACGCAATCAGTGTTTTCGTGCACAAAGTCGGAAATCAGTTGTCAGGGTCCTGGTGTATGGATACGTCGGTCGCCCGCACCAAAACTGGAATCCCTGAACTGAAAACCACACTCGGTACTCTTAACACTATTGCTTCACAGAAAGAAAATATTAGAGTTATAAGTTCTACGGTAGAACCGACTCCTTTGATACCAATTTGTCATGACACATCCTCGGGGCCCGTGCCGTGACTACCCCAAGCCTGCATTCCATAGGCCAGGGGCTGGCGACTAGCACCAAAGGCGTAAATCCCGATAACTGGGAAGGCATTGCCTTTATAAAAGTAAACAAAACACCACAGAGTACAAGCGGAAGCAAAACACTAAGTACAAAAGAAAGTGCTGAAAAGTAAATGGGCCAGAATACAAACCCAACTAAAAGTGCAGCTACAACTGAAAAAAGTACAATAGAAAAAGGTAAACAGCTGGAAGAAGGAAGCTGCTCTTGGGTCGTCCTCCTCCGATCCTACCTGAAGGGTAGGTACAGATAGCGCAACTCCTGGATCGTCCGGCACGGATCCTACCTGAAGGGTAGGTACCGATAGCCTCCTCAACGCTCTCACCCGTCAACCTCCTCTGTGTGCCGTCTCGCCGTGAAGTCCTCCTCCAGATACTGAATCGTCGTGTAGTCCACCTCCGGGTACTGACTCGTCGTGTAGTCCACCTCCGGGTACCGTCCAGTCCTCAAACACTTGGCCTCTGTCAGCACTGCCCTTTGTCTGCAACCAACACAATGAGGTGCGGGCATAGCCCGTGCAGGGGTGAGTATAACGATACTCAGTAGGGACCCCGAGACCCTCAAGGTCTCACTAAAACCAACAAGGATAACCACAAAGAATATCTCAATAGATAACCTCTACTTAGGTATATGCCCATACATATACCTAAGTTATCAAGTAACCCATCTCAATCATGAGGAAACACAAGGATCATGAAATCAACGGATAACCTCTACCCAGGTATATGCCCATACATATACCTAAGTTATCAAGTGACCCATCTCAATCATGAGGTAAACACAAAGGTCAAAAGTCTCAGCTCAAACCAGGATTTTTATTATCGAAACAGTAACTACTGAAGAGCCCCGTCTCTAGAGTGTACAGTGTTCCTGTCACGACTCCGAGGTACTGCTCACTAACCTAAGACTGCTGAGGTACTCCTCCGGTCGAGTACCGCGGGTCAGCCACCCAAACACAGTAGTGCTTCCCTCCGGGGTATACCACCCAAACACAGTACTGCACACCCCCTAGTAGCCTGCTGAGGTACTCTCCGGACGAGTACCGCGGGTCTGCACTGTCATGCAAGTAGTGCTCCATCCGCCATGGGTCTGCACCCAAACAAAGTAGTGCTCCTTCCACTGGGCTAGTCGACTCACTCCAAGTCGAGTCGGTCAAGCAGTCGTCAGGTCTCAGTCGGCTACACGGTCTCCGTACTCCGTACGCTCGTCTCTGGAAGGGTCCGCTCCACGAGCTACAGGTCGATACTCAGAGTATCTGAAAGTCCCACTAAGAAGTATCTCAAAGGACCGCCTCGTCATAGGGGTCTCAACGCAACAGACGGCGCGTCAATCGGACGCCCGGTCTGTGAGTTATTAGCTTTTTTGTCCTAGGGGCCCGGTTGGTTTCGTGAGCGAACCAACCCGGCCGTATCTCAACTGTACCCTGAAATCTCATATGGTATACTCAAAGGGACCGTTTCTCCACGTGATCACCAACGTCGCTGACGGTTCGTCAAACGGACGTCTGGTCTGAAAGATATCAGCTTTTCCGTTCCAGGGGCTCGGTTGGGTTTCGGGTGCAATCCAACCCGGCCACTATCCAACAGCAACCAAAACTCGGGCGAAGTATTCAAAAAGTTCTGTCTCATCAAGAGGAAAGCAACGAGATAGACGGCGCGTCAATCGGACGCCTGGTCTGTGAGTTATTGGCTTTTTCGTTCTAGGGGCCCGGTTAGTTTCGTATCCGAACCAACCCGGCCAAACCCAAAGTATTCCTAAATCTTGAGTGCGATATACCGAAACGACCGTCCCATTCCAAGGATTGCTACTCAATAGACGGTGCGTCGATCGGAGGTCCGTAGCCCAAGATATGGGCGTTTGACCCAACTCAGTCCGAAAATAGGGGGTCTGGGCCCGGCCCAGTACCCCATGGGTCGGCCAAACCGGGTCGACCCGGCCCGGGCGGCGACCCGGCCCGACGACCCGGCCCGGCCCGGAAGCCCGGCCCGGCCGGCGGCGCGGCCAGCGCGGCGGTGCGGCCAGGGCGGCCAGCGCGCTACGCGAGCGCGTCCAAGGGAGGGGCTTCGCCCCTCCTTTAATTCAAACGGCAACCCCCATTAAGGGGTCGCGCCATGTGAAACCCGGGGGGTGTAACCCCCCGGCTTTTCCATTGTAACGGCCGGCCAGCGCAGGGCCGGCCGGTTTCTCGCCGCAGGACCCCGCGGTCCCGCCCCTTCCGGCGCCGACGGACGGAGTTCTGGCCGCCTTCTTCGAATTCTCCGGTGGGTGGTTTTTCCGGCCGCTACTTCCAAGATGGCTGCAAATTCGTCCGGCGCGGCCCGACTCCGACCCCGGCCTCGTTCGTACCCTCGACGCGGCGCGACGGCATCGCGTTTCTTCGTCGTGTCCCGCATCGTTCACATCTCCTTTCTCTCAAGCGTGGTACAACGATGCATTACCGTCTTCGCTAATCAAAACCGAAGAATAGAAAAGGGGGGAGGGGTATCGACCATGTTTGTGGGGAACGATCCCTTCCCGTTATATCGATAGTAGTTAGCCGAAACATGAAACGTTTAACCTTCACAATTTTTTTAATTTAAATAAAAAATTGGAACATGGACGTCAGATTTATCTTTCATATTTGAAGGAAAGAATCACAAACTTAAAATAGTCGAACCCCTACCTCGGTTTCAAGAACGGTGCACGTCAACGAGCCACGGAAGACGAGCGTCGCGGAGGTCGGGCGTCGCGGAAAAATAATGTCGACGTCGCGAAGCGAGGATTCGAAGATGTTGACAGAGATTTCATCACGGAAAACCATCCCGAAAGAAGAACGTCGTGGAAGAAGTTCTCCGTGTTCTTCGGCGTAGATGTTCTTCGCTAAGGACGGTGTTCTTCGCGTTCTTCGTTGAAGAAGAAGGTGTTCTTCCCAAAATCTCTCAATGAAAAAACTCTAACAACAAAAATAAATTAATCATCCCACTTATTTTATTAACCCAACATAGGTTTTTGAATTTCAAGAGTTTGAAAATTCAAAACCCACATTTAACTCACTTAATTTATAACATAAGATGTTATAAAATTAATGGGGACATAAGTTAGCAAAACTTAAATGGGGGGTTTAGAGGGGTTAGGAAAGTGAGGGGTTGGGCTCATGTAGGTCCCACCTTACTTTATCCTCTCAAGGTTTGTTATCACAAGTGGGTCCCACCCCCAACATCCTTACTTAGGATAAAACTACCAAGTGGGAAAAAATAAAAATTGTTAATTTTTATTTTCAACTACCACAAAAATTTATAACTCGCCTCGTGTAAACACAACTCCGAAACGGGAGTTCCTAAGCAATTACCGGCGCTGCGGTTCCATCGGTGCCCTCAGAATTCGATTCCGGGCACTGGTTCAAAAGTTAAAAATTCCCTCTCATTCGTTCACTAAACATACCCGAGATAAACTTCGGATAGAAATTCCGGGCACACCGGGCCTCAGAATCAGGCACCGTCAAAAACTGCGTTCTTGTAAAATCCCAAAAAAAAATTAGAAAAAATTTCCCTTGAATTTTATGGGTCTTTACAATTAATTTCCAAGGAATTAAATGTATTATATCTATTGAACTTGAGAATTATTCGATTCAAATTCCCAAAACTAAGGTTTAACCCCTAGACCAAGGAAGGACCTATGTCATACCAAATCATTGAAGTTAAATGGTTAAAGTATTTATGTATTTAGAATAAATGATTATGTTGTATAATTATTTTTACCAATGGTTTTTTGGTCATAAGATTCATGAAACAAGTATTGTATTAATTTTGGAATAATGTATGTCTTCATGTATGAATAACATAATATTTATGGATACCATTATAGGTTTAAGAGTTTAAGGTTGATCATAAGTTCAAATTCTTATACACACCTTTTTAGGTTCTAAGTGATGGGATTATAATGTGATTAACTACATTTTGGGAAATTTTTTATTTGGTTAAGATATATATATAAAATTTAGGTTAACTTAAAGGATTATTTTTTAATATTTTTATTATGTTTTTATAGATTTAATTTTAAGGGTATGAGATAAACTGTGAGGTTAAAACCTCTATTCCTATTTATTTTATTAAGGTTATTTGGGATATGTAGTTATTTATTTAAGAAATGCTCTATATTAAACCTTTGGTTTTATTGTAAAATTTTGGAGATTAATATATTCATTTTGGATATCATATTAACTTTTTATAACAATTTCTATTTTTATTTAATATCTAAATATAAGAGGAATATCAAGTTTTTTTGTGGTATCATGTGACCTGTTAGAATTTAATTTAAGTGATTTAGACATAAATTATCATCTTGAATACACATCATTTGGAGTAATAGATGAAATTGTGGTGAAAATGATTAATGGTTTAAATTATATCTATTGCGTAAGTATATTTTCTTATTTTCTTAATCTATATGGTAAAAGGATTCCTCAACTATAGAAAAAGAATATAGAAATAAAAATGTAATTCATTCTTGATAAATCGATGGCCTCTTCTCTCTTAAAAAATATAAAATTATCTCCTAAATGGATATTCTTTCCAAATCCATGTTTTCTTTTCCCACCAATGTTATCCTATTTGGAAACCTAGTTATGTGATGACCTTTTTATTTCCCTTTCACTATTTTTAAGAGAAATATTTATTAACCCTTTTTATGATTTGGATCTTCCATAATGAAATTTCTGAATGTCAACCCCTTGATTACTGAGAACAAGTTCAAATTTAATATACACAATTTATTTAATGGGGATAGAATGTAACCCTTAAATATTTTAAAATAACACGATATTCAACAGTATATTCAATATGTAGCACTGAGTTTAAACAAACCATGATATATTATTTAAATATGATCATTTTAACTTAGTCATTAAATTGGAGGGTATTAATAGGATTAGTTAATTTATAAAATGTATACAAAGTTTCAAATGAATATTAATTTATTTATAAATTCTTAGGAAATAAGCACTCAATTTTTTTAATAAAAATATTGATTTCAAAAATGATTTTTACTTCTTTTTGTGATAAAATATTATAATTATTTTTTTGAAATTTTATGAATGTTATTTTATAAAATTTAAATAATTTTTTTAATCATAATTTTTATATTAACTTGGGGTAATTTTTTTTATTTTTTAGAAAATATTGAATTTTCTATGAATAGTGATAAATACTTATTTTTATAAAACTGTATTTTATTTAAATTAATTAATTAATTTAGAAGACCCTTTATTATTTTAATTTTATTTAATAGAAACATAAGTATTATTTATTTATATTTAATACAATTAATTACATTTTAATCATATTTATACTAGATTTTAGTATAATTTTATTCTTAGGCTTAAAAACGCATTTTTTCAAAAAACATTTTTAAAGTGCATAATGTTTCTCCATTTTAACTAATTAAAATAAACCCTAATGAGTAATTATTTAAATTAAATGTATATATTATATATATAAATATTAATATAATTTAATTTAATAATTATTACTTATTATATATTTATTATATGATCATCTTATGCTTAAAAAATACAGTTCTTGAAAAAATAATTTTTTAACACGTTTGTGGGTTTAATTTTAAATTAAATTATTCCAATTATATGAAATTAATTTTATAAAATTGATTCCATGTTTATAATAATAATAATTAATAATATATAATAATTGTAACTTAATTTTTTGTCATAATTAATAGTAAAAATAGTGAAAATCGGTTATCATGGTTAATGTTAAAATTGGTTTATTGGGGGTTAAACTAAAGAGGTAAATGGAATAAAATGTTTAAAACATGTTTATTTTAAAATTTAGAGGTTATTATTGGCATTATATCTCCTCCAATACTTTTTTTATCAATTTATTAGGCAATTTTCTTAAGAGGTACCTCCCATTATTGAATAGTTTTGGGTATTTGCAAGAATGTAACTCCACCTCCCTTATAAAAGGGCACCCTCTCTTCTATCCTTTACACACTTAAAAAACCCATCGGATCAGAAAATACCTACCCAAATACCTTCCTTACTTCTATACCCATGTCTTATAATCCTTTTTCTTTTCATAAATCCAACCTAGAGAGGCTTTTAAGTATAATCCTAAAGAGGTGGTCTAAAGAAGAGGTATGGTTCTTTGCCGAGAATATATGTTTTATTTATTCTTCCACAACCTTAGGATCTTAATAAATCATTATTATATAATACAATTAGTAT
Source organism: Viscum album (assembly GCA_963277665.1). Lineage (NCBI taxonomy): Eukaryota > Viridiplantae > Streptophyta > Magnoliopsida > Santalales > Viscaceae > Viscum > Viscum album. The sequence continues at coordinate 1,530,273,554 of OY728163.1, read as the reverse complement.
ATTCCATATGATAATATGTTATTATGTTAATTTCATATTCTAAATCCATCTCTACTTCCATCAAATGGGAAACAAAACCATTATTCGTGTGTACGGAAGATTACTGCCTCGCGAACCAATGTAATTTTTTTCCATAATAGCCTCTAAAATAAATTAATAATGATTGATTTAATTTTTATATATTATAATAATGAAATATTAACCATTATATAAAATTAATATATCATATACATTCTTACCTTACCATCCATGGAAAAAATGATAACATTTGTTGTGTGTACAATGGATTACCGCCTCGCGAAGCGATGTGGTCCGTTTTGATTACCACATCACATGGATAATATATGTAAGTGTATTTAAATGCATAATATTATATTTTTAATATTATTATAATTATTTAAATATATAATAACACTTACTATTTTTTCATCATGATCATTTAAAAATAGAAATGTTATGCATGCCTACGTATCGCTTATCGTCTACATGATAGTAACATAGTTCATTTTAATAACCATAATTCATGGTTATTTTAAAAAGTATAATTTATATATATAAATGATAATTATTTAATTATTATTATTCTTTATATTATTAAACAATTACCCCTTTAACCATGGTCAACACACTGATGTCGTTTTGAAATTATGAACTAAGCATCCTCAAAACATCGAACATGGACATAACTGATTAAGTAATTAAATGCATCATTAAAATAAATGAAGTAAATTGTTTAATTATAATTGATTGAACCTATAAAATTTTATTAATAAAAAAATAATGAATATAATTTTATTATATAGGATATAAAATACATGAAATAAAATGTATGGACTTAAGGTAAGGGTTTCGTATCAAAACTTCCTTCTTTAAGACACATGTTCTTTTATGTATATAATTTATTTTAAATAGTGTATATAATACCCAATTACATATTATATCATGAATCATTAATACTTAATATTATTTTAAGTTTCAATTCATTTACTTCATTCATGGGAGTTATGATTTAAAATTTACAAAAGCGGTAAGGGTTTATGTTTCAATCTCATTTTAATCAGTATTATTCGTGCTTGAATTTTCACTATAGGAAATAATTTGATAATTATCTAATAAAACCATTTAATATTATTCTTCTCTATTTATTCATGAATTTTTCAAGTAATAGTACAATTTTCTGCTCTTTAGTACTTAAAATTATTGAGAAAACATTTTTAATAAAAGCCTATTTCATTTCTCTCTTAGGTCAAAAATCCTTTTTCTTCCATATCCATGTTTTATAAAAATATTTTCAATAATATTTTTAAAATTATCCAAATGATTTATTAAAGACATTTTTTACCCATGTTTCACTTTTTATAAAAAAAAATTAAAGGATTATACTTGTCATTTTCAGAGCAATGGACGTTTTAACCTTTTTACAATAGTATGAAAGGAATGTTTTTTAACTTGTATAGCATGTACAGAATTACCCATTATCACGAACAATCAATTATTTAAATATTCCTTTATAATTTTACAAGTTTATTTTTAAATAAAAATTTTTCAATAATATTTTGTAAATTTTTAGATTTTGAAGAAGTGTTTTCATAGTGAAAAGGGTATTTTTATCAATAAATATTCCATGCAATCTGTTAAAGACATTTTCATCAATGAGGATAGCTTTTGTTGTTATGGATTTATTATAAATTGTGTATATATGTATCTCACATATATACCTAGAATATTATCCCTTACTTTTATAGGTTAATACATAGCTTATTTTCATCTCTCAAATGACTTCATTATGAATTTTTTAATATTATGATATGAGATAAGATTATGCAGCCCATTTTCTATCCATGGGTAATTCTTATGTTTATGCCTTATGATTTATTTCCTTTTTTCGGCACACATAACCATGAACATGTTATAATGGGTGTTCCTGGATAGTTCTCTAACGCATTAGGTAATGTTTTAGTCTCATGAAATGTCATGTGTGGGATTAGGGAGTAAACTTAATCCATTATGGGACTTTGTCTGCCATGTGATATTATTTATCCATTTAGTCTTGACTCGTGTTTATGTCATGTTATATGTTGCTACCAAATTTCCTATGTTTACATGATCTTATGATACCATGTTCCTTAAGTTATGATTTTATTTGATTACTCATGAGCCTTCTCTTTTGTGATATCATGTTATAACTTTAACTCACAAGTTATGTTTCCTTATCATGTTTATTACCTTTCTGGGTTTTTTATCACACCCCTTTTTTCTATGTATTCCCTAGGTTATCCAATGTAGTTTAAGATCTCAAAAGGATCTAAGAGCTCATTATGAAGAATAAAATAAACAAAATATTGTATTCTCACATGATGTATTATGAAACTGGTCTTCTAAAGACACTAGGCCTCATGATCTTTGGTTTGTAATTAATGGATGTTTATATAATAATATGTGTAAAATGATTGGGTCACTATGAAGAGAAACCCAGATAGGTTTTCTAATGTGAGTATGTCTGAAGGGACACCAATGGATGATCAATGACATGATGACCCTGGGGAGGGCATGTTGGATAATAGGTAGTGATGGTTATAGGTATCACCTTAGAACCCAAACCAAACATGTAGGGCCATGAGACCGAGTTTTGAGTATGATGTTGTAGAGGAACATAATAGCCTATAAACATTAGAATTATTCTGATGTATTAGATTTATATTTGGGACCCAAATAGGGTGCCTTAATTATTTCATTATTTAGGGGACCATGGTCAATTCCTCGGTGATGTATCAGCCCTTGGGAGGTTCAGTGGTCAAGATGGTGTGAGTGTCACCTTGGGACCCAAGTTGAACCTATAATATAATGAGGATATAGAGGTGGTTATAGTACATGCAGTAGAGGAAAAGCTCTATTATATGGGATGGTTTGGGTGGATAGGTATTCCTAAGTGGGATGTATTGTATGTGATGGCTAGGGAAGTCTATGACATTAGTCTATAGGATTATAGGGATGATGGTTGATACCAATTATATATATGTTATATAGAATTGGTTTTAGGATGGACTATTCCTTGGGTAAGTATTAATTTAATTGATATATATTTTTAGTATCCATGGATCGTGGTGATAATTAGTGTGCATGGAGCACAGTGATAGTTAGCGCTCAAGGAGCATGGTGATGTTTAGCACTCATGGAGCATGGTGATTATTAGCACTCATGGAGCATGGTGATATTTAGCACCCATAGAGTGTGGTGATGGTGAGAACTCATGAAGTGTTATGATGGTTAGAAATCAAGGATCATAGTGATTTTTAGCACTCATAGAGCTTGGTGATGATTAGCACTCATGGACAATAGTGATTTTTAACACTCATAGAGCATGGTGATTGTAATGACCCAATGATTTATCAATGCAATTCCATTATTATAATTATGTCTTATAGTATAATCACATAATATTACATATAGAACACAATACAAACTTTATAAATAAATAATGAGTGAAATAAAAGTTATCTCTGGAAGTTAAGGAACACATACCGATTAAATAGTAACATGACCTTTGGAATAGTAATGTGACCATTATGAATAGTAAATAGGCCAATTGAATAGTAACATAAACAATGTAAGTATAAATAAAATTTATCTACCTTATAAGTGATAATATGATATAATTATATCATACCATAAGTAAAGAAATATTTAAAAAATTATTAATTGTTGGTATTTTTATAAGTCATAAATATTTAATTACAATTTTATAAAAAAATTAATATTTTAAAAAATATATTTTCATAAAATTTATTCAAAAATTATTATTTTTTATGTATTTTTATTATAAGATAATTTTATGATACCTTAATAAATGTTTCAAAGTGCTAGAAAAGCATTTTTAATGTTAAAATTTGTATTTTTTTGATAAATAATGGATTTAAATAAAAATTAAATTTATCATATTTAGAAAATTATTTTCATAAAATGGATTTCATTTTTTAATTCTACATGTCGAAAAATGTTTAGGGTGAATTTTTTATATATTTTTAAAATAATTGAATTTTTGTGAATAGTAAAATACGCTAATTTATAGTATAAGTAAATAAATGAATTTTTGAGTCATGTTTGAGTCATGGATAATTTAAGTGACCATTTTTTTGAATTCAAATTCACAAATTACTATTAATCTCAATAATCATCACTATTTCTTGTCTTGATAAAAATAATAAACTAATGAATTAAATATTGAGAAAACTCCCCTCTCCTCTACTATAAAAATCACCTCTCACTACCTCTTCTCCTCAAACCTATCAAGCCTTGTGAATTGTCCAAATTCTGCTAAAATATCTTCCCAATACCATCCCCCACAACTAGGATCTATTTGTCTCATAAAAATACCAAAACCTCTTCCCTAAAGAGGCTCTCAAGGAAGATAAATTCAAGTGGTAAATTCCTCTTTTCATTTCATTTATTTTCCTTTCAAGTTACTTTATTTTCTTTTCCCTCCTCACCTCACCGAATACAAATGGTATGATAACTCCATTAATTTATATATATTAATTTCTTTATGCTGATTTAATAATTCATCATCTTATCTCTTTCCCCCTACTTTTATACTAAAAATGAAAACACCATCTGAGATGTGATAATTTATCAAATTCCAGGATGACGGGTTTTCAATTTCTATTATCAACTTCAAGGAGGGTCATGAAACCATTTTTATGGTTGAAAGAGATTATAATATATGTATTATATCTTATTTAATGTTCTATAAAACAAAATGGGTTCATTATGATAAAAAACCGCCAAATTAATCTAAGTGATTATTATTAAAATTTTATCTAATGATTCATCCTCATCCCATATAATAAATTGAATTATATAACCTTTTTATATTTTCTAATTTCATTAATATAATATAATTACACTTCTGAAAAACCATTCTCATTTTACATGAACTTCCATACTCTTATACAAGTGAACTGATCACGAAAACTAAGAAAACAAGCACTCAAATTGAACACTATAACTCATAAAAAAACCATGAATTAACTTAATAAAATTATAATAAATAAATTAAATGTATAATAGGTTTTTTAATTATTAATTAATTAATATAATTTGATTATCCAAGACATTAACATCAAGTGAATAACACCTTTGGACTTAAGGTAAGGGATTCTACCGGAACCCCTATTATTCTTTTGGGTTACTCTTCCCCTCTTTTTACCCAAATTAAATTATGTTTTATTTTTATGTAAATTTTATAAATACTATTTATATGTTCTAAAATCATGTATCAATATCTTTCCCTCCTTAGTTTTTGATATATACATGTTTTTAAAAGGTTCCATACTCGATTCTTCCCAATAAGCAAGCCTGATTTAAGGAAACTTCCCGAATTTTTACCCATTTTCAAGTGCACTACATAATAGGTTTTAGGATACCATTATTTTTATAAAAAAACTCATTTTATTATGAAATAATTCTTGTTTCACTTATGGTTTTATATAAAATATTATTCCTTTTTTATTTTAAATGATATTTTATATTTTCCTTAAACTGCACTAAAATGTTTTTAATTCTAATGTTTCTTAAAAACTATTTTAACATGTTATCACATCATTTTAATATAAACGATAATGATATATGAATATTATACTTTATTAATGTCCATATATGATTTAATTCCTTTATTTTATGGATATTTTTTCGTTACTCCCATTTATGTGATGATTAAGATACCTGCTTCTTTCTATGGGTAAACTTTATATTTATGTTTGATTTCTTACGTATGATTACTTATGTGACACACATATTCATGAACATGTTATGAAGGGTTAACCTAGATATTTCTCTAATTAATTGGGTAAATTTTAGTCTCATGAGAGGTTATGTGCAACGGTCTTGGTGGTTAGTCTTGACTCATGCTACTCTATGTGCAACGAGCCTTGACTCATGATCCTCTATGTGCAACGAGCCTTGATTCATCCTAAAGTAATGTTTTATGGTGATGCCACATTACTATGATTCCATTTTTATATGATCTCATGTTTTATATGTTATTATTCCATATGTTCAATCATGTTCCGTGTCTTTTTATATTATTGTGTCATGTCTTCAAACCCATGGGCTAAAGATTTATTCTTATGTTTATTCCCATATTGGGATTTTCATCTCATATATTTTTCCAAGTTATCCCCATATTATCCTATGAATATGTATAAGAATAATGGAAGTTAGGATATCTTTGTGAATATTAAATAAAGAAATGTTTTTTTAGTCCCATGTTTTCAGTTTTATGTACCAAGTTCTCCAAGACAATATACTTTATGATTCTTGGCTTGTAATATGATGATTAATTATACATAAAATCATGTAATGATATGTGTAAAAGGCTAGGGTATCTATAGTGATTATTAACACTCATGAATCATGGTGATTATTAGTGCTCATGGATCATGATGATGGTTTACTCTCATGGAGTATGGTGATGGTTAACACTTATGAAGTGCAATGGTGTTTAGTTCCCAAGGAGTATGGAGATGTTTATGAATCTTGGAGCATGGTGTTGTTTGATACTCATTGATCACGGTGATGATTTTTGGTAGGGGATGATACCCCCTACCATAGTCTTGGTCACTATGGTTGGAATGATTTTTTGACATGCTCAGAGACACCCCAGAACTAGCTAAAGCAGGTATATTTGATCCCAAAATTCACCTTTTTCTTGAGGATCGAGAGTGGTTTTATTTATATTTCCATGGTTTATTTATTTTTTCTAGTTGAGTTTATCACATTTACATATCATGAAATTACCAATTATATATGGGGATGAATTTTTGGTTCCCTACTAATTTATATACTCACGCCTTTCTTAGACCACCATTTAACTTGGGTACCTGAGTAGCTCTCACTTGGTTGCAGGTTCTGGTTGGGTAAAGGCCCGATATAGCATGATCAATTAGAATAGAAGAACATGTTCCAATAATCAATCTTATAGGGAATTTGATGATTTCCCTAATGAAATTCTAAATATTATGGGAACAGGTGCTCAAAACTTTATGACAGTATTTTCTCAACTAGCTCATGTTATGAATAATAACTTGAATCACGTGGAACACCCTCATTCTCTAAGGAAAGAGCAAGTTTACATTGAATAATTTATATGGAAAATTCCTCCCATGTTTAGTGAATCTTCTGATCCACTCCTCATGAAACAGTGTATTAACTCTATTGAAAAGATATTATCTATCCTTCAGTGCTCATAAGAAGATAAATTTTTTATGGCGGTTTATTGTTTTGATGGGGAAGCTGATCAGTGGTGGACACTAATAAGAAATATAAAGTCCAGGGAAGAAATTGATTCCATGTATTAGGTGGAATTTGAGAAAATATTTTTCAATAAAAAATTTATCCATACCCTCTGTCTCAAGATGGAAAGAGAATCCCTTGGACATAAGTAGAAGGAAGATGAGTCTATCAGGGCGTATAAAGAAAACTTCACCAAACTTGCAAGATACACCTCTATATTTTTCATGAACACTGAAAGAAATGTGGATCACTTCTATCGTAGACTAAACATGAGTCTATGAAAAGTGTTAGAAATTCATGAATTCGACAGTTATGAGGAGATTGTTTGTTGTGACCTCAAGGTTGAAATAGATATTGGAGACTCTCAATGGTCTTGTGGGCCTAGTGAAAAAAAGATAAAAATAGAATCTAATAACGGTGGATCAGAAAATAAATCCCATGATAGAAAGAATACTAAATATCCCATGTGCCAAAATTGTGGGAAGAAGCATCCTAGGAACTTTCTAAAGGGAACTAGGAAATGTTTCAAATGTGTAAGTATGGGGGATCTAGCTAAGGATTGTCTATGGGATATAAATAATCCCACTAATGTGGAAGAATAAAGGAAGGTTCATACCAACTCTCATACAGTAGTGCAATGTTTCAACTAAAAGTAACATGGTAATTTTTCAAACCAATTCTATAAGCCGATAGTTATCAGAGTAAATCAACAACAACCTCCAATGAAACAAGGAAGGGATTATGTAATCACTAATACTGATGTGGATCTGGAAAATGATGTGGTGATAGGTACACTAGTTATTCATTCAAGAATAGCGAACACACTATTTTATTATGGTTCTATGCATTCTTTCATATCTTTCAATTTTAGTATAACTATTAAAACACCACCTCAAAATTTAGAGATTGATTAATCTATGAGAACAGCTAATGGGGAACTTATTGCATCCAAAGCACATAACTCCTCCCTGATTAATGTTTTTGGATTGAACCTCCCATAAAATCTTGTTTTACTTTGGTGGAGTTTGATGCTGTTTTGGGCATGGATTGGGTATCTTTATAAAAATTCAACATCAACTATTAGGAAAGGGATATCACTCTTCACATCCTGAAGCATCATCTGATTCTTTACAAGTGTAATGAGGAAGATGAATCTCCTTCAATATCATCATCTCAAGTTTGTATTTTACTGCCTTATGAGCAATTATATCTCGCTCAAATGACTGTGACAAAGGAGATGATAATGCTTGAAGATATGCCCATCATGAGGGATTACACTGATGTATTCCCAGAAGATTTGTTTGGTCTTTCCCCTAACCAAGAAGTTTAATTATCAGTTGAAATTATTCCTAGATCTATGTTTATATCAAATAATCCTTATAGAAAGGCCATCGTTGATATAGAAGAGATGAAGAAGCGGTTATATGAGAATATAGACAAAGGGTTTTATATGCCTGAGTGCTTCACCATGGGGTGCACCAGTCCTCTTCGTTAAGAAAAACTATGGATCAATGCACCTCTTCATTGATTATCATGAGCTCAATAAAATCACGATAAAGAACAATTATCATCTCTCACAAATATATTAATTGTTCAATCTGTAATGTGGGGCCAATTATTTCTCTAAGGTGGACCTTCAGTCGGGATATCTCCAATTAAAGGTGAGGAAGGAAGATATTCCCAAGACTTCTTTTAGAATAAGTTATGGTCACAATAAGTTCATAGTGATTCCCTTTGGACTCACTACTTCTCCTGAAATATTTATGGACTTTGTCACTGGACTTCCAAGGACATCTAGAAAAAACAAGGCTATATGGGTTACTGTGGATCTTCTTACAAAGACAGCTCAATTTATCGTGATTAGAGAGGACTTCTCGCTGGATCAACTTTCACGGTTATATATCAAAGAAGTGGTAAGGATGCATGGAGTACCACTATCGATTGTATCTAATCGAGATCTAATATTCACCTCTAAGTTCTAGAAAAGTCTCCAACATGCTCTAAGAACTCAACTGAACTTTATTACGGCCTGTCATCTTCAAATTGATGGCCAATCTAAGTGGACTATTTAGACACTAGAAGACATGTTGAGATCTTGTTCTATGGACTTCAAAGGATGATGGGACCAACATCTTCCACTAGTTGAATTCTCTAAAAATGACAGTTTCCACTCAAGCATCCAAATAGCTCTATATGAATCACTTTTTGGGAAAAGGTGAATAACACCATCATGTTGGGATGATTTCGGTGAGTGTAAACTTCTAGGACCTGAAATGGTCGAAGAAATGGTGGAGAAGGTGAAAACTATTTAGCAACACATCAAGGTAGTCCAAAGTTGAAAAAAATAGTTATTCATAAAATCATTGATGATACCTTGAATTTAAATTTGGAGACATGATATTCCTCTATATATATTCATGGAAAAAGGTCATGAGATTCAAGAATAAATGGAAGCTAAGTCCCAGGTACATCAGACCCTTTGAGATCCTTGATTGTGACGAAGTTGTGACTTATTGACTAGCACTTCTGCTAACCATTTCTCAATTACACAATGTATTCCATGTATCCCTCTTAAGGAAGTGCATACCAGATCCTTCACATGTACTGTATTCAGAGGTGGTACAGTTGGACAATGATCTTTCTTACAAGGATCGGCCGGTGAATATCTTAGATCGTAGAGATAATGTTCTACAAAACATGACTACTCACATAGTCAAATTACTATGGAGGAACTATAAGTACGAAGAGGAAACATGGGAACTAGAGGAAGTTATGAAGTAAGATTACCCACACCTTTTACCATCTTAATTTGTAAAAGGAAATTTCGAGGGTGAAATTTCATAAGGCGTGAAGAATGTAATGACCCAATGTTTTAACAATGGAATTCCTTTATTATAATTATGTATTATAGTATAATCACATAATATTACATATAGAACATAATAAAAAAATTTATAAATAAATAATGAGTGAAATTAAAGGTATCTCTATAAGTTAAAGAACACATACTGATGAAATAGTAACTTTACCTTTGGAATAGTAACATGACCCTTATGAATAGTAAATCAGATAATTGAATAGTAACCTCACCAATGGAAGTATAAATAAAATTTATCCATATTATAAATGAAAATATGATATAATTTTATCATAGTATAATTAAATAAATATTTTTAAAAAATTATTAATTAAGTGTTTGTATTTTTATAATTCCTAAATATTTAATTAAAATTTTATGACTAATCTAATATTTTAAAAGAAAATTTATTTTCATAAAATTTATTCATAAATTATTATTTTGATTTATTATTATTATAAGATAATTTTATGATACCTTAATAATTTTTTCAAAGTGTTAGAAAAGTAGTTTTAATATTAAAATTTGTATTTTTCAAGTAAATGATGGTTTTAAATAAAAATTAAATTTATCATATTTAGAAAATTATTTTCATGAAATGGAGTTCATTTTTTAATTCTACATGTCAAAAAATAGTTAGGGCAATGTTTTGGTATTTTTCTAAAATACATGAATATTTGGTGAATAATAAAATACGGTAATATATGGTATAAGTAAGTAAATGAATTTTTGAGTCATGATTGATTCATGGAAAATGTAAGTGACCATTTGTTAGAATTAAAATGAAAAACAAAATACTATTTTTAGTCTCAATAATCATCACTATTTCTTTTCTTGATCAAAATAATAAACTAATGAATTAAATATTGAGAAAACTCAACTCTCCTCCACTATAAAAACTACCCATGACCACCTCTTCTCCTCAAACCTCTAAAGCCTTATTCCTTGTACAAATTCTACTCAAATCGCTGACCAAGCCCCTCCCTCGTGTCCAGGAGATCTTGGTATCATCAAAATACCAAAACCTCTTCCCTAAATAGGCTCTCAAGGAAGATAAATTCAAGAGGTTAATTCCACTTTTCGTTTCTTTTATTTTCTTTTCAAGTTCCTTTACTTTCTTTTCTATCCTCAACTCACCTCATTAAAATGGTATTTTAACTCCATTAATTTACATATACTAGAATTTTTTCATGATAATTTAATGATTTCTCATCTTATCTTCTTCCCCCTCCTTTTATACTAAAATTTAAAACACCTTCTGAGATGTGTTAATTTATCACAATCAAGGAAGACTGGTATTCAATTTCTATTATCATATTCAAGGATAGTCATGAAATAATTTTTATGGTTAAAACAGATTATAATATATGTATTATATTTAATGTAATGTTCCAAAATCACTTTGTACACATGATATTAATTTATAAAACAAAATGAGTTCATTGTGATCAAAAAACTGCCAAAATAATCCAAGCGGTTATCATTAAAATTTTATCTAATGATTCATCCCCATCACATATAATAAAATGAATTATTTAACCTTTTTATATTCTAAAATTTAATTAATATAATATAATTATACTTCTGGAAAACCATTCCCATTTTACATGAACTTTCTTACTCCTATACAAGTGAAAAGATCATGAAAACTAAGAAAATGAGCACTCCCGAATGATAAAATTGAACACTATAACTCATCAAAACTTCCATGAATGAACTTAATAAAATTATAATAAATAAATTACATGTATAATATGTTCTTTAATTACTAATTAATGAATCTAATTTTATTATCCAGGACATTAATATCAAGGGAATTACACCTTCAGACTTAAGGTAAGGGATTCTACCCAAACCTCCATTATTCTTTCGGGATACTCTTCCTCTCTTTTTACCCAAATGAAATTATATTTTTTTTATATAAATATTCTAAACACTATTTATATGTTAAAAAATCATGTATCAATATTTTTCCTTCCTTTTCTGGGATATACATGTTTTTAAAAGGGTTTTACTCGATTCTTCCTAATAAGCAAGCCCAATTTAAGGGAACTTCCTAAATTCTTACCCATTTTCAAATGCACTCCATAACTATTTTTAGGCTTCCATTATTTTTATAAAACCTATAATTTTATTATTAAAACATTCTTGGTTCAATTATGGTTTTATATAAAATATTATTCCTTTTTTGGTTTTATATTATCTTTGATATTTTCCTAAAACTGCACTAAAATGGTTTTAATTCTAAAGTTTCTTAAAAAATGTTTTTACATGTTATCAATTTAGTTTGAAATCACCTATCATGATATATTCCTATTATAATTTATTACTTTCCATGTATTATTTAATTCCTTTATTTTACGGACACTTTTATGTTACGCCCATTTATTATTCTCTATATCATGATTAAGATACCCACTTCTTTCCATGGGTAAAATTTATGTTTATGTTTGGTTCCTCACATGTGATTATTTATGTGACACACATATTCATGAACATGTTATCATGGGTTCACTAATATATCACTCCAATACATTGGGTAAATTTTAGTCTCATGAGACGTTATGTGTAATGTTCATCATGGTTTTCCTTGACTCGTGTTGCACTATGTGTAATGAGCCTTGACTCGTGATCCTCTATGTGTGATGAGCCTTGAATCATGATAAAGTCATGTTTTATGGTGTTTTCACATTACTAAGATTCCATGTTTATATAATCACATGTTTTATATGTTATTATTTTATATGTTCATTTGTGTTACATGCCTTTTTATATCATTATGTCATGACTTCGAACCCATGTGTTAAAGCTTTATTCTTATGTTTATTACCTTAATAGGATTTTTAGCACATACCTTTATTCATGTTATCCCTAGGTTATCCTATAAAGATGTATGATCATAATTTAAGTTAAGATCTCTTTATGAATACTAAATAAATAAATGTTTTTTTAGTCCCATGTTTTCAATTTTATATACCTAGTCCTCCAAGAAACTAGACTTTATGATCCTTGGTTTGTAATATGATGTTTAATTATGCATAAAAATCATGTAATGGTTTGTGTAAAAGAATATGGTCTCTATAGTTAGTATCAAAGGAAAAGTTTAGTAATTTTTGGATACTAGGAATAGATCACTTTAGTAAGAACCTTAGGGATCAGACTAAGCCTAAGAAAACATCCATAAACTTTGGTAAGTATAGAGTAAGTGTCTTGTCAAGAAAATATATCAATGTCTGGATACTAAGAGTGGAATTTATTTTTTCATAGATGTACCTAGTATTGAAAACTCTAAAAAGTTGTTCTGGGACTAACTTGGAGTAACCTGGTACATGAAAACAGTCCTTACAGTACACTTTTTTTGACACTCCCATAGGATATGCTTTGGTAAATTCATAATCTCATTACACACCATTATTAAGGGAGTAAAGATAATTCCTATAAGAATATATTTTAGGAAATAGATCATGGATAACCTAGATTGAAACCTAGGGAATCAAAATTTAGGATATACTTTTCCTTTAAGAGTTTATCTTTTTATGTTTAAAGTTTCCTTTTATTCTTATTAGATAAGTATTCAAGCCCCTTAATTTCACTTTATTTTTCTTATCTAATAGAGGTAAATAGAAGAACATGTGCCAATAATCAATGTTATAGAGAATGTAATGATTTCCCTAATAAAATTCCAAATATTATGGGAATGGGTGATCAAAACTTAATGATAGTACTTCCTTAACTGGCTCAAGTTATGAATAATAACTTAAATCGTGTGGAACGCCCTTCTTCTCTAAGGAAAGATAATGTTTCCATAAAATACTTCATGCTGAAAAGTCCTTACATGTTTAGTAGATCTTCTGATCCCCTCCTCATGGAATAGTGGATTAACACCATTGAAAAGATATTATATGTCCTCTAGTGCTCAGAATAAGATACATTTGTGCTAGAGGTATATCATTTTGATAAGGAAACTGATCAGTGGTAGAAACTTCTCAAAAATACAAAGTTCAAGGAAGAAATTGATTCTACGGATTGAGAGGAATTCAAGAAAATGTTTTTCAATAAATATTTTACTCAAACCCTCTGTCTTATAATGGAAAGAGAGTTCCTCAGACTTAAATAGAAGGAAGATTAGTTTATCAGAGCATATGAGTAAAACTTCACCAAGCTTGCAAGATACACCTTTGCCTTTTTCATGAACACTGAAATCAAGGTGGATCGCTTCTTTAGTAGTCTAAAGATGAGTCTATGAAAAGTTTTGGTGATTCATGGATTCAATAGTTTGAGGATATTGTTCATAGTTCCCTCAAGGTTGAAATGAATATTGGAGACTCTCAATGGTCTCTTGGTCCCAATGAAAAAATGAGGAAAATCAATTCTAATATGGGTGGATCAAAAAATAAATTCCATGATGAAAATAAGACCGAATATCCCATGTGTAAAAATTGTGGGAAAAATAATCCTAGGAAATGTTTAAAGGGAACCAAGAAATGATTCAAATGTAGAAGGATGGGGAATCTGGATAAGAACTGCCAAAGGGATATGAAGAATCACACTAACGTGGAAGAAGAAATAAAGGTTTGTATCGATGTTCATCCAGTAGTCTAATGTTTCCACTTCAAAGAACATGGGAATTTTTCAAACCAATGCCCTAAACCTAGGGTTGCTGGAGGCAATAAAAAACAACATAAAAAGAAACAAGAATGGATTATGTAATCACTACTACTAATATGGATCTAGACAACAATGTGGTGATAGGTATGCTGGTTATTCATTCAACAATAGTGAACGTACTATTCTATTCTGGTTCTACACATTCTTTCATATCTTGTAAGTTTAGTAGAACTATTCAAACACTTCATTAAAATTTATATATTGGTTTATCTGTGACAATATCTAATGGGGAAATTAATGCATCCAAAGTAAATAACTCCTCCCCGATTAATGTTTGGGGACTGAACCTCCCATAAAATCTTATTTTACTTCCTTTGGTGGAGTTAGATTCTATTTTTGGAATGCATTGTCTATCTTTATAAAAAACCAACATCAAATTTTAGGAAAGGTAGATCACTCTTCACATCCTGAAGCATCCTCCAATTCTTTACAAGTTTAATGAGGAAGATGAATCTCCTTCAGAATCATCATCTCAAGTGTGGATAATACTGCCTTACGAGTAAGCATATCTCGCTCAAATGATTGAGACAAAGGAGATGATCATTCTCGAAGATATACCCATCATGAGGGATTACATTGATTTATTACCATAATAGTTTCATGGTCTTCCCATTGACTAGGAAGTTGAGTTCTCAATATAACTTATCCTTGGATCTCTGTCTATATCAAAGACACCTTAGAGAATGGCCACCATTGAACTGGAAGATCTAAAGAAGCAGTTACAGGAGAATCTAGACAATTTTTTTATATGCCTGAGGGCTTCACCATGGGGTGCACCAGTCCTCTTCATGAAGAATAAGGATAGATCAATGCACATATGCATTGATTATCATGAGCTTAATAAAATCATGATAAAGAACAAGTATCACATGTCACAGATAGATGAGTTGTTTGATCTGCTACGTGGGGCCAATTATTTTCTTAAGGAGTACCTTCAGTTGGGATATCATTAGTTGAAGGTGAGGAAGGAAGATATTACTAATACTTCCTTTTGAACAAGGTGTGGACACTATGATTTCATAGTTATTCCCTTTGGAACCACTAATGCTCCTGAAATATTCATGGAATTCATCACTAGACTTCGAAGGAAATCTATAGGAAACAATGCTATATGGGTTATTGTGTATCATCTTATAAAGATAGCTCACTTTATCACAGTTCTAGAGGACTTCTAAATGGATCAACTTTCATAGATATATATCAAAGAAGTGGTAAGGTTTCATGGAGTACCACTATAAATTGTATCCTATTGAGATCCAAGATTCATCTCCAAGTTCTTGAAAAGTCTCCAACATGGTATAATCACTAGGATGAACTTTAGTACAGCCTATCATCCTCAAACTGATGGCCAATCTGAGTGGACTATTTAGACACTAGAAGACATATTGAGATATTATTCTATGGTCTTCAAAGGAGGACGGGACCAATATCTACCACTAGTCAAATTCTCTTACAAGAATAGTTTCTACTTGAGAATCCAAATGGATCCATCTGAAGTCCTTTAGAGGAAAAGGTCTAGAACACCAGTATGTTGGGATGAGGTCGGTGAGCATCAGCTGCTAGGACCTGAAATGGTCAATGAAATGGTAGAGAAGGTGAAAACCATTCATCGACATGTCAAGGAAGCTCAAATTTGACAGAAGAGTTATACAAACAATCATCAATGAGACCTTGAGTTCAAAGTTGGAGACATGGTATTCCTCTACATATCTTCATGGAATAAGGTCATGAGATTCAAGAATAAAGGGAAGTTAATTTTCAGGTTAATTGGACCCTTTGAGATCCTTGATCATGTTGGAGTCATGGCCTATCGACTA
The DNA here is from genome assembly GCA_963277665.1 of Viscum album. Taxonomy (NCBI): domain Eukaryota; kingdom Viridiplantae; phylum Streptophyta; class Magnoliopsida; order Santalales; family Viscaceae; genus Viscum; species Viscum album. Next base: position 1,530,256,922 of record OY728163.1, on the reverse strand, counting down.
GCACTTCCACCGACCATTTCTCAAGTACATGATATATTCCATGTATCCCTCTTAAGGAAGTATATACCAAATCCTTCACATGTACTGTCTTTAGAGGTGGTATAGTTGGAGAATGGTCTTTCTTACGAGCGTCCAATGAAGATCTTAGATCGTAGAGATAAAGTTCTGAAAAACAAGACTACTCATATAGTCAAAGTACTATGAAGGAACCATAAGTATGAAGAGGAAAAATGGGAACTAGAGGAATCAATAAAGGAAGAGCACCCACACCTTTTTTTCATCTTATTTTGTAAAAGAAAATTTTGAGGGTGAAATTTCATTAGTGGGGAAGAATGTAACGACCTAATGTTTGATCAATGGAATTTACATCTTATAATTATGACTTATAGTATAATCACATAAGATTACATATAGAACATAATACAAACTTTATAAATGAATAATGAGTTAATAAAAGGTATCTCTGGAAGTTAAGGAACACATACTAATCAAATAGTAACATGACCTTTTGAATACTAATGTGACCCTTATGAATAGTAAATCGGCTAATTGAATAGTAACCTCACCAATGTAAGTAGAACTGATATTTATCCATCTTATAAGTAACAATATGATATAATTATATAATATTATAAGTAAATAGATATTTTAAAAAAAATAATTAATTAAGTTTTGGTATTTTTATAAGTCATAAATATTTAATTACAATTTTAAGACGAATTTCATATTTTAAAAGAAAATTTATTTTCATAAAATTTATTAATAAATTATTATTTTGATTTATTATCATTATAATATAATTTTATGATACCTTGATAAATTTTTCAAAGTGTTAGAAAAGTCATTTTAATATTAAAATTTTTATTTTTCAAGTAAATAATGGTTTTAAATAAAAATTAAATTTATCATATTTAGAAAATAATTTTCATAAAATTAAGTCCATTTTTTAATTCTACATGTCAAAAAAATGGGGTTAATTTTTGGTATTTTTCTAAAATACTTCAATTTTGTGAATAGTAAAATACGATAATTTACGGTATAAGTAAATGAATTTTTGAGTCATGATTGGGTCATGGAAGATGAAAGTGACAATTTTTTCAAATTCAAATGCACAAATTAGTATTTTTAGTCTCAATAATCATCATTATTTCTTGTCTTGAGAAAACTAATAAACTAACGAATTAAATATTGAGAAAACTCCCCTCTCCTCCACTATAAAAACCACCCCTCACCAACTCTTCTCCTCACACCTCTCAAACCTTGTTACTTATCCAAATTCTAATAAAATATCATCCAAAGACTCTACCCCACATCTAGGATCTCTTGGACTCATCAAAATACCAAAACCTCTTCCCTAAAGTGGATCTCAAAAAAGATAACTTCCCAAGGTAAATTCCACTTTTTGTTTCTTTTATTTTTTTTTCAAATTCCTTTATTTTTTTTCTATCCTCACCTCATCTCATACAAATGGTATGATAGCTCCATTAATTTACATATATGGGAATTATTTTATTCTAAATGAATAATTCATCATATTATCTCCTTCCCCCTCCTTTTATACTAAAAATGAAAACACCATCTGAGATGTGTTAATTTATCACAATCAAGGACGTCGGGTTTTTAATTTCTATTATCATCTTCAAGGATGGTCATGAAAAAAAATTATTGTTTAACCAGATTATAATATATGTATTATATCTTATTTAATGTTCGTGAATCACTTATTACATATGATATTAATTTATAAAACAAAATGAGTTCATTGTGATCAGAAAACTGCCAAATTAATCCAAACGGTTATCATTAAAATTTTATCTAATGATTCATCCTCATCACATATAATAAAATGAATAATATGACCTTTTATATTCTATAAGTTCATTTATATAATATAATTACACTTCTGGAGAACCATTCCCATTTTACATGAACTTCCATACTCTTATACAAGTAAACCGATCATGAAAACTAAGAAAATGAGCACTCCCGAACAATAAAATTGAACACTATAACTCATAAAAAGTCCATGAATGAACTTAATAAAATTATAATAAATAAATCACATGTAAAATAGGTTCTATAATTATTAATTAATGAATATAATTTTATTATCCAGTACATTAAGACCTAGTGAAGAACACCTTCGAACTTAAGGTAAGGGGTTCTACCCGAACCTCTATTATTCTTTCAGGTTACACTTCCACTATTTTTACCCAAATTAAATTCTATTTTTTTTATTTAAATATTATAAATAATATTTATATTTTAAAACCTCATGTATCAAGATATTTCCCTCCTTTTTTGGTATATACATGTTTTTAAAAGGTTCCCTACTCGATTCTTCTCGATAAGCAAGCCCGGTTTAAGGGAACTTTCAGAATTCTTACCCATTTTCAAGTGTACTCCATAACCAGTTTTAGGATACCATTATTTTTATAAAACCACTCATTTTATTATGAAAAAATTATTGGTTCACTTATGTTTTTATATAAAATATTATTCCTTTTTTAGTTTTAAATGATCTTTGATATTTTCCTTAAACTGAACTAAAATGTTTTTAATTATAAAGTTTCTTAAAAACTATTTTTACATGTTATCAATTAATTTTGATGTCACCTATAATGATATATTCCTATTATAATTTATGAATTTATTTTTATGATTTAATTCCTTTATTTCATGGAAACTTTTATGTTATGCCTATTTATTATTATTTATGTCATGATTAAGACACTCGCTTCTTTCCATGGGTAAAATTTATGTTTATGTTTGATTCCTAACGTATGATTATTTATGTGAAACTCATATTCATGAACATTTTATTATGGGTTCACCTAGATATCTCTCCAATTCATCAAGTAAATTTTATCCTCATGAGATTTTATGTGCAATGGTCTGCATGGTTAGCCTTGACTCATGATACTCTATGTGCAACAAGCCTTGATTCGTGCTCCTCTATGTGCGATGAGCCTTGAATCGTGATAAATTCATGTTTTATTGTGATTCCACATTACTAATATTCCATTTTTATATGATACCATGTTTTATATGTTATGATTCCATATGTTCAATCATTTTCATGCCTTTTTATATCATTATTTCAGGCCTTCTAACCCATATGATAAAGCTTTATTCTTATGTTTATACCCTTACTGGGATTTTCAGTTCATCCTATTGTTCATTTTATCCCTAGGTTATCCTATGAAGATGTATAATCACAATGGAATTTAGGATCTCTTTATTAATATTAAATAAATAATTTTTTTTAGTCCTGTGTTTTCATTTTTATGTACCTAGTCTTCCAAAACACTAGACTTTATGATCCTTGGCTTGTAATATGATGTTTAATTATGCATAAAATCATTTAATTTTATGTGTAAAATTCTAGGGTATATATAGTGATGATTATCACTCATGAATCATGGTGATGATTAGTGTTCATGGATCCTAGTGATGGACAACTCTCATGGAGTATAGTGATGGTTAGCACTCATGAAGTTCAATGGTGTTTAGTACTTAAGGAGCATGGTGATGTTTAGTGATCATGGACATGGTGTTGTTTTACACTTATAAAGAATTGTGATGATTTTTGGTAGGGAATGAGACCCCCCCCCCCATAGTTTTGGTCTCTATGGTTGTAATGATTTATTTATATGCTTAGAGACACCCTAGAACTAGATAAAGTGGGTATAGTCAATCCCAAAAGTCACATTTTTCTTGAATATAGAGAGTGGTTTTATTTATATTTACATGGTTTATTTATTTTTTCTAGTTAAATTTTTCAAATTGACATATCACAAAATTAATAATTATGTATGGGGATTCATTTTTAGTGCCTTACTGATTTATATATTCACACCTTTCTTGGACCACCATTACACTTGGGTACCTAAGCAGCTCTCAATTAGTTACGGGTTTTGGTTGGGCTGAGGCTCGGTATAGCATGATCAAGTGGAATAGCTCATATGAGTTGGGAGGATGGGTTAAGGTATAGATTATAGTGGTATAAGGGTATCATTTTATTTTGGTTCTTTCATTTAATTTGGTATATATATGATCAAACCATTGGTTGGTTGGATTTGTATGCCTATATAACTGCTTACATTATTACAGTATGAGTCTATATTTATTTATTCCTATATACCCTGTGGTTATGTAATAGAAGATGTTTAGTTATTTTTATTAGTTATTCCACACCCTTATATAGAGGCATAATCACTCTATGGTTCCACCTTAGACCCCCATTACTATTTGGTAGCCTCTGACATACAGGGAGGTGCACCTAAGGTCTAATCGATATATAGTTCAGTTATTGTTCATAGTAAACTAGGATAAAAGGCATGAAAAAGTGATATTAGAGCATTGTTTTGTTTTTTTTTATTTGTGCAGATGGTAATCAAGTTATATAGGAATGTTTCAAATCTTTTCATGTTCCCAGACTGGTTTATCCTAAACACCTTTTCCAATGTGAATTCTATGTTACCAAGGACTTGGGATTGTTGTTCGGGGTGTACAATGTTACAATTGAATGATTTCAATATAGGTTGGTGAATATATTGTTTTTATTTACAGTTTATTATGATTTTTGTAACTTTTTCCATTACTGATATACCTTCATTCTTGCATCATTATTGGCATGTAGGATTTTACTAATTCTGAGGTTTAGTTTTTTAAAGTGTCAACAACGAATCATGCGGTGTTTTTCTATATAAGTTATAAGTAGAATTTTACTCAACTAGACTATCAATTATAGACTTTAATTTGATATTAGGTCACGTGGATCTAATATGTGATACATTTGATGGTGGTGATAATTATACATCCCCCTATTGCACAAGAGTTGTGGTGACCTTAGTAGGTTAGAACGATCATGTGACACTTTGAAGATTACCCTAGTAAGAGAACATCAGAGTTTGATTCCGTAATAAATAATCCATTTATGGGTATTTATAAAGGTTATATTATTTAAATTGTTAATAACAACCTATGTGGTACTTTCCCATATAGCTTGGAATGAGATTATTCTAAACTAAACCAAACGACTATGATATACTCAGCATGTGTTACCTATTGGGGCTCATGGTGGGGACCCAGTAGGCTACCTTCTATCTACCAGAGTCAAAGGTAGGAAACTTTTTCATGTGTATATGTCCCTATATCTGATCTAATCCTCTAGGGAGTAGTCTGTGGTACAGATGCTTGGATGGTTTGGGTGCCCTAAGAGTGGGAGATTATTTTTTCTTATGACATTATTTTGTATCTTTTTGAGACCTAGGATGGGTTGTTGTCAAGGGATTTTCTAGTAATATCTACGGAGTAGGATACTACCCATGACATCTGCATTATGTTAATTGTTTCCTTATGAGACCTGATTTATAGATCTAGGTGGGAGACCTAGTGACCCTTAGATATGACTCAGAATTATACTGAGTTGATGATTAAGGATATGTGAGGGTAACCTGTGAGTGGGGATAACCTCTAGTTTTGTGAGTTCCTGGTAGGAAGGGATCATGGTTAAATTCTTTTTGTTAATGTTGATGAGCATGAGCTATAATCATATATATGGTATAGGCATAAAATGATTATTTTTAGAGATGCAAGTCACTTGGAGTTCCTAGATTTTAAGGTTTGTTTTTTAGGGGTAGGGATAGTCGAGTGCCTAGACCTATTGTTTTTTTATGCTCTATTTAGGGGATAGTAATGTAATGATATATTTTTTGGTTCTTTAATTATTTTCATTGGAACATGGTCATTTGATAGACCACATAATTGAAAAAATGATTGATTTTGTAGAGGAGTGTCGAGGGGACTCTAGTTGGAGGGAGTTGACAGGCTGAGAGGAATGGTTAGCTATTTTATTAGGTAGATGATCCTAGATTCAATAATGTAAAAATCATAGGTTTGTGATTTTAGTTATGTTTCTAAGTGGTATGGGAGAAAGAGCATGTTTTTTTAAATAATATTGAGGTGATATGCACTAGTTACACATGGTCCTGTTAAATCAAACATTGCTGAGTAGTCGTATGTGAGCCAAGAATTGATGGATATGATGAGATAATTATAGTAATAGTGACCTAGATCTTTTTATGAGGATGATTAGTATATTCTCTATGATGAACATGACATTGATAATGATGTTGTGTTAGGGTTTTTCATTGTATGAGCATAGATCAGGAGTAGAAACATGTGTATATGGGTGATATAACCTTTTCAGATTGTGCTTGAGGAGTGGTATAAGTGAGGCCCTATTGTGGGGAGTGTATCACAGGCTATTTGAGGGTGTAACCCTCATTATAAGTGGTTTTTTTATGGATTTAATTAATGTAATTCTTGTGATCTAAGAATAGAATATAAATTGACATTCATGTTGGTGCTCAGGTGTGAGCAGGATGACTATGTCCAATCATCATGTTCGATGATGGATAGAATTTGGACCATGGAAATTAGGTTTTGGTCTAGTGTGGAGGCCATAAATACACTCCTATGGTGGGGAGTGACAAATAAATCATGGGAATATTACCATTATGTTATAAGGATCATTGGTGCGACGAGACTGGTTGGTAGATAGTCATGATGGAATTATTATATCAGTGAGAAAAAAATGTTATTTTATCAAGTTCTATGGAATAATTTCATATTTTAAATTCGTATGCGATGGAGGATTGACTACGAGCATTGTATTTGGACTTAGGATAGAATGGGGAGATCTTAGGGTGAAGCAAGTTGGTGGAGTATCAACGTTTAAAGCCAAGTGTTTTGAGATTAATCATCAAGAGGAGTTACGATCATTGTTTTTAGGTATAACTAAATGAATTAAGTTTTAACCACTCCAAGGGGGTTATTAGACTACTAAAATTATCTTTTTGATAGGCTATTTAGATGGTGGGGAGCATCATGACTTGGAATCGATCTCTATAAGCTAAGTCTTGTGGTCGATAGCACCACATACCATATGATTAAATGGATGTAAAAACCATTATGTTTAGGGATAGATAGGATTGGGTAAGCATTATCTCACTGGTTCTCTAATTATTTTGAGTAGTGGATCGTGTTTTGGTAATTTTGATTCCTTGTGTTGGAGTTTGGGGTATGACAACTTTTTTAGCATTAAAATATGAAACACAAAAAATTGATGAGGAATTGGAAACCAAGGCAAGTTGGGATGTGTAATTGGATGAACAATGATACTTCTCTAGAATGATAAGTATTATAGTGGGGAGTTTGAAAAACCCCATGTCCAAATGGGTTGAAAATTCAAATGAATTTTGAAATTTTCTTTTCTTGTGAGTGGGTAGTTTTGATATTTAGGAATTGGATTGAAATTATGAAGGGTGTTACCTCTTAAAATTCTATTTTTAGACATGGGATAAATCTCAGGGGATGCCTCAAGTGTTCAGGTGAATATACATATATTCAAGTCAAGTTTTGAAAGCTTCAAGCTGGTTTTTACCTAGATGCATGGTTTAGTGTGCACGGGTTAGGGAAAACTATGTGGGACCTTGAGGCTTAGGGTGGTTTAATTTTAATTTCTATAGTGCGTGATTGATTAGGATGTTTAGAAGATGATTGAGGGAAAACCATGTAGGATCAAGGGTAAATTATGTAAACATGTTGATGACCTAGGGCATAGTGCACGGTTGGTATGTGGTTTTAGAAAAACCTTATAAAATGTTGTATACACCATCCAAAATTATTTGCATGATTGGTTCATGGTTTAGAAAACTGTGTGGCCAAATCATGAGAGGTTCTTGGTATGTCTAATGTGAGGTACACAATCATTTCACAATTTGGAAAACTATGTAGCCAAACCATGTAGATCATTAAAAATTGTGAAATGATTAAAATTCCCTCTTAGTATTAAACCCCATACCCCCTTCCTCCTCTCTTATACATTTCAAACTAGGGGTTTGACTCTTCTATTACCCCCTTCATTTACCTTGGTTTGGGTTGGGTTTTATGATGATTTATTCAATATATCAAGGTATTACTTCATCTTATTTTCTCATCCCTTTTCCTACCTTCCTCACTTTGATTCAATGATGTTTGGTTTTTTGTATGGATATTTCACCAAATGATAGTGAAATCATCCATTTATCTTGTTTCATTCATGGTGTGCACTTGGAGGATGTCCCATGATGTTTATTGCACACCATTAATTGATGATTAATTAAAGGTATGGAGAAAAATAATTTTTTATGGTTTTAATTTAAATTAAATTAATTTGGTGATTGAACAGTTTTGATTACTAGTATTTTTTCCTAGGATGATTTTAAGAGTTTTTTGTGGACCTCCCATGGGTAGTTGTTCATGATTATAGTGCAACAGGGGCATCCAATTAATATATTGATAATTATGTCAATTTTACTTTTCATTTTTCATCAACACACAGCCCAATCCCTTCTTGGAATCATCACTGGAAATTACGAAAAGTTCCCCACTTGTGAGTTGTGTGAGAACAAGGACAATGATAAGCCTCCTTTTCAACTCCATGAATATTTCTTCACATTCATCATTCCAAGAAAATTTTACTCCCTTATGAGTTATCTTGGTAAGAGGGTTTTACAATCATGATAAATATTTCACAAATCAGTGATAATATTCATCTAACCCAAGGAAACTATGGATATATGTCACAAATGTTTCCCTTGGCCATCCTTCAATTGCTTTTTACTTTTAAGGATCCACATATATCCCATTGACTGTGATGATATTCCCCAATAATGATACTTCCTTTAACCAAAAATCATAATTTCTATACTTTTCATAGAGCTTCTCCTTTCATAAGGTCTTTAGCACAGTTTTTAGATGCTCCTCATGGTCCTCCTTAGTTTTGGACTATATTAGACTAACATCTATAAAGACTACCATGAATTTGTTAAGGTAATATATAAATACTCTATCCATCAAGTCCATGAAGATTTTTGGAGAATTAGTGAGTCTGAATGGAATCACTTTGAACTCATAGTCCATGTACCTTGTACGAAAAAGTAGTCTTGGGGATATCCTACTTCACCCTAACTTGGTAACATCCTGACCGCAGATCCACCTTGGACAAGTATTATGCTTCATGTACCAGATCGAACAAGTTATCAATCTGCGACAAAGGATACTTGTTCTTTATTGTGATCTTGTTGAGATCACGATAATCAATTCAAGGCACATTGAACCATCCTTCTTCTTGATGTAGAGGACTAGTTCACCCCATGGTGAAGCACTTGGGCGTATGAATCATTTATCCAGATTCTCTTGTAGTTATTTCTTTAGTTCCTCAAGTTCCACAATATCCATCCTATATGGAGTCTTGGATATTTTAAATTCCCCAAGTATAATCTCGATTGAAAATTCGACCTCTCGGTTAGGGGGAAGACCAGGTAATTTATTGAAAAACACATCAGCGTATTCCCTCACAATAGGCATGTCTTCAAGGATGGTTATTTCCTTAGACTCAATCATTTGATCTAGATACACTTTCTCATAGAAAACTAATATTCATTCTTGAGATGATGGTGCTAAATAATATGTATCCACCTCCTTTCACTTGTATAGAATCGGGGGTCGATTCTCCATATAGAGAGTGATTTCACTCTTGTGACAATTTATGTTGGCTCTATATAGGGAAAGTCAATCCATGCCTAGAATTGCATGAAATTCCACCAAGGGAAGTATGAAAAGGTTCTCCAGGAAGTTCAACCCACAAACATTGATAGGGGAGTAGTTATATAATTGGTTCCCCATTATCAATTTTCACTGACATCTCTACTTCCATTCTTTTGTGGTGGTGTTTGAATACACTACTATAAATTTATGCTATAGCCACAGATCGATAGCCATGGTTTTATAGGTCTGTGGATATAGCTGGTTTATATCCATGGTTTAATTAAAAAATTGTGGATTTTTTTTCATATCTGTTGGGCTCCTCCTCCCTCCCATGATCTGTAACCCTCCTCCTCCCTTGACCTCTCTATGCCCTCCTCCCTGCCAAACATCGTCGCTCCTCTTCATACCCTCCTCCTCCTCTAGCCAATGTTATTCACAGCGGCCTCCCCACCTCCTTCTACTGTATGCCTCTAATTTGGGTGTCTATAAACTATTCGAGGTCTCTTCTCTATGATCGTCCTCCCCCGACGATACCACCCAATGTGGCCACCCCACTGACGTTGCTCTGAGACAGCTGCCCCACCTTCTTTTTTGGCGTGCCTCTGACATGTCCACCCCACCTCCTTGGTATCCTCCTCCTCCTCTAACGTGGGTATAACCTAATTAATTTTTTCTCATTTTATTCAAATTTTTCTCATTATAGTATATTACAAATGATAACCTGAATTTAAGGATATTTGAGTTTTGTATTCAACCTAATATTAGGATAATGGTTTGAATATAATGGTCATTTATTTTCCCTCATCGGTATGGATTGAGTTTCATTGGGGGACGTATGCGATATCTTGGTATGGTCACAATGAAGTAATTTGAGTCATGAGTTTGGTTTATAGGTCTTGAAAAATAATGAGACAACCAAATTATTGATCTAGTACATGATTTAGGAACCATTGTATGATTGGAATGTGGGTGTTAATTATTTGAATAATTTAGGAACAATTCCTTATCCTAGTTTCTTTTTCTATTTAGACTTCTTAAACATTGTATTTTCTAGTGTGTGTGAGGGAAACAGGATAAGGTTCATGGTCAATATTATGATATGTTGGCACAATTTGATTTATTTTGAGGCATGTGTTATGCCTTTGATTATTCTATTTTGTATGTGATTTGAAATTAATTGGTGTTGGTGAAAAATTGATTTCACAATAAAAAACATTTTTCATTTAAAACAAGGTCTTAAAGATTGTCTTTAAAATGATATTAGATTCATAAAATTTTTTGGAATAGTTTTTTGACTGAAATTTGAAGAAAAAAAATTACACGTGATTTATTTTTCTAATCAAGTGCGTGATTTTTTAAAATATGTGTTTCCTCTTTTAAGTGAAACTAGTATTTTTCAAATTGGGGATTTTACCCTAGGTGTTTGTAATTTGAAAGAGTAAGTGATTTCCAAACTGTTTCAAAAAGAAATTTTTTGTTCCATTTTAAAAATAAGAATGGTATTTTGGGTTTAAAAAATGGGTGTTTATTTTTAAATCATTTTTGGAAACATTTAAAAATTTACAAAGTTATGTTAGGACATGGTAGGTTTTAATTCTCAAAATGGTTTCTTTTTTGTTTTTAAATAAAGAAGGACTAATTTTATTGGTACTATATTTTTCAAAGTGGGAATTTTGAAAAATCATTTCTTGTTATAGTAAATCTTGTTTTTATTTTTTTCATTATAATTTTTGGGAATGTTTGGTGTGATTTTTGGGGCATGGTCATATAAGGGTCTATGTCATAGATTTTTTTTATATGGACCTCTCACCCATATAAAGGTCTTGTATAAAAGTAGATAATTTGTTTTAGGGGTCCTTCCTCATTTCTATAATTCTACCTAGCCTCCTAATGGAGTGGCATGTGTCATTTTTGTCTCAGATTGAGGTTACTTAGATTTTTAGAGAAGTGTTTTGTTAGTGGCTCATTTTAAGATTTTTAGGTCCAGTGGTTTAGTTCCATGATTTTTTGTTGATGGGAGGATTAGTGAGGGTCAGTTTTATTTTGTAATATCAAATGTGAGCTCTGATTTATGAGGTTTCATTGTTTCTTTTTGGATGATTTTTTTATGGTTGATTGGTCATCGTTTAGTGTATCCTTCAGTTATTAGGTTATTTTTCTATTAAATGACAAACCGTTTTGGTATTTGTCAGCATGGTTGGCTTGTGGAGGCTTTATATTAGTGTTTTTTGGTTTCATTATTGATTTCCAATTATATGTGGTGTTCCATTAGTGATTTTCATTCCTCTTTTCTTGATATTTTTGTGTATATCCTTCTATTCTATAAACTGTGGTCCAGTTCCTTTTTGGAAATTATTGAACTTTTTCCCTGGATAAGAGAATAACCTAGGGTTAATATACAGATACCTAGGCTATTGTTATAATTTTAGTTAGGCTATGTATTTTATTGGTTTGTTCTTTCCTTTGTATTTACCATGGTATGGTATTCCAATGCATTTGATCTGAACACCCTTATATGGCAGATGTGACCCTTATGTTAAATCCAAGTTGTTTCTTAACAAGGAATGTCACTTGTTCTTGCAATCTGTGGTTTTTGAAAACATTGATTTTCTATGATCCCCATTTGTTTATACCTTATAATTTTTCTTGGGTTTGGTCTCTCCTTGTGGTTTTGGATTATTTTTCCTTAGTTAATAAAGGTTTGTTATTCCCTTTGTAGATTTCTGAAATCAAGTTTCACAATGGAATTCTCCCAATTTTTGGTAGGAGTTTCTCAATTATTCCACCATTTTAGTTTATTCCTAAATGGTGGGGAGACCAATGTTCAGTCTTCATATCTTTATATCCTTCCTTTAAATAGTTTTTTATCTTTTTATGATTTAGGGTATTGTTTTTCTTAGAGATTTCTATTGAAATTTGTTGTTATTTGACCACTAATTTGGACTGGAGACTTTATAGGAAAAGAATGTGGTATGGTAGGGTGATTATGAAATATTATAAATAATGGAGTTATTAATTAATTAAATTAATTTTGATCCATTATGAATCATAGAAAATTTTATGTGTAAATTTTTAAAAAAATAAGGGAGTAGGTTCTATGCACAATTTGTGCATAGAAAAGAGTAACCATGCACTAACCATGCATGAGGAGTCTATCCTTGAAAGAGACGACTCACACAGTTTGATCATGGTTACCTCAATCATGCACCTTTACTAGGTGTAACTATATGGTCACATTATGCTTGTCCGGTTGGAGAAACATGGTTAATGTATAGTTAATTAAGATATATGCCTAAACCATGCGCCATGTCCAAGGTGTTAAAATTTAAATTTATTTTTTTTTCATTTAACTTTCCATATTTTATTTCTCTATGCCCCCTTATTTTCCTCTCCCTTGTCCCATGACCATCCCCCTCCCTCCATCCATTACACACACCTCCCCTCTCTTGATATCCTATCTTCTTTCCATTTCTCCGTGATTCCTTCTGGATTTTTGTTTAACACCTCAAGTTAAGGTCTCCACCTCACACATTATCCCTTATTCTAGTGTTTCTCTCTCTCATCACCCCTCCTTATTCAACTGAAACCTTGGTCAAATATCTTACACATTTTCATATTTCTTCTTTGATAGGGAATGTGATGGGCCTCTCAAGTTAGCTTTGTGCGTGTCTCAATAACATCCTCTGAAGGCTATGTATTTGAAACAATTTTGGGTTGCCTTCCACTATATGAGGTATGTTTTTCTATGTATCCCCTTGTTTTAAATTATATAAATTTATTGGATGGTTTAAAATTCTTTCTTATGAATTTAGAAACTTATTATACACTGTATTATTCTTAAAATAACTATGTATTGGTTTATATCTATTTAAATAGGCCTTGGTTGTATACCAAGTTTTTGAAAAAAAATTATAAGTGAAACTTTTAACATATTTAAATCATTTTAAAATATTTTATCATGGATTGGAATGGGTTTGGAAATTCTTATTGGTTATAATTATATCTAAAGATTTCTTAAAGGTTTGGGATGAACCTTGGTCACATTCAAAGTGTTGGATTAGATATCAATTTTTATTTTCAAAATTTGTTTAAATATTTTTTTTAAAAAGGTATTTGAAGTAGGTTCTCATTATGAATGGGGTGAGATTAATTTTAAATGATTTATTTATAAAAGTATGGGTTTTCCATTTAGAAATGAAATGGTGAATTCTTAAGTTGTGTGGTCATTTTTATTGTTGATTATGATTTCCCTTGGGTTATATTTGGATTATAAATGGTTTTAGAATGTGGTCTCAAAATGTATATACTCTATGTAATAAGTGAAAGTCTCGTTTGGAACTTATGAAGTGTTGTGTGATTTATTTGTTGGTTTTTCCCTTGCTGATTCCATTTTATAAGTTGATTATGTTATTTTTATCCATTTATGTATGTTGTGATGTGACTCGTGATGTTTATATGGGTTGGGTATAATTCTAAGGGAAGTATTTGAGGTGGGATGTACATTATTGTGGTGTTTTCCTTTGGGATGTGATGATAATTTTCTGTTCATGGATGACCACCCTTAGTAATGGAGAGATCATCCATGCCCCATCTAAAAATAGTGCATGGGGCTAAGAGAAACATTTTACCAGGACCAAAAAACATTCCATAGGGGTTAATTAGCAGCTCACATTCAATTATGTCATTCACAATTAATATTGTGGTCCATTTAAATAAGCCAATAACCATATTACTTATTTCCATGAAAGGGTAAAATAACAGATACAAAAAATATTTATTGAGATTCTAAGGAAAAAATATTGACTAGAGAGAATGGGTTTCTATGAGGGTGCTGGGGGGAAGGTGCAGGGGGTCTGCAGGTGCGGGGGGGGGGGGGGGGCAGGAGCAGTGGGTCTACAGGGGCAGGGGGTAGGGGGTGTAGGTGGGGTTCAAGGGGGAGGTGGTGGGGTATGGGTGAAAGGGGTTTTGTAGGGGTAGGGGGTTCTAGTGTAGGGTGGCATGGGGAGGGGTAGGGGGTCTGCAAGGGAAAGGGGTAGGGGGCTATGCAGGGGTATGGGGAGGGGGAGGGTGCAGGTGGGGTGCAAGGGGGAGGGTTGGGAAGGGGTGAAAGGGGGAATTTAGGGGCATGGGGTTCTGGTGCGGGGGTGATGGGGAAAGGGGTTAGGGGATGGGGGTGTGCAGGGGGCAGGGTTAGGGGGGTAGGGGGTGTATAAGGGGCAGGTTGGGGGTTCAATTGGGGTGTGTAGTGAGGAGGGGGAAGGGGTTCAAGGGGGGGTGGGTGTAGGTAGGATGCAAGGGGGGAGGGGTGGGGCAGGGGTGTGTAGGGGGCAGGGTGAGGGGGTGGGGTGCAAGGGGGTGTGCAGTGAGGAGGGGCATGGGGTGCAGGGGGCAAGGGGAGGGGTGCAGGAGGTGGGGTTCAAGGTGGGAGGGGTGGGGTAGGAGCAAGGGGTGAAAGGGGGGAGGGGTAGGGGTGTTCAGTGGGAGGGGAAGGGTGAGGGGGGAGGGGTGAAAGGGGGTGTGGAGTGAGGAGGGGGTGTGGTAGGGTACACTACTAGAAAAATATATTCTTTATAAATTTTTACATTATGAGTTAATGGTGTTTCCCACTTTCTCTTTTGTATGTCCCTACATCCTAATTAAGTAGTCAATAATTATGTAAATGTTTTTAGCATTATTATACCTTCTACACATAGCCTCATTATCCAAATTATTTTTTAGTTTACCCTTCTTAGGAATCTTCTCAATCTAATCATCAATGATTTATTCCACATAAATCACTCTTTCTCCTTTGAGGACCCTGAAGATCCATGGAAATTTCATAAAAAATAAGTGTATGTTTTTTAAATCACATTACTATAATTTCTTATATCATATAAAGTTGAATTTCTCTACAATATTGAATTTTACCTGTAGAGAATTCTAAATATCCAGTATTCTATTCCTGAATATGTTCACATATCATCAGAATGTCATCTTCTAATGGAAAGGATATTCGTAGCTAACCCTTCCAAGTTTTGTTAATACATTTAGATTGACAAAAATTATGCAAATTCTAATTGTCATTATACTCTCTTTTTTTGTTTCAATTATCCCCCTGCATGAACATATACTTTTACATTGGATTATAATTAGGATTTGAGGTTTTAGGACCTTTTCTTTAAGTGGAGCTTCTGATTGAGGGATTTCTTGTTACATGTGCTTCATCATAACCCAGTTCTTGTGACATGAACTCTTCCCAAAACTTATTGGAATTTAGATTATTTACCTATTGTTTATGTGACAAAGCTTAGACATCCCTCGTGTTGGGTTTGGTTAAAGCAATCCTATAAGAGAGAATAATAGTTACAACAATATTTTAATTGTTTTAACATCTGGTGCAATAAATTCCAACAATGTTTATGTCATATGAAGCCTTGAGAATCCCATTTTATGAAGTCTAGATTCCTTCAAAAAATATAGTTAAAGAGGATTCTAGGAGTGAGTTTGAAAAAAAGAAACATCAAAACTTAATATATATTTTTAAATGGAATAAAAAAATTAGTATATGAAATTGTTTTACACTTTCAATTTATATTTTGAACTGTTACAATATCATATTAAATAGTTTTTCTAAACTAATATATGTGTTTCACTTTTTCTGAAATATTACAGTATCTAAAAATTCATTTTCAAAAGCATTAGATGCTTAAACAAACATATTATATTGCATGTTATTATGATGATTATGTGTACCACTACAAATGCTTCAGGGTGCTATTCCAAATGATGACCCTACTATAGAAGATGTTGTTATAAAATCTATTGGTGAGATCAAACTATTGGTGTGCATACAACAGGTCAATTGGTTCTTTTATGGTTTGATATACTTTTTAATAGTTTTATACATTTATGAAACTTAATTTAATTACACGGGATTGGTTTCTCATTAAAAATTTATCAAATTCCATTACTGTATTATGTGGATCTATTAATTTAATAGGTGATGTTTAAAGAAAAATGTGTTGATGATTTTTTATTCATGTTTGAATTGTTGGGTTAGTTAACTTTCAAAACAAGTGCTCTTTATCAGAATATTATAACTCAAATTTCAAGTGTTTTATGAGTGTGTAAATGCTATATTTTTACAATATCTAATGTTTTTCCTTAAAGAGTTGTAATTATTCATTCATGTTTTAATTTATAATTTCTTTGGACTACTAAAACTAGAATTTCATAGTGTTTCTTTCTTGGACCATACAAATTAAAAGGCTGAAATGATTCTACTTTTTTTTCTATTACTGTGTTTTTTATTCATGTCTGGTCCTTTTTTTTCTATTCCTGGTGTAGGGGGTGGAGAGGGGGCTTTTCAGAAGGAGGATGTTGCCCAGGACTGGTGCAGGTTTGTGGGGGGTAGATGGGGGATTTGCAGATGTAGGGGTGTTCTGTAGGGAGGGGGTGTCTAGGAGGAAGGGGGTGTCCAGGGGGAGGGGGTCTCCAAAGGGGGAGGGGGTTGTCTAGGAGGGGGTGTATGGGAGGGAGGGGGGTGTCCAGGAGGGGGGTTGTCCAGGGGGTGTCTAGGAGGGAGGGGTTGTCCATGAGGTGGGGATGTCCAGGAGGGAGGGGTGCCTAGGGGGTGTCTAGGAGGGAGGGTGGGGGTGTCTATGAGGGAGGGGGTGTCCTAGAGGGTGTCTAGGGGGTGCTTAGGAGGGGGTGTCTTGGAGGGGGGTTGTCCATGAGGGGGGTCCAGGAGGGAGGGGGTTTCCAGGAGGGGTGTCCAAGAGGGATTGGGTCTATCTAGGAAGGAGGGGGGTCTATCCAGGAAGGAGGGTGCGGGTCTATACAGGAAGAAGGGAAGGGGTTTGGAGGAGGTGAAAGGGTTCTGTAGGGGGATGGGGGTTCAAAGGGGGGTTTTAGGTGGAGAGGGGGTGTGCAGGGATGAAAGGGGTTTGTAGGGGGTGGGGGTGTGTAGGGGGTCTGTCTAGGGAGGGGGTAAGGTGGGGTATGTCCAGAAAGGAGGGGGTCTATCCAGGAAGGGGGTCTGTCCAGGAAGGGGGGGTCTGTCCAGGAAAAGGGGTCTGTCCAGGAAGGATGGGGGTCTGTCCAGGAAGGAGGGGGTCTGTCCAGGGGGTGGGGTCTGTCCAGGGATGGGGGGGTCTATCCAGGGAGGGGTGTAGGGTGGGGGGAGTTTTTCTAGGAAGGAGGGGGTATGTCCAGGAAGGAGGGTGATTTGTCCAGGGGGGTCTGTCTAGGGAGTGGGGTTCTCCAGGGGGAGTGGAGGGGGGCTTTACATGGGTAAGGGGGTTAAAGGGGGAGTGGTGGGGGGCTTTGTAGGGGGAGTGGTGGGGGACTTTGTAGGGGGGTGGGATACTACAAGGGGAGTGGGGGGTATGTAGGGGAGAGGGTGGGGTTTTTTTAATGGGTAAGGCCTATAGCCATAGTTTCAAATGGTGGCTATAAACCCTATGTGGCTTAAGCTTATTCCATGGTTTCAAACCGTGGATATAGGGCTTTTTCCACGGCTTAAATCGTGGTTATAGGTCTTTATCCACGGTTTGAACCATATCTATAGGGGTTTAGCCACGATTTCAAACTTTGGCTATAGGCCTTTCCCTATAGCCATGCCAATACCAGTCGTGGTTCATTAAATTGTGGCTATAACCTATTTACATGGTTTTTGGGATTATAGCCACAGTTCTAAACTATGGTTATCGCCTAAATTTCTAGTAGTGATAGTTTTACTAAACTTTCATGATAATAAGGAATGCATAGAACTATTCATGATAACCCTACCTTTAACTTTTTGATTATGGTACTACTCATTTATATCATCCAAAATAGACTTAGGTATGAGTATTTTAAATAATTAAACACATAAAGGGGAATTCAATGATATTAAAAGGATAAATCATAAATTACATTTATTTCCTTAACTTATGACTTTGTAGGATTCAATATATCTTATCCATGATCTATTTACTAACATATATTCTTATGGGAATTTTTTTGTTCCCTTAATAATGGTTCATAATGAGCTTATAAATTTAACAAAGAATATCCCCCAAGAGTGTCAAACTAGGTGGCAGTAAGGCCCATTTTCATGTACTATATTAACCCGAGTCAGGCCCAAAACATCTTTTCATAGTTTGTTACCCCTAGGTATATATATTCCAGAACAACATCCACTTGTAGTATCCAGATAGGGATGTATTTTCATGATAAACCACTTACTCTATACTTACCAAAATTTAGGGATGTTTTCTTATACTTAGTCTTATCCCTAATTAATTCACTAGAGCTCTCTAATCCTAATTCTTTATCTAAGGTTTTCTAATCCTAATCCCAAAAATAACTAAACATATCCTCTGATACCAACTATAACAACTCTTCTCTTTATTACACATTAATACATGATTTATTACATAAGATTACACTTAATATAACTCATAAGATCAAGAGGTCGAGTGTCTTTGGTATATTAGGTACATTATATAACAACTTAAAACATGAAAAGCACTATCTTTATGGAAAACTTCTTTAACATGACCAAAACATTCCTTCATACTTAACACTGTATGGGATAACATGAGGAAATACATAAGAAAGGTGTGATCTATAAATCCCAGTAAGGGAATAAACAATGCATAAAATGAGGAATAAAATACATGTTATATAATAGGCATGTCAATGGAGAATAAAATGAATGTTAATAATAAGGCATGATATAGCATCATAATCATAACATGAGAAATGTGTCAACAACTTAAAACACTAAATTATAAACATAGGTTAAGGCTAAGCCCGCCAAGGAATCATGGTAGAAAAATTCCCATAAAATAATCAGGTAAACCCCCTATTCCAACATTATGTATCATGATACTAACCATTACCCAATTAATTGGAGCACTATCAGCGCACACCCTTCATAATCTTTTCATTCTCATGCTTAAGTGTGCCATATAGATCATATAACATGGATTCATTCAACATCATAATTTATTTAATAATAAAATAATGTGGAATAAATAGATGTAAGTCTTCAATTAATAATTATATGTGTATAAAGCTTAATAACCTTGATATAAAAATGGGCATGGTATTCCCTACACAATTATCTTGGCATGGAAAATCGCGATGCAATTTCGACAGCATAACGACGTCATATAGAAATTCATAAAATGGGTTGATGGGGGAGAAATGGGTATAAAATCATTTAGACATGAAATGGAAAGTAAGAGGGACATGGAAATACATTAACTAACATAAGTAATTGGAAATATAAGACATAACATAATAAATAAACTTGAAGAAAAAAGAGAAAGGAAATAAGTCTTAAAAAATTTTAGCATGGTAACAGGTGTCCATAATGGTTCATAGGATGGATAAATGAGAATGAAAGGGGGTATGATCATATATAAATAAAATTTAAAGTAATTTTATATATTTAATAACATATCCAAACATAATTAAATGGTAATTAAAATACATAACATTAAAAGGAGTGCTTGATAAAATAGGAGAGAGGAAGATGTGGTTCCCTTACGGAATTTCGGCATAGTAATAACTTATGTAAAGGTAAAAACAAGATAGGTTAAATTATTTCTCATTAAAATAACATAATTTTTATAGTAAAATAATTTTTATAAATAAAAGATATTATAAACAATTACAATTAAGAAAACAAATTCTAAAGAAAGTGCTTGAATTTGAAAGGAGAGGAAAGTGAGAATCTCTTACTTGAGTGTGTGACTCCAAAGGCTTCTGAGAGGATTATTGAAAGATTTTGGGTGCCTTATGAGGACTATAAGGAGTATAGGGTATATTTTGATCATGATAAAAGTATTTTTAGTGAAGAGAAATGGGATCTTGGATGGGATTATATAGGAAAAGAGGGGAATGTCTTTATTATTTTGGTTTTGGACACTACATAATAAAATATTAAAAACCACAAACCAACCCATGGTTTTTTCCCATGGTATCTTCCAAAGGGGATTGGATTAAATTATTTTATAAGTAAAAGGTCCAAATATAATAAAATAATTCCCTTTCTTATTTGGAGGGGAGTCACACTCTCAAAGAAATGATTTTAAAATCTTTAAATATATTATAAGTCCTGGAGGATTCATTAAGGCTTTATAAATTAAATAAAATAAATATAAAATTAAATTATTTTAAATTTAAAACATATATTTGGATGATTATACCTTTTATACTATTTATTAAATCACTATTGGGTCATTATGATGTCATAAAACACATCGTATATTTATACGATATTTAATTTTTACCCAAAAAATTGACTGTCTCAGAAAATTATGAAAAATTCACTGTTAGATAAATTTTGAATACTAATTTAAGAAATAATATCCTTTTTTAAAAAATAATTTTATAAATATGTGAATTTTTACTTTTAAAATAAAAACCGGCCTTTATTGAAAATGACAGGTTTTTGACAATAACATTTTTTTAACCCTTATAAAAATTAGATTTGAATTAATAAAAAATTATATGATAATTTATATTCAATAAAATATAATTAATGATAATATTTTATTAAAATATTATTTATTTCAAAAATATATTAATTAATTAATTGAATTTTAATATTAACCAAAAATACAATCTGTGATTTAAAAATCATTTACAAAGTAGCAATAATAGGATGAAAATATATTCCATATTTTATATAAGATAATGTAAATATTATTATTTCTAGGGTCTTAATACATATCCCTTTAATACATGAGAATACACCCTAAGAGTAAGGTGTGCGGTGGTGGGGCTTTCATGGGGCTGTTTGGTGAACATGGTTTGGGTTGTGATTTCGATGAGATTGAACTTCTCCCATAAACAGTTTCGATCATGTTTAAGTTATTGGATCTCATCTTGGACTTGGTCTAGAAAAAATCCCAGATATTATATCTCCCTCAAAATCTCTAATAAATGGGTTTTATAGGGTATGGTCCTAAAATTTGAGGTCATCACTTCCTTTTCTTATACCAAAAGGATTGGTTGAAGCCCTATATTTATACTATTCATGTGATTGTTGTTCAATAGCTATATTATCAATGGTAAAGATACTTGATGTTCATTTAAAATCAAATTGGATAAAACAAAATAATTTCATGTGCTTTCTATAACAATAAGACATTTAATTAAATCAAAAAGGGGAATTTTATTTAAAATAGTTTGGGTCATTACATGTTGTATTACAAGATTGAAGATTCTTAACTCTATCCCCGAGTGATGTCCATGTCTGGAGTTTGATCCATGAATGCATAGGTATGTTCATTTGTGAATTTAAGTTAGTTTTCATTGATTTTTATTAATTTATTTATATATTAATTGTTTGATTATTTTTTCTATTTTTTTTACATATTTTCACACCTAATTATTGGACAGAGGAGTGCTCTATTGAGGAATTATTTTGTTAGATCATGTGTGACATGAGATCAGATTCTCATTGATGTTAAACACTGCATGTTTGATCATTGGATGGTACATAAATAAAAAATAGTTATTTTGGAATTTATTTAATTATCAGCTTTTTGTTATTAATTATTTATAGGGTTTATGGTATCCCATCGATGATAGTATGCAGACCTCAATCTGGGAGGTATGAGAGGTTTGTATGCGTGAGCGTTGTCACTAGTATTTCACAATCTGAGGAGGTCATCCATGTGGAAAGCGGGAGTCACGAATTTTGATGAGTCTTGCTGCACCCACCAACCAGATTACATCTCAACTCAGTTTTAATATGGATTATGTTCATACTAGATGGGATATAGTTTTAATAGGAGAGCATCATTAGGTTGGAAAAACTCGGGGAGGTAAGAGGTGACGTGTCGAGCTGGTATTCATACATTTAGTATGCATCGATGACAGGTGTTAAGTACTTTTTTAATAATTTATATAACTTTAAATGTGAACTGTTTATTCTATACTCATATAGGCATTCAAATATCCCGATATTACAGAGTTATATGTTTATAATGATCTTATCACTGGAGAGATTAAAAGTGGTCACCAATATCACATTATGGTCAGTATAATTTTTTCGAGTTTTAAAATTAACTACAAATAATATTTTAACTATTTTAATTTTAAATTGTAATTAAAGGAGTCATATGAGGTCAAAAATTCTTAGACATGGGATGGGAGTCAGGCCAAGACTAGGGATTGAAGCATTAGTGCATCAAGATTTGATGACACAACATGGACACCAGTGACTTAGTATACCTTAGAGAAAGGTTGAGTTATTGGTATTGACTCATAAATGATGTCTGGAAGCTATTAAGGTATGATTGCGATATATTCATCTTGCTCTAGGGGATCTCATGAAGAGTTATCATCATCTACTTCATAGTATTAGGAGCATCTATGAGCTCAGTGTGATCTTATAGAGACCATGTGTAGGGAGCAAGAATAGCTCTATCGATAGTATCAGCACAGTATGAGGAGATGTGTCAGTGACAGGAGTAACAATATGAGTAGACAATGGAGTACATACAATAGCTTACTTAGGGTTTAGGGGTGGAGCTCCCTCCACCACCTCCTCTAGAAGACCCTTTCCCTCTATTATTTATGTATTTTTCACATGTATTTTGATAAACATTTGAATGTGCATATTTTTATTAATTTATATATTTATAGTATTATATAGTTTTTTATATTATTACAAATGTTTTTTTATTTTTTTTTATTTTTTATTTTTATTTTTTATTTTTTTGATGGGACATTCTTCACGTCACAATAGATTATTTTACTGGGAATGGTTATTTGTGAAGGGATACCTACCCGTTGCAAATAATTATTTATAATGGGTCAATCCTCTCATCGTAATTTTTTAAAAATAATGTGAAAGGTTTTTTGCAATGGGATTCATTCCCGTTGTAAATAATTATTTTTTGCAATGACCCATCACAAAAAAGTGTTTTCTCAATTTCATTTTCAGCAATGGGTCATTTGTGACGGGATCATGTCACAAATGACTCGTCACAAATAATGCATTTTCGAGTTGTGCATGTTTATCCCTTAGAGTGGTAGTGCACAAAACTTGTGAAAATGATAATGATGGACCTAATCACAAGGTTTGGATATAATGATGACTCATGGATATTGTGTGATGCACTCGATTCTTAGTGGATTCCAAGTATCATGTCAAGTAGCTCTCGATGCCAAGTGGATTTCGAGTAATATGTCATACTTGATTCCTAGTGAATATCGAGTAGTATGTACACATGATATCTTTAGGATACCTAACATCCTGATGAGATGAAAATGCCTCATGGATGTCATATGATACACTCGATGCTGATAGGATGCCAAGGAGCATATTACTCGATGCCTAGTGAATGTCGAGTAACTCTCGATGTCGAGAATTTAATGCCCAATGTATGCTGATTTGTACAATAAAACAATGTCAAGAAACCTAATAATTATCCTTGTGGATAGTCCATGATTACTTCTGACACCTTGACTATCCTTTAGGTATGGAGCCAAAGTAGGTACGATCAGGGGTTTTTGGCAGCTTTGTTAGTACACGACCTCTTGGTTTTGGATTTTATATCGTTATGCTTATTAAAAATTTATTATTATTATGGAATACACTTGTAAACTTGATCACACTAGGTTAAGGATGCATTGGTAGTGTCCTACTGAGTTTTTTACTCACACCCTACTTGGGAATTTTGGTACACTTGTAGATTTCATGACTAGAGATATGGAGAAGGGAAAGGACCCCGTGGTGGATAGCTGAGTGGAGGATTATGGAGATACTATCGGATTGAGAAGAAATCTAGAGTACCCTAGTGTTTATTTATCTACATTTATTTACTTTGGTTGGCTTACCACCTTGGGATTCATTTTTATACTTGTGTGACATGTATGTCATCCTTTCAATTTCTACATGTACTATGATTATTTATTATATTGTTTATTATTATTGTTTCTTGTCCCATGAAATGATACTAAGGGTATAGTCTCCCCACCAATGGACTTAGACCCTTGTTGTTAGTCTAAAACCTCTTACATATGGGTAAGGGTGTAATTTTGGCCCGGCAGCCCGAAAGCCCGACAGGCCCAGCCTGAAAGCCCAAGCGGCCCGGCCCGACAAAGCCCGCTTCGGACCAGGCCGAGCTCGGTCTGTAGGTTCAGCGGGTCGGGCCTGGGCCTTTCCAAGAAGGCCCTCAGGCTAGGCCGAGCCAGCCCGAAAAATCTCGGCCTGCTGTAAAAAATTTAACGGGGAAACTGCGGGTAGGGGGATTCGATCCCCCTACCTCAAGCTCCCAAGGCTGCGCCTGGACCAACTGGTCCAGGCGCTGCGCCCATTAAATAATCACAGGCCTGTATATATATATATATATATATATATATATATATATATATATTTGTATATATATACCTGTACATGTATATGTATACATATATATTTTTCTATATATGTGTGTATATATTTATATTTCTATATATATGTGCATATATCATTATATATTAACAAAAAATAATATTATATATATACATATAATAATTATTATATATAATTATAATGTGTGTATAAATATATATATACAACAACGATATATAATTATATATATAATAGTGTATATATATAAACAAAGCCATTAATAATATATATATGTATATGTATATGTATATGTATATGTATATGTATATGTATATGTATATGTGTATGTATATATGTATATGTATCTGATTTAATATAATATATATAAAAACAAAGCTATTAATATATATATATATATATCAATGATTTAATATTATATATATATAATAACTTGTTGTATATTAATAAAAAAATTACACTCACCTAATGATGTTCATGCAAGTCTCTCAACTTCATTAATTTTTTTAAGTATGTTGCTACATGCATATATTATATATACTATACATATATAAATGTATTTAGAAAAAAAAATTAACTCACCCACTGCGACGCACCCCCCAACCCCTGATTATTATTTTTATAATTTTCTCATTAAATATATCAATCATTTTACATTATATATATATAATAACTTGTTATATATTAATAAAAAAATAACACACTCACCCAATGATATTCACACACACCCCCAACCTCACTAATATTTTTAAATATGATGAAACTTGCATATTATATATATATGTATATATAAAAACAAGTCTACTAATAATAATATATATATATCACTGATATGATAATATATATATATATGTGTGTGTGTAAACAAATCCATTAATATTATATATAAAGATATTAATAATATATATCAATTAAGTGTGGCTTTTAAAAATCTATTAATAATATGTATGTGTGTCAATGATTTAATATTATATAATAACTTATTTTATATTAACAAAAAAAATAACACACTCACCTAATGATGTTCGTATACGTCCTCCAACCTCATTAATTTTTTTAAATATGTTGCAACTTTCATATATTATATATAAATTTATTTAGAAAAAAATTTACCCGCCCACTGCAGCGCACCCCCCAACCCCTAATTATTTTTTTACAATTTTCTCAAATTATATATATATATAATAACTTATTATATATTAACAAAAAAATAACTACTCTCCAATATTCGCACACTCTCATCCTCATTATTTTTTTTTAAATATTATAAAACTTACATATATTATATATACTATATATACATATATAAATCTAAACTCACCCACTGTTGTGCACCCTCTAAGGGTGTAATTTCAGTCCAGATAGGGCCGGGTCGGGCCTGCCTTGCAAAAAAATTAAAAAATGTTTTAAATTAAACAAACACTTAAAAATACTTATCATAAATAAGTTAAAAAAATAAATGTAAAAAACGTTTAAAATAAATGATAAAAAAACGTTTAAATAACAACACTTTAAACCCACCACCCACTACTGCGCACCCCCCAATAAGTCATTAATTTTTTTAATTTGTACATAATATATATAAATTCACAGACATGTATAAATTTTTTTATAAAAAAATAACATATCCACCCATAGTAAAATGTTTTTACAAAAAAATTTGTTAAATGTATAAAAAATACATGTAAAAAATATGCGTTCAAAAAAACCTTTTAAATTAAACTTCTAAAAATAAATGTAAAATATGTTTTAAACAGGTGTTAAAAAATGGGTTAAATGAAGGTTTAAATAAAAATGTTTAAAAAAGTTTTTAAAACAAACATTTAAATTAATTTTTTAAAACAAACACTTAAAAAATACTTTTTAAATTAAAATATGAAAAAAAAGTTAAATGTTTTAAAAAAATACTTGTAAAAAACATGCGTTTAAAAAAATTCAAAAACGTTTTAAACGGATGTTAAAAAATGTTTTAAATAAAAATATTTAAATAAAAAATATTAACAAACGCTTAAAAAATTATAAATAAGTTAAAAAAAATATAAATTTTTTTTTTACAAAAACGTTTAAATAATAACCCTTTAAACTCACTCACGGCAGCTGCGCACCCATCATTATTATTTTTACAACTTGAAAATAATATATATATATATATATATTCAAAATATATAAATCTATTTAGACAAAAAAACATATCCACCCACTCTAAAATGTTAATAAAAAATAAAATAAACGTTTTTAAAAAATACATGCATTTAAAAATAAATGTAAGAAAACATTTTAAATAAATGTTAAAAAAATGTTTAACTAAAAAAATATAAAAGAGAAAACTATTTTTAAAATAATAAAAGTCCCCCATGGACCGACTTGAAAAAGCCCAGCCCGGCCCGAAAAAGCCAAGCTTGACCCGTTGGTTTGGGTCGGCCCGAGGCCAGGCTCGGGCCGCCTCATGGGGTTGTTCGGCCTGGCCCTCTCCGGACCGGGCTGAAATTACACCCCTACATATGGGGAGGCATGTATGAGGTTATATGGCACTCCGATTCATACCAGGTGTTTTAGGTCGGGATGTTATAAAATGGTATCATAGGATTGGGATTTAAAAACTTGTTTCGTCTCTTGTATTGACATGGGAAAACTTAGTCAGGAGATAGTGTGATTGGGAATCAGGTAGAGGAATTATGACAGTGCCTTTGTAGCATTGTATAGTGGACCTCTTAGTTTCCATTAAATGGGGGAATTATTTTTTGCTATTACCATTGATTAAATTCACCTTGGGTGATGCATATTATGTGGATATGTGATTTATGAGATTTTGGTTGTGTTTATGCATCATAACTAGAAACATAGGTTCACTTTTTATATATATACCTGTTATTGTGTTATATAGTTGTTATTTAATTAAATTCCTTAATTTTTTTTATTTGTTCTGGATAGTTTCTCTTTCTATGATATATCTGTGTTGACGTGATATTATGATGTATCTTTATTGGTATTAATTAGTTTAACTAATCATGTTATTGTGTTAGTATATATATGATGAATGTGACTACATGTAGGGATGAAGACCATTGTAAGTACTAGGAGGGTTATACCTTGGGTTGTGGGTAGATTCTTAGGAAAACCTTATGTTATCTCATAGACTGGTTAGGGTTTATCCTTACAACTATGTTTTTCTGAAGTGTTTACTTTACATTATAGAATATTTTTCCTCAATGTAGTATTATGGGACTACTTGGGAAGTAATCTGGAATACTCCTGCAAGGAAGGATGTTTCTGCATTGCCATTGTATGTATAATAGAATGCATATGAGAAAGCTCAAAAACATGCTATATGGTTTAGTCATAGGGAAGCTTCGACTAGAAGTTTTCACTTCGTGCATATACTAGGAATAAGAGTTCAAAACAATGGTCAAATATTCCCTAACTTCAACTCTAGTATCATTTATCCTTTACAGGGCACCGAAGTCCCTCAGGATATTGAAAAATGTGTTGAAATATTTGTAGGAGTCTATAAACTAGTATATAATCAAAAGGATCGGTAAGTTAAGCTAAGATTGAGCTCATGTTAAGTGTGCAACCCATTTTTATAACCCTGTATTGTATGGTTCTAACCAACAAGAAGGAGATAAAGGTGCATCTGAACAACATGGAGTGTAATGGATTTATTAGCCAGAGTACTTCACCATGGGGTGCTCCTGTGTTGTTCTTCAAGAAGGAGGATAGTAGTCTTCGACTCTACATCAATTACCGAAATTTAAACCTGGTTACGGTGAAGAACAGATATCCCTTTCCCAAAATCAATGATATTTTTGATCATTTATAGTGAGATTGATTGTTCTCTCAAAAATGATCTTAAATTGAGTTATGACCAGTTGCAAGTAAGGGAGGAGGACTTTCCAAATATAGTGTTTCAGAGAAGGTATAGATTGTACGAGTACTTGGTAATATTGTTCAGACTGAAGAACATTCCAACAATGTTCATGGCCCTTATTAATAAGATTTTTCACCCATATTTGGACTCAATAATTGTACTGTTCATTAACAGTATCCTCATCTACTCGCTGACACCAGAGTAGCATGCTAGCACCTCAAGATTATCTTGAGTATACTTCGAGAACATCAGCTTTTTCACCAATCTATCGAAGTGTGACTTCTATATTTGGGGGTTGAAGTTCCTAGTACATGTGGCGTATGATATGGGTATATCCATAGACTGAGATAAATTATAAGAGGTTATGTCCTGGACATGTCCTCAGAACATGTTCGAGATCAGGAGATTTATGGGTTTAGCATGATATTACCAATGGTTTATCGAGGGATTTTTAAAACTATAAGCACCCATGATAGTGATGATAAAGAAAGGAGTGAAGTTTTAGTGCATGTACTAGTGTGAGGAGGCACTTCTTGAGCTGAAATGGGGGTTGAATGCATCTACAATGTTGATACTACCTGAGCTAAGGATCAGATATTTCATATATTGTGATGCATTAGGCATTGGTTTGGGATTAGTACTGATACAACAGGAGCAATGGGTCACAACAGCTATGAACCAATGATCAGAACTACCCTACCCATTACTTGGAGATAGGTAGTTAAAGTCAATTCTATAAATTGTTGTTGAAACTATATCTGTGATGAGAGATTCATTGTTTACATAGACCATAAGAGCCTTTGATATGTATTTACATGGGGGGCCTAAATCTGAGATAGAGGCACTGGGTTGAGTATCTATAAACATTTAACTTCAATATGAATTATTCACCAGGGAAAGGTAATTTCATTTCAGATGGTCTTATTCATAAGATGTAGGCAGAGTAGGAGCTTGGTGAGAGGCCTTTAGACGATTAGTAGTGCTTGATGAGATTTTTAGATGACTGTAGGATGGATTCTTATAAGGATCAAGGGTTGATGACTTTTGTTCCTTTAGTGATCACATCCTTACTTGTATACCAGGTGAAGTCTAGATAGGAGTCATACCCATAGTATGTAGTGATGTAGGAATAGTTATTTGAAGCTGACCTGATACATGGGTGAACTTTGGGTGACAGTGATGCGATTATGGTATATGGGAGATCGATAGTACCTACTTTCATTAGAGAAGATCTGATGAGAGATTTCCAAACCTAGATATGGGAGGTACATCC
Organism: Viscum album; assembly: GCA_963277665.1. Lineage (NCBI taxonomy): Eukaryota > Viridiplantae > Streptophyta > Magnoliopsida > Santalales > Viscaceae > Viscum > Viscum album. The sequence continues at coordinate 1,530,226,844 of OY728163.1, read as the reverse complement.
TAGTGTAATGAATATGTATCAGGACTTTAGGTAGCAGTTTTGGTGTTTGGGGATGAAGAGGGGCATTGTAGGGTTTGTGTTTTGATTCCTTACTTTCTAGTGGGTAAATGTTGAGCACCGTCATCCTGGTGGTTTTCCCCAGTCACTTCTAGTTACTATGTGTAAGTAGGAGGATATCACGATGGAATTTGTGATGGGGTTACCCAGGACCTCGAGAAGTCGTGATGTTGTCTAGGTGATTGTCAATCAGATGATGAAAGTTTCCCACCTTTTACTAATATGAGAGACTCACTTAGTGGATGGGGTAGAAAAGCTCCATGCCCATGATATTTTATTCTAACATGGAGTTACCTTGAGAATTTCTTTTGAAAGAGACATAAATTTTACGTTGTGGTTCTGGAAGGTCTTACAGAAGGCCCTAGGGACTCAGTTGAGGTTAAGCACATTATGCCATCCTTAGATAGACAAACAGTTCAAATGAATAATACAAATATTGGAGGATATATATGGATATTGTTTTATAGACCTTATTGGGTAATTGAATGATCATCTAGCCTTGTTTGATTTTGTTCACAATAACAAATACCAAGCTTCGATTTAGATGAAACCTTATAAGGCTCTCCATATTGATCACCGCTTTGTTGGAATGTGACATGTGAGGTGGAAGTTGTGGGGATCAGTTTAGTTTAAGAGATCTCTAAGAAAGTGAATTTTATTCAAAATAGGTTGATAATTTCTCTGAGTAGGTAGAGATCACATGCTAACTGTAGAAGGAGACTGTTAGAGTTAATTGTTGTTGATTGGGATTTTTTTAGAGTGACTCCTTAGTTAGGCCACTGATTTATGAGGGAGTAAGGAAATCTAGATCCATGTGTTTTTCGGCCCCTTTGAGATCATTTATTAGGTTGATATAGTGTCATACCATCTTATCTTCCTTCTCACTACTGAGTTATGCACAACGTGATTCACATGCCATACCTTGGGAGGTATGTTTCTTGCCCTGCACATGTCATTGACTATAAGGATGTCGAGATGGAGCCTGATAGATCATATTAGGAGCATATAATGTGGATTATAGACCTGTCTAAGAAATTCATTCAATGAAATATGGTATTACTTGTTCGATTTCAATGGCAGTATAGATGGATCCAGGATTGGACATGGGAGTGGGAGTCTGATGATCGAGCATAGTGACCTAAGTTGTATGAGAAAGACCACTAGAATTACTTCTCAAGGATGATAATTTGTGGTAAATTACTTCTCAAGGATGATAATTTGATTATAGACCTGTCTAAGTTGTATGATAAAGACCACTAGAAGTCGGCCCGCAACGAGGGGGAAGAAGGCGGCGGGGGGGGGGGAGAAGAAACCCTAAACCAGATACCCTTATGGGTGCATCCATAGTTATGGCATCAGTTTAGTTGTTCTCAACCTAAAGTTTGATGAAATTTACCACAACTTAAATTCTTTTTTCAATTTTTTAGCCATTTGACTTGAGAGTGACCTCCCATTATTGAGTATTTTTTGGGTATTTACAAGAATGTCGCTCATCCTCCCTCAAAAAAGGGCACCCCTATCCTATATTTTACACACTTCTAAAACCCATTGTTTCAGAAAATAACTCCCTAAATACCATCCTTACTTAACTCCCCACAACCTATAATCTTTTTTTATCATAAATCATAAATCCAATCTAGGGAGGCTTTAGTTATAATCCTAAATAGGTGGTCTGAAGAAGAGGTATTGTTCTTAATCGGGAATTCTTATTTGATTTCTTCTTCCACATCATTTAAATATTACTCAATCATGAAGATATAATAATATCATTATATCCAATATAAAAATATTTTATTATTTTAATTTTGTAACCTAAATCCATCTCCACTTCTATCAAATGGGAAACTAAATCGTCGTGCATGGGTACGGCGCACAACCTCCTCGTGAACCGATGTAATTAGTTATCTATAATCACCTCGCATAGCTATTCATGATGATGTATTTAATGTGTATATATAATAATAATGACATATTAACAATTATTTAAAATTTATACATCATATAATTTCTTAACTGACCATCCATGGAAAAAATGATAATGTTGTTTGTGTGTATGATGGACTACCACCTCATGAAGCGCTGTGATTCATTTTGATTACTGCATCAAATTTATGGTATATATAAGTGTATTTAAATAAATAATATTATATTTGTCATATTATTATAATTATTTTAAGATAAAATAAAACATACTTTATTTCCATCTTGATTATTGAAAAATGGAAAGGTTACACATGCGTTCATACCGCCCACCATCTCCATGATTATAATGTGGTTAATTTTTCCTAACCATAATTCATGGTTATTTTTAAAATTATAATTTATGTATAAAAATTATAATTATCTCATGATTAAAATTATGTATATTATTTATAATTACCCTTTTTACCATGATCAACATACTGATGTTGTTTTGAAATTATGAACAGAGCGTTCTCAAAACACCCAATGTGGACATAACTGATTAAGTAATTAAATATGTCATCAAAATAAATAAAGTAAATGGTTTAATTATAAGGGATTGAACCTATAAAATTTTATTAATAAAAAAATAATTTATTTATGTTTATTATATAGGATATAAAATACATACATGACAAATTTTTGACTTGAGGTAAGGGTTTCATCTCAAAAACTTCCTTCTTTGAGACACATGTTCTTTTTTGAACATAATTTATTTTAAATGGTGTATATAATTCAACTTTATATATTATATCATTAATCCTTCATACATAATTATATTTAAGGTTACAATTCATTTACTTCATTCGTGGTATTTTTGATTCAAAAGTTTGTAAAACGGTAAGGTTTTTTGTTTCAATCGTATTTTAATTAGGATTATTCATGATTGAATCTCCACTATAGAAAATTATTTGATAATTTTCTAATAAAACCATTTAATTTTTTTATCTTCAAATTATTCATAAAATCTTCAATTAATAGTACCATTTTAATCTCTTTGGTACTTAAAATTATTTAGAAATTTTTTAAGAAATGTTGACTTCATTTCTTTATTCGGTCGAAAATCCTTTTTCTTCTATATCCATGTTTTCTAAAAACATTTTCAATAATATTTTTGACATTATATAAATTATTTATTAAATAAATATTTACACATATTTTAATTTTTATAATTTTTTTTGAAAGTAATACTCTTTCCATTTTCTAAATAAGGGACTTTTAGGCCTTTTTATGATAGAGTGAAAGTATTATTTTTTTCAACTTGTACGACATATACAGAATTACCCACCATAATGACTGATAGGTTGTTTAAAGATAGATTTATAAGTTTCCATGGTTATTTTTAAAGAAAACATTTTCTATAAATTTTGGAAAATTTTAGATTTTTAGGTAGTGTTTTCAAAGTGAAAAGAGTATTTTCCTCAAGAAATTTTCCATATAATATTTTAAAGACATTTTTTTCAACGATGAAAACCTTTAATGTTATGGATTTATTATAAATTATGTATATATGTCTCTCACATCTATTCTTATCTTATTATCCCTTAATTTTATCTGTGAATTCATTCTTTATCTCCACTTCTCAAATGCCTCCATTATGAATTTTTTTTATTATGATATTAGACAAGATTATGAAACACGTTTTCTTTTCATTATTAATTATTATGTTTATGCCTTATGATTAATTTCCTTTTTACAGCACATATAATCATGAACATGTTATGATCGGTGTGCCCAGATAGTTCTCCAATGAATTGGATAATTTTTTAGTCTCACGAGATGTCATGTCTGGGATTAAAGAGTAAACCTAATCCATTATGGGACTTTGTTCACCATGTGATATTGTCTAGGAAAGTTTAACTTGACTCATGTTTATGTCATGTTATATGTTTCTACCACATTTACTATGCTACCATGATCTTATGATATCATGTTCCATAAGTTATTCTTTCATGTGATTACTTATAAGCTTTCTCTTTTATGATATCATGTTATACCTTTGAATCACAAGTTATGATTCTTTATCATTTTTATTCCCTTACTAAGGATTTTCATATCACCCCTTTTTTCTATGTATTCCCCAGGTTATCCCATACAATTTAAGAGCTCGATATAATTTAGGATCTCATTATAGAGAATAAAATAAAAAATATATTTTAGTCTTACTTGATTTATTATGAACCTAGTCTTCAAAAGATACTAGGACTCATGATCATTGGGTCATAATTAATGGATGTTTATGTAATAATATATGTAAAAGGGTTGGGTCACTATATCTAGTATCAGAGTAAGGTCTAGTTATTTTTTGGGATTAAGAATAGGATGATTTAGTTAGAAACCTAGGGATAAGTAAAAATATAATTATAAGTATAAAAAAATATCTTGGATTTTTTGTGAAGTAAAGAGCAAGTGGTTTCTAAGAAATTACATCCCTAACTAGATACTACCAATGGATATGGCTCTAGAGCAGTTGTACCTAGGGGTAGTAACCCCAAAAAAAGGCACATTGAGATAGACTTGATCATCACCTAGTGCATGAAAATGATCCTTTACAAACACCTGGTTTGACACTCCTAAGGGATATGCTTTGGATAATCACAAATCTCTTTATAAACCATCATGAATGATTTGAATAGATAATGACCATGAATCACCTTGGATAAACCTAATTTTTCCTAGATCAAAAATAATTTTTCATGATTTAGATATCTTATAAAGTATTTTTCATGATTATGTGGTTTCCTACTATGATTATTATTTCTCGTACTATGATTGTGGTTTTAATCAATGGTTGGAACTAGAAGGAGTCTTGTTACCATTGAATTTGATGGACAATTTAGTGGTTATGAGAAACTAAATTTCATGATTACTGGACATAAAAATATTTTGATTATTATTAATCATATATCGTGATATATTATTAACAATGTTAAATTTGATGATATTCCTAACGCATCAAATAATAGTAATATGGAATTTTATGAAATTTCATGTGGTGATGAACATAGAGGAAAGAATATTTAGTTTTTTACATGTCAATAATATGGGAAGAAGCACCTAAAAATATCTCAAATGGAGGGGAATATGTTTTCTATATTGAAATGGAGGTCATAGAGAAATTAATTTCCAAGGAATTAAATGTATTATATCTATTGAACTTGAGAATTATTCGATTCAATTCCCAAAACTAAGGGTTAACCCCTAGACCAAGGAAGGACCTATGTCATGCCAAATCATTGAAGTTAAATGGTTAAAGTATTTATGTATTTAGAATAAATAATTATGTTCTATAATTATTTTTACCAATGGTATTTTGGTTATAAGATTCATGAAACAAGTATTGTATTAATTTTGGAATAATGTATGTCTTCATGTATGAATAACATAATATTTATGGACACCATTATAGGTTTAAGAGTTTAAGGTTGATCATAAGTTCAAATTCTTATACACCCCTTTTTAGGTTCTAAGTGATGGGATTATAATGTGATTAACTACATTTTGGGAAAAATTTATTTGGTTAAGATATATATATAAACTTTAGGTTAACTTAAAGGATTATTTTTTAATATTTTTATTATGTTTTTATAGATTTAATTTTAAGGGTATGAGATAATGAGGTTAAAACTTCTATTCCTATTGATTTTATTAAGGTTATTTGGGATATGTAGTTATTTATTTAAGAAATGATCTATATTAAACCTTTGGTTTTATTGTTAAATTTTGGAGATTAATATATTCATTTTGGATATCATATTAACTTTTTATAACAATTTCTATTTTTAGTTAATATCTAAATATAAGAGGAATATCAAGTTTTTATTTGTGGTATCATGTGATCTGTTAGAATTTAATTTAAGTGATTTAGATATAAAAAATCATCTTGAATACACATCATTTGGAGTAATAGATGAAATTGTGGTGAAAATGATTAATGGTTTAAATTATATCTATTGCGTAAGTATATTTCTTATTTTCTTAATCTATATGGTAAAAAGATTCCTCAACTATAGAAAAAGAATATAGAAATAAAAATGTTATTCATTCTTGATAAATCGAAAGCCTCTTATCTCTTAAAAAATATAAAATTATCTCATAAATGGATATTCTTTCCTAATACATGTTTTCATTTCCCAACAATGTTATACTATGTGGAAACCTAGTTATGTGATGACCTTTTTATTTCCCTTTCACTATTTTTAAGAGAAAGTTTTATTAACCCTTTTTATGATTTGGATCTTCTATAATGGAATTTATGAATGTCAACCCCTTGATTACTAAGAACAAGTTAAAATTTAATATACACAATTTATCTAATGGGGATAGAATTTAACCCTTAAATATTTTAAAATTACACTATATTCAACAGTATATTCAATATGTAGCACTGAGTTTAAACAAACCATGATATATTATTTAAATATGATCATTTTAACTTAGTCATTAAATTGGAGGGTATGAATAGGATTAATTAATTTATAAGACGTATACAAAGTTTCAAATGAATAGTAATTTATTTTTAAATTCTTAGGAAATAAGAACTCAATTTTTTTAATAAAAATATTTATTTCAAAAATGATTTTTACTTATTTTTGTGATAAAATATTATAATTATTTTTTTGAAATTTTAGGAATGTTATTTTATAAAATTTAAATAATTTTTTAAATCATAATATTTATATTAACTTAGGGTAATTTTTTTTATTTTTTAGAAAATATTGAATTTTCTATGAATAGTGATAAATACTTATTTTTATAAAACTGTATTTTATTTAAATTAATTAATTAATTTAGAAGACCCTTTATTATTTTAATTTTATTTAATATAAACATAAGTATTATTTATTTATATTTAATACAATTAATTAAATTTTAATCATATTTATACTGCATTTTAGTATAATTTTATTCTTAGGCTTAAAACGCATTTTTCAAAAAACGTTTTTAAAGTGCATAATGTTTCCCCATTTTAACTAATTAAAATAAACCCTAATGAGTAATGATTTGAATTAAATTTATATATTATATATATAAATATTAATATAATATAATTTAATAATGATTACTTATTGTATATTTATTATATGATCATCTTATGCTTGAAAAATGCAGTTCTTGAAAACATAATTTTTTAACACGTCTGTGGGTTTAATTTTAAATTAAATTATTACAATTATATGAAATTAATTTTATAAAATTTATTCCATGTTTATAATAATAATAATTAATAATATATAATAATTTTAACTTAATTTTTTGTCATAATGAATAGTAAAAATAGTGAAAATCAGTTATCATGGTTAATGTTAAAATCGGTTTATCGGGGGGTTAAACTAAAGAGGTAAATAGAATAACATGTTTAAAACATGTTTATTTTGAAATTTAGAGGTTATTATTGGCATTATATCTCCTCCAATACTTTTTTTTATCGATTTATTAGGCAATTTTCTTAAGAGGTACCTCCCATTATTGAATAGTTTTGGGTATTTGCAAGAATGTCACTCCACCTCCCTTATAAAAGGGCACCCTCTCTTCTATCCTTTACACACTTAAAAACCCATTGGTTCAGAAAATACCTACCCAAATACCTTCCTTACTTCCATACCCATGTCTTATAATCCTTTTTCTTTTTATAAATCCAACCTAGAGAGGCTTTTAAGTATAATCCTAAAGACGTGGTCTGAAGAAGAGGTATGGTTCTTAGCTGAGAATATATGTTTTGTTTATTCTTCCACAACCTTAGGATCTTAATAAATCATTATTTTATAATAAAATTAGTATATTCCATATGATAATATGTTATTATGTTAATTTGAAATTCTAAATCCATCTCTACTTCCATAAAATGGGAAACAAAACCATCATTTGTGTGTATGGCAGATTACCGCCTCGCGAACCAATGTAATTTGTTTTCCATAATAGCCTCTAAAATAAATTAATAATGGTTGATTTAATTTTTATATATTATAATAATAAAATATTAACCATTATATAAAATTAATATATCATATACATTCTTACCTTACCATCCATGGAAAAACTGATAACATTTGTTGTGTGTACAATGGATTACCGCCTCGCGAAGCGATGTGGTCCGTTTTGATTACCACATCACATGGATAAAATATGTAAGTGTATTTAAATGAATAATATTATATTTTTAATATTATGACAATTATTTAAATATATAATAACACTTACTATCTTTTCATCATGATCATTTAAAAATAGAAATGTTATGCATGCCTACGTACTGCTTATCGTCTACATGATAGTAACATAGTTCATTTTAATAACCATAATTCATGGTTATTTTAAAAAGTATAATTTATATATATAAATGATAATTATTTAATTATTATTATTCTTGATATTATTAAACAGTTACCCCTTTAACCATGGTCAACACACTGATGCCGTTTTGAAATTATGAACTATGCATCCTCAAAACATAGAACATGGACATAACTGATTAAGTAATTAAATGCATAATTAAAATAAATGAAGTAAATTGTTTAATTATAATTGATTGAACCTATAAAATTTTATTAATAAAAAAATAATGAATATAATTTTATTATATAGGATATAAAATACATGAAAGAAAAATTATGGACTTAAGGTAAGGGTTTCGTATCAAAACTTCCTTCTTTAAGACACATTTTATTTTATGCATATAATTTATTTTAAATAGTGTATATAATACCCAATTACATATTATACCATGAATCATTAATACTTAATATTATTTTAAGTTTCAATTCATTTACTTCATTCATGGTAGTTATGATTTAAAAGTTACCAAAGCGATAAGGGTTTATGTTTCAATCTCATTTTAATTAGTATTTTTCGTGCTTGAATTTTCACTATAGGAAATAATTTGATAATTATCTAATAAAACCATTTAATATTATTCTTCTCTATTTATTCATGAATTTTTCAAGTAATAATACCATTTTCTGCTCTTTAGTACTTAAAATTATTGAGAAAACATTTTTAATAAAATCCTACTTCATTTATCTATTAGGTCAAAAATCCTTTTTCTTCCATATCCATGTTTTATAAAAATATTTTCAATAATATTTTTAAAATTATCCAAATGATTTATTAAAGACATTTTTTACCCATGTTTCACTTTTTATAAAAAAAAATTAAAGGATTCTACTTGTCATTTTCAGAACAATGGACGTTTTAACCTTTTTACAATAGTGTGAAAGGAATGTTTTTTAACTTGTATATCATGTACAGAATTACCCATTATCACGAACAATTAATTATTTAAATATTCCTTTATAATTTTACAAGTTTATTTTTAAATAAAATTTTTTCTATAATATTTTGGAAATTTTTAGATTTTGAAGAAGTGTTTTCATAGTGAAAAGGGTATTTTTATCAATAAATATTCCATGCAATCTATTAAAGACATTTTCATCAATGAGGATAGCTTTTGTTGTTATGGATTTATTATAAATTGTGTATATATGTATCTCACATATATACCTAGAATATTATCCCTTAGTTTTATAGGATAATACATACCTTATTTTCATCTCTCAAATGTCTTCATTATGAATTTTTTAATATTATGATATGAGATAAGATTATGCAGCCCATTTTCTATCCATGGGTAATTATTATGTTTATGCCTTATGATTTATTTCCTTTTTTCGGCACACATAACCATGAACATGTTATAATGGGTGTTCCTGGATAGTTCTCCAATGCATTAGGTAATGTTTTAGTCTCATTAAATGTCATGTGTGGGATTAGGGAGTAAACTTAATCCATTATGGGACTTTGTCTGCCATGTGATATTATCTATTCATTTAGTCTTGACTCGTGTTTATGTCATGTTATATGTTGCTACCAAATTCCCTATGTTTACATGATCTTATGATACCATGTTCCTTAAGTTATGATTTTATTTGATTACTCATGAGCCTTCTCTTTTGTGATATCATGTTATACCTTTAACTCACAAGTTATGTTTCCTTATCAAGCTTATTACCTTACTGGTTTTTTTATCACACCCCTTTTTTCTATGTATTCCCTAGGTTATCTACTGTAGTTTAAGATCTCAAAAGTATCTAAGAGCTCATTATGAAGAATAAAATAAACAAAATATTGTATTCTCACATGATGTATTATGAAACTTGTCTTCTAAAGACACTAGGCCTCATGATCTTTGGTTTGTAATTAATGGATGTTTATATAATAATATGTGTAAAATGATTGGGTTGCTATGAAGAGAAACCCAAATAGGTTTTCTAATGTGAGTGTGTCTTAAGGGACACCAATGGATGATCAATGACATGATAACCCTGGGGAGGGCATGTTGGATAATAGGTAGTGATGGTTATAGGTATCACCTTAGAACCCAAACCAAACATGTAGGGCCATGAGACTGAGTTTTGAGTATGATGTTGTAGAGGAACATAATAGCCTATAAACATCAGAATTATTCTGATGTATTAGATTTATATTTGGGACCCAAATAGGGTACCTGAATTATTTCATTATTTAGGGGACCATGGTCAATTCCATGGTGATGTATCAGCCCTTGGGAGGTTCAGTGGTCAAGATGGTGTGAGTGTCACCTTGGGACCCAAGTTGAACCTATAATCTAATGAGGATATAGAGGTGGTTATAGGACATGCAGTAGAGGCATAACTCTATTATATGGGATGGTTTGGGTGGATAGGTATTCCTAAGTGGGATGTATTGTATGTGATGGCCAGGGAAGTCTATGACATTAGTTTATAGGATTATAGGGATGATGGTTGATACCAATTATATATGTGTTATATAGAATTGGTTTTAGGATGGACTATTCCTTGGGTAAGTATTAATTTAATTGATATATATTTTTAGTATCCATGGATCGTGGTGATAATTAGTGTGCATGGAGCACAGTGATAGTTAGCGCTCAAGGAGCATGGTGATGTTTAGCACTCATGGAGCATGGTGATTATTAGCACTCATGGAGCATGGTGATATTTAGCACCCATAGAGTGTGGTGATGGTGAGAACTCATGAAGTGTTATGATGGTTAGGAATCACGGATCATAGTGATTTTTAACACTCATAGAGCTTGGTGATGATTAGCACTCATGGACCATAGTGATTTTTAACACTCATAGAGCATGGTGATTGTAATGAACCAATGATTTATCAATGTAATTCCCCTATTATAATTATGTCTTATAGTATAATCACATAATATTACATATAGAACACAATAAAAACTTTATAAATGAATAATGAGTGAAATAAAAGTTATCTCTGGAAGGTAAGGAACACATACCGATTAAATAGTAACATGACCTTTGGAATAGTAATGTGACCCTTATGAATAGTAAATAGGCCAATTGAATAGTAACATAAACAATGTAAGTATAAATAAAATTTATCTACCTTATAATTGATAATATGATATAATTATATCATACCATAAGTAAATAAATATTTAAAAAAATTATTAATTGTTGGTATTTTTATAAGTCATAAATATTTAATTACAATTTTATAAAAAAATTAATATTTTAAAAAATATATTTTCATAACATTTATTCACAAATTATTATATTTTATGTATTATTATTATAAGATAATTTTATGATACCTTAATAAATTTTTCAAAGTGCTAGAAAAGGAGTTTTAATGTTAAAATTTGTATTTTTTCGATAAATAATGGATTTAAATAAAAATTAAATTTATCATATTTAGAAAATTATTTTCATAAAATGGATTTCATTTTTTAGTTATACATGTCAAAAAATGTTTACGGTGAATTTTTTATATTTTTTTAAAATAATTGAATTTTTGTGAATAGTAAAATACGCTAATTTATAGTATAAGTAAATAAATGAATTTTTGAGTCATGTTTGAGTCATGGATAATTTAAGTGACCATTTTTTTGAATTAAAATTCACAAATTACTATTAATCTCAATAATCATCACTATTTATTGTCTTGATAAAAATAATAAACTAATGAATTAAATATTGAGAAAACTCCCCTCTCCTCTACTATAAAAATCACCCCTCACTACCTCTTCTCCTCACACCTATCAAGCCTTGTGACTTGTCCAAATTCTGCTAAAATATCTTCCCAATACCATCCCCCACAACTAGGATCTATTTGTCTCATAAAAATACCAAAACCTCTTCCCTAAAGAGGATCTCAAGGAAGATAAATTCAAGTGGTAAATTCCTCTTTTCATTTCATTTATTTTCCTTTCAAGTTACTTTATTTTCTTTTCTCTCCTCACCTCACCTAATACAAATGGTATGATAACTCCATTAATTTATATATATTAATTTTTTATGCTGATTTAATAATTCATCATCTTATCTCTTTCCCCCTACTTTTATACTAAAAATGAAAACACCATCTGAGATGTGATAATTTATCAAATTCCAGGACGACAGGTTTTCAATTTCTATTATCAACTTCAAGGAGGGTCATGAAACCATTTTTATGGTTGAAACAGATTATAATATATTTATGATATCTTATTTAATGTTCTATAATAAATTTTTACACATGATATTAATTTATAAAACAAAATGGGTTCATTATGATCAAAAAACCACAAAATTAATCTAAGTGATTATTATTAAAATTTTATCTAATGATTCATCCTCATCCTATATAATCAATTGAATTATATAACCTCTTTATATTTTATAATTTCATTAATATAATATAATTACACTTCTGAAAAACCATTCTCATTTTACATGAACTTCCATACTCTTATACAAGTGAACTGATCACGAAAACTAAGAAAACGAGCACTCAAATTGAACACTATAACTCATAAAAAAGCCATGAATTAACTTAATAAAATTATAATAAATAAATTAAATGTAAAATAGGTTTTTTAATTATTAATTAATTAATATAATTTGATTATACAAGTCATTAACATCAAGTGAAGAACACCTTTGGACTTAAGGTAAGGGATTCTACCTGAACCCCTATTATTGTTTTGGGTTACTCTTCCCCTCTTTTTACCCAAATTAAATTATGTTTTATTTTTATGTAAATTTTATAAATACTATTTATATGTTCTAAAATCATGTATCAATATCTTTCCCTCCTTATTTTTGTATATATACATGTTTTTAAAAGGTTCCCTACTCGATTCTTCCCAATAAGCAAGCCTGGTTTAAGGAAACTTCCCGAATATTTACCCATTTTCAAGTGCACTACATAATCGGTTTTAGGATACCATTATTTTTATTAAAAAAATCATTTTATTATGAAAAAAATTTTGGTTCACTTATAGTTTTATATAAAATATTATTCCTTTTTTTATTTTAAATGATATTTGATATTTTCCTTAAACTGCACTAAAATGTTTTTAATTCTAAAGTTTCTTAAAATCTATTTTTATATGTTATCGCATCAGTTTTACATAACCTATCATGATATATAAAAATTATACTTTATTAATTTCCATATATTATTTAAATACTTTCTTTTATGGATACTTTTATGTTACTCCCATTTATGTGATGATTAAGATATATGCTTCTTTCTATGGGTAAACTTTATGTTTATGTTTGATTTCTTACGTATGATTACTTATGTGACACACATATTCATGAACATGTTATGAAGGGTTAACCTAGATATTTCTCTAATTAATTGGGTAAATTTTAGTCTCATGAGAGGTTATGTGCAATGGGCTTGGTGGTTAGTCTTGACTCATGCTACTCTATGTGCAATGAGCCTTGACTCATGATCCTCTATGTGCAAAGAGCCTTGATTCATCCTAAAGTAATGTATTATGGTGATTCCACATTACTATGATTCCATTTTTATATGATCTCATGTTTTATATGTTATTATTCCATATGTTCAATCATGTTCCATGTCTTTTTATATCATTGTGTCATGTCTTCAAACCCATGTGCTAAAGATTTATTCTTATGTTTATTCCCTTATTGGGATTTTCATCTCATATATTTTTTCAAGTTATCCCCAGATTATCCTATGAATATGTATAAGCATAATGGAAGTTAGGATCTCTTTATGAATATTAAATAATGAAATGTTTTTTTAGTCCCATGTTTTCAGTTTTATGTACCAAGTTCTCCAAGACACTATACTTTATGATTCTTGGCTTGTAATATGATGATTAATTATGCATAAAATCATGTAATGATATGTGTAAAAGGCTAGGGTATCTATAGTGATTATTAGAACTCATGAATCATGGTTATTATTAGCACCCATGGATCATGGTGATGGTTAACTCTCATGGATTATGGTGATGGTTAGCACTTATGAAGTGCAATGGTGTTTAGTGCCCAAGGAGTATGGAGATGTTTATGAATCGTGGAGCATGGTGTTGTTTTACACTCATTGATCACGGTGATGATTTTTGGTATGGGATGATACCCCCTCCCATAGTTTTGGTCACTATGGTTGGAATGATTTTTTGACATGCTCACAAACACCCCAGAACTGGCTAAAGTAGGTATATTTGATCCCAAAATTCATCTTTTTCTTGAGGATCGATAGTGGTTTTATTTATATTTCCATGGTTTATTTATTTTTTCTAGTTGAGTTTATCACATTTAAATATCACGAAATTACCAATTATATATGGGGATAAATTTTTGGTTCCCTACTGATTTATATACTCACGCCTTTCTTAGACCACCATTTAACTTGGGTACCTGAGTAGCTCTCACTTGGTTGCAGGTTCTGGTTTGGCAAAGGCCCGATATAGCATGATAAATTAGAATAGAAGAACATGTTCCAATAATCAATCTTATAAGGAATTTGATGATTTCCCTAATTAAATTATAAATATGATGGGAACAGGTGCTCAAAACATTATGATAGTATTTTCTCAGTTGGATCAAGTTATGAATAATAACTTGAATCATGTGGAACACCCTCATTCTCCAAGGAAAGAGAAAGTTTCCATTGAATAATTTATATGGAAAATCCCTCCCATGTTTAGTGAATCTTCTGATCCACTCCTCATGAAACAGTGTAATAACTCCATTGAAAAGATATTCTCTATCCTTCAGTGCTCATAAGAAGATAAATTTTTTATGGCGGTTTATAGTTTTGATGGGGAAGTTGATCTGTGGTGGACACTAATCAAAAATATAAAGTCCAGGGAAGAAATTGATTCCATGTATTGGGTGGAATTTGAGAAAATGTTTTTCAATAAAAATTTTCTCCAAACCCTCTATCTCAAGATGGAAAGAGAATCTCTTGGACATAAGTAGAAGGAAGATGAGTCTATCAGGGCATATAAAGAAAACTTCACCAAACTTGCAAGATACACCTCTATATTTTTCATGATCACTGAAAGCAATGTGGATCACTTCTGTCATAGACTAAACATGAGTCTATGAAAAGTGTTAGAAATTCATGACTTTGATAGTTATGAGGAGATTTTTTGTTGTGACCTCAAGGTTGAAATAGATATTGGAGACTCTCAATGGTATCGTCAGCCTAGTGAAAAAAAGATAAAAATAGAGTCTAATAAGGGTGGATCAGAAAATAAATCCCATGATAGAAAGAATACTAAATATCCCATGTTCCAAAATTGTTGGAAAAAGCATCCTAGGAACTTTCTAAAGGGAACTAGGAAATGTTTCAAATGTGTAAGTATGGGGAATATAGCTAAGGATTGTCGAAGGGATATGAAGAATCCCACTAATGTGGAAGAATAAAGGAAGGTTCATACCAATTCTCATACAGAAGTGCAATGTTTCAACTAAAAGAAACATGGTCATTTTTCAAACCAATTCCATAAGCCGATAGTTATCAAAGTAAATCAACAACAACCTCCAATGAAACAAGGAAGGGCTTATGTAATCACTAATACTGATGTGGATCCGGAAAATGATGTGGTGATAGGTATACTAGTTATTCATTCAAGAATAGAAAACATACTATTTTATTCTGGTTCTATGCATTCTTTCATATCTTGCAAGTTTAGTAAAACTATTCAAACACCACCTCAAAATTTGGAGATTGAGTAGTCTATGAGAATAGCTAATGGGTAAATTATTGAATCCAAAGCACATAACTCCTCCTTGATTAATTTTTGTGGATTGAACCTCCCATAAAATCTTGTTTTACTTTGGTGGAGTTTGATGCTATTTTGGGCATGGATTAGGTATCTTTATACAAATTCAACATCAACTATCAGGAAAGGGATATCACTCTTCACATCCTGAAGCATCATCTGATTCTTTACAAGTGTAATGAGGAAGATGAATCTCCTTCAATATCATCATCTAAAGTTTGTATTTTACTGCCTTATGGCAATTATATCTCGCTCAAATGATTGAGACAAAGGAGATGATAATGCTTGAAGATATTCCCATCATGAGGGATTACACTGATGTATTCCCAGAAGATTTGTTTGGTCTTTCCCCTAACCAAGAAGTTTAATTATCAATTGAAATTATTCCTAGATCTATGTTTATATCAAATACTCCTTATAGAATGTCCATCGTTGATCTAGAAGAGATGAAGAAGCAGTTATAGGAGAATATAGACAAAAGGTTTTATATGCCTGAGTGCTTCACCATGGGGTGCACCAGTCTTCTTCGTTAAGAAGAACTATGGATCAATGCGCCTCTGCATTGATTATCATGAGCTCAATAAAATCACGATAAAGAACAAGTATAATCTCTCACGAATATATGACTTGTTCAATCTGTAATGTGGGGCCAATTATTTCTCTAAGGTGGACCTTCAGTCGGGATATCTCCAATTAAAGCTGAGGAAGGAAGATATTCCCAAGACTTCCTTTAGAATAAGTTATGGTCACTATGAGTTCATAGTGATTCACTTTGGACTCACTAATTCTCCTGAAATATTTATGGACTTTGTCACTGGAATTCCAAGGACATCTAGAAAAAACAAGGCTATATGGGTTATTGTGGATCTTCTTACAAAGACAGCTCAATTTATCGTTATTTGAGAGGACTTCTCGCTGGATCAACTTTCACGGTTATATATCAAAGAAGTGGTAAGGATGCATGGAGTACCACTATCGATTGTATCTAATTGAGATCTAATATTCACCTATAAGTTCTATAAAAGTCTCCAACATGCTCTAAGAACTCGAATGAACTTTATTATGGCCTATCATCTTCAAATTGATGGCCAATCTAAGTGGACTATTTAGACACTAGAAGACATGTTGAGATCTTGTTCTATGTACTTCAAAGGCTAATGGGACCAACATCTTCCACTGGTTGAATTCTCTAAAAATGATAGTTTCCACTCAAGCATCCAAATAGCTCTATATGAACCACTTTTTGGGAAAAGGTGAATAACACCATCATGTTGGGATGATTTCGGTGAGTGTAAGCTTCTAGGACCTGAAATTTTTGAAGAAATGGTGGAGAAGGTGAAAACTATTTAGCAACACATCAAGGTAGTCCAAAGTTGACAAAATATTTATTCATAAAATCATTGATGAGACCTTGAATTTAAATTTGGAGACATGATATTCCTCTATATATATTCATGGAAAAAGTTCATGAGATTCAAGAATAAATGGAATCTAAGTCCCAGGTACATCAGACCCTTTAAGATCCTTGATTGTGACGAAGTTGTGGCCTATTGACTAGCACTTCTTCTAACCATTTCTCAATTACACAATGTATTCCATGTATCCCTCTTAAGGAATTGCATACCAAATCCTTCAAATGTATTGTATTCAGAGGTGGTATAGTTGGAGAATGATCTTTCTTACAAGGATCGGCCGGTGAATATCTTAGATCGTAGAGATAATGTTCTAAAAACATGACTACTCACATAGTCAAAGTACTATGGAGGAACCATAAGTACGAAGAGGAAACATGGGAACTATAGGAAGTGATGAAGTAAGATTACCCACACCTTTACCATCTTATTTTGTAAAAGGAAATTTCGAGGGTGAAATGTCATAAGGCAGGAAGAATGTATTGACCTAATGTTTTAACAATGGAATTCCCCTCTTATAATTATGTATTATAGTATAATCACATAATATTACATATAGAACATAATACAAAATTTATAAATAAATAATGAGTGAAATTAAAGGTATCTCTATAAGTTAAAGAACACATACTGATGAAATAGTAACTTTACCTTTGGAATAGTAACATGACCCTTATGAATAGTAAATCAGATAATTGAATAGTAACCTCACCAATGGAAGTATAAATAAAATTTATCCATATTATAAATGAAAATATGATATAATTTTATCATAGTATAATTAAATAAATATTTTTAAAAAATTATTAATTAAGTGTTTGTATTTTTATAATTCCTAAATATTTAATTAATATTTTATGACTAATTTAATATTTTAAAAGAAAAAATATTTTCATAAAATTTATTCATAAATTATTATTTTGATTTATTATTATTATAAGATAATTTTATGATACCTTAATAATTTTTTCAAAGTGTTAGAAAACTTGTTTTAATATTAAAATTTGTATTTTTCAAGTAAATGATTGTTTTAAATAAAAATTAAATTTATCATATTTAGAAAATTATTTTCATGAAATGGAGTTCATTTTTTAATTCTACATGTCAAAAAATAGTTAGGGCAAATTTTTGGTATTTTTCTAAAATACTTGAATATTTGGTGAATAGTAAAATACGGTAATATATGGTATAAGTAAATAAATGAATTTTTGAGTCATGATTGATTCATGGAAAATGTAAGTGACCATTTGTTAGAATTAAAATGAAAAAAAATACTATTTTTAGTCTCAATAATCATCACTATTTCTTTTCTTGATCAAAATAATAAACTAATGAATTAAATATTGAGAAAACTTCACTCTCCTCCACTATAAAAACTACCCATGACCACCTCTTCTCCTCAAACCTCTAAAGCCTTATTCCTTGTAAAAATTCTACTCAAATCGCTTCCCAAGCCCCTCCCCCATGTCCAAGAGATCTTGGTCTCATCAAAAGACCAAAACCTCTTCCCTAAATAGGCTCTCAAGGAAGATAAATTCAAGAGGTTAATTCCTCTTTTCGTTTCTTTTATTTTCTTTTCAAGTTCCTTTATTTTCTTTTCTATCCTCAACTCACCTCATTAAAATGGTATTATAACTCCATTAATTTACATATACTAGAATTTTTTCATGCTACTGTAATAATTGATCATCTTATCTTCTTCCCCCTCCTTTTATACTAAAATTTAAAACACCGTCTAAGATGTGTTAATTTATCACAATCAAGGAAGACTGGTTTTGAATTTCTATTATCATATTCAAGGATGGTCATGAAATAATTTTTATGGTTAAAACAGATTATAATATATTTATTATATTTAATGTATTGTTCCGGAATCACTTTGTACACATGATATTAATTTATAAAACAAAATGAGTTCATTGTGATCAAAAAACCGCCAAAATAATCCAAGCAGTTATCATTAAAATTTTATCTAATGATTCATCCCCATCACATATAATCAAATGAATTATATAAAATTTTATATTCTAAAATTTAATTAATATAATATAATTATACTTCTGGAAAACTATTCCCATTTTAAATGAACTTTCTTACTCCTATACAAGTGAAAAGATCATGAAAACTAAGAAAATGAGCACTCCCGAATGATAAAATTGAACACTATAACTCATCAAAAATGCCATGAATGAACTTCATAAAATTATAATGAATCAATTACATTTATAATATTTTCTTTAATTATTAATTAATGAATCTAATTTGATTATCCAGGATATTAATATCAATAGAAGAACACCTTCGGACATAAGGTAAGGGATTCTACCCAAACCTCCATTATTCTTTCAGGATACTCTTCCTCTCTTTTTACCCAAATGAAATTATATTTTATTTTTATATAAATATTTTAAACACTATTTATATTTTACAAAATCATGTATCAGTATTTTTCCTTCCTTTTCTGGGATATACATGTTTTTAAAAGGTTTTTACTCGATTCTTCCTAATAAGCAAGCCCAATTTAAGGGAACTTCCTAAATTCTTACCCATTTTCAAGTGAACTCCATAACTATTTTTAGGCTTCCATTATTTTTATAAAACCTATAATTTTATTATTAAAATATTCTTCGTTAAATTATGGTTTTATATAAAATATTATTCTTTTTTTCATTTTAAATTATCTTTGATATTTTCCTAAAACTGTACTAAAATGGTTTTAATTATAAAGTTTCTTAAAAACTATTTTTACATGTTATAAATTTAGTTTGAAATCACTTATCATGATATATTCCTATTATATATTATTAATTTCCATGTATTATTTAATTATTTTCTTTTATGGACACTTTTATGTTATGCCCATTTATTATTCTTTATATCATGATTAAGATACCCGCTTCTTTCCATGGGTAAAATTTATGTTTATGTTTGGTTCCTCACGTGTGATTATTTATGTGACACACATATTGATGAACATGTTATGATGGGTTCACCCATATATCACTCCAATACATTGGGTAAATTTTAGTCTCATGAGACGTTATGTGTAATGGTCATCATGTTTTTCCTTGACTCGTGCTGCACTATGTGTAACGAGCCTTGACTCGTGATCCTCTATGTGTGATGAGCCTTGACTCATGATGAAGTCATGTTTTATGGTGTTTTCACATTACTAATATTCCATGTTTATATAATCACATGTTTTATATTTTATTATTTTATATGTTCAATCATGTTACATGCCTTTTTATATCATTATGTCATGACTTCGAACCCATGTGTTAACGCTTTATTCTTATGTTTATTACCTTAATGGGATTTTTAGCACATACCTTTATTCATGTTATCCCTAGGTTATCCTATAAATATGTATGATCATAATTTAAGTTAATATCTCTTTATGAATACTAAATAAATAAATGTTTTTTTAGTCCCATGTTTTCAATTTTATATACCTAGTCCTCCAAGAAACTAGACTTTATGATCCTTGGTTTGTAATATGATGTTTAATTATGCATAAAAATCATGTAATGGTTTGTGTAAAAGGATATGGTCTCTATAGTTAGTATCAAAGAAAAAGTTTAGTAATTTTTGGATACTAGGAATAGATCACTTTAGTAAGAACCTTAGGGATCAGACTAAGCCTAAGAAAACATCCCTAAACTTTGGTAAGTATAGAGTAAGTGGCTTGTCAAGAAAATATATCAATGTCTGGATACTAAGAGTGGAATTTATTTTTTCATAGATGTACCTAGGATTGAAAACTCTAAAAATTTGTTCCAGGACTAACTTGGAGTAACCTGGTACATGAAAACGGTCCTTACAGCACACTTGTTTTGATACTCCCATAGGATATGCTTTGGTAAATTCATAATCTCATTACACACCATTATTAAGGGAGTAAAGAAAATTCCTATAATAATATATTTTAGGAAATAGATCATGGATAACCTAGATTGAAACCTAGGGAATCAAAAGTTAGGATATACTTTTCCTTTAAGAGTTTATCTTTTTATGTTTAAAGTTTCCTTTTATTCTTATTAGATAAGTATTCAAGCCCCTTAATTTCACTTTCTTTTTCTTATCTAATAGAGGGAAATAGAAGAACATGTGCCAATAATCAATGTTATAGGGAATGTAATGATTTCCCTAATAAAATTACAAATATGATGGGAATGGGTGATCAAAACTTAATGATAGTACTTCCTTAACTCGCTCAAGTTATGAATAATAACTCAAATCGCGTGGAACGCACTTCTTCTCCAAGGAATGATAAAGTTTCCATAAAATAATTCATGTTGAAAAGTCCTTACAGGTTTAGTAGATCTTCTGATCCCCTCCTCACGGAACAGTGGATTAACACCATTGAAAAGATATTCTATTTCCTCTAGTGCTCAGAAGAAGATAAATTTGTGTTAGAGGTATACCATTTTGATAAGGAAACTGATCAGTGGTGGAAACATCTCAAAAATACAAAGTTCAAGGAAGAAATTGATTCTATGGATTGAGAGGAATTCAAGAAAATGTTTTTCAATAAATATTTTCCTCAAACCCTCTATCTTATGATGGAAAGAGTGTTCCTCAGACTTAAATAGAAGGAAGATTATTTTTTCAGGGCATATGAATAAAACTTCACCAAGATTGCAAGATACACCTTTGCCTTTTTCATGAACATTGAAATCAAGGTGGATCACTTATTTAGTAGACTAAAGATGATTAAATGAAAAGTATTGGTGATTCATGGCTTCAATAGTTTGAGGATATTGTTCGTAGTTCCCTCAAGGATGAAATGAATATTGGATACTCTCAATGGTCTCTTGGTCCCAATGAAAAAATGAGGAAAATGGATTCTAATATGGGTGGATCAAAAAATAAATTCCATGATGGAAAGAAGACCAAATATCCCATGTGTAAAAATTGTGGGAAAAATAATCCTAGGAAATGTTTAATGGGAACCAAGAAATGATTCAAATGTAGAAGGATGGGGAATCTGGCTAATAACTTCCAAAGGTGTATGAAGAATCACACTAACGTGGAAGAAGAAATATAAGGTTCGTATCGATGTTCATCCAGTAGTGCAATGTTTCAACTTCAAAGAACATGGGAATTTTTCAAACCAATGCCCTAAACCTAGGGTTGCTGGAGGCAATAAAAAACAACCTACAAAGAAACAAGAATGGATTATGTAATCACTACTACTGATATGGAGACAGACAACAATTTGGTGATAGGTATGCTGGTTATTCATTCAACAATAGTGAACGTACTATTTGATTCTGGTTCTACACATTCTTTCATATCTTGTAAGTTTAGTAGAACTATTCAAACACTTACTTAAAATTTATATATTGGTTTATCTGTGAAAATATATAATGGGGAAATTAATGCATCCAAAGTAAATAACTCCTCCCCAATTAATGTTTGGGGACTGAACCTCCCATAAAATCATATTTTACTTCCTTTGGTGCAGTTAGATGCTATTTTGAGAATGTATTGTCTATCTTTATAAAAAACCAACATCAACTTTTAGGAAAGGGATATCACTCTTCACAACCCGAATCATCCTCCAATTATTTACATGTGTAATGAGGAAGATGAATCTCCTTCAGAATCATCATCTCAAGTGTAGATAATACTGCCTTACGAGCAAGCATATCTCGCTCAAATGATTGAGACAAAAGAGATGATCATTCTCGAAGATATACCCATCATGAGGGATTACATTGATTTATTCCCATAATAGTTTCATGGTCTTCCCCTTGACTAGGAAGTTGAGTTCTCAATTTAACTTATCCTTGGATCTCTGTCTATGTCAAAGACACCTTATAGAATGGCCACCATTGAACTGGAAGATCTAAAGAAGCAGTTACAGGAGAATCTAGAAAAAAAAATATACGCCTGAGGGCTTCACCATGGGGTGCACCAGTCCTCTTCATGAAGAACAAGGATGGATCAATTCACATATGCATTGATTATCATGATCTTAATAAAATCATGATAAATAACAAGTATCGCATGTCACAGATAGATGAGTTATTTGATCTGCTACATGGGGCCAATTATTTTTCTAAGGAGTACCTTAGGTTGGGATATCATTAGTTGAAGGTGAGGAAGGAAGATATTACTAATACTGCCTTTTGAACAAGGTGTGGACACTATTATTTCATATTTATTCCCTTTGGAACCACTAATGATCCTGAAATATTCATGGAATTCATCACTAGACTTCCAAGGACATCTATAGGAAACAATTCTATATTGGTTATTGTGTATCATCTTACAAAGATAGCTCACTTTATCACAGTTCTAGAGGACTTCTCAATGGATCACCTTTCATAGATATATATCAAAGAAGTGGTAAGTTTTCATGGAGTACAACTATAAATTGTATCATATTGAGATCCAAGATTCATCTCCAAGTTCTTGAAAATTCTCCAACATGCTATAATCACTAGGATGAACTTCAGTACAGCCTATCATCCTCAAACTGATGGCCAATCTAAGTGGACTATTTAGACACTAGAAGACATATTGAGATATTATTCTATGGAATTCAAAGGAGGAAGAGACCAATACATACCACTAGTCAAATTCTCTTACAAGAATATTTTCTACTTGAGAATCCAAATGGATTCATCTGAAGTCCTTTATGGGAAAAGGTGTAGAACACCAGTATGTTGGGATGAGGTCAGTGATCATCAGCTGCTTGGACCTGAAATGGTCAAAGAAATGGTGGAGAAGGTGAAAACCATTCATTGACATGTCAAGGAAGCTCAAAGTTGACAAAAGAGTTATACAAACAATCATCAATGAGACCTTGAGTTCAAAGTTGGAGACATGGTATTACTCTACATATCTTCATGGAATAAGGTCGTGAGATTCAAGAATAAAGGGAAGTTAATTCCCAGGTTAATTGGCCCCTTTGAGATCCTTGATCGTGTTGGAGTCATGGACTATCGACTAGCACTTTCACCGACCATTTCTCAAGTACATGATATATTCCATGTATCCCTCTTAAGGAAGTACATACCAAATCCTTCACATGTACTATCTTCAGAGTTGGTATAGTTGGATAATGGTCTTTCTTACGAGCGTCCAATGAAGATCTTAGACCATAGAGATAAAGTTCTGCAAAACAAGACTACTCATATAGTCAAAGTACTATGAAGGAACCATAAGTATGAAGAGGAAAAATGGGCACTAGAGGAATCAATGAAGGAAGAGTACCCACACCTTTTTTCATCTTATTTTGTAAAAGAAAATTTTGAGGGTGAAATTTCATTAGGGGGAAGAATGTAATGACCTAATGTTTTATCAATGGAATTTCCATCTTATAATTATGTCTTATAGTATAATCACATAAGATTACATATAGAACATAATACAAACTTTATAAATGAATAATGAGTTAATAAAAGGTATCTCTGGAAGTTAAGGAACACATACTAATCAAATAGTAACATGACCTTTGGAATAGTAATGTGACCCTTATAAATAGTAAATCGGCCAATTGAATAGTAACCTCACCAATGTAAGTATAACTAAAATTTATCCATCTTATAAGTAATAATATGATATAATTATATAATATTATAAGTAAATAGATATTTTAAAAAAAAATAAGTAATTAAGTGTTGGTATTTTTATAAGTCATAAATATTTAATTACAATTTTAAGACGAATTTAATATTTTAAAAGAAAATTTATTTTCATAAAATTTATTCATAAATTATTATTTTGATTTATTATCATTATAATATAATTTTATGATACCTTGATAAATTTTTCAAAGTGTTAGAAAAGTCATTTTAATATTAAAATTTCTATTTTTCAAGTAAATAATGGTTTTAAATAAAAATTAAATTTATCATATTTAGAAAATTATTTTCATAAAATTAAGTCCATTTTTTAATTCTACATGTCAAAAAAATTTAGGGTTAATTTTTGGTATTTTTCTAAAATACTTGAATTTTGTGAATAGTAAAATACGATAATTTACGGTATAAGTAAATAAATGAATTTTGAGTCATGATTGGGTCATGGAAGATGAAAGTGACAGTTTTTTCAAATTCACATGCACAAATTAGTATTTATAGTATCAAAAATCATCATTATTTCTTGTCTTGAGCAAACTAATAAACCAACGAATTAAATATTGAGAAAACTCCCCTCTCCTCCACTATAAAAACCACCCCTCACCACCTCTTCTCCTCACACCTCTCAAGCCTTGTTACTTATCCAAATTCTACTAAAATATCTTCCCAATACTCTCCCCCACATATAGGATCTCTTGGTCTCATCAAAAGACCAAAACCTCTTCCCTAAAGTGGATCTCAAAAAAGATAACTTCCCGAGCTAAATCCCTCTTTTTGTTTCTTTTATTTTTTTTTCAAATTCCTTTATTTTCTTTTCTATCCTCACCTCATCTCATCCAAATGGTATGATAGCTTCAGTACTTTACATATATGGGAATTATTTTATTCTAAATGAATAATTCATCATATTATCTCATTCTCCCTCCTTTTATACTAAAAATGAAAACACCATCTGAGATGTGTTAATTTATCACATTCAAGGACGTCGGGTTTTTAATTTCTATTATCATATTCAAGTATGGTCATGAAAAAAAATTATAGTCTAACCAGATTATAATATATGTATTATATCTTATTTAATGTTCGTGAATCACTTTTTACATATGATATTAATTTATAAAACAAAATGAGGTCATTGTGATCAGAAAACTGCCAAATTAATCCAAACGGTTATCATTAAAATTTTATCTAATGATTCATCCTCATCACATATAATAAAATGAATTATATGACCTTTTATCTTCTATAAGTTCATTGATATAATATAATTACACTTCTGTAGAACCATTCCCATTTTACATGAACTTCCATACTCTTATAAAAGTAAACCGATCATGAAAACTAAGAAAATGAGCACTCCCGAACAATAAAATTGAACACTATAACTCATAAAAAGTCCATGAATGAACTTAATAAAATTATACTAAATAAATCACATGTAAAATAGGTTCTATAATTATTAATTAATGAATATAATTTTATTATACGGTACATTAAGTTCTAGTGAAGAACACCTTCGAACTTAAGGTAAGGGGTTCTACCCGAACCTCTATTATTCTTTCAGGTTACACTTCCCCTATTTTTACCCAAATTAAATTCTATTTTATGTTTATGTAAATATTATAAATACTATTTATATTTTAAAAACCCATGTATCAAGATATTTCCCTCCTTTTTTGGGATATACATGTTTTTAAAAGGTTCCCTACTCGATTCTTCTCGATAAGCAAGCCCGGTTTAAGGGAACTTTCAGAATTCTTACCCATTTTCAAGTGTACTCCATAACCAGTTTTAGGATACCATTATTTTTATAAAACCACTCATTTTATTATGAAAAAATTCTTGGTTCACTTATGTTTTTATATAAAATATTATTCCTTTTTCCGTTTTAAATGATCTTTGATATTTTCCTTAAACTGAACTAAAATGTTTTTAATTATAAAGTTTCTTAAAAACTATTTTTACATGTTATCAATTAATTTTGATGTCACCTATAATGATATATTCCTATTATAATTTATGAATTTATGTTTATTATTTAATTCCTTTCTTTCATGGAAACTTTTATGTTATGCCTATTTATTATTCTTTATGTCATGATTAAGATACTCGCTTCTTTACATAGGTGAAATTTATGTTTATGTTTGATTACTTACGTATGATTATTTATGTGAAACTCATATTCATGAACATGTTATTATGGGTTCACCTAGATATCTCTCCAATGCATCAGGTAAAGTTTAGTCTCATGAGATGTTATGTGCAATGGTCTGCGTGGTTAGCCTTGACTCATGATACTCTATGTGCAACGAGCCTTGATTCATGCTCTTCTATGTGCGACGAGCCTTGAATCGTGATAAATTCATGTTTTATTGTGATTCCACATTACTAATATTCCATGTTTATATGATCCTATGTTTTATATGTTATGATTCCATATGTTCAATCATGTTCATGCCTTTTTATATCATTATTTCATGCCTTCTAACCCATGTGATAAAGCATTATTCTTATGTTTATACCCTTACTAGGATTTTCAGTTCATCCTATTGTTCATGTTATCCCTAGGTTATCCTATGAAGATGTATAATCACAATGGAATTTAGGATCTCTTTATGAATATTAAATAAATAATTTTTTTTAGTCCTGTGTTTTCATTTTTATGTACCTAGTCTTCCAAAACACTAGACTTTACGATCCTTGGCTTGTAATATAATGTTTAATTATGCATAAAATCATTTAATTTTATGTGTAAAATTATAGGGTCGATATAGTGATGATTATCACTCATGAATCATGGTAATGATTAGTGTTCATGGATCCTAGTGATGGATAACTCTCATAGAGTATAGTGATGGTTAGCACTCATGAAGTTCAATGGTGTTTAGTGCTTAAGGAGCGTGGTGATGTTTAGTGATCATGGATCATGGTGTTGTTTGACACTTATAAAGAATGGTGATGATTTTTGGTAGGGAATGAGACCCCCCCCCCCATAGTTTTGGTCTTTATGGCTATAATGATTTCCTGATATGCTCAGAGACACCCTAGAACTGGATAAAGCGGGTATAGTCAATCCCAAAAGTCACATTTTTCTTGAAGATAGAGAGTGGTTTTATTTATATTTACATGGTTTATTTATTCTTTCTAGTTAAATTTTTCAAATTGACATATCACAAAATTAACAATTATGTATGGGGATTCATTTTTAGTGCCTTACTGATTTATATACTCACACCTTTCTTGGACCACCATTGCACTTGGGTACCTAAGCAGCTCTCAATTAGTTACGGGTTTTGGTTGGGTTGAGGCTCGGTATAGCATGATCAAGTGGAATAGCTCATATGAGTCGGGAGTATGGGTTAAGGTATAGATTATAGTGGTATAAGGGTCTCATTTTATTTTGGTTCTTTCATTTTATTTTGTATATATATGATCGGACCATTGGTTGGTTGGCTTTGTATGCCTATATAACTGCTTACATTATTATAGTATGAGTATATATTTATTTATTCCTGTATACCCTGTGGTTATGTTATAGAAGATGTTTAGTTATTTTTATTAGTTATTCCACACCCTTATATAGAGGCATAGTCACTCTACAGTTCCACCTTAGACCCCCATTACTATTTGGCAGCCTCTGACATACAGGGAGGTGCACCTAAGGTCTAATCGATATATGGTTTAGTTATTGTTCATAGTAAACTAGGATAGGAGGCATGAAAAAAGTGATATTAGAGCATTGTTTTATTTTTTTTATTTGTGCAGATGGTAATCAAGTTATATAGGAATGTTTCAAATCTTTTCATGTGCCCAGACTGGTTTATCCTGAACACCTTTTCCAATATGAATTCTATGTTACCAAGGACTTGGGATTGTTGTTCTGGGTATACAATATTACAATTGACTGATTTCAATATAGGTTGGTGAATATATTGTTTTTATTTATAGTTTATTATGATTTTTCTATCTTTTTCCATTAGTGATATACCTTCATTCATGCATCATGATTGGAATGTAGGATTTTACTAATTATGAGGTTTAGTTGTTTAAAGTGTCAACAACGAATCATGCGGTGTTTTCTTATATAAGTTATAAGTGGAATTTTACTCAACTAGACTATCAATTATAGACTTTAATTTGATATTAGGTCACGTGGATCTAATATGTGATACATTTTATGGTGGTGAGAATTATACATCCCCCTATTGCACAAGAGTTGTGGTGACCTTAGTAGGTCAGAACGATCATATGACACCTTGAAGATTACCCTAGTAAGAAAACATGGGAGTTTGATGCCGTAATAAAGAATCCATTTATGGGTATTTATAAAGGTTATATTATTTAAAGTTTTAGTAACAACCTATGTGGTACTTTCCCATATAGCTTGGAATGAGATTATACTAAACCAAACCAAATGACTATGATATACTTAGCATGTGTTACCTATTGGGGCTCATGGTGGGGGACCCAGTAGGCTACCGTCTATCTACCAGAGTCAAAGGTAGGAAACTTTTTCATGTGTATATGTCCCTATATCTGATCTAATTTTCTAGGGAGTAGTCTGTGGTACAGATGCTTGGATGGGGTGGGTGCCCTAAGAGTGGGAGATGATTTTTTCTTATGACATTATTTTGTATCTTTTTGAGACCTAGGATGGGTTGTTGTCAAGGGATTTTCTGTAATATCTACAGAGTAGGATACTACCCATGAGATCTGCATTATGTTAATTGTTTCCTTATGAGACCTGATTTATATATCTAGGTGGGAGACCTAGTGAACCTTAGATATGACTCATAATTATAGTGAGTTGATGATTAATGATATGTGAGGGTAACCTGTGAGTGGGGATAACCTCTAGTTTTATGAGTTCCTGGTAGGAAGGGATCATGGTTAAATTCTTTGTGTTAATGTTGATCAGCATGAGGTATAATCATATATATGGTATAGGCATAAAATGATTATTTTTAGAGATGAAAGTCACTTGGAGTTCCTAGATTTTAAGGTTTGTTTTTTAGGGGTAGGGATAGTCGAGTGGCTAGACCTATTGTTTTTTATGGTCTATTTAGGGGATAGTAATGTAATGATATATTTTTTGGTTCTTTAATTATTTTCATTGGAACGTGGTCATTTGATAGACCACATGATTGAAAAAATGATTGATTTTGTAGAGGAGTGTCGAGGGAACTCTGGTTGGAGGGAGTTGACAGGCCGAGAGGAATGGTTAGCTATTTTATTAGGCAGATGATCCTAGATTAAATAATGTAAAAATCATAGGTTTGTGATTTGAGTTATGTTTCTAAGTGGTATGGGAGAAATAACATGTTTTTTTAAATAATATTGAGGTGATATGCACTAGTTACACATGGTCCTGTTAAATCAAACATTGCTGAGTAGTCATATGTGAGCCAAGAATTGATGGATATGATGAGATAATTATGGTAATAGTGACCCAGATCCTTTTATGAGGATGATTAGTATATTCTCTATGGTGAACATGACATTGATAATGATGTTGTGTTGGGGTTTTTCATTGGATGAGCATGGATCAGGAGTAGAAACATGTGTATATGGGTGATATAACCTTTTTAGATTGTGCTTGAGGAGTGGTATAAGTGAGGCCCTATTGTAGGGAGTGTATCACAGGATATTTGAGGGTGTAACCCTCATTATAAGTGGTTTTTTATGGATTTAATTAATGTAATTCTTGTGATCTAATAATAGAATATAAATTTACATTCATGTTGGTGCTCAGGTGTGAGCAGGATGACTATGTCCAATCATCATGTTCGATGATGGATAGAATTTGGACCATGGAAATCAGTTTTTGGTCTAGTGTGGAGACCATAAGGACACTCCTATGGTGGGGAGTGACCAATAAATCATGGGAAGATTACCATTATGTTATAAGGATCATTGGTGCGATGAGACCGGTTGGTAGATAGTCATGATAGAATTATTATATCAGTGAGCAAAAAAATGTTATTTTATCAATTTCCATGGAATAATTTCATATTTTAAATTCGTATGCGATAGTGGATTGACTACGGGCATTGTATTTGGACTTAGGATGGAATGGGGAGATCTTAGGGTGAATCAAGTCGGTGGAGTATCAACGTTTAAAGCCAAGTGTTATGAGATGAATCTTCAAGAGGAGTTACGATCATTGTTTTTAGGTATAACTGAATGAATTAAGTTGTAACCACTCCAAGGGGGTTATTAGACTACTAAAATTATCTTTTTGATAGGCTATTTAGATGGTGGGGAGCATCATGACTTGGAATCGTTCTCTATAAGCTAAGTCTTGTGGTCGGTATCACCACATACTATATGATTAAATGGATGTAAAAACCATTATGTTTAGAGATAGATAGGATTG
The DNA here is from genome assembly GCA_963277665.1 of Viscum album. Lineage (NCBI taxonomy): Eukaryota > Viridiplantae > Streptophyta > Magnoliopsida > Santalales > Viscaceae > Viscum > Viscum album. Next base: position 1,530,195,377 of record OY728163.1, on the reverse strand, counting down.
GGTAAGCATTATCTCACTGGTTCTATAATTATTTTGAGTAGTGGATAATGTTTTGGTAATTTTGATTCCTTGTGTTGGAGTTTGGGGTATGACAACTTTTTTAGCATTAAAATATGAAACACAACCAATTGATGAGGAATTGAAAACCACGGAAATTTGGGATGTGTAATTGGATGAACAATGATACTTCTCTAGAATGATAAGTATTATAGTGGGGAGTTTGAAAAACCCCATGTCCAAATGGGTTGAAAATTCAAATGAATTTTGAAATTTTCTTTTCTTGTGAGTGGGTAGTTTTGATATTTAGGAATTGGATTGAAATTATGAAGGGTGTTACCTCTTAAAATTATATTTTTAGACATGGGATAAATCTCAGGGGATGCCTCAAGTGTTCAGGTGAATATACATATATTCAAGTCAAGTTTTGAAAGCTTCAAGCTAGTTTTTACCTAGATGCATGGTTTAGTGTGCACGGGTTAGGGAAAACTATGTGGGACCTTGAGGCTTAGGGTGGATTAATTTTAATTTCTATAGTGCATGATTGATTAGGATGTTTAGAACATGATTGAGGGAAAACCATGTAGGATCAAGGGTAAATTGTGTAAACACGGTGATGACCTAGGGCATAGTGCATGGTTGGTATGTGGTTTTATAAAAACCATATAAAATGTTGTATACACCATCCAAAATTTTTTTCATGATTGGTTCATGGTTTAGAAAACTGTGTGGCCAAATCATGAGAGGTTCTGGGTATGTCCAGTGTGAGGTACACAGTCATTTCACAATTTGGAAAACTATGTATCCAAACCATGTAGATGATTAAAAATTGTGAAATGATTAAAATTCCCTCTTAGAATTTAACCCCATACCCCCTTCCTCCTCTCTTATACATTTCAAACTAGGGGTTTGACTCTTCTATTACCCCCTTCATTTCCCTTGGTTTGGGTCAGGTTTTATGATGATTTGTTCAATATATCAAGGTATGACTTAATCTTATTTTCTCATCCCTTTTCCTACCTTCCTCACTTTTATTCAATGATGTTTGGTTTTTTTTATGGATATTTCACCAAATGATAGTGAAATCTTCCATTTATCTTGTTTCATTCATGGTGTGCACCTGGAGGATGTCCCATGATGTTTATTTCACACCATTACTTGATGATTAATTGAAGGTATGGAGAAAAATAATTTTTTTATGGTTTTAATTTAAATTAAATTAATTTGGTGATTGAATAGTTTTGATTATTAGTATTTTTTCCTAGGATGATTTTAAGAGTTTTTTTGGACCTCCCATGGGTAGTTGGTCATGATTCTAGTGCAACAGGGGCATCCAATGAATATATTGCTAATTATGTCAATTTTATTTTAATTGTTTAAATTAGTTATAAATATTGAAATTAATTGGTTTTGATGTCATGACCAAGATAGAGGCTTGGTATGATAAAAAGGATATGGATGGGTTTAGGCATAGTGGTCAGGTTGGGAATTAAAGATAATAAAGCATCAAGATTGAGGTAGGTGGTCCTTAGTACTCACCCTATAGTAATTTCATTTTTGTTTATAATGCATGTGATATTTTGTCTCTCCACCTTCGGGTGATTGACCTTAAAATGGAATAAGTGGTTAAATGAAATAAATGAAGTTATCTAATTATAGCAATGATTTATTTGTTTTAGTTAATTAAAATAAATGGCTAAATGTAATTATTATGGTGATGAACAAAGTGCCAAGGTTCGGTGGACCCTTGTACACTAGCTTTTTGATGCCTTGTTTGTCGATGACTAATACCCTAATTATAAATGATGATCTATGATGATTGAACCACTTGAGTGGTGTGATTTATTTATGGAATACTCATTGGACATTTATGTAATAGTCTTTAGTCACCTATGGTAGATGTGTTTGGTGATTTGAGTGGAAAGGATCGTGTAGGCCTTAGTGAACCTTATTTCGGTACCCTTAGACCTTCCTTATAAAGGCAGGTGGTGATTTGAGTATAGTTAGTTATATTATCCATGACCAACTTCAAGATTCCTTATATCCTTGGGAAAAATGAGATGAATAGTTAGTTATATTATCCATTAACAACTTCAATATTCCCTATATCCTTAGCAAAAATGAGATGACTAAAGATGTGAGATGGGTAGTGTGTTATCTCATGATTAATACAAGTATGGATAGACCCAATGAGGCTTGTTTGGTGAGGTATGTTAGATTATGATGTATATGTAATGAGACTAAGGGATGCGTTACCCTTGTGTGACAGTCAATGACTCGAGTTATGTATTTTGAATAAGACAAATCCTAGTAGGGTGTCCATAATGAGTATGGTTTAGGGGACCCCAATGGGTGTCCAGTGACATGTGGACCCTATAAAGGGCATGTTGGATAAAGAGTGTCACCTTATAACATGAATCGAATGTGTAAATCCATGAGGTAGAGTTATGAGTATGATGTTTCAAAGTAATATAATAACCTCTAAACATCAGGCTCGGTCTAAAGTATTATATTAATATTTGGGACATGGATAAGGTACCTAAATTTTGGTGTCATTTAGGGGTCTATAATCGGTTCCCCAGTGACATATTGACCCTTGGGTGGGTCAGTGGTCAAGATGGTGTGGGTGTCACCTTGGGACCCAAGTTGAACTTGTAAGCTAATGAGGCTATTGAGATGATGATAGTTCATGTAGTAGAGATCGGTCCCTATTTTATGTAAAGGGTTGGGTGAAAAATTATCTGTTAAAGGGAGGTATTTTATATTATGGATAGGGAAGTTTGCACTATTAGTTTACAAGATATTAGTGATGATGGATTCCCCCAATTATATGTGTGTTATATGGTATTGGTTCTGGGATGGAGGATTCCTCAGGTAAGTATTACTTTTATTAATATATATTTTTAGCACTCATTGAGTGTGGTGATGATTAGTTCTCATGGAGCGTGGTGATTATTAGCACTCAAGGAGTATAGTGATGGTTATAACTCATGGAGAATAGTGATTTTTAGTGCTCATAGAGCATGGTGATGATTATTTATCATAGAGTGTGATGATATTTTTCACTCATGAAGTGTGGTGATGATTAGTTCTTATGAAGCACAGTGATGGTTAGTGATCGTTTAGCATAGTGATGTTAAGAGATCATGGAGCGTGATGATTTTGAGAAATCGTGGAGTGCATTGGTGATTACAGCTCATGCAGTGGTGTGGTGGTTATCGCCCCTAGAACGTGGTTATATTTATCACTCATGGAGTGTGGTGATGTTTAGTACTCAATGAATGAAGTGATGTTTATCACTCATTAAGCATGTTGATTTTTAGAACTCATAAAGCATGGTGATGATTGTGTGTAGGGGAAGCAACCCCTCGTAGTTTTGGTTTCTATGGTTGGAATGATTTTCTAGTATGCTCAAAGACACTACATCACTAGTGGAAATAGGTATGGTCAATCTCGAGAGTCATTATTGTCCCTAGGATTGATAGTGGCTTTATTTATATTTTCATAATTTATTTATTATTTCTAATTGAGGGTATCACGTTCACATATCATAACTTTATTGGTTATTTATGGGACTACATTGGTGGTTTCCTACTGAGATATGTACCCACATCCTACTCAAGACACCATTTCACTTGGGTAACCGATAAGCTCTAACTTAGTTGTAGGTTAGGCCAGGGAAAAGGCTCGATATATAATGATTTAGTAGGATAGCTTGAATGAGTCATGAGTCTAGGTTGAGGTATCTCTTGAGTGTGATAAGGGACTCATTTTATTTATAGTCTTTTATTTTATTTTGTATGTATATAATCAGCCTAGTGGTAGATTGGATCTGTATGCATGTATGATTACTTCAATTATTATAACATAAGTCTATTTTTATTTATTTATTCATACCCTAATGTTGTGTTATGGACGATTCTTAGTTATTTTTATCTATTATTTCACACTCTAATATGAGGGCATATCCTCCCCATAGTTCCACCTATACCCCTAATACTAGTTGAAAACCTCTAGTGTTTGGGGAGGCATGCTTAAGCTCCATTCAGTCTCTATTCTGGTTACTATTCATAGTGAACTGGGATAGGGGTGTAACAATCTTATTAATGTTGAAATTTGTATTTTAATTATATAGGTCATTGTATGTTATGTTTGTTCTTACTATAATAATTCACAACATATTGGTTTTATTATTTGTTGCATAAAGTTCATAAATTTTTTTAAAAATTCTAATTGAACTATAGATTTTATTATATTCTTCTAGTTATTTAAACATAAATTTTTCTTTTTGTATATGTTTCACTAATTGATATATTAAATTAAATTACAAGGTAAAAATTTATCAATGATCATTTATCGAGAAGAAAGATAAAAATTAAATATGTGAGGGAAAAAGTGAGCAACTTTTAAATTATTTACTACTTATTTTATCTTACATATATAATGAATCTTAGTGTTGATTTTTTGTTTATAACCATAGTTTAGTCATCAAAAAGGAGGTTTCAAATGTTTTTATTATGATTTAAGATTCATTTTGGAGATTATAATGACAAAAATGATGATGGAATTTCACAAGGTTGGTTTTTTTAAGTATTTAGTGTTTTAAACTAATATTTTGTATTGTTAGTATCATAAATTTCATTGTTTTTATAGGTTTTTGATGATCCTATATCGTATAATAGTGATGAAATAAACCACCTTATAAGATTATTTACCAACATTTATTAGGTGTAATTAATTTTTAGACAAACATTTAAATTTTCCATGTATCTTAATTTTATTATGGTTAAAAATATATTGTTTCTTTGATGTTTTATCATTGTTTTCATGTCTGTAATTTTCTGTTTTTTGTATTGTAAATTAAAATAAAAATAAAATTTAAAATATAATTCTTAAGATTCAATGCCAGTTCTTTATATAACTGATGCATAAAAATATTTTCCTCATTAGTTCCCCAATTAATTGATGTTGAAACCTCAATTGATATCATTTTATTAGTAGGTTTCAATATCAGTAAAAAAACCAATGTTAACACATCATTTTAATACTAGATTAATCAATTTCTATTTTTAATAGACATGAAATATAAAAAATTGACGTTAAAACTCTTTTTTAGTAGTGTTCCTGAGTCAATTCCTATTAATGGCCACATCATATGGTACAAATGGTAAGTATTTGTTCACAACCACTTCTTTTATCACTATTTCTTTTAAGTTGGTTCATTTTATTATTTAAATCCATGGCATGTATTATATATATAGATTTATCTTACAGCGGACTTTTTCTTTAGTTATTGATATTTTGGTGATTTTATTTTATCTATGTTCATGGAAATATGAATTTTAGCTACTTATATGATTTTAAGTAACTTTTATTCTCAATTAGTTGATATACTAATGACATGAGATTTTTTTCCCTTATTATGGTAAGACTTAAATGTATAATAATATTCATTAGAGACTAATATTACCCTTACATGTGTAATTTGAATAAAACTAAATGTCACAAATAATTACCCTAAATTTAAATCTAAAAGTAAAAATAAAGGATCTAGAAAAAATGTACATATTTGAATTTATTTTAGATCTTTTATCCTGTATTTTATAGAAAAATGTCACACATAACTACCCAGGATTTGAATTCCTAGGTAGGAAATCAGGTTTCATTAATTTCTTTACATATGCATGTGCATTGAAATTTCTTATTCATTAAATTTGTGTAAAGGAATATAAAAAAAATTATGTGGTTGTGTAATCAAATCAACTCTCATTAGACATTCCATTATTATGCATATAGATAATTTTTTCTCTCTATAATTTTGAATATGAGTTTCACTATAGATTTATTTCAAATAAAAAATCTCCTTTTTTATACAATTATGTAAATTTATTCATTACATAAAATTATAGAAATGGGTTTGTATGGTTTAGTTTCCAACTGAATATACATATCATTTTTCACTAATAACAAATATTTATATTTATGTCTATATATTGTAAGTGTATACTAATTAATGTAAAATTGCATATTTATACAAATTTTTATATGTTTTAGTTAATAAAATTTTATGTTGGTACCCTCATGTCAACAAATTATTCCACTTTTTATTCACTATTCCCTTTAACTAGCCTTATTGTAACCCTTTCCTACTAGGGTACTCTAAATCATTGATTTTTTTTTGTTTTTTTTTTGTTTTCTTCATTTTATTTTATCCTATAATGGTGTAACCAATTATCCACCATAAAACTAGATGAGTCTTATATGAATTTTTGAGTATTTTTAACATGAATTTCATCTGTGATTTTTTTTGAATGAATGTGGGACTAGATCTTTAACAACTATAATAAAATATAATTCACTATAAGATTATCATGCAACATATTATATAGATTCATTAGGTGTGTGATTTTTTTAGAATAGAGATGATAAAAGAATGTGTTTATTCAAAGTTTTTTTTCAGGTTTGTATAAGGATGCATCATAAAAATACACTAGATACTTTAGAACATATATCTACTATGGCAGTTGGGAGACCTTTTTCCCTGCCACAATATTTTAAGTAATTGTTCACCTAATTTTTCTTATCAAATTAATATCTTATAAAATTTTATTCCATTTCCTCTTAAGTTTCCTTCTCTGATTTGTTTTCAATGATTTTACTGCTTATACATTATAATATACCATTATTTTATTTTATTAGTACATAATATGTAAATTATTATTTCTCTGTATGTAAAAATGATATTCAACATTTTTTATGGGAATCCCTTCTTTGAAATCATTTTATTCCATATAAAGACATCAAATATCTTGTATACTAGCTAATTTCAAACATAAAAACCCATCAATACATAATGAAATTTGATCTATTGAATTTAATATGATGATTAGTGTCTTCTAATTATTATTGTGATAATTATATTACTTTTCTATTACAAGATACCTCATCAATATTATTATACAATATAAAAATCATTTAACAAACCCCATTAATTAGATAGATAACACAATATTATAGGTAGATCACCTCTAATGTAGAAACATGACATTTAACCAAATGAAATATATTCTTCCATAATGTATTCTTTATGTTTATATTTCTAATAAGTATAAAAAATATTCTCAATATTTAATTTTTCTAGGTCATTGGTGGAATCTATTGTCTTTTTTTATCACATTACATATCATTTATGTAAATATAACTAGAGAGATGATTTCCTTTTTATTAAATTGGTGCCCTAGTTAGTAATGTCATAGAAACATTGGAATATAATGATTTTTTTCTAAATTAAAAATATTTAATCACAGCTGATAGAGATTACTCATTATTTTTAATGTAGGTTTGGGCTTTTATGATAGGTATGATTATGAGGAGTATGTGTTGTATTCATATAGAGATTTTATGAGACTAAAATATCTCAATTGTATTGAAGTTAAACATTCATAAAATATCAATATTGGGATAAATTAAACCATTTTTTCCATATATAATTTTATGCTTAATTTAGGAACACTATCTTATCTTGTGATTATTGGAGACATGTTACCATCTATGACTTCTATACTAGTGAAAAAGTTATAGCTATATGTAGTTTTAAAATTGGAATATATTTTCAATGGAGATAGATAAATTTCAATATAAATGCATTAGGAGAATACTTCCAGTTTTCCTGCATTTTGTTCATTTCAAAGGAGGAACCTTGATGTTGTTTTCCTACAGTGATGGAAATAAATATTGAAGACAAATTTGATAGTTGTTTGTGATATTTTATGTAACTTTCACCAAATAATTATATATATGATCATTATTCCATGAGATTTAGTCTTTTCATATGATCAACTCATATTGAGAGATACCCAATGATAGGCAAGCAGGTTGTTTCCAATGTTGAGATACTTATTTTAATGTCTCCTAAAGTTATCCCTCCAAAGTATGTGGTGGAGAATAACCATTCAAGTAGTACAAATTTTTGGTAAATTTTTGAAAATATTCATATGCATTCAAATATAACAAGAAGAAAGTTTCATATATGGATGAAATGGATATAATAATACGTTAGGTGACTCTTAAATAAAATATCTTACATAACATAGTATATATTTGAAAATATTAATATAAAACATTTTATATAATTTATTTTATATAAAAAGTTCATTTATGGAACTATTTATATGTCTTACTCTATTTGACATTTTCTATTATAAACAGATTCTTATTATTTCTAGACAGTTTATTTAAAGGTTTATTTATGCCACTTATTTAACTATTTTTATAATTTTTATTACATGTTTTTATCTTTAAATTTAAAATAAATTTTATTTCGTAAATGTAAATAACGTTTCTTTTTTTCATTAAAAATGTTCTTCATAAGTGATAAGTTAAGGTTCTAGGGCACAATATAAGTTGTGTCAGGCATGTGCCCAATAATATTTTTCATCAAAATATTTGGATTTCTCTATAGAAATATATGAAATAAACCTCGTAATCCCCATAGATAGGATATTCACATATAAATTATAATTAATTTATAAATAATAATTACTTTATAGAGAAATTATTCATTCATTGTTGATGATTCGGTAGACCTATTCTTTTCATATTGTCACTACTTCATAGGATCCAAAGTAAATCCCCTCTAGTAGTGATGCACACATGCTCTAAAACCATGAGATGTTTTTGTCGAATATTTGGGTGTTATCATGGCCAATCTAGATCACTTGGATTTTCCACTTTGATCGCTAGAAAGATTCCTTATCCATTAATATTTCTTCCTAGGCCTATCAATAACTTGAGAGGGAGAGCAATATTGGTGATAAATATTCTTTTATACATTCTTGAGAGGATTCTATTAAGAAATTATTGTGCAAAACAATTAGTATGCCTTGGAAAATAATATAAACAGGTACCTATAAGCTAGGAAGGGATGGTAATTTCACATAGGTCCTTTGACCAACCATTTAATTCCCAGTGGACCCCATGTCTAAATAATAATAAATAATATTATTATTTACTTTAGATGTCATAAAGTTGCCAATAAAATAAATATCATTTCTTAACTAAATATATTAGTATTTATTTAAAAGATATTTAATATATCATTTCTATTTGAATCATTAACTTAGTCAAGTTTGTCCTCATAATATTTACCAGACTTGAATAATAAATATTATCTATTGATAAATAAATGACGAAATCAAATAAACTTTAATAATTACTAAATCAAAAATGGAATTAATATTTATTTCATCTTGTTAAAATCAAATAGAATTTAATTGAGATCTTCAGATACACTTATTACATGACCCTCTAGGATTCTCTCTCAGTGGCAGTGGACCGAACTTGTCAAAAGTCCAAATTTAGCATCTAACAACTTGTTAAGGAACACATATAGAGAGAAGTTAAATGTCACAATGAAAATATCCACATAATAATTCTCACTATTTAATATAATCCATTTATCTCAAAATCTATGATCAAGCAGGTTGGATACTTTATATTATCAACATATATGCTCGATCACTCTTTCTTTGACTTTATAGAACTCAACTCATCAAAATGACACCATGGACATAGACTTAATGTGACTGTTCAACTTCTATTAAAGGTCCTAAGATATTAAATTCTATTAATTTATAAGTGATAAATTCTTCTCTCATTATTCATTAATCACATACCACTCATGGTACACCCAACGTAACCTACCTGGCCGTGAATATACGACATCACCATTTTCATCAATACATCAAAAAATGTGACTCATGATATGAATTAATAATAATCTTTGATCCTAAGTATCATTACACATAATTAAATGTATATGAATATCCAATTACATGAAAATATGTGGAATTCCTACAGTTAAGTCAAGTTCTCACACCCTCCTCTCTTGGAGATTTCCAATAGCGAACTTCATGAGAAGAAGTTCTAATGCCTCATAAACCTCCTACCCCTGATGGATAGTATTATCTATGTCTCATCAATTGATTTCATTCATCCATAGAACATATATTTAATAATATTGTCTTTTAAATTCAAGGATCATATCATAGCATGGAACTATTATGTCCTTTCAATGTGAAAAGTACCCTATGAACATTATCACATTAATGGAATTTAAAATAACACACATTATGTGATAAAATTATTTATTAATATTCAAACACTATGAATATAAATGTAATAAAATCACAAGGAAAATGGTTCTAGGTCACCAACTCCAACAAACTCCCACTTGCAATATACCCAACTATTAATGACCTTTAGTTTTCTAGCTCTCACATGATGTTTATGCTTCTACTAAGATATGGTTTTAATAAAGGGTTAAACCATTTTTTTCCTCCATGGATATTATTCCCATTATGAATTTTTCTCATTAAGAAAAATTACTCAAGATATGGAACTTATAAATTATGTGATTTTTCCTTAGATGAGACATTGGATCCTTAAAAAGAGCCACCACTATAGTGTTATCACAGTAAACAATGATAGGTTCTTGATTGGTTGGAACCACGTCAAGATCTTGGGAAAATTTATGAATCCAAACTGCTTCCTTAACTACATTTAAAGCTACAATATACTTAGGATCTAGTGTAGAATTGGTTACAATAGGATTCTTTGAGCTATTACAACTTAAAACTCCTCCGTTAAGACAAGATACATATCCTTCATATGATTTCATATCATCCTAGTCTATCTAGATACTAGAATATATATCCCCTGATTACTGGTTCCTTATCTCATCCATATAGTATTAACATTTTCTTATTATGCCTAAAATATTTTAGGATATCCTTAACAAGAGTTTAATGTTATTCTCCTAGATTATATTAATATCTACCTACCATGTTCAAATTTTAGGTAATATCATGTCTGGTATAGAACATTACATACATAATGGATCCTATTATTGATGTGTATGGGATGTTTTTCATCCTTTCTCTCTCCTATTGTGTATGGCGACACATTTTCTTGGAGAGATGTATACCATGTGACACTGAAACCAATCCCCTCTTGGATTGTTTTATACTAAATATATTCATTATCTAGTCAATATATATATATTGAATTGGTTTATAAATCCTTTTATATCTATGACACATGATCTTGATCCCTTAGATTTAGACTGCTTCACTTAATCCCTTCATAGAGAACCACTTTCTGAACCTCACCTTAACTTCCTATAAATGTGGTATTTCATTTTTGATGAGTAATATGTCATCAAAATATAATACTAAGAAAATGACCACACTCCCACTAATTCATTTGTAGACACATAGCTCACATTTTTTCTTTATGAAAACAAATTCTTTTATAGATTCAAAAAACTAAAGTTTCCATGAACTAGAATCTTTCTTTAATCCATAAATGGATCTCTGCAAATTTCATACCCTTTTGGAATCACCTAGATTCACAAACCACTTAGGTTGTTTCATAGATACATATTTCATGAGGTTTTCATTTAGTAAATTAGTTTTAACATCCATCTTCCATATCTCATAGTCATGGTAATCTGTAATAGAAAATAGAATGTTAATAGATTTAATAATGGAAACTGGAGAAAAGGATTCATCTTAGTCTATGCCTCAATGTTGTTTTAAAACTTTGTCCACTAATTATACTTTATAAGTACTAGTTTGACCAGCTATCTCCAATTTCATCTTGAATACCCATTTGAACCTAATGGTATTTATAGTGTAAAAATGAGAAATAACCACACATGGTTTTGATATATGGAACTTATCTCTAAATTCATGGATTTTTGCCACTTTACAACTTTTGATCCCTCTACTACCTAATTATAGAAAAGATGATCATTATTGTCAACCAATGATGATTCACCATCTTCTATTACTATAAAACCATATCTTATTGGTTATCTAACCTCTCTTGTGCTCCTACATAGTACTTGTGTCTCTAGAGTAACCTCTTATTCAAAAGGGGTGGGTGGAACTTACTCTTATGAAAACTCATGTTTATCTTGAGAATAAACTTCATCAAATTCAATCGTTATTCCACTATCCTTCTTTAGGATGTGTTCCCTCTCAAGGAATATAGATTTCCTTGTAAGTATAAACATTTTATTTGAGTCATCATATAATTAATGTCCCCCCATTTTATTAGGGTAACATATAAAGATACACTTCATGCCCTGGAGTGTTATTTTGTTTTTTGATCTTGCTTTAATGAACGTATCACACCCCCATGCACATGTATGTGGCAATAAGTATTTTTATTCATACATTAGTTTCTATATAATTAAATTCGATACCTTCTTCACTTGATTTAGTTTGTACATTGTAGTTTTTAATATATATCCCTAAAAGGGTAATGGAAGATTTTCATGCCTCGTCATTAACCTCACCATGTCCAACAAGGTGTGGTTCCTCCTTTCACTAAAACCGTTCTATTATGGTTTATAAGGATGAGTGATTTGGTATAAGATCTGACACTCCCATAAATAATCAAAGAACTCATAGTTAATATATTCTCCACCATGATATATTTAAAGATTATTTATCTTATTATAAATCTAATTCTCAACTTCATTCTTGAATTCCTTGAGTATATTAAAGGATTATAAATTATACCTCATTAAGTAAATGAAGCTATACCTACTCAATTAATTAATAAAATTAACAAAGTATGAGTATCAACCTATAGATTCTACTTGAAAAGGTACACACACATCAGTGTGAACCAATTCTAGAAGATATGTATCCCTTTTACCTTTATCAAATGATTTTTGTTTATATGACCAAGTCGATGATTCCACAATTTGGTGTGATATGATTCATTAAAATTTGATTCATTTTCTATTTACAACACTTGGTTTTCATAATTCAATAAATAAATACCATTATTAAGATGTGATATACCATAGCATATGATATCTTTGTAAAAATAGTATATTTTATTTCCAAAATTATATAAAAATTCATCTAGATATAAAGATGAGATAGTAATAATGTTTTTAGTAATATTAATCACCTAATAATAGTTCTTTAAAACCAAAATCATCCCTATTGGAAATGTTAGGAGGTAGTATCCAATGTATAGAGCATCCATCCTTTTCTCATTATCATTCCATAGATCCACCTCACCTATTTAAACCTTATATAATCTAATTGGTTCTACTATTTTGATACAAATGTGATCACCACATTCAATATATAATATCCAAATTATAGATATGGAAAGTTTAAACTAGATAATGAACTCAAATGTAGCTTCCCCATGCCTATTGTTATAGTTTCTCTTCTAGTGTCCCTTATTTACACATTTAAAACACACTACACATTATTCCAATGTCTGCCTTTAGATTTTCATCTTCTTAGAAGGGCAGTTCTTAGGAGACTTATACTTAGAGTGCGTATTAGGGTGATTTTATTTTCCATTCTTCTTATTCATAATAAAGACTTTAGTTTTTTCATGCCTCATTTCCTTATCTTCTTAATTAATTAAGGTGAGTAATTATGACAAATACCTCTCACTATAGATTATATTATAATTCAGAATAAAACTAGATAATTTGGGAGGAAGTTAAGAAAGCACTAGATTAATGAACAACTCATCTGAGAGCTTAAAGCCCAAGATTCCCATGTTCTCTATATAGTCAATCATCTAGAACACATGAGACCCAACTGGTGATCATTCTCTAAGATTATACATAAATAGTTCCTTGGATATCTCATGCCTCTCTTTCTTTTCCTTCTCCTGATATAAATCATGGATATGGGAAATCATGGTTTATGTATCTATTTCTTCATGAAGCTTATGGAGATCAATACTCATGGATGATAACATCAACCCTTAGATATCTATTTCATCATACAAGTGTTTCAAATATAGAGAGATATATTTCTCACTTGTCTCTTCACCAGGAACCTAGTAAGAGGGAACTCAGACACATAAACCTTCCACTCTTGGTGTAGTACAATGCGTAAATGCATGTACTTTTCTTAGAAGTTACTATAGGTGATAATGTTATCTTTATCAAGAATAGATCATAGTGATAATATCTTTGTTACCATTTTCTATAATAAATAAGACTATATTATTAGTACTTCCTTGATTACCAAATGTGTGACATAATAAATTTATTTATTAGTCTTCCACTATTTTAGTGAACCCCAAAAACCCTCACCATTGGATTTATAATATCTCATCACTTGGATATTTTAGTGTTAAGGATCCATATTTACTTTATCATAACCTATAAAGAGGCCTAAAAAGATATTAAAATGTATTTAGGTAGGTTGGTAATGTCAACTTCATTAACTCACAACTCCTTGTTCCATTGAGTGGAATACCCGATCCTAAAACTCTAAGATTGGATTTCCTAAAGACTTTCCTCTTAGTTTCACTAAGTCTCATAGAGATGATAAATAATTCAATCCAACTAAAAACTTAAATTAAAACTCTATGTTAATATAAATCACCCCAACGAAGGTTGCTCAAGAAGTTTTAACTATTATTTTTATTTTAATTCTAATAATGGAAGGTTGTAGTGATTTAATATTTTAGTTGAGGGATTTTTATCCTTATTCATAAATTTATTTATTTTATCTTATAACATGTTTGTTAATATCAATTTGATTTTAGTTAAGTGATTAACCATGTCCAATAAAATATTTATTCATAATCTGATTTTATTTTATAACATCTTTCGTGCTTGTTAATTCATTTATTAAGTGATTGTGTAGTGTCCAAAAATATAAATAATTAACCAAGAAATTGGAAAAAATAAAAAAATATAAAGTGTAATGATCATGAGATTTAACTAGAGGTTAGTTTATCAAGGGGATCATAAACTAAATTTGGCCTTAAGGGGAAACTCCTTAAACCCATATGGTTAGATCCACAGCATTTCACTTATTCTCTTATGTATCTCCTTGGGTGGTTTTACCTTGGATATTAGAATCAAACCATATCCTTTCACTTGGTAGCTCCATCCTTGCATATTTTTTTACTCACACACAGGTGAGGGGGTCCAAAATATTAGATAAGGGGTACATAAAAGAAACTTTGGGCATGCAAGCCCTTAAATAATAAGGTAGGGATGACTCACGATCCATCATTTTAATTTAATAAAAATAATTATGAAAACCAATTAAATTAAATTAAATTAAATTAAATTTATGCATAGTTCAGTCAAGATCATGATCATTCACACATGCAATGAATATGAAAATGTAAACTAGCTGGTATTCATTTCAATTTTGTTATTAATTATTAAGATAAATCCCAGAATTAAATAATTATGTTATTAACCAATTAATTCATTATTATTTTCATAGTTCACCTGAACATTCCTAGAGAATCCATCTTTTTTAGTTTTAAACACATAAATTCATTTAAATTAGTGCATAAAATGTACTTGGAGACAATATTGCATGTACTCATCTAAAGTACACATCATCTTGAATATTTATTATCATTTATTGTATAAATACATGGAATTTAACATATAAAGCATGGAATATATTTATATAGCGTTTAATTCCATATGTTAGGTTGAGTAGTCAATTTGGCATATAACACATGGAAATGTGTTAAATACCATGGTGCATACTATTTTAATTACCATGTATTAATCAGAATTATTATGAAAAATATTCATGATGTGTATTTAATAATTAATATATAAATTAATTGGGAATTTAATATTTTGTAAACACCACCACATAGAACATACACTGGATATGTAATTTAGTTTAATGTTGTAATTAATTTTATTCTATATAAATGTGTAACAGCTATCTATGATGTAGGCCTAGGGACTCAACATGCATAACTTGTGAATTATTCTTAATGGATTTCTAGTGTCATGCCCAAACCTGGATTGCATGAATAACCCCAAGTGGGGGATGCTACATGACCTTGGGTGCACCTCTACATGTGCCAAATTCTACCAACTAGAAATGAGGGGAAAACCAAAATATGGGGAGACTATTCCCATAAGTAAGCTCGAGGGTTATGCTTATATTCTATAGAAATTTAGGAATGAGTCGTCCATACAAAAGACATCCCAAAACCTTGTAAACATAAATAGGGATCCAAGACACCTCCAGTGGTCTAGAATATAAAGTAAAAAAATCTACATAATTATATGATGCAAGAAAAACATAACAAGAATCAGTGGTAGGTATAATAGTTAAATTATTTAAAAGAATATTCTATACAAAACAATCCCTCATCTAACCCTAACTACATAAACAATGAAATCTACCACCAATATCACATAGTATTTACATGATAGTTCAAGAACCCTAACTAAAATCAGTAAAATAACTCATTTCAAGGGCATATTTGGCTAGGCATTCTATGAAATCAAAGGAAATCCTATAAAAACAGTAATGGGAACCATAGACCAGTAATTATATCAACTAAAAGTAAGTAATGGCCTAAGTCCAAACTAAAATACCTCATTCCTGTACCTAGACCTCCATAACTTATTAGAACGCATCACTTATCCAGCTCCAAGAAACTTATTCCTTGTGATAAAATAGAAAGGTCTTACCATATAAAATGAATCAACACTAGGTACATGGTTAGGGGGTGAGTCCAACTACCTAGTAAGAATCCTCAATACCCATATATATTTAATACTATTATGATCAAGTGGATATGCATGTGGTATATTTAAATAAGTGAAATCGCATTTGTGAAACACACAAACCTAGAAACATGAAATGAAAAGAAAAAACAAACATACATGTTGGGTTATCATTTCCTAACCAGGCCACCATGAACTCTAACCATACCTGCTTTAGCTTAATACCAAAATTCTATTATCTTGTGTCGCACATACCAACCCATACCTAAAGCTACAAGGTAGGGAATCCCCCAAGTTCTAAACACCACCCAAAGGTATAGGGTATAGTCTCACATATAGTCATCACATGTTTTGGAACATGACATAATTCTATCGCATCCCAGGTCAATCCACATAAGGCCATCGCACATTGTAGTCATGTCTCGGGTTTGGCCACACAAGGACATCATTCCCCATTATCACATCTCAGGTTAGTACATGCATGAACATCATCTCCCCATAATTAAATCTCAGATCAAGTCATTAAATACTATCATGTACCCAATGTCACATCTCTAGTTAGGTCACATGAGGCCATCATGCCTCGTCACCCAACCATCATCAACATCCCAAGCCACCAACCAACATACTTTTCCCTCAGGGGAATAACTAAGCCACGACATGTGTGTACACCTTTCATTTGATATTAGAAGAATAATTCTAATACAGACACACACATATATACAAAAATAAAATCCATAAAAATGAATTGAATTATCATGGGGATAGGCACACTTTCACAATCATTCCATGTTAAAACAGAGTTCCTAGAAGAACCCATTGTCAAACAAGGATACTAACATATGCAGTAGGGTATGAAAGAATACATGTAAATAAAGTATTTTAAGAAATCACATCAACCATACTATCCTAAAGACACATCATAAGCACAATTCTCTAGTGGAATCTCATGGATTCTCCCCCCACCAACCCTTCAGGGTCGCACACATGAACCTTGTTCATTAGTCCATTGCCTTCACAATTGAATTAGTTCATTACTCACACATTATATCTCATTTTCGGGTCACCTTTAACCCTAGAGAGTCACAATGCATCTAACCATACCTATCCTACACTTTATTACCAATTAAGTACATCATAAGATATAAAAAATTATAAACAACGTCATAAAATCAAGAAAAATACTAGTTGGTTACAAATAATACATACATATAGTATACATCTTTTGAAAATAGGCATTTCCCACACCGATCAAATAGACCATATCCATTTCCAACCAAACCCCATGAATTTTCCATTAGAATAAAAAAATCAATTTACTATTTATTTTATAAAGGGAAACTCTTAGAATATTACATGCACAGGGCCCTTGTCCAAAATCAAAGCAATTTCCTAAGACTGTTTGGAAATAAAATTTCAAAACCTATTTAGAAAACAAAAATTTTTTCTTTTAAAGTCACATTTAGGTCAAACCACTTTTTAAAAGCATATTTTAATAGAAACCATTTCCTTTTAAATCCAACTAGCATCCCAATATATTAGGTAAAACCACAAATGAAAATTAAACAATGTGTAAGTGAATAACATATTACTCACAAGCAAGGTCATGCAACATGTAGATAGATAATTTAATGTTCATCAATAAACATAAAATCACCAAACACTAAGATACTTAATATGAAAAGGCCACCTACCTCAATCGGAATTTTGATAATTATTCTAAGGTTTGTTTCAACCTCCACTGGGTCTATGACCAACTATCACACACATAAACATCAACAAATTAACTAATTTATCAATTAAATTAAAGACCAAAATTGGAATAAATGAGGTCAAACTCACTAGGTATTCCTATGATACCGAAAGCAAAATAAATGGGGTGAAATTCACTCTCAACGTACCTTTGAGACTAAACCTTGAAAAATCCATAAAATTATACCTAAATTAAAGGACACTTTTACCCAAAAAATGTTTAAAACCCTAAATAAAATCACAAAATGAGTTACCTTATGATGAATGATGAATAATTTATTAAATAAATCCTTACGGGGCCTCATCTAGGAGTTACATAAGAGATACCCTTGAAGAGGGATGATTTACCCATGATCTGATGAAATATCCCATCACAAAACCCTACGAGCCAAACCCAAATCAACCAAAATTGAAGAGAAGAATGAGGGAGAAGGGAGGAGAAGAGAAAGAAGGCCTTACCAAAACTGATAACACTTGAAATCATCAATAGTGGGGATAAAATTAGAGGATAATGAGGGGAGTTTGGGTGATATATGGTGAGGGGGGGAGAGTAGGACCTACCTCCTTGATGTAGTTGGGTCCTGTGACCTGATGGGGGGAGGAAACACTCCTCTCGGGTGAATCCAGGTCATGTAAAGGAGAGTGTGAGGTGGTGAGAATAGGGGGTAGAAAGAAGGAGATTAGAATGAGAGAGTGTGAGAAAAGGGGGACTAATTTCCCCTCTAAAAAAATTATTTTTATTATTTTTTTACTTCTCTTTTTTTTAATAGGGAAATTAACATGGTCTTTGTACGAGTTTCTTAAATCATGTGCTGAAAAAAAAATCACAACCCATAATGATTCCAGTCATTAAAAACACTCCATCATAATGTTTCTCATCCTCAAAAATCCATGGTAGTCATCTAGTTACAACTTCCAACTTATATTATCCATCATGTTATGTTAGCTAGCCACATCTCGTCCCGATGTATCAAAAATGCTTCCACCGTACAACTCTAGACATCTAACCTAAATACACTAGCCTCCCCCAAAACTTCAGTTTTATCTTCAAACTACATAAACTATTTCATAAATGATGCTAATGATATGGTCTCCACTTCACCACATCTAATCATACCCAACACTCCAGTCAGAACTCCTAGGATGACTTCATCATAAATTCTCAACCTCACTCATCAGCGCATCACCACATCACCTCACATGTTGACCTAAATTATAGTTACATCATCACATCATCAAAACACCTACACTAAAGACCAGTCCCTACACTTTATGTAATTCCTCAATTGGTTCATTAATCTACCACATTCACAACCTTACTGTACCAACGATGGCAATTCACCATCAATCTAACTCACTTTCAAATGAAATTTCTCCCATTTTGAAAATTGGGTTCATCTACTCATAAGGATACTTCCACCATCTCAACCTCTCTCTAAACAATTATATCTAACCTAATACCCCTCTAGTGTAATGGTAATAACTTCATGAATAATGTGATGCTCTCAACCATAGGAATATCATTGTTACCACCCACTGAAGAATCCAATACCTTTTCTTTGAGGCATGTGTCATGTACATCACTGAATGGAACAACTAGATGTGGAATTCTCACTTATTCTCAAGTTACAACATGAAACACCAATATATACTCATTTATAGATGATGAGAAACATCATCATTAACCAAAAATTCTCTTGAATTTTGATATTGATTCTCTTGTGTATTCAACATGCCACTATTACCAAATAAAAAGATAACACTCACTCTTACCCATTTATTTCCAAAATATAGAATCCTAAATGCTCAATTTTCCCTAAAAATCATGAATCATCAATACTCAATTCATCCCTCGTGTTTATGGTTCTCCCTACCATAAGGATCTACTAATGAAACCAAATCCACCCAATAGTGCTCCCCATTATATGGTTTGACTAAGAAAATACACCTCAAGATTTACAAGACATGGAACATCAAACATAAACATCTAACATTGATCCCTTCATAAGCAGATCCCACAATATATATGGAATATATGCTAAACATCTGAGTAGTTACTTAGCCATTTCCATCCATATGCTAAAATAAAAAAAATCTATACAGGAATCAGTTTCTTTATGGAAAAAATTCATGTAAACCAATCCACATCACACTTCCCGACCTCATTTGGTGGTCCTAAAGTAAACACACCAGATAATTCAGTCACTCAAAATCATAAATTCTGAGTCACCCTAGACAAGCATCTAAAATCCAAATAGATTTTCTTATACAGGTATAGGTTGTTTCTTCCAAAACCAATTTTCAAAACATTTTACACACACAAAAACTCACTAGTTTTAAAACCACCCCTTAGAATCCATGGGTTTTCCATCAAAAACTAAAATAACCAAAACCATATCATTGATAGCCTTATTTTTATGAAACCAACCCTATTTCCAAAAATGATTTTGAAACTAATTTATAGAAAATTTTCAAAAACATTTTCCTTATACTTTTCAATCATCATAAATTCCAAAACCATTTTAAAATCACCAGCTCCATGAGACAATTTGGTAAAGATATATGCGCACTCCCGCATGAATTATTATTCAAACAAGATTTTCTCAAAAACCACCCTTTCAAAAAACCATTTCCCTATAGTGGACAAATAAAAACATCACAAATAATCAATAAATCAAGCCCCTAACATCTATTATTAATCTAGCCACCACTTATAATACAAGCAATAGATCATTGATCATATCATAAGTTACTTTAATTAATAATGGATTTAAAAAAGGAAATATTGTCAACAATACCACCCATAGATATGTGTATCATGATCATATCATCCCACTATCATGATGCATGAACAAATAACTGGATCTCAACTAAGCCCTATAACTCATTTAGAGTCACATCCATCCCATATAGGGATTCTCAGTCCAACCCAAAACCTCACTCATATAAGAGTACCTAGACCTGACATTGGACATCCCCTAAAAACTCGGGTTTCCACTAATCTTAAATTGTTCATTCATGTACTCAATCTACCTCCCAATTTCTGATATCCTATCTCCATCACTAGTTGACACTATCCATCTTAAAAACACACTCTCTGATGCCACATTTTAATATCCTGTCCCAAATCTCCATAAAAACACCTTAGTTGGGGATGCTAAAGGACCTTAGTCAAGACTTCATATATTAAAAAGGCTAACAACTAGTGGTGAGGGGATAACATAATTATGGGGAGACTATTTCCTCAAGTAAGCGTGAGTTTTATTCCCAAATTCTACTAAAATTTCAGCATTACCCATTAATATGATGGACTTCCTAAAATCCTATAAACATAAATAGGGATCCAAGAGTTCCCTTGTATTATAGAATATAAATTATAAAAATCTATATAATTTATAATGAATAAAAAATATAACAAGAAATAGAATCTGGTATAACAGTTAAAAATTTAAAAGAACAATCTAAAAAACAAACCATCAGCTCACCCCAACTCTCCAAACAATGACATCCACCACCAGTATCACCTGGTCTTCACATATATAGTTTTTCCACCAAGAACCATAATTTAAAGAATTAAAGGGACTCATTTAAAGGTAAAATTTGGCTAGAAATTCTAATAAATCAAAGTAAACCCTATAAAAACCAATAAAGGGAACAACATGTTAGTAATGATACCAACTAGAAATAAATAATGACCATATGACAAACTCACATACTCATGACAAGACCTCAGCCTCCATAACCTATCAAAATTCATCACATATTTAGATCTAAGAAACTTTTTCCCTATTATAAAAAAAAGGTCTACCTGAAATAGATATGCCCTAAATCTTTGTATATATATGATATATATATATATATATTATTAAAATTATGATGTTCATGCATGGTATATCATTTCGTGCAACTTAAATGATAATTTTTTATAATTTATTATTCTCCCATATTAGTTATCATTTATTATATCATTTCAGGAGGTGAAATGTATGGGAGGTGAAATATTCATATGATGAATGTATACCATCCAGAGAATCTATTTATCTATAATAACACATGAATAAATTCAGTTTCAATTAAGGATTATCCTTGATTACCTATATAATTTACTTCCATGAGATGGTGGTAGATATAGATGATTATCCTTCGTAAAAAATCCCTATACCCAATAGATTTATTTAATATTCCTACTTTGTGTACGAGGTACTAGTATAAAATGCAGGTTGGAGAATCTCACTTGAATTTTGAGAGATTTAGGTGCAGCTCGTGGATGTCTACATAAGTGGGATACTTTTTTTCCACATAGTGATATCTCTAAAACTAATCAGGTGAAGGAGGTCAAGATTTGATGTAGTGGATATTCAGTGTAAGGTGTGATATATTTACAACATCTTTTTCATTTCAATTTTATCATGTGTTTCATATTATATTGCATAGAGATCATTGGATTTGGTTTAACTACTTCTTCTTGATTAAACAAATGTTGTTTAATCTCCATAGAAACTTAATAATTGTATTGAATTGATCCATGTTTATGTTTTATGAATATTGTGATGAAATAAATAATTTAATAAAAAAATAGAGAAGTTCGATGTTTTTTGGAAATTAGATTTCATGTAAAGGGTTTACCCTTACATAGTTGGGCTACATAATGGTAACCAAGACCTTACCCTTACACAGCTGAGATGGGTAAAGGTAACCATGGATTTACCCTTACATGGGGTAGTTTGTGTAAGGATCGTTGAGTCATACCCTTATGTATATTGGTCTACATAAGGTTCACCTGGCATTACCCTTATATAAGTAATGAAACTCGAGGCTTACCTTTATGTGAAGTATTCACATAAAGGTGGTCAGAATAGTTACCCTTACACAAATAGTTTTCGTAAAGGTAGTACATGAGGGTAATCAGGTTTTTCCTAAATCTGTATAAAGATAAAACATGATGTTTCCTAACACATTTTTTGTTATGTAAAGGTAATGGTGGATTTTAAAGGTTCGTGTAAAGGTAACTGGACACTTACCCTTATATAAGTTGTGACTTTGTAAAGGTGACCAATATAGTTTCCTAACACAATGGTGCCAAAATTCCATATAAAGTTAAAACTCAGTGTACCCTTACACAGTTCTGATTATATAAATTTAAGAGTTGACCTACCTTTATACAACAGCTCTAGAAATGGTTTACCATTACGCAGAGTGTATGTGTAAGGGTAGGTGATCTTACCTTTATGTAGGAATGGGTTCCTATATAAGGGTAAACTAAATTTTTTCTAAAAACATTTTTTTAACATATTAAATGGTTTTAATGATTTATAAAATGTTTATAAATCATTATAAAAGGTATTTTGATCTATTTTAATTTATAAAAGGTTAATAAATTAATTAATTATAAATTTTTATGAAACATTTTATTCCCAAATATTAATTGTAAATATTTAAATACCTATGAAAAATATATGAAATGACTTATGATATAGAAATAAAATTACTTATTTATAAATAATGAATGATAATTTTTAAAGAGTTATAAATTATAAAATAAGACCAAAATATAAAAAAAATATTTAAATTATGAATTGTTTATAATTAATTATTTTGAGTTCTTAAAAATAAAAGGGGCCTTGTTTGGATATTATTTAAACCACATAAAAACGTTTTTTTATGATGGATATGATTAATGTTTAAATAATAATTGTGTATAAGATATTTAGATTATGTAAACTGTTTAGATAATATAAATTTGATTATAAATAATTTATAATTCATATAATATCATATATTTAAAATGTAAATGTCATATAATGTGTAATATAAAAGAGTTCATATTAAAATTATTATAAATTTTTTTTATTCAAAATTATAGAGTGTCCATAATGTTAAAGTTGAAATTGTAAAAGGGTCTATAGTTATCTTTTTTTAACATGTTGGGGTCGAGGCCCCTTTTTATACCTTTTTAGAATGGTGAATGGGGTTGTATATCTATCACTCCCGGCTTACTCATGAGGATTACTCCATGCCTTTACATCAACTGTTCATGTACCTTATGCATATGATTCATTTGAATGTGTATGAATATATATGAATTCTATTTTTTTGTAACACAAACTTATGGGTTGTGTAAAGAGTTGCACATCAATATGGTTTGAACATATTGATTTCCTGGAGGGAATAGGATTCCAAACTAAAATCACTTGAATAATGCATGAATAAAATTGAATAACAGTATAAAATATGGTGAGATTAAAATCTCATTCAAATACTAAGTGTAATATTCCTTTCTAAATCAGCACTTATCAAGACATCGATCATACAACTGGGTAGGTCATGTCAAATTTGGGTTCCCCTATATTATCTTGTGTTTGGAAAGTAATGATAGGAGATATTGGTACATCCTTGGGTAGGTCATGCCAAAGTTGGGTTCCCATGTATTTTCCTTTATTAGATTTTTTGTGCTTGTTTTACGTTACACTAGCTAGGAGACCCTAATAGGATTTAGTTACCAAATGAATAGATTTGAGTTTATCCATATGATGGATTGGATGAAGGTTTGTCATCTTGACTATCCAAGATTCATATATTATATCATTGGGATGATGCACTGCCAAAATAACTAATTGGTCAGAGAAACTTCAAATCGGACTCATTACTTAGTGAAATATGAATCTTATCCCACTAATAGATATGATGAATTTCATAAAGGGGAATAATTTTAGTGGGATCCCATTTAATAAAATTCCATATTAAATGATTAATAATATATAATTAAATATTTTATAATACTTGATACTCATCTGATAAAATCTTCTATTGTAGATAATATCATATTAATCATCATAAAGATAAACTTCATAAGTAATCCTTGTAAGGATAATCATAATGTAAGGTAATCCTAAAACTAGTATCTTAATAAAAGTTATTAATTATAATTATATGTTTTTGAACTATTCCTTCCTCAGTAACCAAGTCTTGAAATTATTCAAAAAGTGAATCCAGATGCTTATGGAAGTATAGAGTGATTCATTTAAGGTTTCAAAGGCATTAGATGCAAAATAACCAAATGAATATTAGTCTCCACTCATGAAGTCAATATTATTGGGTATACCGATTATAGTCTCATATAATCTATATGATTGGGTGTGTCAAATGATATTCAATATGATTTAATATTTCAAATGACTTGGTGAAATTAAAAGTTCCTTAAAACTTTAATGGTTATAGAAATAAATTCTATTATTCTGATAGATATATAATATCAAATATATGGTTTAAATGTGTTGTAAATAAACAAAAGGTGATAAATAGAAAAGGAATTGAAGTTTGGATCTAAAATATTGGTTACAAGTAACGGAGAAAAGGAGTTTCTTTATTGATAACTTAGATGCTTAAATATTGGATGAACTTGTTATAAGAGGTGTATTATCTCATTTCTCTATTATGAAGATCATGGAATCAATTTTTTTAATAAAATGATGTGAGGTATTTTTATACACATATTTATGATTTTTTTAATTCTATAACATGTTTTAAGGGGAGACTTTAAACATATTTTTCTGGTTAGGTAATTTATCTTATTTTCATCTATGGAAATGTTTTGACAATATGATTAAAATCAAATAATTTTTTCCCAATATTCTCGAAGTTTTTGGGAATATAAATATGAACTAGGTATATGATTCCTAGGTTCTAAAGTATTGTATAGACATTAAAAGTGGGTAAAAGTTTAAACTGGAAGAATAAAATTTGGTTTAATAAGTTCAATAATGTTTCTTTAAGAAGCCAATCAATGCCATTGAAACCTGGATTTGTTAGGAAACAAAAGTTATAATTCAATATTATTGTATTATCCATGATATACCTAAAGGATTTTTTGAAACTCCATGGAATTTACATATTAGGTGTGGATGTTAAAAAATTTAATTCTTCAATTTTGAAGTGTATCTGAAACTGAATGTATATTTTACAAAGTATTGTAAATATATAGGAGTTGAGAATCAAAGGAAAAATTGATCGAGATTGTATTTTATATTCCTAAGATATAGTAAATATTTACTGTATAAAGTATTTGAATGTAAAGGTTTTTATTAATCTCAAATGTATTGAATTAAAAGATGTGTATCTTTATCTCATTTCCCTTATGTCATGAGATAAGTTGTTTGATCGCAAATATTTTTTTTGAATAAGTATGATATGATTAATTGTATACACATGGTTTATGATTCATTAATTTATATCACATGTTTTAGGAATAATATATAGATAAAATTATTTTATCCAGGATAAAATGTTTATCAAAGTATTTGTTAAAATATGTGGGAATATGTTCTCACCACCCATTGGTGGTATATTTTAATAAAATTTTATTTTCAAAAAGGAAAGGTTCCAAAAATATAGAATACCATATATGATATTGAAATAATATTTTATTTTTTAAATATTCCTACTAAAATGAAATAAATGTTACTTCCTAACACAATAGGATTTTTGCATCTTAGAAATATATTCTGAAAATAATATAATGTATAAGAGACTAGTGGGAGTATGTTTGGACTTAGAGAAGTTAATATTTAACAAATAAAGTTTTTTCACTCAATATCCTAAAAGAGTTTATAATATGTGATGCTAAATAAAAGTGTAAAGAGTTTCAATTAGTTATTGTGAAAATTTAAAGACACTATTTCTTGAAGGATTCTACCAGTCAAAATAAAAATTGAATTACACTTGACATCATAAATAAATTTAGGTCATAAATGTAAATGGTTACATTAGTTACTATAACAAAGTGTTATCAATTTATCCTAAAACAACTTAGGAGGATCGATAAACAATAATGTAAGTAGTTATATTATTTCAAGGAAAAGTTTTATGGAATAGGATTCTAAGGATGATGATGATGAACTTAGAAAAATTTCTAGGTAGGAAACAATAGTTTACATCATAATATTTAATGTTCTTAAGTTGAGAAGTTTGAATGTGTTTGAAGAGTTGTACAATTTGGTATATGATTCCTAAGTATCACAATTATTTAAACTAACTTACTTCATATATGTTTCTCACTAAAGAGTTTAGTTTGAGGGTTTTATCATATGGTCACATAGAGATGTAATGTGGTCACATAGATATGTGACATGGATTGCATATGATGTAATGAGTTAATAAAACCCAAAAAGTGAAACTAATATAAGGAAGATTTGTCATTTTATCATACATGATATGACAAATGTGTGCTTATATTAGTATTCTTAAAGAGTTTGAAAATATTGAAATGTATCATATTAAAAGAAAACCTCCATTTTATCATCTATTCATGTTGGATACATAAATATATATATATATATATACATTTCATGATGTGTGATGATTATTAAACTCTCAAAGTATGACTTTGAGTTTATCCTAGACTAATATAGGTTATGATGAAATGTTAAGGTTAGTGCAAGTAGGATTATTTTATAGAGATACAGAATATGCTCATGAGGTACAAAAAAAGAATAATATATTATTTTTGTGTGTTGGATGATGTATTAAGTATATCACAAAGTGTCATATATAGATGTATTTGTTATACTAGGGGGTGCATGGATCATATTTGAGTCCCCACTACCTGGGCATGGAAATATACCTAGCATGATGATATTTATACTTTGATACCTTACTTCACAAGTCTACATATTGACTTAACCAATATTGGGGTGTTTGGGTATGTTTATGATCATGTCATTGGTTGGAGATTAAATGAGATGGGGTTTTCCCTCTTTTGTGATGAGTATGACAATTGGTCCCTCGATTAAGGTAGACAATTGGAATGTGTGACCACACCTCGATATTATATATCTATCTGGGTAAGGGACATGTGATGTGTTTATCTATAAGAATCAATGACAAGTGATGTATTCATTGATCATATCAGTATACACTTAGATAATTGAGAATGGATGAGTTGGCTATATGGGATTTACATGCTCTGTGTCCTGGGTCACTCGATCCCTTAAACAAAGGGAAAATAAGAGAATGCATGTTTTCATATGATGTAGACCGGTGGGAACACATATGGAGATACATGTGTTTGATGAATATCATATCAAGTCCCTTTATATATTGAGTAGCATTGATGCTTTTATAGAGGTCTCTCTTTGATTACACTTATGGATCCAGAGATTTGTATTTGTTGTCAATGTTATAAAGGTCGGAAGGGTCACACATTTTTCTTGAATTAATGGGGATTGAGTTTGACTCATAGAGTGACTCTCAAAGTATTTTAGAGTTAATACAAAAGTGTTTTGGATGGGTGTTCACAAGGTATTTCATATGATGTGATACAATGTGAAGTCAATGACATCTTTACAAAATAGTTTTGGAAGATATCAAAAAGGGGTTTTGGATATGGTTTCACAAGTTATTTTATATGATATAATATAAGGTGAAATGGAATAAATTCTATCATACCTCGGTATAAATGGGATATTAAAAGAGATATGTCATAAATCCTTATATACATATGATATATATATATATATATATTGCATGAAAATTATGATTTTCACACATGGTATATAATTCCATTCAACTTAAATGATAAAATATTTTCATTTATTATTATCTCATATGAGCTATCATTTATTATCTAATTTCATGAGATGAAACATATGGGAGGTGAGAGATTCATATAATGAATTTATACTATTTGAAGCATTTATTCATGTATAATAATGCATAAATAAATGAAATTATAATTAAGGATCTTCTTTGATTTCCTATATAATCGATTTTCATGTGATGGTAGTAGATATAGATGATTATCCTTGGTTAAACCTCATTATACCCAATAGATTTCTTTCATCTTCCTACTTTTCATACGAGGTACTAGAATACCATCGAGTTTGGTAGATCTCACTAAAACATTGATAGATTTAGTTGTAGCTCATGGATACCTACAGAGGTGGGATTCTTTTGTTTTCAACTTAGTTATCTCTCTCAAACTCATCAGATAAAGAAGATCAATATTTGATGTATCAGTTATTCTATGTAGGGTACTCCAAATTTATAGCATGTTATTCATTTCAATTTTATCACGTTTTTCATATTATCTTGTATGGAGATCATCATATTTGGTTTAATAAATTTCTCTTGATTAATTTTTTTTATTAATCTCCATCAAAACATAACATTTCCCATGTATAAAGAATTGAAACTATGTAAAAGGGCATGGGGGTGTGTCCAATGACCTAGTAGGAATCCTCAATTCCCATACATATTGAGTTTCATTATGATCAAGTGGATGTGCATGAAGTATACATAAATGAATGTAGTTGTGTTTGTGCAAGGCCCCCATATGAAAAAATAAAACTAAAAGAACAAAAAAATATGCATGTTAGGTCATCATGTTCTAAATAGAACACCACAAACCCCAACCATACCTACTTTGGCTTAATTCTATAATTACATCATCATGTTTCAAATGTACCAACCCATACCTAAAGTTATAGAGTAGGGTTACACCCAAGTTCCAACCACCACCCAAAGGTATAGGTTATGGTCTCATGTTTAATCATCACTCTCTTAATAAAATGCCATAATATTATCACATATTCGGTCAAGATACACAAGGTCATCACACCTTGTAGTCAGGTCTCAGGTCAGGCCGTATGAGGCCATCATTCCCCATCATCACATATTGGGTCAAGTCATGAAATACCATAATATCCCCACCATTTCATCTCTGTTCAAGTCATATAATACCATCATGTCCCTTAAGTTACATCTTGGGTTAGGCCACACAAGTCCATAATGCCTCATTATCAGTATCAGCACAACCATCATCATCATCATAAGGCATATTCATACCTACTTTCCACTCAAGGGACTAACTGATTCATGTTAGGTCCACATATCATTTGATACCAAAAGTATAATTCCAATAGGGTCACACACATATATACATAAATAAAAGACATGACAAGAATAGAATTATCATGGGGCTAGACACACATGTACATTCATGTCATGTAAAAGCAATTTTCCCATAGGAATCCATCACTGAACATGGATACCAACATTTGTAGTAAGGTACGCAAGCATACATGCAACCAAATAATTTTATGACAGCACATCAACCATACTAGACCATCGACACATTTTAAGCATAATTCTCTAGGGGTAACCCACAGATTCTCCCCCACCAACCCCTTAGTGTCACACACATGAACCTTATTCATTACTCCATTTCCTTCATAATAGAAGAAGTTCATTACCCACACATGATATCACACTCTTAGGTCACATTTAACCCTATTGGGTCATAATTCATATACCCACACCTATCCCACACTTTAGTACCATGGATGTACATTATTAGAGAGCACACATTTTAAGAAATATCATACAATTAATCCATACACTAGGTGATCACAAAAAATACATACATCTAGTATACAAGCTTTTTAAAACAGGCATTTACCACGCTGGGCAAATGGACTAAAACCATTTTCAACTAAGTCCCAAGGGTTTTCCTTTATAATCAAAAAATAATAATTTATCATTTATTTTATAAAGGGAATATCCTATTGTGTTACATACACAACACCCTTGGCCAAAATATAATCAATTTCCTAAGATCATTTTGAAATACCGTTTCAAAAACATCTTGGAAAACAAACACTTTTCATTTTAATGTATCATTCGAGAAAAACACCTTTTAAAACTATATTTTAAAAGAAACCATTTCCTTTTAAATAAAACCCACATCCTAATTTATTAGGTAAAACCACACAAAAAAATCAAACAAAAGAAAATTTTATAACATATTACCCACAAGAAAGCTCATGCAATATGCAAACAGATAATTTAATGTTTATAAAATAAAAATAAAATCACTAAAGACCAAGAGAATCATTATGAAAATGACACCTAGCTCAATTATAATTTCAAAAATTAGTCTGAGGCTTGTTTCAACCTCCACCGATTCCATGACCAAATCTCACACACATATCTATTAACAAATTATTAATTAAAAAATTTAAATTATAACCCAAATTGGAATAACTGATACAAAATTCACCAGGAAGTCCTACAATATTGAAACCAAAATCAATGGTGTATAGTACACCCTAGGTACACCATTGATCCTAAGTCACACAAAATACATTAAATTAATACCCAAATTGAAGGTTAATTTTACCCAAAAATTGTTATAAACTCTAAATAAAATCATGCATCAAGTTACCTCATGATAAAAGAAGAACAATGACTTTAATACATTCTAATGGCACCTCCTTTATGATCTCTGCATGAAATCCCATTGAATTGGGATTATTTTTTCATGATCTAGTAAAATTTTCCATCACAAAACCCTATAGTTTAAACCCAAATCAACCAAAAATGAAGAAAAAGATGAGGAAGAAGGGGGGATATGGGGAATAAGGCATTACCCAAACTGATTTCACTTGAAATAATCGATAGAGGGGCTAAAAATCAAAGTAAAATGAGGGTATTCGTGACCCAATCCTCCTTGGTCATGTATCATATAAGATAGGGTAAGGGAGGGGGGAACTACCTCCTTGGTGTAGTCAGTTCATGTGACACGATAGGAGGAGGATGTGCTCCTCCTGGGTGAATTTGGGTCATGAAAAGGAGGGAGTGAGGGGGAGAGAAAAGGGGAGATAAAAGGGGGATATTGAAGTGATATAGGGTGGTGAATGAGGGTCTAATTTCCCAGTAAAAATTTATTTTTATTTCCCTTTTTTACAGGGCAGATTGCATAGTATCTGTATGATTTTCCTAAATCGTGTGCTGAAAAAAAACACAACTCGTAATGATGTGGTTCATAACAAATTGGGTGAATATAGGATCCATAGTGTGAATACACTACCATATAATTCTCATTAGTAAGTTGGAATGTGGAATGAATTTATGGTGTTATGTGTAGTCAACCACACAATTCCACCACAAACCATGTGAGATTCACAGGGTGAACTTAAAATTCACATCATGAATCTCTTGACTATCATGTGCCTTATTTCCATTCAATAAGTTTCATGAGCCTTGTAAGATATATGGAAAGGTTTGATGAATGTTTTTTCATGGTTTGAAACTTATATTCACATTCTGAATCCCTATAAACTTATCCATAGAACCTCATAATAGATTCTCCAATCATTCTTCACCTGTTATTATTATGTTTGAGATTACATGAAACTAAACGGTCATGTAAATAAATGAAAAAAATTTGATACAAATTTCATATTAAATAATGAATAAACTATAAATAAAATACTAACAACAAATGCATAAAACTGATCAACAAATAATAAATTATTATAAATTATTATGTGATTATTCTAATATAACTTGAAGGTTCTAAGGTGTAGGGGAAGTGACATCAGGCTCATGCTAAGTAATATTTTTCAATAGAATCATTATATTTATTTATATAACTAGATGAAGAAAAATCTAGGTTCCCCATAGATATTATCTTTACATAGAATTTATAATTAATTTAAAAATAATAATTACCACATGGAGAAATTATTCATTCATTTTTTATGATACAATAGACCTATTCTTATCGTACTGTCATTTCATTGAAGAGACCAAATTAGAACCCCTCTAGTAGTGATCCAAATGTTCTTTGAAACCTTAGGATGTTTTTTTCAAATATTCAGGTGCTAGTGAAATCGATCTGGATCACTTGCAATGTTCGCTTTGATCGCTGGAAGGATTCCTTATTCAAGAATAACTCTTCAGAGTTCTCTTGAAAACTTTATAGGAAGATAAGTATAGGAACTTGATGTTCTTGAGCCTGTTTTTGAGAGGATTATCTTGATAGATTTTTTTTCACAACAATTAGCATGTCTTGGAAAATGGTGTAACTGATAATTTATTAGTTAAGATGTGATTGGTAATTGCACATATTCCCTTTGACTAACCATTTAATTCTCAGTGAACCCCATGTCAAAATAATAATAAATAATGTTTTTATTTATTTGACATGTGATAAACTCATGGATAAAGTAAATATCATTTCTTAAATAATTAATTATTTATTTATTTAACTGATATTTAATATATCATTTACAGTTTGACCATTAACTTGGTCCAATGAATCTTTCTTAATATTTATTGGACCTTGAATAATAAATATTATTCACCAATAAATAAATTATATAATAAAATAAACCTAAATAATTATTAAATCATAAAAGGAAGTTATATTTATTATAACTTGTTAAACTCAAATAAAATTTAACTAAGGTTTTCATATACACTTAGTGTGTGACCCTATGGGTTTCTCTCTCAGTATAATTAGACTAAAATTGTCTAAATTTCAAGGTTAGTGTCTAGTAACATACCAATGTAACCATAGAAAGAGAATTTATATGTCACAATGACAATGTACACATAGAAATTCTCACCATGTAATATAATCTCTTTGTCTTGATACCTATAATCAAGCTGGTCGCATACTTCATGTTATTAACCTACGTCCTCAATCACTCTTTCTTTGACCATATAAAACTGAACTCATTGAAAAAATGAAATGTTCATGGACTTAATGTGACAGTTAAACTTCCATTAAAGGGAATTAGATATTAACTTCCATTAATTTAGAAGGTATAAATCATTTCTTGAATTATTCATTAATCTCATACCACTTGTGATACACCCAATGTACCCTACCTGGTCATAAGCATATGGCATCACAATTTTCATAAATACATAAAAGAATGTGACCCATGGTATGAATTAATAATAATATTAGAGTATAAGGATCGTTACACACACATCTATTGACAGAAATATCTAATGACATAAAAACATGTGTAATTCCTATAATCGGGACATCCTCTCACACCCTCATCTCTTATAGATTTCTAAGGGAGAAATTTATCAGAATAAGTATCAATGTCTTATAAGACTCCTAACCTTGATGACTTGTATCATATTTGTATTGTTATATTATTTCATCTAATTTTATAATAATTATTTGAGAATACTATCATGGAGATTTAAGGATCTCGTTGTAGAAGGTAACTATTATGTCTTTTCAATGAAAAAAGACCCCTAAGGACATTATCACATTAATGGAATGAAAAATATCACACATTATGTGATGTGATTATTTATTAATATTCAAACTCTATGAATATATAATTAATAAAAGTACATGGAAGTTGCTTCTAGGGAACCAACTCCAATAATAAGTGATATAAGTACCTTTCATAATTTTTTTTGTAAAATATTCCTTATTGAAAAGGTTTTTTTATTTTAACTTATCATTTTTCTTTTATTAAGAATTATTATTAGATAAATTATTTATTGAAACTTATGTAAGTATTTTTCTTATGAAAATAATACACAAGTGTCATTACTGGAGAAATGAACTAAATCACCCCCTGAAATGGGTGATTGTCATTGGTGGTGTAACACCCCAGGTAAATAAATAATATGACATCTTTATATTTATCCATACTTGTGAATCAAATATTAATATTACTTTAATGGGGATGCAATGCTCGATGGCGTACCCAATACGCAACAATGAGTTTCTTTGGAATCTTACGTTGCACTCTAATAATAAAATAATATTATTCTAAATGGCAGTTAACATGTAGTCGTTGTATTGGCAGGAATGGATAGAAATAACTAAAATATGATTATATATGTTTTTAAATGTTTTTACATTTATCCAAAGGCTTAAAATATGGAAAGAATTCAATTTTAGGCTTTTATATCCTAATTTTCACTAAAGGTTCACTTATCGCCTTTTGATGGAGAACTGTCATTAAATATAGTTTTGATCACTCTTATATATTCTTTTGGACCAAATAAAACTCTTCTTTAGAATCGGGACATCAAATTTTACTTTGTGTAAATTTTTGGTATTTTTCCGATAAAGTTCATTTTTTTTAATGAATAGTGTAAAATGTTGTATTTTAATTCAAAACCTCTTTTTAATCTAATTTTTTTATATGATTAGATTATCATTTAAATGGTTTTTAAAGTGAAATTAGAAAATATTTTTACCATTAAATCCAATAGTGTTCGTTGGAATTAATTTCACTTTGAAATCCGACTTAAACTAGTGTCAATCTTTTGATACTTATTGTTTCATAAAAACACGCTATGTGCTCTAACAGTGGGAATTAATTATTAAATTAATTAATGTGACTTATATGTTTTGAATTTTTTAAAATAGACTTAATTTTTGAATTCATAATATCAAATATAGCTTCGGGTGAATTTTTGGTAATTTTCTGAAAAACATCAATTTTTGATGAATAGTGAAACCACTAAGTGGTACTTATAAAAACTAATTTTCCGTTTAAATGAAATTTTTCCATCATTGTCTTTTGATTTTCAAAAATCTGATATTCATGGTTTTCACTAATAAGTAAAATGTGGTTCAATGGGACAAAAATAATTTTTCTGGTGAATAGTAACTTATTAAGTTTTTAATCGCGATTAGTGGTAATTAGTGTAGTTTAAGGTAAAAATAATGATTTAATAAAATGATATGAGCTTGACACATGTCCTAACCCTGTTGGTTGTGTCATGGCCGACCAAGACAACCCATGGGTCGATTTAGGGGACCCCATGGAGCCACTTGGGTGAGATAATGACTTTAATGCCTTTTTTTAAATAAAGGTGAAAATGAAACTAACATAAATTGTTTTACTAAAATGATTTTTAGAAGGGGTTATACTAATAATATTTTTGATTATAAATCTTAATTAGAAATATAAAAAGATTTTCTACATCATAGTATTTTTTTTTATAATTTTTAGACTTTAAATAAATTAAATTATTTATGACATCATGATGATGCAGTGATGACTTCATTATTTAACGATTTAAATAAAATGGAAAGATAATGTAATATCTAAAACCTACACATGTCCAAAACCTATTGGATGGGAATATTTCGAAGACTTATCATCTTATATTTGAAATATATCAATGTGGGACCTTAGAAATTAGAAACACTTTTGAAAATAAAATAATAGTTTCATGATTTCCAAAAGTGCCCCTCCTCTCCTCTTATAAAAGGCCCCCACCTCTACCTCATTTCACACACTCCTAAAGCCTTTGACTCGGCCATAACCTACCCATTTACTCTCTCCACATCCCTCTCCTCATCCTAGAGGATTTACTTTGGGCAGAATCCTTTCAAAGGAAGCCTTTAGGCTCAAATCAAAAGGAGTTACACTTTTAAAGGTAATTCATTCTCTCATGTTCATTTGTTTTATTTTGCTTCTCCAACCCCCTAAACTCTTTTTATTTATTTCTTTTGTAACAACTCCAGTATCTTAAATATACTAGGATTTTTTTATAAGAAGTATTCGAGCTACACTTACACACACCTTCATCTAATGGTCAAAGAACATACTGTTTCCGTGGATGGTGAATTTATGCCTCCCGAAACGATGATTGTTCAACATTCCTTTAACACCTTCAAAGGTGGCCATTAATATGTCACTATATTTATATATGATATATAATATGTTTATGTTTTCTTTAAGCTTCTTTATTTTTCATTTTGGGCATACCTTTATGGTTTCCATTATGGGTAAACACGATATCTTCATTTAAGGAAGTGTGGACTACCGCCCCCTCAAAGTGATGTGATTCGTTAATGCCATATGTGGGATGTGTAAAGGATGGATTTAAAGTTATTATATATTATGTTATACTGGAATTATAATATACCTCTATATCATTATTATTTAATTCCATTAAAGTATGAGATAGAAATGAAAGTAGCGTTCATGCGTACGTACGACTTACCGTCTCCATGAACGGTGCATTTCATTTCTTATCCCCAAATGTAATGTACTATTAAAAGTACATGTATATAATGGATATATATAATGAATTGTATATCTAAATGATTAATATAATTCTGGAATTAAAATATACATACCTATCATTTAGTTTTAATTCCATTAATATGACAAAGAAATGAAAGTAGCGTTCATGCGTACGTACGGCTTACCGTCTCCATGAATGGTGCATTTCATTTCATACCTATAAATGATTATGTAATATTATAAATACATGTATATGCTGGATATATATGATATATATGATATCCAAATCAGGAATGTCATTCTGGATATAAAGAACCTTTGACCACACGAACAACATGTAATTGTAAGAAGTTCACTTTCGACTTAAGAACCAAATATCGACAAAACAAACATTATTAACTTAAATGATTACATAATGTTTATAACATGTAAATAAGTGATATAAAAGGAATAATGAACTTGAAAAAGGTTCTTAAGCAAATATAAATTAACTCAAGTTTATTATTCAGGAGATTAAAGAACGGTCGGGTCAAGTCGGATATGAGGTAAGGGATCTTACTCCTCTCTTTCTTTTTAAGTGCACTTTTTTATGTCATTCCTTCTAAATCTCATCTTTCATGTTATTGGGATGTTCTTTTATATTAATATTACTGTAAGTTTTATGTTCATATGATGAGAGACCCTATTCTCTCTCATCAATCCATTTTGGAAGTTTTGAGTGGCGACGTTATGCTACCGAATTTTCGTAAGAGATCTAACCTCTCTCTTTCTTTTTAAGTACTCTCCTTTATGTCACTTCTTTTAAGCTCCTATTTTTTATGATGGGGGATGTTCTTTCATATTCCTCTTTCTGTAAATTTTGTTTTAATGTGATTAGATACCCTATTTTATCTCATCAATCCATTTTTGGAAGTTTTAAGTGGCGCCGTTAGGATGATGAGTTTTCGTAAGTGATTTTTCATCTCACTTTTATTCCCGTGAGATTTATGCAACATTTGCCACAATTTCTTTTGAGTGGTTTATGTAATGACCATTATTTTACTCATTATGTAATATTCTTTCATTTATGAGTATTT
This sequence comes from Viscum album, assembly GCA_963277665.1. Taxonomy (NCBI): domain Eukaryota; kingdom Viridiplantae; phylum Streptophyta; class Magnoliopsida; order Santalales; family Viscaceae; genus Viscum; species Viscum album. The sequence continues at coordinate 1,530,157,194 of OY728163.1, read as the reverse complement.
AAATCAATGATGTATTGTCCTTCTTTCACGGGGCGTATGTTTCGAAAGATACCCAAGTCGGTAAGGGAACCTTTCACCCTCCTTTTTTTTAAAAGACTTATTTTGTTTGGACTTTTAATTTACATATTTTTATGTTGGGATATGTTCTCATATATCCTTATTTATGTAAATTTTATGTCCAAGTGATGAGATACACTTTTTATCTCTCATCAACTCATTTTGATGTGATGTCGTTAGGCTGTCAAGGGAACTTCTTGACCCAATTTCGATTTCTTTGGGTTCAACATGTAGTTATTGAATATGCCATTCTTTGAATATGTGTGAATGACCTTTGATTATTTTACACTTAATATCCACTCATATTTGGTGTATTCGTTTGTCACACATAATTATTTAATTGATTTATCCTTAAACCAAGGATACCGTCTTTGTAGGGGACTTTGTCTCAATCTCCTTTCATTGAGGCATATTTCATTTTATACACAACTTTATTTTGTAATGGTCTATAAACCCCTTTTACTTTTACTTTTATACAAAGGGAATCTTTTTCTACGAATCGTTTTACAAAATGACAAAAAGTAATGTTTCTTTTAACGTACGCGGTGACAACGACCTTTTCCGCCGCCGTGAGTATTATTTGGTCTTTGGCTTCCTCAACAAGCCGTAATGTTTTTAGAATAAAATAAATACCATATACTATTTTATGTATTTTGGTATTGAAAATGGTTTTGATAAAGGATTCTATTATGTCAATATATTTATGATATATTGTGATTGAAATGTGGAAATGTTATCATTCCTTTATGTTGGTTTTATGTTTTATGATTTTATATTTGTACTTGGACATTTTAACGTGTGGTTACGTTATAAACCATATGACGGGTGGTGCCGTGAATACCAGGACGGGTGGTTATGTTATAACCTCCAATGCGTTGGGTATGGAAGTCGGCCGTATGGATATTCCATTATGTATGTATGGAAATTGGTCGTATGGCTATTCCATTAAGTGATATGTGTGGAAGTCGACCGTATGGTTATTCCACTTAAGTATGTTTATGTCCCAAGTTACCTTTATATATGTTATGTGTTCTTTATATGGGTTTTATGGTAATCCTTTGGTTACAAAAAGGTATGTAATGATACTTTATTCAGTGAAGAGTTTTTACTACTTCATGAAGGTGAAGGTATTACTTTGATAGAGTATACATGGTTTACTTGATGTTTGAAAAACTAACAGTTTTCATTCTTTGTGTATCCCTTACTGGGATTTTTAGGCTCATCCCAAGTTTTTGAAATGTTTTTCACAGGTCACGGGAAAGGTACATTATAAGATGATAGAGTCAAGGATGTGTCAATAAAGAATCCAAGTTTTATTTTAAATATGTTTCCGTTGATGGGAAGAATGAATACTGTCTTTTATGTAACCACTTTGTTTAAATGTGGAATGTAATGCAAGTTTCATGATCTAATTCTCTAAAACTCTAAACCTGAAAAGATCCTCAACGTGTAATCTTATAATAACTCAAGATTAAGTAAGGTTTAAGGCTGGGGCCTTATAGTTGGTATCAGAGGTCGGTTTAGATAACTTTAGAGGTTAGGGTATTCTCTAAGCATAAGTGACATTACCATAATGGTTTGGATTTTAGAAAGAGTCCTAGTTTTAGATAAAGTGAATGAGTAAGTATATCTTAGTGTTTATCTTTCTCATTAGTACATGATGGTTTTGTTGATATACTCACACTGACCTTTTTGGTTTTAGTAAATGGCTGGATCTAGCAGGCAACAGAGAGACAACAGGTTTGAAGGAAACTATGGTGGTTCTCTGATTAAGATACTAGATAAAATGGGGGATTCAATGAGGAATCTCATGGTTGTTATAAACCAACTATCAAGGAGTCATGATCAACCACTTGAACCTTGGTATGTTCTGTGATGCATCATGTATGAGATGACCAATCGATGTGGAAGTTCAGGTAATAATTATAAAGGTAACCATTAGAGTTTATATGATCCTTACTTTTGAGGTAATTATGGGTTATTATATGTTATGATGGAAAATGAAAGGCATGAGATAAACTCGAGGTTAAAATATGTTCTGTTTATTTTTGAAGATTTTATCTCTTTTTGGGAAATGTTTTAAGAATTATATAGTTTTGGAAAAAGGACAACACGCAGACCGTGTGACAACCCGTCGCGTCGGACAAAGCCGCGGGAATCGAACCCACAACCAAAGTGTGACTGGTATTTATCGCCTACCACTAGACTACGTGAAGTCCCTGGTCAGTTTGAATAATTCTTTTTAGTTATATGATTTTATGAATTAAGAGTAAGTTGATTTTGGGTTATTTATGAAAATGATTAACCTATCATGGAGGATATGTGATTAGGTTAATTACTTTTCAATACGAGGCTTTAGGAGAAACAGATGGTGTTTAGAGATAAATGTTATGATTTAACTTGGAAGACAATGTGAATAAATCCTTCAAATGTTTGGGTTTCAATCTTAGATTGGTTTACTTTGAGGAATTTTATGGACAAATTGTTTATCGGATGGTCCTCGTTGAACTTTGGGTTTTGTTGGAAAAATTTTGGAGATTAAGAATAGATTTTCTTTCTAATGGGTTATCCTTTTCTGGGTTATCTGATCTTGTACTAATCTTTGGGGTTTTGGTTTTGGTTAAAGTCTAAAGACATGGGAAGTATATAGTTCTCTTTTTAGGGTTAGGTAATTCTCTAGAAGTTGATTATAGTACTCTTAATGTGAACAAGTCTCCCTAAATACTCGTCTTTTGGAAAAAAAATATGATTTTGTGTAAGGAATCTAATAAAAGTTGAAAGTAAACATGATAAGTGATTATGTTTCCTTATGAATAAATTCCTCAATAAAAAGTAACTTAAAACAAAAATGTTGTCTATTAACTTTTCCTACTGGGGAATCGAATACTGTTTAACCCATCACAAGTTTGTGATTTTCTCATTGTTAACTTTCTCCTAAACATGTTTTCTATCACTCTCCATCAGAACATGACCCTATGTTTTCTCCTCCATGTCCATGTTTTCATACTTGGAATCCTAGTATGGGTTAACTCGGGTGACCTTTGTACTTATCTTTCTTTATTTTAAAGTGATTGTTTTACCGACTCTTCTTCCGATGTAGGACTTTCAAGGATGTTTCCAAGCCCAATTTTAAAATTGCGACGACGCAATTCCCAAAAGGGGGGAAGGATGTAACATCCCAGGTAAATAAAGAATATGACATCTTTATATTTATCCATACTTGTGAATCAAATATTAATATTACTTTAAAGGGGATGCAATGCTCGATGGCGTACCCAATACGCAACAACGAGTTTCTTGGGAATCTTACGTTGCACTCTAATAATAAAATAATATTATTTTAAATGGCAGTTAACATTGTATTGGAGGTAATGGATAGAAATAACTAAAATATGATTATATATGTTTTTAAATGTTTTTACATTTATCCAAAGGCTTAAAATACGGAAAGAATTCAATTTTGGGCTTTTATACCCTAATTTTCACTAACGGTTCACTTATCGCCTTCTGATGGAGAACTGTCATTAAATATAGTTTTGATCACTCTTATACATTCTTTTGGACCAAATAAAACTCTTCTTTAGAATCGGGACATCAAATTTTACTTTGTGTAAATTTTTGGTATTTTTCCGATAAAGTTCATTTTTTTAATGAATAGTGTAAAATGTTGTATTTTAATTCAAAACCTCTTTTTAATCTAACTTATTTATATGATTATATTATCATTTGAATGGTTTTTAAAGTGAAATTAGAAAATATTTTTACCATTAAATCCAATAGTGGTCGTTGGAATTAATTTCACTTTGAAATCGGACTTAAACTAGTGTCAATCCTTTCATAATTATTGTTTCATAAAAACATGTTATTTGCTCTGACAGCGGGAATTAATTATTAAATTAATTAATGTGACTTATATGTTTTGAATTTTGTAAAATAGACTTCATTTTTGAATTCGTAATATCAAATATAGCTTAGGGTGAATTTTTGGTAATTTTCTGAAAAACATCAATTTTTGATGAATAGTGAAACCACTAAGTGGTGCTTATAAAAACTGATTTTCCATTTAAATAAAATTTTTCCCTCATTGTGTTTTGATTTTCAAAAATCCGACATGCATGGTTGTCATTAATAAGTAAAATGTGGTTCAATGGGATAAAAAAAAAATTGGTGAATAGTAACTTATTAAGTTTTTAATCGCGATTAGTGGTAATTAGTGTAGTTTAAGGTAAACATAATGCTTTAATAAAATGATATGAGCTTGAAACATGTCCTAACCCTATTTTTTGTGTCATGGCCGACCAAGAAAACCCATGGGTCGATTTAGGGGACCCCATGGAGCCACTTGGGTGAGATAATGACTTTAATGCCTTTTTTTAAAATAAAGGTGAAAATGACACTAACATAAATTTTTTTACTAAAATAATTTTTAGAAGGGGTTATACTAATCATATTTTTAATTATAAATATTCATTAGAAATCTAAAAAGCTTTTAAACATCATAGTATTTTTTTTTATAATTTTTAGACTTTAAATAAATTAAATTATTTATGACATCATGATGATGCAGCCATGACTTCATTATTTAACGATTTAAATAAAATGGAAAGATAATATAATATCTAAAACCTACACATGTCCAAAACCTATTGGATGGGAATATTTCGAAGACTTTTCATCTTATCTTAGAAATATATCAATGTGGGACCTTATAAATTCGAAACACTTTTCAAAATAAAATAATAGTTTCATGATTTCCAAAAGTGCCCCTCCTCTCCTCTTATAAAAGGCCCCCACCTCTACCTCATTTCACACACTCTTCAAGCCTTTGGCTCGTCCATACCCTGCCCATTTACTCTCTCCACATCCCTCTCCTCATCCTAGAGGATTCCCTTTGGGCAGAATCCTTTCAAAGGAAGCCTTTAGGCTCAAATCAAAATGAGTTACACTTTTAAAGGTAATTCATTCTCTCATGTTCATTTGTTTTATTTTGCTTCTCCAACCCCCTAAACTCTTTTTATTTATTTATTTTGTAACAAATCCAGTATCTTCAATATACTATTATGTTGTTATAATAAGTATTAGAGCTACACTTACACACACCTTCATCTAATGGTTAAAAAACATATTGTTTCCGTGGATGGTGAATTTATGCCTCCCGAAACGATGATTGTTCAACCTTCCTTTAACACCTTCAAATGTGGTCATTAAGATGTAACTATATTTATATATGATATATAATATGTTTATGTTTTCTTTAAGATTCTGTATTTTTCATTTTGGGCATACCTTTATGGTTTCCATTATGGGTAAACACGATATCTTCATTTAAGGAAGTGCGGACTACCGCCCCCTCAAAGTGATGTGATTCGTTAATGCCATATGTGGGACGTGTAAAGGATGGATTTAAAATTATTATATATGATTTTATACTGGAATTATAATATACCTATATATCATTATTATTTCTTTACATTAAAGTATGAGATAGAAATGAAAGTAGCGTTCATGCGTACGTACGACTTACCATCTCCATGAACGGTGCATTTCATTTCTTATCCCCAAATGTAATTTACTATTAAAAGTACATGTATATAATGGATATATATAATGAATGGTATATCTAAATGATTAATATAATTCTGGAATTAAAATATACATACCTCTCATTTAGTTTTAATTCCATTAATATGAAAAATAAATGAAAGTAGCGTTCATGCGTACGCATGGCTTACCGTCTCCATGAACGGTGCATTTCATTTCATACCTCTAAATGATTATGTAATATTATAAATACATGTATATTCTGTATATATATGATATATGTGATATCCAAATCAGGAATTTCATTCTGGATATAAAGAACCTTTGACCACACGAACAACATGTAATTGTAAGAAGTTCACTTTCGACTTAAGAACCAAATATCGACAAAACAAACATTATTAACTTAAATGATTACATAATGTTTATAACATGTAAATAAGTGATATAAAAGGAATAATGAACTTGAAAAAGGTTCTTAAGCAGATATAAATTAACTCAAGTTTATTATTCAGGAGATTAAAGAACGGTCAGGTCAAGTCGGATACGAGGTAAGGGATCTTACTCCTCTCTTTCTTTTTAAGTACACTTCTTTATGTCATTCCTTCTAAAGCTCATATTTCATGTTATTGGGATGTTATTTTATATTAATATTACTGTAATTTTTATGTTCATATGATGAGAGACCCTATTCTCTCTCATCAATCCATTTTGGATGTTTTGAGTGGCACCGTTATGCTGCCGAATTTTCGTAAGAGATCTAACCTCTCTCTTTCTTTTTAAGTACTCTCCTTTATGTCACTTCTTTTAAGATCCTATTTGTTATGATGGGGGATGTTATTTCATATTCCTCTTTCTGTAAATTTTGTTGTAATGTGATGAGATACCCTATTTGATCTCATCAATCCATTTTTGGAAGTTTTAAGTGGCGCTGTTAGGCTGCCGGGTTTTCTTAAGTGATTTTTCATCTCACTTTTATTCCCGTGAGATTTATGCTACATTTTCCACAATTTACTTTGAGTGGTATATTTAATGACCATTATTTTACTCATTGTGTAATATTATTTCATTTATGAGTATTTACATCAATGATGTATTGTCCTTCTTTCACGGGGTGTATGTTTCGAAAGATACCCAAGTCGGTAAGGGAACCTTTCACCCTCCTTTTTTTTAAAAGACATCTTTTGTTTGGTATTTTAATTTACATATTGTTATGTTGGGATATGTTCTCATATATCCTTATTCATGTAAATTTTATTTCCAATGGATGAGATACACTTTTTATCTCTCATCAACTCATTTTGATGTGACGCCGTTAGGCTGTCAAGGGAACTTCTTAACCCAATTTCGATTTCTTTGGGTTCAACATGTAGTTATTGAATATGTCATCCTTTGAATATGTGTGAATGACCTTTTATTATTTTACACTTAATATCCACTCATATTTGGTGTATTCGTTTGTCACACATAATTATGTAATTGAGTTATCCTTAAACCAAGGATATCATCTTTGTAGGGGACTTCGTCTCAATCTCCTTTCATTAAGGCATATTTCGTTTTATACACAACTTTATTTTGTAATGGTGTATAAACCCCTTTGAATTTTACTTTTATACAAAAGGAATCTTTTTCTACGAAGTGTTTTACAAAAATACAAAAAGGAATGTTTCTTTTAACGTACGCGGTGACAACGACCTTTTCCGCCGCCGCGAGTATTATTTGGTCTTTGGCTTCCTCAACAAGCCGTAATGTTTTTAGAATAAAATAAATACCATATACTTTTTTATGTATTTTGGTATTAAAATGGTTTTGATAAAGGATTCTATTATGTCAATATATTTATGATATATTGTGATTGAAATGTGGAAATGTTATCATTCCTTTATGTTGGTTTTATGTTTTATGATTTTATATTGGTACTTGGACATTTTAACGGGTGGTTACGTTATAAACCATATGACGGGTGGTGCCGTGAATACCAGGATGGGTGGTTACGTTATAACCTCCAATGCATTGGGTATGGAAGTCGTCCGTATGGCTATTCCATTAATTATGTATGGAAATTGGCTGTATGGCTATTCCATTAAGTGATATGTGTGGAAGTCGACCGTATGGTTATTCCACTTAAGTATGTTTATGTCCCAAGTTACCTTTATATATGTTATGTGTTCTTTATATGGGTTTTATGGTAATCCTTTGGTTACAAAAAGGTAAGTAATGATACTTTATTCAGTGAAGAGTTTTTACTACTTCATGAAGGTGAAGGTATTACTTTGATAGAGTATACATGGTTTACTTGATGTTTGAAAAACTAACAGTTTTCATTCTTTGTGTATCCCTTACTGAGCTTTTTATGCTCATCCCAAGTTTTTGAAATGTTTTTCATAGGTCACGGGAAAGGTACATGATAAGATGATAGAGTCAAGGATGTGTCAAGAAAGAATCCAAGTTTTATTTTAAATATGTTTCCGTTGATGGGAAGAATGAATAATGTCTTTTATGTAACCACTTTGTTTAAATGTGGAATGTAATGCAAGTTTCATGATCTAATTCTCTAAAACTCTAAACCTGAAAAGATCCTCAATGTGTAATCTTGTAATTACTCAATATTAAGTAAGTTTTAAGGCTGGGGCCTTATAGGTGGTTTCTGTACACACAAAAAAATCCATCCCTATACCCCTATCACGGCCTGACCCATTGGATCCCTCTTGGATAGCAACAAGATGAGTGTAACACCCCAATATTTCTTCTAATAGGTTATAGGCTAGAGAAAATCTCCAAAAAATGCATAAACTAAAATGGGAGGTATCGTTCTAATGTACCTATATGCACGTACAAAACTATCTCCATGAAAAAGTGTAGAGGAATAATAAAATAATGAAACATAACCATGTATGAAATAACCTTTAGATAATACATAAAAGTAGGAAAATATAAACCAAAGCATAAAGGGTAAAAATACACACCCAACCAAAAAACAACTAGAATAAGTAAAGTTGTAGAGAGCCCAAATCCTGATCTCTAAGTCTAACCACTGAACATGGTCAATGCACCCAAGAGTCACTATACTCCACTGATTTCCTCACCAATCTTCCTTTTATATGAATAATACATGAAATGTGTGGGAAAATCCCATATAGGTATAAGTATATACATACCTATTAGGACACCCTGAAAACCATAAAGGGGGAAATATAAAGATACAATAGTTGTTAGCTTAACCCACAAAGTCCAATCAATAATAACATGATAAAAAACCATAACAACCAAGATATGCTCAACAATAATCCCAAATAAGAGAGAAATTGTATCTCTATCTTCATAACCCACCTAAAAACAATGAGTCAACCTGCAGCTCCAAGGGACCATCTCTAGTGCCCAGCATCTCACGTGTCTGTACAATAAACCGTATGGAGGACCCATAACTCACTATTATGCTACGCAATTGAGGGGGAACAATCTATAATAAATGACCTAAATACTTATCATGATAATATGGGTTCCACTTAGAAGATAGAGGACCCACACCCTAGTGTGATAGGGGGTACCACTTGGTAGACAGAGGACCCGCACCCTAGTGCATCAGGGGGGTTCTACTCGGTAGGTAGAGGACCCATGCCCTGGTATAATAGGGAGTTCCACTCAACCTATGTATAAGTTATAGGGGGATCTTACCCTAGTATGATAGTGTGTTTCCAACCCTGTAATCTCCCTAATGATCCTACCTGATCACTACTATCAGTCAATTGTCGCTTAAAGAAGAATCACACTCGTAAAACCTCATGTCATATCTAAAAATCCACTATGAGGGACACCATAACATTCTATATAGAAAACTAATTAGGATAGGATACTCACAGGCCAACATCTAAGTTTCAAAGGAGGAGATATAGAAGGTAGAAGTTCCTGTGAGAAGTACATGGTGTGTACGTGGGGTCACATGGAATGTGACCTAGCCACATCACTTGGGTGTCTTCACCCATATATATGGCTTTTGAATCCATGTCATATTGCATGGTGCGTACAGGTGATGCACGACATGTCTTAGCCTCTCAAGGCCTTCCTGTGTCCTCCCAGTCTGTGCTCGTGTACATTTTCCATGCAGGGTACCATGTTCATGTCTAAGTACATAGTCATGCCCATGTACTCTGGTTATGGCCATGTTCCTAGTCATGTATGTTCCCATGTACTCTCATATTACATGTTCATCCACCATCAGTAGGTCACATGACGTGTATGGGCTATACATGGAGTTTAATATTTATCCCCATCCAAAACCCTAGCCACTATATCTAGGGGACTATATGGCATTTGTTTCTCCAAGATGCATGGTGTGTAGTTAAGAAATATTTAAAAACCTAGTTTCTTCATGTGGATCGCAGATCCATCATTTTCACTGCCATTCACACTTGTTTTACCACTTGAATTTTCTGAAATCTAAGGAAACATCGTTGTTCATTGATTCCCGAACTATGTTGGATAAAAATCAAAAGTATAATTTTGTGTGTGGGAATTCATCAGGCATCTGTTTCCACTCCAGATATCAAATCCATGAAGCAATCACCTGCATCCTGCATCTACCCTCAATTTTCCCCTAATTAATTGATCTGTGTGTCATTCATGAGATCTTCATGAATTTGGGGGTTTGATCACACTCGAACTTTCATGGTCAATGTTGAACCATGACCCTATATGCCAATAATGAAGAAAACAAATAGCAATGGTTTAAAATCAAAATAAAAGGTGATTTCATCATTGTATGATGTAGTCTCAGCCAATGATCACATAAAAGGATGATAAACTAGGTTCAGTAACACAATTTATGGCCGATCTCATGCGAAGAATGTAAATCACTGTAAAAATAAAGTAGATAATAAATCCATGAATAATCTTTAATAAAAAGGGAAGAAATCAAATATAATGATCCCTGTCTCGATTATGGTGAAGAATATTTGTTGTGTTCATCATCTGTATAATGGTTCACCTTGATTCATTCATCATCATTTTCCGATCTCGATCCATCAAAGGAGAACGATTCCTCCTTCTCTCTAATCCACCCAGGGTTATACAAATAACCCTCTAAAAACATAATAATGATGTATTTATAGAGTATTATTAGGTTTAGGGTTATTAACTAAATTAATTAATTCACTTAACACACTCACCAATAGATTCCTTGATCAAAAATCCAGTGTCGAATAGCTTTAGTTTGCTCCTAGGTTAAACTCTACATTTTAGAATCAACTGTGGTCATTGATTTCCCATATGAGGTTCCATTTTTTTATTTATTCCATTATTTTCAAAAAAAATCCCATAAAAGATATAATATATTTAATATTTTTATTATATCAATATCAAAACTCTCCATACCCTGGGATCTCATGCTGACTCAACGCCTGTCTTCATAAATATTCTATAAAATATTTCAAATTATTACAAGGAAAAAATAGAGTCATTACATTCTCCAATCCTTTGAGGATTTTCATCTTAAAAAGTGAAAGTATACTCGAATGTGAGGATACTATGATCTCAACTAAGTTTTCCACTCCCATGAGATCTCCTGAAGGTTCCTATACTATCAATAAGCTTGCGCCCAAGGGAAAAACTTACCCATGAAAGGCCTTCTCCTAGTTGGTTCTAAAATTCCATCAGGCTCCTAAAACTCCTTGATAAGGCTAGCTCTACCCTCAACATCAAAATTATTTGGGAAAACATCATGAAATGATTCATGCACATATCTCCTTAGATACGACATGTGGAATACATCAAGCACCCAATCTAACTTTAGTTTCTGGTTCAAGTGGTATGCTACCTCGCTAACCCAGCACTGTAACTAGAAAAAGGGCCTATGAGCCTCAGAGATATACTTCCACCTTAGCCAAATATCCATGATTCTTGAAGAGTTGAGATCTATTGGAACACATGATACCCTCATAAAAATCTAAAGGCCTCTATTTTCATTCCAAAAAGTACTCCTGATGGCTTTGGGTAGTCACCATCAGCCCCTGGATGAACTGAAACTTTTACAACCATTGTTAGCACCAACTCTAGGCCCACAAGCATTGCATCCCACTAGCTCTTCCTAGTACAGTGGTTACCCACAAGGTCTTCATACATGGCCTTAAATGGTGTTACACTGATGGTGGAGTGGTAACTATTGGGATACACAAACTCCATCGATGGTAGATGATCCTCCCATATATGGCCCAAAACAAACATACAAACCCCACGAATGTTCTCTAGGACCTAAATAGTCTAATAAAACTAACCATCTTCTTAGGGTAGAATAATTGTCCTCAATTGGAACTAAATCCCAAAGGCCTCTTGCATCCTCTCTATGATTGTGACATTAAGTGAGCATCACAGTCTGAAACAACCATTGAGGTAACTCCATGAATTTGGACTACCTCTTGCACACACAGGCATCCCAAACTCTCTACTAATCTTTACTCTCAGATGGTTAGGAATTAGGTCAAACTGGTTATTAGGTTTATGATCACCTAGATAGCATCATGACCTCTCACTGATCATGGAATCCCCATCATGAAAACCACAAAGACACCTTCCCATTTCCACTTTTATCTAGCATTGTGGTCTTCACATACTAATATAGAGGCATCGAGAGATAAACTCAACAACACTCTACAATAACCTTGGCTACCCAACATGATTCCAAAGGATCCTAGTATATCCTCATCTCTCTTGGATATACTACCAAGGGATAAAATAACCTCTATAGCACATCCTATCATAGTATGGTCAGTGTTAACATCCTTCTTAGAACAAGGATGACATACTCCCCTCCTTCATAAAATCAATCAAGATCATGTGTAGTGGATATTTTTTCATACATGATCTCATAGTCAGTATCTCTAAGATGGACCTTTCTAACTCACTGTAAAAGAGTTACGGTAATAACCATAAACTGGGGGTACATTAAACCTTATTAAACCTTAAGATTCAACTACAAAGAGGTCAAATGCTCTACCACCTCACTCAACAATATTGAATAGAAAACTTCATTGTGACTATCTACTTCCAAGCCCACACCTTTGAGTGAACCTCAAGCTAGAACAACCTCATCTGTTGTTGTTTCTACTATCATACCCATCTCTGGGAAGATATATACCAAAGAAGTGGACCTAGTGAATCTAGAATCTAGAATCTAGAACTAACTCTAAAAGAGTTCCCATAATTCTAGTACTCACGGAGCATGTCTAGAATCATTCTCAAGTGTCTCACATGCTCTGTTACTAATATAGAGTAAATGAGGATTTCACCATAGAAAAATACCACTAATTGATCCAAGAGGGGAAACTATCCAGTTCATAAGTCTTGTATACTTTTTTTAGTCTCCCAACACTTAAAAGGGTGTCACCAAGAACTCAAAGATACCATAGTGGCTTAAGAAATCCATGATCGATACATCCTTCTCTCGAATTTGGATCTAGTGATAAGTTATCCTGAGGTCAAACACTGAGAACCACTTCACCCCTAACCACTGGTCAAAGAATTAATTGGTTCTTAGGGGTGGATAATCCCTATTGAAATTTACCTGATTCAATTGATTTCAATCCACACATAACCTCAAGCTCTCATCCACCTCCTAGGAGAACAACATTGGGATGACTAGGGAAACACACTAGGTCTAAAAATACCCTGCTTTTCAAACTCCTCCAACTGCACCACTAAATCTCATAACTACATGGGGTCATCTGATATTCTAGTAGAGATATCAGGCCATCCCTAATGAAATTCCATAAAAAAATAAACAATTTATTTAGAGGTAAAATAGGAACAACCTCAGGGAGATATCCTCGTACCTCTCCCACATTATAGTAACTGAAACCTCATAGCATTCACTACTCCAAGAGGAATACGAGCCAACTAATGAGGAATCTTTTGTATCCTCATAAACATGATATCATCTTGCTCTACCTAGGATTCCTTCTCACCCAAGATGTAAAATCATGTACCAGTGCCTTAGATACACTGTAACCCTAACTATTGATAATCATATGGTCATGGATATTAAGCAGATAGTCCATACTAAGAAAACATCATAGGCCCTCACTACTAGCTATAGAAGGATTACACATGAGGCTCTATCTCCTCTCAGAATCGGGTTACACTAACTAAAGAGGTGTATAATCATCGATACTATCTATAGGAGCATCCAGATACAAGGGTTGAGGTAAAAGGATCCACTAGTATTTTTTGAACTCAAAAAAAAGCTATTTTCATGGAAAAGTGGCTTGAAACCATGTACCAAAACTAAAATTGGATTAGAGAAGGTAAATTTCGTACCTTTATTACACTGAGAGCCTTAGGTTCACAAGCCTCTTATACTTGAATCCATATTTCCCCTTTCCCACATGTCCTCCTTAACCAGGGCCTACTCCAACACCTTATCACATCAAAACAACCTCAAATATAAAATCCAAAGGAAATCATCCACCACACCTAAATATTATCTTCTTTGTGTGGCATTGAATTTCCCACACAATTTTAAATCAAATCACAAGAACATGTCTTGGCAGAGGAAGTGTACCTCTTCCTTGCATGTCTAAATCCATATCCAATGTCACCAAAATTGGGCTCCCTGGATATAAATCCATACTCAAAACACTCTAACATCATTTCCTTAAGTTTCCATCTAATCCTTATCATGGGTATAACCCAACTATCAACTCGAGGATGAACTCATTTGATACCACTTTGTTACAACCCAACCCACCACGGCCCTCTTGGCCTGTGGAAAGCTGAGTGTGACATTCCAATCACGTATCCAATAGCCTAGGGGATGGAGACAAGCACCAAGAAGGTATGAACTAAAATGGTAGGCCTTGGCCTAATGTACCTATATGTATACACACAACCATATCCATGCAAAAAATAAGAAGAATAATAAAAGACTACAACACTTGGAGTATAACCATGCATGCAATAAACTCTGAGGAATACATCAGAGTACGAGAGTATAAACCAAATTTTAAAGGGAAAAAATACATGCTCAACTTGAAAACAACAAGAATAAGAAAATATGAAGAGAGATCGACTCCTAATCTATAATTACAACCACCGAACGTGGTCAATGTACCCAAGAGTCACTATGCTCTATCGATGTCACCACTGATTTGTCTATCATCTGCATAAGGCATGGCACATGTGGAAAAAATCCATATAGGAGTGAGTACATACATATATAGTGGGATACCTCAAAAACTATTAAGGGGGAAATAAAAAAGATACAATGGTAGTTATCACAACACATAAAGGCCCATCAATCTGAATATAAAACAAAACCATAATAACCCAGATCTGCTCAAAAAGAAGTCCAAACAAGAGAGAAAGGGGATATTCATCACCACAACCTAGATAAAAATGATTATCTGGCATAAATATCTAAGGTTCTATCTCTATTTCCCATCAAATCTCGCATGTTTATACAAGAAACTATATGTAGGACATGCACCTTGCCATTGTGTTGCATAGTTGAGGAGGTACAATCTCCAATAGAGGACTCCCACACATAGTGTGATAGGGGTTCCACTAAGTAGATAGAAGACCCATGATCTGGTGTTATAGGGGGTTTTCACTCAGTAGATAGAGGACCTACACCCTGGTGTGATAGGGGGTTTCACTTAGTAGATAGAGGACTTGTGTCTTGGTGCATCAGGGGGTGTCACTCGGTAGGTAGAGGACCCACGCCCTGGTGCAACAAGGGTTTCTACTTTAACTATGTAGAGAGTATGGGTAACCCATTCTATAACACCATGATATTTTAAGAATATATTTCTCTTTAAATAATTTTATTTATTTGATATCTTGTGTAACACACAACACCAACTTTAAACGAATAGCGATATACTATTAAAATATTATTATTTAATTTATCACCTAGTTGTTGGATTGGAAGGTATGAATAGGAATAAGTAAACTCTTAAAAATTTATAGTTACATGTGTATAAATAAATTCCTCATGTATCTGTTAATTATAAATAAAAATAAAAATCATTTGAAAGTAAAAGAAATATTTTTCTGAAAAAAAAATTATGTGCACAGTGTATTTTTATCTTAATAAATTAAATTATTCACAATTTATGAATTATTTTAAATTAAATTTATATATTATATATTTAATATAATTTTTTAAAATTTATTTAATATTTTTCTAGGAATGGGATAGGAATAAACCAAGTTTATGCTTAAAAATGTTTTTTTCTAGATAGTAGTTTTTTTCATGTGTCGCGTGCTTATTTTAAAATTAATTTCTATCACTTTTAGGAATTTAATTTGATAAAATTTATTATATATTTATAATCAAGAGGTTAAATTTTTTTAATATTTATTTTTTATTTTTTTTCAATATGAATAGTAACCATAGTAAAATTTATCACCTTAGTAATGGGTAAATCATGTTAATCTAGGTTAAAATTAAGTGATAAGGCCATAATTTTTTATCTTATTTCATTTTTTATAAATTAAATTTGAAACATATCACCTTAGTATCTAAATTTATTTGTTTAATAGAAACTTTTCAATGAAAATTTCTTATATAAAAATTAAATCAAAGAAAGTTACAAAATGTCACTCGCTTGGTTTTAAATATTTATTATGTGCTCACATAGGGAAAAAATAAAGTTGTTAATGAATAAAAGTGTCTTTTAGGATATTAATGAAATATTTTTCATGATATAATTTTATTTATAATTTTTACTAATTATATAATTACCTTCAATGCTTATGAAACAACAATGCAGTATTTCTCTAATTAATAAAAAATATAATAAATGATTTTTAAAATATTAAAAGTAATATAATTTGAGTTAGTTAATATATGATAAGATTTTTTTAGAATAATATGACATATTAGTGTCATTTTAAATTATTTTATTTTA
Organism: Viscum album; assembly: GCA_963277665.1. Taxonomy (NCBI): domain Eukaryota; kingdom Viridiplantae; phylum Streptophyta; class Magnoliopsida; order Santalales; family Viscaceae; genus Viscum; species Viscum album. The sequence goes on along the minus strand of OY728163.1, from coordinate 1,530,140,695 downwards.
ATTATAACTTTTTATTTATTTCTTTTAAGCCAAATTAAATAAATAGTGTCTAAATTGGAAATAATGATATTTTATAAAAATAATATTTTATTAAATTACTTAAAAATCATAAAAATAGGCAAATAGGAAAATGGGGATAATATATGGTCTAAAATTTCATCCATTTCTAATTAATATTCCATTTATAATCATTTTTGTTGATAATAACTTTAATATATTTTAGTCTTTTAAGAAATTCCAAGGGTGCCTCTCCCCTCGATTATAAAAGGGGACCCCTCCTTTCTCTTCTTCACACCACTTTGAGCCTTATAGATCAATAAAAATATACCAAGTTCTATTATATAGTCCCTAATCCACATTATATAGTTGATTTTATTCTCAAAATACCATCCCTAGGATCCTTAAAAGGAGATCTAAAAGAGTTCTTTCAAATGAGAGGTAATCACCTTAACTGATCATTTTTTTTATTATTATTATTTTACCTTATCTAAATCTAATATAATTTTATTAAAATAATATATTAAGTATACTAAATATAATTAAATGTTATTATGATTATTAAACTGCCTTTATTCACCCTCTTTCCATCAAATGGAAAGTGAAGGTTTTGTTTGTGCATATATATGGCTTACCATCTCCACATAGCGATACAACTCATTTATCATCACCATAATTTATGGATGGGTATTTTTTTTTATATTTTTAGTGTTTATTTATGATAAATATGAAATGATTATACTTATTTAATTATTATATCATATCAAACTTCTTACCTTATAATCTGTTGGGAAATGATAACATCACTCATGTATACGTGTGGACTACCACCTCCACAAACCAATGTGATTTTGTTTCATTTCTGTTTTAATTGGTTGGTAATAAGGATGAATTTAATGAATATATATGGTATATATGATATAATTATTATTATTTAAATGTTATTTATTATTTACCAGTATTTTATTAATCCGTCAAAAAATAAAAATAATGTTATTGCGTACGTACGGATTATCGTCCCCATGAACTATGTAATTAATTTTTCTATCTCTATATTTTATGAATGACTAGAAACATGTATATAATGAATATATATGATATTTATATCATGATTAAAATTTTGTATGTGATGGTACCATGATAAAAATATAAGGAACAAATCTACCATATTGAAATATACATGAAAAATGAAGTCGATATCACTCGGAATAAAAAATTTAATAAAGAATTGTTAACAAATGGATGATAAAAGGTTATAAGTAAATCATATATTTTATGATATATATGATAATGGTTCTTTAATGTATGTATAATAAAATTATATTTATTGTATAGGAGGTTTGAACACGTATAAAAGAAGTTGGACCTAAGGTAATGGATTTTAGTCTCACTTTTACATATCCATCTCTTTCATGGGGATTATAATTCAAATGTTACCAAAGAAGTAAGGGTTTTATGTTAAAATATCATTTTTTATCAAGATTATTTATGAATAAGTTTCCAATGATGAAATATTATTATCTACCTCTCAAGAAACTCTTAAATTTTATTATCCACTGGTTATTTTTTGAAAATACATGTTTTCCCTTTATTTTAATCACTATAAGTACTCAAGAGACTGAAAATATGTTTTTAAGTAAAATTTACTTTATTTTTCTCTTCGGATGAATGTCATTTTTCTTCCATATCCATGTTTTATAAAAATGTTTTAAATAAGGTTTTTAATGTTATCTTATGATTTTTTAAATCATTTTTACCCATGTTTTACTTTTTACAAAATGGTTTTAAAAGTAATATTGTTATCATTTTCTGAATGAGGTACTTTTTTTCTTTTTACAAAAGTATGAAAGGAATTTTTTTTAACATATACAGCATGAATAGAATTTCCTATCATGAGGACCACTCAATTATTTTAATCTTCCTTTACAAATTTACATGGTTATTTTCAAATAAAATGATTTCTATAATATTTTTTAAATTTTTATATCTTAAATAAGTGATTTAAAAATAGAAAGGATATTTTCCTCAAGAATGTTCAATGATCTTTTAATGGTGTTTCTATTCATCTAAGACAACAACCCTTGATTTCACTTATTCTTTATTTGGGATATGGTCTAAGTATACCATCTTTGTTCTTTCTCTGGATGGTTTATGTCTATGATGAAAATATGTGTATGAAATTCATTCCTTTTCCATGGTTTATGCTATGATGAAATGATGGAATGTTTATGAAATTTATTTATTTTTCATGGGTTATGTTATGATAAAATGTTTATTAAACTCGTTTATTTTCATGGGTTATGTTATGATAAAATTTTTATGAAACTCATTTATTTTCATGGGTTCTGATATGATGGATGTTTTATGATCTTGTGGAACACATATGTATGATTTTAATTATGTTATGGGTGGGACCTATATCTACCTTCAATGCATTTAGTAAATATAGATATCTCATGATATAAATAGAACTAGAATGGAAAGTGAACCCAGTTCAATAAGGGACTTTGTCCACTATGATTGTCTTATGAGTTAACCTTGACTACTATGATGGTTTGGGGGGTGAACCCAATCTACTATGATAGTCTTAGCAGTAAATCATTGAATAATAAGGAAATGATTTTATATGATTATGTATATGCCATAATTCCATATCTTATGCCAATGTTATGATCTCATGGATCATGTTCTTTTATTCCTTTATGATTTATGTCTTATAAACTACCAAGATTTATGTCATGACTAAAGTTAATGATCTATGATATGTAAGGTATGGATTTTAAATGTTAATATCATGTTCTCATGCCCTTATTATCATGTTATGCTTATGTGATCATTGATATCTCCTTTGTTTACCCTTACTGAGAATCTAAGATAACCCTTTCTTATGTTTCCTTTCCCTAGGTTATAAAGAAAGGATTTGGGAATGATATTTCTAAGAATGGTTCTAAATATGAAGGAATTAATGTGAGACTCTTATGAACAAGTTGTTTATGTGTCCAAGTTTCTATAGATAATAGACCTATATGATTCTAGTGTGGATCATTATGATATGTAATGAATATTCATCTAATAATAAGTAATGTATATGTAGGAAAAGTATGAGTTGCTATATGTTCCCTAGTATTATAGGGAGGTTTCCAACCCTGGCATCTCCTTGATGATCCCACTTGGTCACTACTATCAGTCAAGAATTTCCATAAGAAGCTTCATGCTCACAAAACCTCACACTATATCTCAAAATCCACTATGATGGATAACATCATGTTCTACATGGAAAACTAATTAGGATAGGCTACTCACGGTCCAAAATTTGAGTTCTGAATAAGAAGTTATAGAAGGTATAAGTTCTTGGTAGAAGTATGTATATGGGGTCACATACATGTGGTACACGGTATATCTCAGCCACTCGGGGTATGCCCGTATCCTCACAGCTCGTGCCTGTGTACACTGTTCATGCTCGTGTACCATGGTTGTGTCTGAGTACACGGTCATTCCATTGTACTCTGGTCATGCCTATGTATTTGGTCGTGTATGTGCTCATGTACTCCCAGAGTATATGTCAAAACTCTAGCACTAGGTCACACGATGTGTATGGGCTATACACAGTGTGTGATATTTATCTCCACATGAAACCCTAACCATTGTAGCTAGGTGACTACATAGGTTTGGTCCTCTGGGAGACATATAATGTAGTCAAGAAATTTGCAGAAACCCAGTTTTTTCATGCAGATCCTAGATCATCTATTTATATTAACGTTTACATCTATTTGACCACTCCAATCTACTGAAATCGAAGGAAACATGATTGATTGTCAATTATCAGCCTCCATTTGTTGGAAATTGGAAGTTTGATTGCTTCTACAGAAATCTATCCAACATCTTCCACTGCTCTAGATCTCAAATCTATGAATAAATCACCTATATCAAACATTTATCCTTGATCCATCCCCAATTCATTAATTTGTATATCGTTTTTGTAACCTCCATGAATCTAAGGGATCAATCATGTTCGAATTTTCCCCAAAAATATTGAATGGGGGTGCATAGCAGAAGCCGGTGGGCTGGGGATTTTAAAATTTTCATCATTGGAGAAAAAAAACTTTGTCGTATCTAGCTATCTGATCTCTGGTAAAGATCCAAGAATCTAACATGAATTTATTAAGAACTAAAAATAAATAAATTATTACCTTGTTCGAATCAGCAACGCATTTGAAAATAGCTTTTCATTAGTGATCATTGCTCAATGGATCTAAGGTTAAACCCCTCTAGATCATCCATACATGCTTAAAGAGTCTATTCAAATGTCCATCATCAAATTCTAGGTTTTATCATGGAGCTTTGATGAATCCTTTAGTGTCACGATGATCACCATGACACCCTTTCTTTGATCCGTGAAGGTGCTCTTGGATTGAGTACTTGGAAGTAGACTTCCTCTCTCTAGGATATGGGAATGAGGATAAAGGAGATTTCAAAATCATGTAAATCAATAATACCATGAAAATAAGCTCCTCTTTTCTTATATAATAGAGGTTAAACACCTGGAAAGGGTTCCTTGGCCCCCATATAAAAACACCCCCTAAATAAGCAGTAAATGACATGTTGTGATGAACTAACTACATCATAATATAATTTATATTTTTGTCACTTACTTATAATATATAATATATATATCACATTGTAAAATTGAGTCATTAAATTGACTCATAATTCTCACTATTATTAAACGAACCTTGAATATTAAAATAATATTCCTTTATATAAAATATTTTCCTATGTATTCACTTGATACCTTGTGAATAATTTTAATAAATAAATTCAACTCCAATTATTCTATACTCAAATAATATTAAACTTATTTATTTGTTGTCTTTCATTTAATCTTGGACATATCTAGGAACCCATGGAGGGACACACCACATCCTATATTCCTATTTAACATAATAGGGAAGATTTTTGAATGTGCTATTATGTGTGACTGTCAAGACCCGTCCCCTGGGGCCCATGTCATGACTACCCCAAGCCCACCTTCTATAGGCTAGGGGTTGGAAACTAGCACCGGAAATGTGTATCCCTAAAATGGGAAGGCATTGCCTTTAAACCTATACAAACACACAGTCTAAGAACACAACAAGATGCAACCACTAAGTAAAACTACAGTAGTAAAAGTGTGTACTAAAAGTAAAGGGGTCATAATACAATCCCAACCAAAGATATAATACAACAGAAAATAGAAAAAATCTCCTGTGATAATCCTCCATGCATCCTACCTAAAGGTTGGGTATAGTTCATCTTCATAGCTCTCCACATCAACCAGTCACCTTCGTGTACCACCTGGTCCTGCATCCTAAAGTCTCAGTCGAGCTGCTCATCATCTACACAAGACACAACAAGGTATGTGTGAAGCCCGTGCAGGGGTGATTATAACAATACCTAGTAGGGACCCCGATACCCCTGAAGGTATCTCATAATTCCACAAAGGAAAACCACACAAATCATGATCTCAATCACAAATCAGAAAGCAAAAAAACTCATCTCAAACCAAGTATACAACTCAGAGTTTTGGAATAAAGATGATTAGTCTTAAGATATATCATTTTATTCCATTAGAAAGTTTCCACAATTGAACCATTAAGGAGTTGTTCCATTGTCGATCCACATAGGGTCGTATGTCGCTGATCCACGACAGACCGCTCTAAGTCTGGTCCTCGTCGGGTCGCACACTACTGATCCACACAGGGTCGCTAGAATGATGATCCAAATAGGGTCTTTATGATGTTGATCCATATAAGGTGTCTAGAATTATGATTCACACGGGGTCACTATGATACTGATCCATATAGGTTTGTTATGACGTTTATCCACACAGGGTCACTATGAGGATGATCCATACAGGGTCTCTCTTCAATTGACAGCTAGCCACAGGATTCCCCGCACCTGGTGCACTTTAGTTCCATATTATATGCTCCTCAAGATATCGTTCATGCCTCAACTACCACAACTTTCCACAAAGGAGTAACCTAAAGGACCACCATGTCGTAAGGGTTCCAACGCGATAGACGGTGCATCAATCGGACGCCCGGTATGTAGGTTATAAGCATTTTAGTGTCGAGAACCAGTTGGATTTGGGTTCGATTCCACTTGTATGTAATCCAACATTCTCCAAAACTTGGGTGGAGTATCTCAAAAGGACTGTTTCATTCCAATAATTCTAGTTCCGTAGACGGTTCGTCAAACAGACGTCTGGTTTACAAGATATGACCTTTTAAGCGTAACTAGGCTGAAAAGGGTCTGGGTCCGATCTGACCCAGTCAGACCAACCAGGACTGCCCCGACTTGGGCCGACCCGACCCAGTTCGGGTCGAACAGGGTCTGAACTGGCCCGACCTACCTCTGCTGGGCATGGCCCGATGGCTAGCACGGTCCGCTAGTCGGGAGACCGTGTGGGGTCTCTCCCCCTTCCTGAATGGCAAAGCCATTCGAGGTATTAAATCAGCAGCGTCACATGGAACCACCCTCCTATCAACAAGACCTATGGGGTGTGGGTCTCCTTCACCTCTATCGTGGCTTCAAAGTTGTCTCCTCCTCACCATAGCGCACGACGGTGCGCCACCTTCCGCCAACGTGGTCGGCCGAGAGCTAGCCACCCCTACTGTCATCGCGGCTCAATGTCGCAACTCCCCTTTATGGCGTGCGATGGCGTGCCACCCACTGCCAACATGGTCGGTTGACACACTGCACTTTGCACCTAAAACATTCAATCTGAGCATGGATTGTGGATAAACAGTCCATACCCAAGATGACATTGTAATGCCTCAACGTCACTACTAGGAGATCCCATCCAAATATCTCACCTCCTAGAGTAAGATCACACTACTGGCACTAGTGTGTAATCTTCTATTCCTCTCATGTAGGAGTCTCTAATCACAAGGATCGAGACAATAGCTCTATTGGAATTTCTGAGCTCCAAATGAGAGTCATGGAAATGAAAGAGTGACTAGAACCTATGTCTATAATTACTATAGCTAGGTTGGATTAGACACAGATCATACCTCGAATCATCTCTTGAGCACCTTGGTCGTAGGCCTCAGCTTCCTGAAGTTGTGTGTGTCTATGTCCACCTACTCCCTATGGTCGGGGTGGACCACCTGGAGGTCATGGCGGTAGAACCTCAAATCGTCACCCACCACCTACTACACGACCTGCTCCTATGCCATGTTTATCGCCATGTGGACCTCCTCGCTCAAATCTCTACCTGTGCCTCGGCGGTCCCCCAACCATCTGCTGATCGTCGGTACGGCGGGTCAGACAGTCACGAGCCATGTCACCCTGCCCACCACATTTGAATCATATTCTTCTCTTCTACTGGCCTATTTTCCCTTGTGATCTTCACACCTCCAACCCTACATCATGGGTTCATCCTCCGGAAGGTCTAGCCCACTTGGACCTCTATGTCATCTGCCTACTGCCAGCTGCAGATGACTCGGATACCTGTCGTCTGATGGTGGCTCTCACCGTCAGTGTATACTCAACTAAGAATCTATCCACCAATAATTCTCACTCAATTAATCCAGCATGCGTCGGTATATTGAGTGATATCATCGATGCTCTGATCTTCTGTCAGAGACCTTGCTCAAAGGTCTGGGGAATAAATAATGGGTCACATACCATGTAGGTGGAGTAGCGTAAGAGGTCAGTGAATCTTTCTAAGTACTGGGCTACTGCCAGGCTTCCCTACTGTAAGTGTAGGAGATCCAGAATACGCATAGATCATAGTGTCACTAGAACAAAATCTGCCCTGAAGAGGCTCTCGAAGTCCATCCAGGTGAGGGTCTCCTCATCATGTAACTAGAGCCTCAGGATCCACCATCTTCATGTTGTGCCATGGAAGAGGCTAGCATATAGGATCGCCATCTTCTATGCCGGTGTCCCAACTAGGAAAAAAACTTGAGCCACACCCTCCATCCAGTCCTCAGCTTCCTGGGGATCTTTCTCGCCTAGAAACCTCGAAGTCCTCTGTCTCTAGAACTCATGCAACACACTCAGTCAGCGTGCACCATCCGCTTGTGAGGTCAGTGGAAACTGCTACCCAATAGGTGGTGGTGCTACCGGTGCACCACCTGAAGGTGATATTGTCATAAGAAGGCCCTACACCGAAGCCTCATTGCTTAGTGTTCCGTCATCGTGAACTCTATCTAGATTCCTGGCTGTTTGTCTACATGGAGGCATCCTGAAATGAAACAGTTGTTCCATGGTAAATAAGTTATACCTGGTGAGTTTAATAAAAATAGATTAAAAGTAAAAAATTTCCAAAACACATGCAATCAGTGTTTTCGTGCACCGAGTCGGAAATTAGAATTCAGGGTTCTACAGTATGGATACGTCGGTCTCCACACCAACACTGGACTCCCTAAACTGAAAACCACACTCAAAACACTTAACACTATTTCTTCATTGGAAAGATTAGAGTCCTGGTTCTTTAGTAGAACCGACTCCTCTGATAACACTTTGTCATGACCCGTCCCTCAGGGCCCATGTCATGACTACCCCAAGCCCACCTTCCATAGGTCGGGGGTTTGTGACTAGCACTGGAAAGGTGTATCCCTAAAATGGGAAGGCATTTCCTTTAAACCTGTACAAAAAACACAGTCCAAGAACATAACAAGATGCAACCATGAAGTAAAAATACAGTAGTAAAAGTGTGTACTGAAAGAAAAGGGTCTGGAATACAAGCCCAACTGATGATACAATACAATAGAAAATAGAAAATAGATCTTGAGATCATCTGCCACGGATCCTACCAGAAGGGTAGGTATATCTCATCTCCACGGCTCTCCATGTCAACCAATCACCTTCATGTACCGCATGGTCCTGGCTCCTAAAGTCTCATCCGAGCTGTTTGTCATCTACATAAGACACAACAAGGTACAGGCAAAGCCTGTCCAGGGGTGAGTATAAAAATACCCGGTAGGGACCCTGAGACCCTCTAAGATCTCTCAGAATTCGACAAAGGAAAACTAAAAAGCATGATCTCAGTCACAAAGCACAAAGAAAAATACTCAGCTCAAGCCAGGTATACAACTCAGAGTTCGGGAATAAAGATGATTAGTCTTAAGATATATCATTTTATTCCATTAGAAATTTTCCACAACTGAACCATGAAGGATTTTTTCTATTGATGATCCACATAGGGTTATATGTCACTGATCCATGGAAGGCTTCTCTAAGGTTGGTCCTCTTCGGGTCATGCACTGCTGATCCACACAAGGTCGCTAGAATACTGATCCACACAGGGTCTCTATGATTCTGATCCACATACGGTCTCTAGAATGTTGATACACACAGGGTTCTATGATGCTGATCCACACAGGGTCTCTATGATGGTGATCTATACATGGTTTCTATGATGTTGATCCACACATTTTTTCTCTGATGTTGATCAACATAGGGTCGCTCTTTAATTGATAGCCAGCCACAGGATTCCCCACACCCGATGCGCTTTAGTTCCATAGTATCTTCTCCTCAAGATATTGGTTGTGCTTCAACTTCCACAATGCTATAAAAAGGAGTAACCCAAAGGACCACCATGTCATAAGGGTTTTAACGCGATAGATGGCATGTTAATCGGATTCTCTGTCTGTGAGTTATAGGCATAATAGTGCTGAGGGCCCAGTTGGATTCAGGTTCAATCCAACTCGTACATACTCCAACATTATCTAAAACATAGGTGGAGTATCTCAAAATTACTTTCTAATTCCAAGGATTCTAGTGTCGTAGATGTTTTGCCAAATGTACATCTGGTTTGCGAGATACGTCCTTTTAAGCGTAACTGGGCCGAAAAGGTTTCAGGTCTGGTCCGACCTGGTCGGACCGACTCGGCCCAGACCGAACTGGATGGGCCGGCCTGAGTGGGCTGGGCCGTGGATCGGCCTGGCCCACCTCTGTTGGGCATGGCCTGCTGGGTGACCTAGTCCGATGGCTGGCGCGGTCCGTCAGCTGGGCGACCGCGCGGCCCGCGGGCTTTCGCTGAAAACTTACAACAAAATCAAGTTTTAAATTTTAAAACAATTTTTTATATATATTATATGGACAACTCGACACCCAACCTCCCCAATTGACATCCCCATTTTGAATTTTTTCTCACACACATACCCGTTGCTGAAGACTTTTATTATAATTTTTTACTGAAATTTCCACATGTGTGTAGAAATAAAATTCCACCAGTCGAAATAGTACTGACCACCAAAATCTAGCTAGTACTTGGCTGGAAAATAGGGTTTCCCAAAATCCACCAAAAATAACATGAATATATATATATATATATATATCCTTAATTTTAACATGAAATAGTCTCATTTTCAATCCGAATCAAAAAAATTGAATGGTCATAGATTAGTCATCTGAAATCGGACCGACACATGTTCTATTTCATTGGAACTGAAACAAAGGTATCTACTTGATTTAAGGAAAAATATATTTTTCATAGCTCATAAATTTCACGCACTCCCTCTGATAATAATTGATGGTAATGAGGTGAATAGAAGAAGTTGGTGGGTTGGGGATTTTAAAATTTTCATCACTGAAGCAATGAACCTTTATTATCTTCAATGATCTGAGGATCAGTAAAGCTCAAAGGATCTCACACAAATTTATTAAGCACTAAAAATAAATGAATGATCACCTCATTCAAATCAGCATATCATTTGACATCGGCTCATTGTCGATGGTCATTGCTTGAAGGATCCAATACCAAACCCTCTAGATCATCCCCACATAATTCAAGAGTCAGTGTGAACATTGATCATCGAATTTCGAGTGCTATCGTGGAGCTCCAATGAATCCTTCGGCATCACAACAATCACTATGACCCCCTTGATCCACAAATGTGTTCTTGGATAGAGCACTTGGAAGGATACTTTCTATCTTTAGGATATAATAAGGAACATATAGGAGTAATTGAAATCATGGGAATCGATATTCCCATGAAAATGAGCTCCTATTTGCTTATATAGAAAAGGTTAAACACCTGAAAAGTGTTCCCTGACCCCCTGTATATAAAAGACACACTAACTAAGTAGTAAATTATATGTTATGAAAAACTATTTCATAACCCCCTCCCCATAAATTTTACCCCTCCTAGGCCGGCAATGGGAGAAGAGAGATAGTGACCCCTGAGTTTCTCCTCCAGTAGGCCCTGGGTTAGCGACTAGCATCAAGGGTATAATAAACATACAGATGGGAGGAATTAACCTCTAAGAGAAACACATGAGAAAGAGATAGATAATATAGAGACCAACCAACTTCTTCTTAGACTGTAATATAAAAGAAAATCCAAAGTACACATATGTAACATCATGCAAGAACTACTACAATTGAAAGGAAAACTGCAAGTACCCAAATGAAAAGTAAAGACGACAGCAACCACAATGCCCAAACAACTCCTGATAAACCCCAAGCTAGTAGTAACTAGCCTAATTTCCAACCTTCTCAAACTAACCTAAAAAAATTTATGTATACAAAGGGTGATTGTAACAGTATACTCAGTAGGATCCTCCCTAGAGCCTCTCATGCAAAAGGTAAAGAAAGCATGCTAAAACACAATGGACAATAAGTGAAACTAAATCATCACCCAAAAAGGTATACTAAGTTCCTATACTCACCATGGATACAATCACCATGTATCATATACAAGATCATATAATATATTAAATAATATCAAGGGTACCCCACTTCCACTTCCCCGCTGGTTTTCTGCTCTGCCCCAATGTCGTGTGTCCTGAGCATCTCTCTCCAAAAAGGCTAGCCCGCAGACACCTAGGGGAAGCACCACAACATGCACCTCATAAAACATACCACCATTTCAACATAACCAAAAGTATCCATGTAGTTTTCAATAGCCATAATAGCTCTCATAATGTGTATCATATGTCAGGTATTATACCTTAAGCCATTACATCCCATACACCGAGTAAGGATCTGCAATACATCACAGCCTATACACATTATACCTATAGTAGTCCTTAGAAAACTATATCCAGAATACATGTGTGTGAAATAACCACAAGACATTACATCCCTCTACACACATATGGGTAAAAATAACTGTTGTCAATACCAGCACAAGTAACTACCAAGAGAAGAGAGTAGGGCCAAAGGGGGTAGTCAGCCATCCATCCTCCCACTGAAATGTTGGGGAAAACACCCCCCCTAGGTCTCAGAATCCTTGAGGTGTCAGTCTCTCTAATTGATAGGGAGGATTAGTGTTTAGAAACACAAAAATTTACAATATATAATATAACTTACAACCACACTATGGGAATATCCTAGTCTTAGACTCAACTACAACTAACGTCTCTCGGACTCCCGACTGCCACTGCTAAGGCCAGATATCCTATAATCCCAAAACCATTTAAATAGATACATAAAGTTATCTTATTCATTTTAATCAGTTTCACTTTATGTTAAATAATTATTTAACCATTAATTAACTCTTAACATTTCCCACATTACATTATAACAAAGTTCCATGTCGTCCAAGCATAAGCAAACTCATTTCATGGCTTCTTAGAAGTACAACCTCAGAATTTCATCCCAGAAGTCTCCAACTCCAGGGGTTAAACATTTATTCATCTATTAACAACATTAATTTCAATATTACAAGGTATTATAGGAAATCATTCTAAGCTACCAAAGACAATGGGCTCAACATGGTGAGTGGTTAACTACTCGTCGAGTATTTTACACCTATAGAACGAGTGTAGACTCATCCAACCATGAGAAGCTAAACAAGGAAAGAACATGTCATACCCCATGCATCTTAACTTATCTTGGAAGGAGAGACAAAACCATCTACCTCAAGCAGTGTGTAAAGGAAAAAAATAAACAATAACATGGTTGTCGGCCAAGAAACAGTTCCAAACAAGCATACAACTTTCATAATAATAGGTAACCTTAGCTTCAACCTATTATGTCATCTCCGGTGTCCTCCCCGACACCCACATGAATTTATTGATGTGTATTTCCACTATAGGCATAAACTTCTACCTCAAAAATTGGGCCTCCCCGCCCCTCATTCCACAACAATCCTCCAGGATCAGCCATCCCAGTCTCACAACACATTCGAGCCTCCCCACCCCACACACCACAACAGATCTCCAGGATCATCCATCCTAGGGTCACAACACATCACAAGAAGTAAAAAACAAACATAGCAAATGGTATCTCAACCCTAAATAAAGGAATCCATCCTTTACACACAATGATCTTTCACGGCTCCAAAGAACAAGGAACTTGGACTTTACAAGAAAATAGGCAACTCAAGCCCTTCAAAGGAATTATCTTTTATCACGCAATCGGTTCTTATTCCATATTGAATTCACTAATTTATTATCACAGGTTTCAACTATGGGAAACCTAAGAAACAAGTTATCTTAAGCTATCAAAATTTAATTAAACAATTAAATTAACATGACTTTAATTATATTATCAACAAGAATCAACATCTTTTAGGTTCATTGACAAATTCAATTAAACATGAATATCTGAATCAATTTGATTATTATCAAATTGTAACAACAATAATCGGATTCAATAAACATGACTCTTGAATTATTTTATTCAATTAATTATAAATTAATTATAGCTTTACATTCTTTAAAAATTTCCATCAAGAACAACATGCTAAAGCAAGAAATGTGGAGATATCACACCATCTAGAAAATCAATAGGCAAACTGTAATCACGGTACAAAGCAGCAACATCGCTATGTGATCGATACTAATTCTTTAATCTGGTTCAATTAATTATTAGGTTGATTTCACTAGTATATAAGGGGATTAATAATTCTAATTTTATGATTTCATGTTAATAAATAGAGAAGCAACAAATCCCCTACCTTAAAAGGTTTTTTATGCTCTTCGCACAAGAATAGATCTCTGATCACCCCTCCCGCGAGAACTGCATTCATCTGAGGATGTCATGGCACCACCGCATCAACAACAACCTAGAAAACCCCCATTAGAAACATGGGTAATCAAAATCTATAGCACATAGAGAATAACGGGAGTAAAACTGAATCAATCCAGGAGAAAATACAGGAAAAAAAAGTAAGAACATGCCTTGGATCAACCCGGGTCAACACGCAATAAAGATGGAAGCCCGAGATCGATTCCTATCAAAGGGATCTCCAAAATTATGAGGTGCACACTACCGGGTCTCCTGTGATGAGAGTGACAGAGAGTTAAGTTGCATCCATAGAGTTTGACAACCCGAGCAGCTAGAAAACATTTAAAATATTACTATTGTAGGGAATTACTTTGCGTGTAATTCCCTTTCACATCGTGCAATCCTCAGGGTTGAGTTGTCACTGAAAAACTCATCGCCCGTTAATTTTATTTTATTTTTTAAACCTTGATATATTACACGACATGAATCCTTATTTCACTTTGTGTAATTGTTTTACATGGTGTGAAACCCACTTTCACATCGTAAAAGTTCCTTTTTCTCATCTCTCAGCACCTGAACTCCTCCATACTTCCTATAAGCCTCCTCCAAGCTCTGCATGCCTCGGGAACATGTAAAGGGTAGATCCATGTATATCCAAACCCTTACAATAGATACCTCTCAAAATATTCTCATACTTGAGAATCTAAAACCAACCTAGATAGAAAACATAAAATGGGTCATCTAAACAGCCACCCTGTGAGATACCTCTCAAGGCTCTCACCACTATAGGAGCTTAACCACCTTACTAGGGGAACATCGGAAAACCATGAAACAACCACAACTAGATCCTAAACACTCTCCTTAGGTAGATACCTCTCAAAATAGAGCAAGTCGTAATAAGAAAAAAGAGAGACAGCCATCTCACAAACTAGAAAAGGTCTACAACCATAAAACGAACAGTGTTACAAGAGAAGTGTTAAACATCAAAGAGATTAGGGTACTGAGTGTGTATCTGTGACTCAAATTCCCAGGTACTCTCCTCCATACCACCATTATTACACAATACATAAACCAAGGGGATAGCATGTATGTGCAACACCTTCTCCTGGTGGTCCTGGATTTCTATAGGCCACTCCTCAAAGGTCATATCATTGTTAGCATCAATCTCACCCCAATCGATGATGTGTGAGTCACCATGAAGATAACGACGGAGATACAACACTTGAAAAACATCATGTATCTAACTCATATATGTGGGAATCATTATCCAATATTTCATAGCTCCAACATAAGACAATGCCTCGAAAGGCCAACAAACCGGGGAGAAAGCTTACTCCCATGACCAAACCTTCACAACCCATGATGGGGAGTGGCCTTTAAGAACACATGATACCCAACGTCAAACTCAAGAGGTATACTCTTATGATCAGTATAGGATTTCTGATGATCTTGCACTTCCTTCATCCTCCCACAAATAACCTAAACTATCTTTGTCATTTTCTGTACTAGTTCCAGCCAGAGAATTGTTGTCTCTCTGACCCCATTCTAGCATAATAGAGAATGTAAAGCTCATATATACATGAATTCAAAATGGAACCATACTAATGGTGGAGTGAAAACTATTATTGTAAGAGAAATTTACTAAGTTTAGGTGCCTCATCTATGAACCTCCCAAATCTAGGATGCAAGAACACAAAATATCTTTAAGATTCTGGATGGTCTTCTCTATCTGACCATTCATCTGTAGATGAAAAGAAGTTATAAGGCATAGCTGAGAACCAAAATAATTCTATATACCTCGTGGTTTTTATTTCTCATTTTCCAATGAAAACTTACAACAAAATCAAATTTTAAATTTAAAACAATTTTTTTATATATTATATGGCCAAACTGATACTCAACTGCCCTGATTGACATCACTATTTTGATTTTTTATCACACCAAATTTTTAAGAATTTTTTTAGTATATATAATTCTCCATACATACCCATTTCCAAATACTTTTATTATAATTTTTTACTAAAATTTCCACTTGTGTGTGGAAATATAATTCCACCAGTCGAAATAGTACCAACCACCAAAATATAGCTAGTCCTTGGTCGAAAAATAAGGTTCCCTGAAATCCACAAAGATTAACATGAATATATATATATATATACTTAATTTTAACTTGAAATAGTTTCATTTTCAATTAGAATCAAAAAATTTAAATGATCATAGATTGGTCATCTGAAATCGGACTGACACATGGTCTATTTCGTTGGAACTGAAACAAAGGTATCTACTTAATTTAAGGAAAAATATATTTTTCTTAGCTCATAAAATTCACACACTCCCTGTGATACTAATTTATGGTGTTGAGGTGAACAACGGAAGTTGGTGGGCAGAGGATTTTAAAATTTTCATCACTGAAGTAATGAACCTTCATCATCTCCAGCGATCTGAGCCCCAGTAAAGATCAAATGATCTCACATAAATTTATTAAAAACTAAAAATAAATGAATGATTACCTCATTCGAATCAGCATCTCATTTTACTTCAGCTCACTGTCGGTGGTCGTTGCTTGAAGGATCGAACACTGAACCCCTTTAAATCATCCACACACAATTCAAGAGTCTGTGTGAACATTTATCATCAAATTTCAAGTGCTAGCATGGAGCTCCAACGAATCCTTAAACATCACGACAATCACTATGACCCCTTCCTTTGATCCGTGGATGTGTTATTGGATAGAGAACTTAGAAGGATACTTTCTATCTTTACGATACTGGAAGGAATATATAGGAGTAATCAAAATCATGGTAATCAATAGTCCCATGAAAATGAGCTCCTATTTTCTTATATAGCAAAGGTTAAACACCTGAAAAGGGTTCCCCAACCACCTGTATATAAAAGACACACTAAATAAGAAGTAAATTATATGTTATGACAAACTATTTCACAACCCCCTCCCCATAAAGTGTACCCCTCCTGGGATGGAAATGGGAGAAAATAGATAGTGACCCCTGAGTTTCACCTCACGTAGGCCTCGGGTTAGCGACTAGCACCGAGGGTATAACAAACATGAAGATGGGAGTCATTACCCTCTAATAGAAATACATGAGAAATAGAGAGATAATATAGAGACCAACCAACTTCTTCTTAGAATCTAATATAAAATAAAATCCAAAGTACACATATGTAACATCATGCAAGAACTACTACAATTTAAAGGAAGACTGCAAGTACCCAAAGGAAAAGTAAAAACGGCAGCAACCACAAATCCCAAACAACTCCTCCTAAACCCCAAGCTAGTAGTAACTAGCCTAATCTCCAACCTGCTCCAACTGACCTGAAAAACATTTTATGTATACGTAGGATGATTATAACAGTATACTCAGTAGGGTCCTCCCTGGATCCTGTCATGCAAACGGTAAAGAAAGCATGCTAAAACACAATGAAAAACAAGTGAAACTAACTCATAGACTCAAAAGGTATACTAAGTTCCTAGCCTCACCATGGATACTCTCACAAAGTATCATATACAAGATCATATAATATAATAAAGAATATCAAGGGTACCTTGCTTCCACTTACCCACTGGTTTTCTACTCTGCCCCAATGTTGCGCATCCTCAGCATCTCTCTCCAAAAAGGTTATCCCATAGACTCCTTGGGGAAGCACTACAACATGCACCTCATGTAACACACCACCATGTCGATATAAACAAAATTAACCATGTAGTTTTCATGAGCCACAATATCTCTCATAATGTGTATCATACATCTGGTATTATACCTCAATCCATTACAACCCATACACCGAGTAAGGATATACAAGACATCACAACCTGTACATGTTATACCTATAGTAGTCCTTAGGAAACTATATCTTGAATACATGTATGTGAAATAACCACAAGCCATTATATCCCTCTACACACATATATGGGTAAAACTAACCATTGTGAATACCAGCACAAGTAACTACCAAGAGAAGAGAGTGAGGCCAAAGGGGGTAGTCAACCATCCATCCTCCCACTAAAATGTTGGGAAAAGCACCCCCCCCCCCCAGGGCTCAGAAGCTCTGATGCGTCAGTATCTCTAACTGATGGGGTGGATTAGTGTATAGATTCACAAAAAATTACAAGATATAATAAAAATGAAAACCACACTATGGGAATATCCTAGTATCAGTCTCAACTACAGCTAACATCTCTCAGACTCTCGACTGCCACTACTAAGGCCAGATATCCTATAAGAACAAAACCATTTAAAGAGATACATTAATTTATCTTATTCATTTTAATCAGTTTCACTTTATGTTAACTAATTCTTTAACCATTAATTAACTATTAACATTTCCCACATTATATTGTAACAAAGTTCCATGTCGTCCAAGCATAAGAAAACTGATTCCAGTGATTCTTAGAATTATAACCATAGAATTGCATCCCAACAAGCTCCAACTCCATCGTTTAAACATTAATTCATTTATTAACAACATTACTTTCTATATTAAAAGGTATTCTAGGAAAAAATTCTAAGCTACCAAACACAATGTGCTCAACATGGTGAGTGGTTGAACTACCCTTTGAGTATTTTCCACCTATAGCAGGAGCATAGACACATCCAACCATGAGAAGATAAACAAGGAAAGAACATGTCATACCCTACGCATATTCACATATCTTGGAAGGAGAGTAACTAAACCATCTACCTCAAGCTATGGGAAAAGTAAAAAAGATAAACAATAACATGGTGTTGGCCAAGAAACTGATTCAAACAAGCATACAACTTTTATAATAATAGGTAAGCTCAGCTTCAACCTATTCTTTCATCTTTAGTGTCCTCTCTGACACCCACATGCATATACTGATGTGTCGTTCCACTCTAGTAATCAACTGCTGCCTCAAAAATTGGGCCTCATGCCCCTTATACAACAACAAACCTCCAAGATCAGCCATCCCAGTCTCACAACACATTCGGGCCTCCCCACCCCATATACCACAACAACTCACTAGGCTCAGCCATCCCAGGCTCACAACACATCACAAGCAGTAAGAAAGAAACATAGAAATTGGGCTCTCAACCCTAAAGAAAGGCATCCAGCCTTTACACACAATGATCTCTCAAGGATTCAAAGCACAAGGAACTTGGACTTTACAAGAAAATAGGAAACTCAGACCCTTAAAAGGCATTATATTTTATCACACAATCGGTTCTTATTCTATCTTTAATTAACTGATTTATTATCACAGGTTTAAACTATAGGAAACCTAAGAAACAAGTTATCTCAAGCTATCAAAAATTAATTAAATAATTAATTTAAAATAACTTTAATTATATTATCAACAAGCATCAGCATGTTTTAGGTTAATTGACCAATTCAATTAAACATGCATATCTGTATCAATTTGATTATAATAAAACTGTAACAACAATAACAAGATTCAAAAAACATGCCTCTTGAATTATTTTATCCAATTAATTATCAGTTAATTATAGATTTACATTCTTTAAAAATTCCCATCAAGAACAACATGTTAAACCATGAAATGTGGACATATCACACTATCTATAAAATCAATAGGCAAACAGTAATCACGGTACAAAGCAGCAACATCGATCTGTGATCGATACTAATTCTTTAATCCAGTTCAAATAATTATTAGGTCGGTTTCATTAGTATCTAAGGGGATAAGTCATTTTAACTATACAATTTTATGTTAATAAATAGAGAAGCAACAAATCCCCTGCCTTAAAAGGTTTTTGATGTTTTTCACACAATAATGGATCTCTGATCACCCCTCCCGCAAGAACTGCATTCATCTAAGGATGTCATGGCACCATCGCATCAATAATAACTGAGAGAAACCCCATTAGAAACATGGGTAATCAAACTCCATAGCACGGAGAGAATAATGGGAGGAAAACAAAATAAATCCATGAGAAACTATTGGAAAACAAAGTAAGAACACACCTTGGATAAACCCAGGTCACCACGCAATAAAGATTGAAGCCCAAGATTGATTCCTATCAAAGGGGTCTCCAAAATGATGAGGAGGGGACTACCGGGTCACCTAGGATGAGAGAGATAGAGGGAAGTTTCATCCATAGGGTTTGACAGCCCAAGCGGCTAGAAAAAATATAAAATATTACTGCAGTAGATAATTACATGGCATGTAATTTACTTTCACATCGTGTAATCCTCAGGGTTGAGTTGTCACTGAAAAACTTGTTGCCTCTTCATTTTATTTTATTTTTAAAACCTCGATATATTACACCGTGTGAATCCTTCTTTCACTTCATGTAATTGTTTTACATGGTGTGAAACCCACTTTCATGTCGTGGAAGTTCCGTGCTCTCAGTTCTCAACACCTGAACTCCTCCATACTTCTTATAATCCCCCTATGAGCTTCACAAGCCTGAGGAACATGTAAAGGGTTGATCCATGTAGATATAAACCCTTACATCAGATACCTCTCAAAATATTCTCATACTTGAGAATCTAAAACCAACCTAGATAGGAAACATAAAAGTGGTCATCCAAATAGCCACCCTATGAGATACCTCTCAAGGATCTCACCACCATAGGATCTTAACCACCTTACTAGGGGAACAACGCAAAACCACACAACAGCCACAACCAGATCCTAAAAACTCTCCCTAGGGATATACCTCTCAAAAGATAGCAAACTGCAATAAGAAACAAGAGATATAGCCATCTCACAAACTAGAAAAGGTATACAACCATAAAACGAACAGTATTACAAGAGAAGAGTTAAAAATCAAATAGCTTGGGGTATTGAGTGTGTATATATGACTCACATTCCCGGGTAATCTCCTCTATACCACCATTCTTTAACAAGACATGAACCAAGGGGATAGCATGCATGTGCAACACCTTCTCCCGGTGGTCCTGGATCACAACGAGTCGCTCCTCAAAGGTCGTATCATCATTAACATCAATCTCACCCCAATCGATTATGTGTGAGTCACCATGAAGATAAAGATGGAGATATAAAATGTGAAAAACATCATGTATCTATCTCATATGTGGGGGAATCATTATCTAATATACCATAGCTTCTACATAAGCCAATGACTCGAATGGAAAAAAATCGGGGAGAAAGCTTACTCCCATGACCAAACCTTCGCTACCCATGGTGGGGAGTCACCTTTAAGAACACATGATCCCCAAAATCAAACTTCATATGTATCCTCTTATGATCAATATAGGATTTCTGATGATCCTGCACTGCCTTCATCCTCTCAAGAATCACTTGAACCATCTCTTTCATTTTCTATACCAGTTTCGGCCTGAAAATTATTGTCTCTCTGACCCCATTCTAGCATAATGGAGAATGGAAAGTTTATATATACAAGGCTTAAAATGGAACCATGCAGATGGTGGAGTGAAACTATTATTGTAATATAACTTTACCAAGGGTAGGTGCCTCATCCATGAACCTCCAAAATCCAGGACGTAAGAGCACAACATGTCTTTAAGAGTCTGGATGGTCTTATCTATCTAACCATTTGTCTGTAAATGAAAAGAAGTGTTAAGGTATAGCTGAGAACCAAAATCATGCTAGATACCTCTCCATGCCTTGGAGGTGAAATGATTATCTCGATCGTAAATGGTCATCCTCGAGACCCTATGGAGTCTCACCACCTTCTCCAAATATTGCCACGATAAAACCTCCACTGATCTCGACTCCTTGATCACAATAAAGTGGGTCTATTTCATCAAGAGATCCACTTCCACCCATATAATTTCATAGCCTCCCTAAGTTCGAGGTAAACTGGTAACAAATTCGATCGAGATGTCCTCCAACATCCACTGAGGAATATCTAACAACTAGAGAAAACTACCGAGAACACAGTGCTCAGACTTCACCTTCTGGAAAACCAATCATCGAGACACAAACTCTGTAACTGCACGCTTCAACCCAGGCCACCAAAACTAAACTCTCAAAGATCAGTACATATTTTTCAAACTAGGATATACCGCCAAAGGTGAAATATGGAACTCTCTGAGAACTATCTCATGCATCGCCAAGGGAATGAAAATCCTTCCTTGAAACAACACTGGGTGTTGTTCATCTTCATACCAACCATAAAGGGCCTCGCCATAAACAAATCAATCTCTCCAAACCTCCAACTCAAGATCCCCCAATTGGGACTCCTCCACCTATTGTACTAGAGATGATTGCACCGTCATCTGAAAAATAAAACCTCTACCCCTGACTTCTCCCATGCCTTAGTGTAATTCCTAAAGTTCTTCCATTACTCTCTAGAAATCACTTGATTCCCGCACTTCATCACTGCATGACTTCCCACTCAGGTCATCGTCCAAAAAATTACCCATTCTAGGTGTATATGAAATATTTAATTCATAATCCTGTAATCAATCCATCCATTGACACCGACGTGAGTTCAATTCACATTGAGAGAAAACATACCTTAGACTCTTATGATTATTGAAGACCAAAAAACGCTCATCGATGAGGTAATGTCTTCAAAACATCAAGAAAAACACCACTACTTCCAACTCGAGATCATGGGTGGAATAGTTATTCCCATGGAGGTGTAACTTACAAGACCCATAAGAAATGATAGATCTTTTCTACATTAGAACACAGCCCATCCCAAGACACAAAGTGTCAAAGAAAACCTCAAACTGAACTCCTTCTATTGGAAGAAAAATAACTAGAGCATTGACCAACTTATCTTTTAGATACTCAAAAGCTATTTGACACTGATTAGTCCATCATAACACCTAATCCTTTCTGGTCAAAATTTTCAGAAGATTCACAACCTGATAGAAATAAATTACGAACCTCCTGTAATAACCTGTAAGACCAAGGAAACTTCACACCTCTGCCACTGTCTTGGGGGATGCCTAAGACAAAACTACTTCTAACTTAAACAGATACACATATACTCCATAATAGGATAAAACATACCCCAATAAATGGACTTATCAAGCCAAAAAATCACACTTTGGAAACTTCCCAAATATCTATTGACAATGAAGAACTCCCAAAATGGCATGTATATGCTCTACATGCACCTCCTTAGACGAGGAGTACACAAGGATTTAATCAATGAAAACCATCATGAACTTATTTAGGAACTCATGGAACACAGTTTTCAATAACCCCACAAACATATCTAGAGCATTCGTCACACCGAACAACATCACAACAAACTCATAATTCTTATGCTGATAATGGAAAGAAGTCTTTAGGATATCCTCATTTTTTATATGAATCTGATGATATCCTGACCACAAGTCAATCTTTAAGAGCCAACTTTAACCTTTTATTTGATCAAATAAATCATCAATCCATGGAAGAGGATAGTTGTTCTTCACTTTCACTTGGTTCAAGTAATGATAATCGATACACAACTGCAAACTATCGTCATCCTTCTTTATGAACAAAAATGATGCACCCCATGGTGACACACTAGGCTGAACAAAACCACTCTACAATAGACCATCGATCTATATACGCAAATATTTAAACTCGTAAGGAACCATCCTATACATATACATAGAGATAGGATACATACCTGGATATAGTTCGATCTTGAACTTGATATCTCTTCAAGGGGTGATGCTACAACCTCCTATGGAAATACATCAGGGTACTCTTCTATGACCCTAGGAAATACTGATAGATGAACCTCCAACAAACTCAACATCAGTTCATCCATCAATGATTATAAGGATGGAATAGGCCTCTGACCCATCTGAGGTTATTGCTCGCCAATAAACACTACTGGATCACCATCAGAATCGAACAACCCAACCTTCCTCCTAAAGAAATCCATGATAGCCTACACCGAATACAACCAAACCATGATAAGGATGATTTCATATATCTGTATCCATAAATATATGAAATTTCACCAAGAGTGGTGTTGTCCCAACACTATCTCACAGTCTCTACATAATTTAAACAAGTCAGCTCGACCTCCAACTAGCATAGTCAATGCCAAGGGTACTGGAAGTCTCTCTACCTCAAGTCTCAAACCATGGAAAAGGGTAGGTGATATGAAGGAGTGTGATGATCCTAGATCAAAAAAGGTATGCACCCAAGTAGAAAAAAAATCAAAGGGTACCTCAAATGATGTCTGGATTTCCTGGCACTGGCAATGCTAAATCATAAAGCTGACCACAAACTACTCTACGGACTCTCTGACCATACTGAAAACCACCTCCATGGTTGTTCTCTACTCCTTGAGGATAGGGAACATTCTGGGGATGTCCTCTTCCTACCCCATCTAATCTCTACTAATCCAAAACTAGAGCAACCTACTACTACTACCTCAGTTGGAAATACCTCAATAAAGGAACCTGAAGTGGAACTACTAGTGCATGCTGACTACTCAGAAAGGTTGGTCACTCTTGTTACTGATGACCTCGCCCTCCATAATAAAAACTTACATATGGTCCCTTAGAATCAACCTAATATCTGATTCCCCTAGAGAAATGATACATTGAGGGCTGGGACCTACCGCAAGCTAATTAGAATCTCTTCTGTACTAACAACTAGGAACCTAGAACCACAAATCTTTTTTATGAGGAATACCAGTGACTCCACTCTCATGATGATACGGTTCTGTCTAATGTCCTCTTGATGACCTATACTCTCACCAACACCTCAAGATATGTCTTCAGCACAAATGGGGTGACCCAACACTAGATCTCTAGATGAAAATCCTTATAAAAATTCCCCACCCTAGCCTCCTCATCTAGAAATAGATCCAAAGAATATCCCAGAAGGTTACTAAAATGGATCGTGAACTCTCACAAACTGGAGATCCCCTTCCGAAGGGTAAGTAGCTCCTGGAAATTGGCCTCCTTCGCGGTCTAAGAGAGAAACCCAGCTCTAAACTAGTCTTGGAAATCCTCCCACAATACTACTAACTACTCGCAATATCTAAGGAATAAGAACCACCACTGACTCACTACCCCACACAGCATCATCACAGCTAATGATACCCAGTGATCTATCTGAGCACAGATCGAACTGAAGGCCATCTCAACCTCCTCCAACCAGTATTCTATGATTGTATCTGAAATGAATCTCTCATACCTCTGTAGACTCTGGTGCTGAAACTCTCAGAGTGTCCTCCTCCATGTGTCATCATCATCAACCTCTACTCTGTGGTGATCTACTAGTGTAACCTGCTGAACATATTTTATGAAAACCTAATGAGAACGTCATCCTAGATCTATTCCTTCAAAAGAAAAAATAGTCAAATCTCCTAAACATGGAATGTGTAAGACTTTAAAATTAATTAATTTTTTTCTTTTATTCATTTTAGGTTAACCTATACCAAGGCCTACCCATTCAAACACAGGTGCAAAGAATAATGATGCATGATCCTATCCTAAGTCTCTACCCTAAAACTAGTATCACCTTATTTAGTATTCATTGTAAGCTTAAAGGTTTGTGTGTCAGATCATAGGGGGCCCTAAATACCCATGTTTAAACTGGTATCCCATGTTTACAATGATTGCTAAACTTAGCTGATACTATTTCCCTACCAACCCACACAACCTCACCTATGCCTAACTACAAAATCCATCCTATCCCTCAACTAGGCCTCTGATACCACTCTATCACGACCCCCTCCACACAAAGTGTACCCCTCCTAGGCTGACAGTGAGAGAAGAGAGATAGTGACCCCTGAGTCCTGCCTCCAGTAGGCCCTGAGTTGGCGACTGGCACCAAGGGTATAATAAACATGAAGATAAAAGGTATTACCCTCTAATAAAAACACATGCAGAAGAGAGAGATAAGATAGACACCAACCAACTCCTACTCAGACTCAAATATAAAATAAAATCAAAAGTACACATATGTAATGTCATGAAAGAACTGCTACAACTGAAATAAAAACTACAATTACCCAAAGGAAAAGTAAAGATGGAAGTGACCACGAAGCCCAAAAATCTCCTAATAAACCCCAAGCTAGTAGTAACTATCTTGATCTTAGACTTTATCCAACTAACCTGAAAAATAATTTATATATACATAGGGTGATTATAATAGTATACTCATTAGGATCCTCCCTGAAGCCTCTCATGTAAAAGGTAAAAAAATAATGCTAAAACACAGTGAAAACAAGTGAAACTAACTCATAACCTAAAAATGTATACTAGGTTTCCATCCTCACCATGGATAATCTCACCAAGTATCGTATCTAAGATAATATAATATAATAAATAATATCAAGGGTACCCCCACTACTACTTCCCCACTGGTTTGTCGCTCTGCCCCAACATCACACGCCCTGGGAATCTCTCTCCAAAAAGGCTAGCCCATAGACACTTGGTAGAATCACCACAACATGAACCTCATGCAACACACCACCACGTCCACATAACCAAAAGATACCAAGTAGTTTTTGGGAGCCACCATAGCTCACATAACATGTATCATATGTCAGGTATTATACCTAAATCCATCATTTCCCATACACCGAGTAAGGATCCCCAAGCCATCACAGTCGCTACATGTTATACCTATAGTAGTCCTTAGAAAACTATACCTATAATACATGTGTGTGAAATAACCATATGCAGTTACAGCCCTCTACACATATATATGGGGGAAACTAACCACCATGTATACCAGCACAAGTAACTATAAAGAGAAGAGAGTGGGGTAAAATGGGGTAGTCATCCATCCATCCTCCCACCAGGATGTTGGGGAAAACACCCCCCCCCCCTAGGGATTAGAATCCTTAGGGTGTCAGTTTCTCTAACCAACAGGGTGTAGTAGTGAATAGAAACAAAAAAATGTACAAGATATTATATAACTCACAACCACACTATGGGAATATCCTAGTCTCAGACTCAACTGTAGCTAATGTCTCTCGGAATCTTGGCTACCACTGCTAGGACTAGATATCCTACAAGAACACAACCATTTAAAGAGATATATTAAGTTATCTTATTCCTTTTCATCGGTTTCACTTTATGTTAATTAATTATTGAAGAATTAATCAACCATTAATATTTCCCACAATACATTATAACAAAGTTTCATGCCCTCCAATCATAATCAAACCAATTCCACGAATACTCATAATTATAACCTTGGTATTTCATCCTAGCAAGCTCCAACCCCATGGGTTAAAAATTATTCCTTTATTAACAACATTAGTTTCCATATTAGCAGGTATTCTAGGAAAACATTCTAAGCTACCAAACACAAGGGGATCAACACTATGAGTGGGTGAACTACCCGTCGATTCTTTTCCACCTATAGTAGGAGTGTAGACTCATCCAATTGTGATAATATAAACACAAAAAGCATGTGACATACCTCACGCATCTACACCTCTCTTGGAAGGAGAGTAACCAAACCATCTGCCTAAAGTAGTGGCGAAAGGAAATAAGATAAACAACAACATGGTTATTAGCCAAGCAACTGATTCAAACAAGAATCAAGGTTTTATAACAATGGGTAATCCCAGCTTCAACCTGTTCTATCATCCTTGGTGTCCTCCCTGACACCCACATGCATATACTGATGCATCTCTACACTTCGGGCATCAACTGTTGCCTCAACAACCGGGTCTCCCCACCCCTCATACCATAATAGCACTCTAGGCTCATCCATACTAGTCTCACAACACATTCTGGCCTCCCTACCCCAAATACCACAACATCCCTCTAGGATCATCCATCCCAAGCTCATAACTCATCATAAGCAGTAGAAAACAAACATACCAACTAGGCTCTCGACCCTAAAGCAAGGCATCCATTCTTTACACACAATGAGATCTCATGTATCCAAAGCACAAGGCACCTAGGATTTATAATAAAATAGGCAACCCAGGCCCTTCAAATGAATTATCTTTTATCACACAACCTTTTCTTATTCCATCTTGAATTAACCAGCTTATTATCATAGGTTCCAACTATGGGAAACCTAAGAAACAAGCTATATCATGCTATAAAAAATTAATTAAACAATTAATTTAATATTACTTTAATTCTATTATCAACAAGAATAAACATTCTTCAGGTTCATTAACCAATTCAATTAAATATGCATATCTGTATCAATTTTATTATCATCAAATTGTAACAACAACAACCAGATTCAATAAACATGCCTCTTGAATTATTTTATCCAATTACTTATGAATTAATTTAAGCTTTACGTTCTTTACAAATTTCCATTAAGAACAACATTATAAACTAATCAAGGAATAGAAATCACACTATATAGAAAATCAAGAGGCAAACTATAATCATGGTACAAAGCAACAACATCACTATGTTATCGATTCCAATTATTTAATCTAGTTCAAATAATTATTAGTTCAATTTAATTATGATACAAGGGGATAAATCATTCTAACTATATGATTTTACATAAATAAATAGAGAAGCAATGAATCCCCTACCTCAAAACGTTATTGATGTTCTTCGTACGAGAATGGACCATGCAACGAATCTCCGATCACCCCTCCCGTAAAAACAACATCCATCTGAGGATGTCATGGCACCACTACATCAACAATAACTAAGAGAAACCCCATTAGAAACATGGGTAAGCAAATGTCATAGAACGATGAGAATAGCTAGAGGAAAACGAGATCAATTTGGGAGAAACCATTAGAAAACAAAGGAAAAACACACCTTGGATCAACCCGGGTCACCAGATATTAAAGATGGAAGCCTGAGATCAATTATCATCGAAGGGATCTCCAAAATTTAAAGGAGGTGATTTATAGGTCTCCTAGGATGAGAGAGAGAGAGAGGGAAGTTGGTTTTTACTACCTAAGTGGCTGTAAAACACTTAAAAATTACTGCAATGGGGAATTACACAACGTGTAATTCCCTTTCACGTCGTGTAATCCTCGTGGTTGAGTTGTCACCGAAAAAAAATGTCTCCTATTAATTTTATTTTACTTTTAAAACCCCAATATATTACATAGATTTAAACCCTCTTTCATGTCATTTAATTTTTTTACATGGCGTGAAACTCACTTTCACTTCGTAAAAGTTCCCTACTCCCAACTCTCAGCACCTGAACTCTTCCAGACTTCTTCTGAGCCTCCTCCAAGCTCCGCAAGCCTCGGGAACATGCAAAGGGTCAATCCACACAGATATGGTCCCTCACAAACTAACCATGTTATAATGTCATTTATATTTTTATCACTTAATTTTAATATATAATAAATACATTTCTTAATAAAAGTGAGTCATTTGCTAATATTAGATTAACCTTGAATATTAAAATAATATTTGTTCATATAATATTTTTTCTCATGTATTCACTTGGTACTTGGTGGATAATTTTAATAAATAATTCTAATTACAATTATTCTATACTCAAATAATAATGATTTTATTTATTCATCGATGATCATTTAATCTCGAACACATCTCAGACCCTGTGTTGGGGCTTATTGTGTACTATATTCCTATATGACATAATAGGGTAGACTTTTGAATTCACTATTGTGTGTGACCCTCTAAGCCCTTATCCCAATAGTAGTGAATAATATTCATAGACCAAGAGTGGAGTCTAGAAACTCCTCAAGTCCCCTAAGTAGATAAGGAGTAGTCATAGAAATGACATCCTTCATACGAACACACATCGTGTAATGTAATCTATTTGTATCACGATATCTAATAAAGTAGGATGCACACTTCATGTCATCATCCTTTGTTGCATTGTTATTCATTGTCCTTACTAGATGGGATTTCCTTTTTCCACATGACCATGGATTTATAAAGGTATTACCATCTTGATCAACTAGGCCCAAGATATTTCTTCCTATTAGAAGTGACAAATTTTTTCTTGATTATTCAATCAATGTCATACCACCATTGATGCACCCAACACAAGATACCTCTATATAACTTAAATACTTAAGTTTTTTCCATGAATCAAAGTATTCAATCAAATATCATACACTGATAATAATCTCAAGTTAGGAGAACATCACATGTGGTCATAGACAGGAGATACTAATGACACTTGAAACATGTAGTGTTTTTATTGGCGAGTCATCCCCCATGATCTCATCTACTGAGGATCACCAATTTTGAACTTCATTATAAGTCATCTCAATGCTTATGATCCCACAACACCTGATAGACATGCATAATTTTTGTCTAGTCAGTATAATGTATCTAGACTAAAAGGTCATATATTTATGATTAATGTTATAGTATCTCGAGGTTCTCATTATAGCCTATGAACTTATATAACTTTTTGATACAATAAATAATCTATGAAAATTACCATTTAAATAGTATATGTAGAAATATCTACACTATTATGGTAAGTAAGCATCATTAATAACTCATTGTATACATGATATGATAATTGAAAAGTGTTGTTTATTTGGGTCTAGGGAACCCACTATTTCAACAAACCCTGTAGGCCAATAGAAAATAGTGTGAAGAAAAGTGGGGGGAAAGAACAATAATGAGGTGAATACATCATTGGTTAATGTGGTCTTGGAAAACCATTACAAAACAGGATAATAAACTAGATTAAATAACACAAGTTATGGGCAGGCTCATGCGAAGAACGACAGTCACCGACAAAAGAAATTAGATAATAAATCCCTGATTAATCTTTAATAAAAAGGTAGTAAACATAAAATAATGAGCCCTAACTCGATTATGGATTGATCGTTGGTGAATAACACATTTTCTAATGATGGAAAAGAAGATCATTTGTGGTTTGTGTTTGTCTCACGGTTCACCTCAGTTTGTTTGTAATTGTTTTATGATCCCGATCATGATCATCCAACAGAGAACGATTCCTCCTCCTCTCTAATCCTCACTGGGTTATATGGATAGATCTATCAAAACATCATAATGATGTATTTATAGAGGATTATTAGGTTTAGGGTTATTAAATAAATTTATTAAAATTAATTAATTAATTCAGTTAACACACTTGTCAATGGCTACCTTTGTGTGCGTCTTGTGTTTGGTCAAATCACATATAAGGGAAAATATATTATATCATGCACACATAAATTTTCAAAAATAATGGAATATATATTGAATGATGTCTCAGATGAGAAATATGAGACATCCATTAGGTCTGGGCTAAGGGTTTTACCCTAGGCATGACATAACCCTTGTGCGCGTTAGGTGTTTGGTTAAATCGCATGGGAGGGTATTTTATTTAATATTTTTATTATATTATAATTACTTTTAATTATTAAATTAGTTTTTGTTCATATTCTACAAGCTTAAGACCACCATTTTCATTCCCCCCCCCCAATCTGGAAACCTTAAAATCAGTGGTTTTTGACCGGTTTAAAATTAGCAACACATTAAATAGGGGAAATTAAATACTCTACATTAAATTTTCAATTGAATCATGAATTGAATCAACGAATTTAATTTTTTTTGGGGGGTTATAAAAATGACACATATGTGGTTGGGTTCCTTATAGCCAAACCATTCGACGACTGATTTTCATTGATCCCCTTGAGTCCAAGTGACCCCAGGACTCCTTTATACATGATTGATGAAGCCTCGTCAATTCGATTTGATATTGTTATTCTGCTTCTAGACATGTGGTGAACCCTTTCTTTATCCCTGGTTCATTCCACCTAGGTTGAATAAGATGAGTTTTAATTTCTTTTTAATTAATTATTTTATTCTTCTTTTTCCTCTTCACAATTTTGAAAAAGGGGTAAAACTTAAATTATATAGGGATAATTTAAAAAATTATCAAATGATAATTGTGTAGAATTAATTAAGATAGTTGTAAAATAATTATTAAACAATAATTGTGTGAAATTTACAAGTATGATTATGTGAAATTATCAAAATATGATTATGAAGAATTATCAAATGAAAATTTCATCAAATTATCAAAAGATAATTAAGAAGAATGATCAAGTGATAATTAAACCGGATTATCTATGGATAATTCATAAAAATTTATCAAAAGATAATTATAAAAGGGTAATTTATAAAAACATTATCAGGAGATAATTACAAAAGGATAATTTATAAGAAATTAGCAAAAGATAACTATAAAAGGATGATTTATAAGAAAATATAAAATGATAATTATAAAAGGATAATTTAGAAGGAATTATCAAAAGATAATTATAAAAGGATAATTTATAATTAATTATCAAATGATAATTATAAAAGGATAATTTATAAGAAATAATCAAAATATAATTATAAATGGATAATTTATAAGAAATTATCAAGAGATAATTATAAAAGGATAATTTATAAGAAATTATCAAAAGATAATTATAAAATGATAATTTATAATATATTATCAAAATATAATTATAAAAGTATAATTTATAAGAAATTATCGAAATATAATTATGAAAGGATGATTTATAAGAAATTATTAAAAGATAGTTATTCTTGAGGGGAAAATTGCTAATGTGTGTATTGGCCTAAAATGATAATTTGGAATTATCCAAGAGATAGAAAGTATCATTGCATGTGATATTTTATTTCTTTTTGAAATAAAATAGTTGTTTTTGGTTCTAGGAACCCTTGAAGAACCTCGAACATCGATATGTCGATGACTACAATAATAAGACCTAGAAGCATGTGTTCTTGACTATTGAGGTTTCCAATACGACTTTCAAACCACATGGGGTGGTTTATCCTTATTGTTGACATCAAAGACTTTGAGGTAGGAAGTTCCTTACCTCTTGGGGATTTTGTTACACTTGTTTCTTTAATATGATCTATGTGTGGGAATAATTGATAATTGTTCTTGATTATGATTACATGTGGAACTACTATAGATAGTCCCTTTAACAGTGCTCAAAATGGGATTTAACAGCACTAAAAATCATTTTTTTCCTAAGAGCCGTTAAAGGGGGACCCCTTTATCAGGGCTAAAAAAGTTGATAATGGGGAACCATTATTTGCACTTGTTTAGTGCTGATAAAAGACCCCATTTATCAGCGCTTACGTTAGCATTGATAAAAGGGGGCCTTTATCAGTGATAGAAATAACAGTATAAAATTCTTATTGCTATAATGTTATATTTAAATTATAGCACACTACATCAAATATACCTATATACAAACATACCTATATAAAAATTCATAATTTAATTGAAATAAAATTTAGATCACAAATAAAAAAACACTATACTATATAAATTTTAAATATTGTTTTGTATAATTACATTTGAAATTTCTATCCACAAACATTTAAAAACATCAATGTTTCATTGTCTTTGGAACTCATGACCCCCTCTCAAAAAAGCCCGATCATGGTATCAATTGTTAAAAAAAACTCCAACCCGAGAAAAAGAATCCAACTATATAAAATACAATTATTATGTTATTAATACTATAAAAAAATAAATTAAACATAAATATGAAATAATACATTAATAAAATGTCATTTTTAAATAAAAGGACACACTTGGAGTCATACATATCACACCATGTATTGGATTGATATGTGGTTGATTCATACACGTCATAAATGACTTATGGATTATTTTCTTAAAGTATCCAAACAATTTGAATGTGTTTGATCATTTTTGAGTATGTCACCTGTGTTTTTTATTAAAATGTCATTTTAAACTGAAAAAACACACTTTGAGTCATACTGGTCACATCATGGGTCAGTTTGACATGATATTGATTCCGATGTTTCCTTAGTTTTAAGTGAGTGACACATGTTTTGAACTAAAATGTCAATTTTAGAATGATAATAGAAACTTTCAGTCATACCAGGTATACTGTGTATCATATTGAGGTGCAATTGATTCCTACACATCAAAAATAACTTATGGATTGTTTTAATAGAGCATCAAAATAATATGAATGTGTTTTCTCATTTTTGAGTATGTCACTTGTGTTTTTTACTAAAATTTCAATTTTAAATAAAAAAGACACATTTGGAGTCATACCAGTCACACCATGCATCAGATTAATATGAGGTTGATTCTTACATGTCACAAATGATATATGTATCATTTCACTAAAGTATAAAATCAATATAAATGCGTTTGATTTTTTTTGAGCATGTCGCTTGTGTTTTTTACTAAAATATAAATTTAAAATAAAAGAGACACAATTTTAGTCATACCGATCACACCATACATCAGATTGAGGTTTGGATGATTCATACAAGTCAAAATGACTTATGGATCATTTTTATAAAGTATCAAAACAATCTTAATGTGTTTTCTCAGTTTTGGGTATGTCACTTGCGTTTTTTACTAAAATTTCATTTTGAATAGAAAACACGCACTTTGAGTAATATTTGTCACATTATGTGTTGTATTGATGTGAGATCGATTCCTACACATCAAAAGTGACTTATAAATCATTGTACTAAATTATCAATACAAGTGGAGTGTGTTTTCTTAGTTTTCATTGAGTGACACATGTTTTAAACTGAAATGTAAATTTAAAACTGATAAGAACATATTGGATTGAGGTGTGGATGAATCCTACACATCAAAAAAGACTTGTGGATCATTGTTCTAAAGTATAAAAACAATATGAATGTGTTTGATCGGTATTGAGTATGTCACTTGAATTTTTTTCTCAATTAATGTCAATTTTAAATAACAAGACACACTTTGAGTCATATCGGTAACATCATGTGTCGAATTGAGGTGAGGATAATTCCTACACATCTAAAATAACTTATGTATTTTTTTTCTAAAGTATCAAAACAATACAAATGATTTTTATTGGTTTTGATTATTTCACTTGTGTTTTTCACTAAAATATCATTTTAAACTGGAAACATGCACTTTGAGTCATATTGGTCACATCGTGTGTCGGTTTGATGTGAGGTCAGTTACTACATGTCAAAAATGACTTATGAATAATTTTATTAAATTATCAAGATAACAATATCATTTTTCTTGGTTTTTAGTGAGTGACATCTTTCAAACTAAAATGTCAATTTTAAATTGATAACAGACACTTTGAGTTATATCGGGCACATCGTGTATTAGATTGAGATGTGGTTGATTCCTTCAAATAAAAAATAAATTATAGATAATTTTACTAATGTATCAAAACAATATGAATGTTTTTTCTTGTTTTTGAGTTTGTTGCTTGCCTTTTTTACTAAAATTAATGTCAATTTTAAATAAAAAGACACACTTTGGGTCATACCGGGAACACGGTGTATCGGATTGTGGTACAGATGATTCCTACACATAAAAAATGACATATATAAATTTTTACTAAAGTATCAAAATAATACGAATGCATTTTATCAGTCTTGAGTATGTAACTTTCCCTTTTTACTAAAATTAATATCAATTTTATATAAAAAGACACACTTTGAGTTATACCGGTAACACCATGCATCGAATTGAGGTGTGTCTGATTCCTACACATCAAAAATAACTTATAGATCATTTCACTAAATTATCAAAACAATATTAATTTGTTTTCTTGGTTTTGATTATGTCACTTTTTTTTACTGAAATGACATTTTAAACTAGAAACACGCACTTTAAGTCATATTTGTCACATCATGTATTAGTTTGATGTAAAAATGATTCATATATATCATAAATTACTTATAAATATTTTTAATAAATTATTAAGACAATCATAAAATATTTTCTCAGTTTTCAGTGAGTGACACATGTTTTGAACTAAAATGTAAATTTTAAACTAATAACTGACACTTTGAGACATATCGGGCACATTGTGTATCAGATTGAGGTGTGACTGATTTATACATATCAAAAATGACTTATGGATCATTTTACAAAATTATAAAAACAATTTGAATGTGTTTTATCATTTTTGAGTATGTCACTTGCCTTTTTTACTAAAATTAATGTCAATTTTAAATAAAAAAACACACTTCGAGTCAAACCAAGAACATAGTGTATCAGATTGAGGTGTGGATAATTCCTACACATTTAAAATGAATTATGGATCATTTTAATAAAGTATAAAAACAATATGGATGTGTTTGATTTGTTTTTATTATGTCACTTGTCTTTTTTACTAAAATTAATGTCAATTTTAAATAGAAAGACACACTTGGATTAATACCGGTCACACCATGCATCAGATTGAGATGTGAAATGACTTATGAATCTTTTTACTAAAGTATCAAAACAATATGAATGATTTTTCTCAATTTTGAGTATGTCAGTTGTGTTTTTTACTAAAATTAATGTCAATTATAAATAAAAAGACATGGTTAGATTCATACCAATCACACCATGTGTTTGATTATGGTGTAGTTGATTCCTAAACATCTCAAATGACTTATAGATCATTTTCCTAAAGTATCAAAATAATATTATTTTTTATTATTTTTGAGTATGTGATGTGTGTTTTGAACTAAAATATAAATTATAAACTAAAAATATACAGTTCTAGTCATACCAATCACATTGTGTATTGGATTGAGGCGTGGCATATTGAGTATGTTATGTGTGTTTTTATTTCAACTGTCTGAAACAAGCTAGAAAATAGAGAACATGTACTCTATTTTTAGGCTTATTGCACATAGTTGAAAGAAAAATATGACTTCCTCAAGTATCTATGAAAAAAAACTAAAAATAATAAGGAAATTAACTTAAAAATAGTATATAAAATGGTGAAAAATTAACTAAATAAGTATTAAGAATTAAAATTATCATGATTTTCGTATACATTATTAACCCATTTATTTGTTTTCATTATCTCAGTTGCATCCTCGAAGTCCAATCTCTAATGAGCATGAGCATATTTGAATAAACCACCCCAACTCAAGCAAAATAATCCACCTATATAAGAAAAAAAATATTATGTTAGTAATAATATAAAGAAATAAATTAAACATAAATATGAAATA
Source organism: Viscum album (assembly GCA_963277665.1). Lineage (NCBI taxonomy): Eukaryota > Viridiplantae > Streptophyta > Magnoliopsida > Santalales > Viscaceae > Viscum > Viscum album. The sequence continues at coordinate 1,530,103,936 of OY728163.1, read as the reverse complement.
ATATATTAATATAATGTAAATTTTAAACCATAACCACGCCACTTGAGTCATACCAGCTACATCATGTATCAGATTGAGGTATGGTTGATTCCATTGTGTCTTTTTATCCTATAGTGCATGATCATAGTATATAAGTGAACCATCCTTGTTGATGAAGTCATTTATTAATGATCTCTGTGAAAATTAACAAAATAGGTATCAAATAAAAATGATGAGAAAATTAAATAAAAAAGTAGATAAAAGGATGATAAAATCAAATAAATAAGTAGTGAGAAGTCACATCTTCATGTCATATGTGTACATTTTAACACTAGGTATGCTTCCCAATCATTGATAAACAAATATATTTCATCTTGTGGATATGAGGAATTTCAAGAATCGTGTTCATGATGTAAAAATATAAATACACAAAGGATTAATAAATATTTTAAATGAAATTGTGATTATCTTCTAAAATACCTCTTTGGGGATGTCAGTTTGTTGATGGTATATGATATCTATCATCAATTTTCAAACATAATAACCATAATATTTTTCATTGGTTTGTTTCAGGCACTATAGAAACTTTGAGAAAAATAAGTAATTTGTTTTGATATGTTTTTTGATAGTAAACCTTATTATATATACCCTAATACTTATCCACTTGTAAAATTATACAAACTCCGTGTACCCATGGACTACCCTCATGCCATGATTTTTATGATATTTAAACATCGCCCTATTATAACATAATTATCATTAAAATTTAATATAAAATATATAACTTGAAGTTTAGTTCTAAAATGTTAGATGTAGTGTATTTAAACTTTAAAAACATCATCATGGGTGGTTGGTTTATTAGGTATCCATGGAGTGAATCCATAAAATAAATATTTGGAGTATCTAAATTGACTGAAATGAGTATCCAATATCACCTAAAAAATGAATAAGTAATAAGTAATGAAAATATATTTGGTATGATTAAATTATATATATTTACCCCTGCATCATTGGTAATAATTAGAGCATTTAATCCATAAGTTTTCTTTCAAATATTGTGGCTAGTTTTTCCACTATTTCATTAATTTGATCTAAATCCAAATAGGCTAGTTGTGTATAAGTGGTGTGAGGAATAATGAGTCTATATTTATGTTCATAGGGTTTTCCATTCAAATAGTATTGATATAGACACCTATAAAAATATGAATTGTATTTAGTCATAATTAACGTAATAGATCAGTTATTAGAAAAAAAATCATGAAAACACACCTCATGCATAAATTTACAACCAATACTCTAAGACATTAATACTTTAGGATTTAATTTACATTCTCAAGAGTAATTTAGTCAATAATGGTCTCTTCGTACATTTTTTATTCAAAATCAACTATTAAATTAATACCATTTTTTAACCTTGTATCTGCATGAACCTTCAATGTTAGTAAATGTGGATATTGAACAGGTGGGGTAAAGGTGCTTTGTGGATATCTTTTGATTGGTTGGTTGATATTTTAGATCATTTTGATTTGAAATTTTGTTTAACCCCCTTCCCTTTTTCCATTTGTAATAACATTCATAAGTTCAAACCTTTTCCATTAATTGTTAAATATTTTTCATGAAAAATAAATTAGAAATGAATACCTCCTCGTCGATATGTTTTTTACAAGATCTGATGGTCATGTAATAAATATTCCAATATATTGATTGCCCGTATGAATATTTATATCATCAAGTGGAATAGGTAGCTCAGTGCTCAGCTCATGAGCTACATTAATCCCTACTCTCACATGACCTATTAGAAGTTTTCTGTTGTATAGAGTATTTTTTAGATATTAAACACGGTATCCCTCACAATGAGATAATGGGTGGGTGTTGATAGATATAAATCACAATCATTTTCACCCTATAGAATATCAGTACAAAAAAGGTATCAGTTTTTATCTGATTTAAATTTCACATAAAAAATTATGAGAATAATGATTACCTCATCCAAGAAATCTATTTGAGTGGAATGGCTCGCCTCAAAGCTGGTGGGGGTGAGGGGATCATCACGTAGTGGTTGTTCTTGAGTTTTTTTTCTCTTTTATTCCTTCCCATAACATTTTATGAAAACTCATTTGGCCAGTGAATTTTTTCTTCAAGAGTATCTAATCATTCATGCATCTCTTCTATTTGTTTATCTTTATCCCCCATGTTCTTTTCTTTTCACAAAATATGTTTGGGGTGTCACCTCAAAACCCTCACCACTAACACAGCCATACTATTCTGGATGCTTCAAGGCCACTGATAGTAATTGTCCATCCAGTACAACTGATGATGATTCCTATGTGTAATTCAGATAAAAAATATAGGAAAATAAGTAATCATTGTTATGTAATATCTATTTAAATCAAAAAATATATTATGTCATATGTACACATATTTCTTGAATTGTTTGTATGTTTTCATCTATTAGTATCCCATATTTATTTACACATGCCTCCTTCCATAGCACATGATGTGGGATGAAATTGGATTTTGGATTTGGATTCATTAATATGTATATAAATAGAGTAAAATAATTATGTTGTTGCTTCATGTCACTTAAAACTATTTCGGTAGATTTAAAATATGTACCAATTTTTTTCAAGTGAATTTTTCCCCATCCTTACTTTATAGTAGGGTTATGTTGGTTTTGTTTCCTGTTGCTTATTTTCTGAACTCAGTTGTTGTTTCATAAATTAAAAATTCTTAATCAAAGTGATTAATACATGTATTTTCAAACAATTTATTACCATACACAATATAGCTGAAAATATGTCTCCTTACGACGTCCAGTAAATACATCCCACGCTTATTGGATTATCACGTGTACATATATATGCGGTGGGTGAGATTTTATTTTCCCTTTAGCATTTTTGAGATGAAAATTCATTATAATTGTGTGAAAGCCTCTGTGAGCCTTTCCATTAAGCATTAATACAAATTTATTTCAGTATTTTTCTACTATAAATGCACTCTGCAAGGGGTAATGAGGAGTAAGTCAATGTTTTATATTTTATTTTTTAGTAAAATAAAGAAATTATATCATAATTTTACCCCAATATCTTCTCAAATCAATTTCTTAAGTGTGTTCACAACATGGTTCCACAAATCTAAATCAATCAGCACACATTTCTAAGTGGTGAGATCAATGAAACTACTAAACATGGCCTTATTGGGGTTAACGGGTTGGATGTGCATATTCCATCCAACCTTGAATTTGATGCCTTTTTTGGACTTAATAATTTTTGTTATCACTATCATACTACGAAACTCATTTTTATAGGACTTAATATCTTTATTTTCTATCATTTCCTTGGGTTCAACATCATCAATATTTTTTTCTCTAGATTGGTATCATTAGCATGTGTAGAAGGTTATTATTCCTCTGCACTGGGAGCACTAGTAGGTTGAGAAACCTATTATTCCTTGGGATTAGGAGCATCATCATGTGAAGATATCGTTATCTACAAAAGTGGTTTAGAATTTAATTTAGATTACGTAAATGTAGCAGTGAACAAATAATAATATGAGGTAGCGTAATGTATATTACAAAAAATATAACCTGATTATTGAAATATCTTTTTTTAAGGTTGAAGGGATTTAAACCCTCTATTGAGTATCCAAATCCATTCATTATGGTCTCCTAGGAAATATAATACATTTTCTACATTAGTACTACTACAAAATGATTGTGATTTTCCAATAAAAGGGTCATCCTTAGTTGAATTTTAATCTAACCCTTCAGTGGTTCTAGTCAATAATAGAACAATTGGCCACTTTTTGTTTATAGGATCTGGAAGATAAAATACTTGTACTACCTATGATTCCATTATAAAAATTTCATCTTTTTACCATTCCATACTTATAAAAAATTTCATGAATCCTGCTTCATCTATTTTAATATCACTCCTATTATCAACCCACTTGCGTTGAAAAATCAGCACTGGGAATGTTGTATAATCCAACTCCCATGTTTTTTTGATGATGCCAAAGATTTACATATTCACATAAATTGTATTTCTTTCCTTGGTACCAAATACATGCATCTCTTTAGCCGCAAGTGTAACTATACTATTTTTCATGGCATTTTCTTCATCATGTTCATTTTTATAGAATGTATAACCATTAATTACATAACCATTATAAGATAATACATGCACACTTGGTCTCATGACTAGCCATCAAAGTTATTCTAAAATTGAATCCGGATTTTCACCAAACTCCTTTAAAATGCGGTCTCTAAACCACCCTATAAAATGTTGATTGTGTGTATTTGTTATCTAGATTTCCACTCTTGAAGGATTCAAATGCCTAAGAATTACTTTATAAGGTTATACATATGGGGAAACCTATAAAATTTTATACAAAACATAAAGGTGGGCCTACTCTCGATCTACAATAGTGACTGTGACAACATATATTCCAAAAATTCCTTCACCCACAAGCAGCCCAGTGTGAGGAGATTTTGGTAGACTAATGCTTACCACGCTAGATAGGTAGTTGGTACAGAATTCAATGGCTTCCTCAACAATATATCAATACAACCTTCTGTATAACTTTGATTTTTGACATACCCTTTCAAAATATTAATATATCATTAAATGGGGTGCATCCATCTATAATGTATAGTACTGCATTGTCAAATATCTCTTACCAAGTGAACCATCAAGTGAACCATCATATCAAAGAATATAGATAAGAATAATATTTACAATTCACATAATATGACGGTAATTTACTTTTCCATAGTTACAATTTCACTAGTTCTATAACATTTTTGTAAATAGATTTGAAAAATAAACAGATCTTGGTTAATGTATGATGGATATTCTTGGGAAAATACAATGTAAATCTACAAGAATTAGATCTTGCATCAAAACATAATATTCATGTTATTTCAGACCCTTTAACTTTAAATCAATCATTGACATAATATTATTAATATTCGATGAATACCCCTATGGAACATTCACATCATTCAAGAAGTTGAAAAACTAATTTCTCTCCTACCTAGAAAGAGTATAAGTAGCTGGAGGATGAAAAGTCTATTTTTCACCCTTCACTGGCACCAAATCTTCTTGTATTCCAATGTAAATCATGACTAACCTATCCTTAATTACATCCTCTATTTTTTTGAGTGTATTTAGTAACATGAAAATGACACCATCACATATATTTTTTCAACATGCATTACATCAAGAAAATTTCTAAGGTGAAAAAAAATCCTGTTTGGTAATTCAAAAAAAACTGATCTCTTTTTCCAACTGGTTTTCATAAGGTTTTTCAAAAAATGTTTACCAAAATAATTCTTGTATCATTTACTTTATCAAATAGTTGATCAAATGTTAGTGGAGATAGTGTTGTATGTTCTTCTTAACTCCCGCAAAATAATGTCATCCAAGATCGGTACTTATGTCACTGGGGTAAAAATCTACGATGTCCTAGAAACACAGTCTTCAATGAATGATTCTACATAATTTACTATGTATCTTTTTCACAAATGGGATGCCCTTGAGTTATTTTAATGATATATCCTGAAAACTTTCTATAATAAATAAAGTCATTTATCATCCCGTACAACATATCTCTCAATGTGAAGTCTTTATTTCTATAAGCATCATATAATGTAACACCTGAATACTATAATAATTTCAAATCTTTGATCAATGGATCCAAATAAACATCAATATAATTACCTAGTTTTTTTAGTCCTGATATAATCATAGATAACATAATGTATTTTTGTTTCATGCATAACCAAGGTGGCAAGTTATAATTTACCAACATAACTAATCATGTACTATGAGTGCTACTTTGAAGATGACAATGATTCACTCCATCTATAAATAGCACAAGATAAAGGTTTCTAATCTCATTTCCAAATTCAGGATACTCGTGATCAATTCTCTTCCACTAAGGAGAGTCTATTGGGTGATAAAGTTTCCTATATTTATTTCTTTCATCTATGTCTCATGTCAATTTTCTTTCAATCTCCTCACTTCCATATAGGAACCTAAACCTTATAATGATTATAAAGTACCATAAAACTTTCATAGGACCCTATTCATCTTTCTTGTATCGATACTAATCACACTTTGGGTATTCTTTATGTTATTTTTGGTCCTTGTGAGATAGTATACAGTCATTTGGATAGACATGTATTCTTTTAGAGATCATGCCCATTGAACATAGCATCGTTTAGAGTCATATGTTCAGATAGTAAGCTCATTATCTCCTGGGAGCATATCATTCAAGATAGAAAGTAGTATAGTAAAACTGGTGTCACTCCATCCATTGATAGCTTTTAAATTATACAAATTCACTACAGCTGACAATGATGTATATTTAGAACAACCATCATATAATGGTGTCTTTGCACAACTCTTTAACTTATCAAACAATTTTGGAAAATCAAAATTTTCATCTTCAACTATCATTTTCATTTACTCAATATGATCTTCATCATCATTCACACCTATAATCAAATCCTTAATACAGTCTTCTTTATTTTCCATGATTTTAATCATATCAAATAATCCATTAAACACGGTATTATCCCAGTCACTAGTTCTAATCACTTTTTTCCCATGTTTAGTCCAAAATTTATAACTTTGATCTATTCTGTGACAAATTAAGTATTCTTAAAACTCCTCTAGACTAATTAGTCTTGAATAAAAATAACATAAACATGAACAAAGTATTTTAGAAGGGTTATATGCATGATATTTTGCAAACATGATGAAGTCTTTCACCCCATCTTCGTACTATTTTTTCATACGATTGGAATCCATCAATTTTTTAATCATATCCATCCTATTTGATTAGATAATATTAATATTTAAAAAAATAAATAAATATGTGAAAGGGGACTTTCAAATAAAGTAAACCCAACATTCAAATGTTTCAAATAATTTCAACATGATTTTAAGGAAATGGATAATTGAATTTAAGAAAAGAATTACTCCACTGGGGGCAGGTGTTATCATCTGAATTCATCCACAATAATAATTGGTACCTAGTATGGGATGAATACTGCTCAGGTTAGTTCAAGCAACATAAGTTCATGTCTAGAAGAGATGGGGGATGAGTCAATAAAATACAACAATATCTGTTTGAGAGATGAAGCAGATGAGGATTACAATTGTCTCCATAAATCTAAATGTTCTCAGGTTGGGGAGTTGGAAAAGCACCAGACTACATTTATCATTTTTTTTCTAAATTTGAAAATGTAGGAGAAGCAATCATATCCCTATAAGGGGATCCATGATTGGTGTGACCGTGAGAAGGCTCAGTTGGATGGTCTTACATGCACTCATGCTGAGACAGCCACCATAGTTTCAATATTAAAAGAAATCCTTCAATTACTCCATGAAAAGGAAAGGGATTTTGGTCTAAGGACTAAATTTCAGTAGTACTTAGCTTCCTATGAGGTCAAGTTTGTAGTAGTGGGGTCATGATGGATATCCTATGTATTGGATGGATTTAGTGACATCCCCTTGCCATGATGTTATTATAAATCTATATTATGTAGGAGGTGAGATTATGTGTATCTAGGAGGTCTCTAAAAGTTAATATAGTCATATAAATATAGATATCACACTTTTTCATTACACATGTATGAATTTATAAATATATATACCACTCATCCCATTGTATTTATAAATATAGATACCACTAAAATTTTTGACACATATTTTAAGGAGTGTTCAAAAAAGAAAAGAAAATTAGTTACTTTAGTATGATCCATTGAAATTTTTTGATGTTAGTGGGCACTAATAAGGCTTCGTTTTCCAAAATTTATTGTAATTGTTCATAGCACTTAAATTTGAATTCCCGCTTCCCAAAAATGGGAATGTCCTCAAATTTTACTTTTTATTTATCTTGTCCATTATTTGACTATTTCAGTTTTTTATTTTATATATATTAGCAATCATTCCATCATCTTTTATGGGAGCTTCATTGTATAAAGAGTCCATACAATGAGTGAAGTGTACCACCACTTAAAGGTTAGTTTTAATTTATTTTCATTTTCATCTTAATCATGATGATTCCATTAAACTTTTGATTTTTTAAACATAATTATTCATGTTTCCATTAATATTTTTATTTTACAAATTTAGTTATAAATATATTGTTTCATATTAGGCATGCATATAAGAATTTATTTATTCATGTTTCTATTGAGACTCAGGAAGCACTCTAATTTATGTATTTTGGTATTTTTTTAAATTTATAATCTTTTCGTTCTAAATACATTTTTTTCTCTAAATACATGAAATAAGCATTATTAGACAAAATATATACAATTTTTTAGGAATATTTATATTTTAAAGAGAAAATAATTATATTCCATATTTAACATTTATTTATTATTTTAATTTTTTCAATATTAATGTGAATTACTAACATTGAAAAATACAATTCTTTTAAAAACCTAGTTGGTATCCTCCCATCAACCCATGTATAGACTTTGAAAGTAAATCCTTTTCATGCTAGTTTGAAAATATAACTATGAATGTAAGATGTTAATTTTTCATAAAACAAGTCACATATGGTCATCATTTAAATTTCTTTTTACCCAATTTAAATAATCCACTAATTTAAGAAAATCACGATTTAAAAAATTTTCTGATGTGATTCCATTTATGAAAAAATAAATAGTTTCTAGGCCATGCTTTATAATACACTAATATTTAGGGAAGAAAATAAAAATTTTAAACCAAGTTAAAGAACATGCTAGAATAAATAGATAACACTTTTAAAAGTAGGGAAAACTCCAATGATAATGAAACCAATACACAAAAACATGAAAAATATAGGCAGTAACAGTATCCACTAAAGTAAATGAAAATAGACAAATATATGTTGTAATAACATCCAATAAAGTAGTATAAAATTAGAAAAGTATAGGTAGTAATAGTATTCACTCAAGAAGAAAAAAATAATAAAATATAGGTTATGTGACACACTAACTAATAAAAAATAGTATCATTTCACCAGTCTACACAATACAATAGACTAGTGGAGAGGAGTAGTATGAGGTTGCTAGTCATGATTACAACTAACCTAGTAGAGGGGAGTTGTCTCATGTCACTGGTCAGGAAGACAAACTAAACTAGTGGAGAGGTGCAGTATCATGTTATTAGTCAAGATGATTCACAAACTTGATAGAGAGGTGTAATATCACATCACTAATTAAAACAACACGCTGAACTAGTTAGATTAAAAATTCTTATTTAAAAAAATTATCTTAAGAAAACCCCTGTTTTAAAATGCCAATTGGGAATTTAGAAACATCTATTGAAAATAAAATAACATAAAAATACATTAAAAAATCCTTGGATAACATTACATTATTTCATAAATGACTCTCAAATAAATCTAAATCCAAATAATAAACAAAATATCCATAAAACACCACAAACAAACATTAACCTACAAGGTATAATAAAAAAAATCTCATCCTTATTTTGTAATAAATTTTTATAAAAACATGAGTCTCCTCCCTTTAAGATCATAAAGAACCAAAAAAAAGAATTATAATTTAGAAAAACATCTTAAATAGATAATGAGGCATTTAATCAAGCAATAGTTGTTCATCATATTTGAAAACTAGTTTTATATCTTAAAACTTTACTGGAAACCCCTATCATATAAAATAAAAACCCAAGGAAAATTATCATCAAAGAGTGAAAGCCACTAATTAATCATGATATAATTCATAAAACAATTTAATAAAAATATTAGAAACCATAAGAAATCATGGTTTAAAATTAAAAAATTCATGCATGGAGAAAGCTACCTTAAATACGTCTCTTTCAAATGGTACCACACTAAACCACCAAAAAAAGTCTAGATAAACCCTTATAATTCCATTAAAAGAAATTAAATAAGAAAACTCAAGTTAAAATAATGCTAGACAAAGTTGTAGGACACTGAATTCATACTAGGGAAAAGAAAAAAGGTAGGGAAGAAGGAGAGGAGTGGGAAGGGCTTTAATGTGTTTTATGTGGAAACCGGTTGTTGTGAAAGCCATGATGGGTAGTGTGATGTGGTGAAGGGGTATAGTATGTGGCTACACTGTGCATAAAAACAAGACCAAACTCCATCAGCGATCAGGGAACAGTATTGAAGATGTTAGCAAAATAAATCAGCACATACCTTAGATTTGGAGATCGATTCATTGAGAAAGTCGAGCGAAAACATTGGTAGGCATCAGTGAGAGTGGCAGCAATAGTCTAGTTCTACGAGATCTTGAAGGCATAGAGAGGAGATGACTCTGTTATGGTTCTTTTTATAAGAACATGTAAAGCCTTTATCAACACTTTCAAAAAAAGCACTGATAAAGTGTAGCTTAATAAGCGCTAAAAATAGAAAACACTGATAAAACTAATCTTTATCAGCACATTTTTAGCATTGATAAAGATGCCCCTTTATCAACGCTAAAAACACTGATAAAAAAAGTTTTTATTAGTAATAATAAAAAGTAGTTTTATCAGCGCTTTTTTATCACTAATAAAGGGTTGCCTTTATCAACACTATAAATAACATTGGGAAAGATCTAATTTTAATAATTTATTTATTTATTTATAATTATAGTTGTAAATAAATATATTTAAAAACATTTTTATATATTTATAAATATCTCTATATATTTATAAATATATTTATATTATTATAGATATTTATATTATTATATATATTTATAAAAATATAAATAAATTTACTATTTAAATATATTTATTATAATTTTATAATTATTAAAATATATATATATATTTCTTTATTTATAGTTGTTATTTTAAATAAATATATTTATAAATATTTATATATAATTATAAATATATTTACATATTTATATATTTATTTATATAACTATATATATATATATATTTATATAATTTTATTTATTTATTTATTTATTTATTAATATATAAATATATATTTATAAAATTATAATAAATCTATTTATTATTTAAATATATTTATTGTAATTTTATAATTATTAAAATATATATTTATTTATTTCTAATTATAATTTTAAATAAATATATTTAAAAATATTTCTATATAATTATAAATATAATAACTATATTTATTATAATTTTATAATTATTTAAATATATATATATATATATATTTATATTTATATTTATAGATAAATATATTTAAAAATTATTTATATATATTTATTATAATTTATAATTATTTAAATATGAATTTATTTATTTATATTTATAATTAAAAATAAATATATTTAAAAAGTATTTATATATAATTATAAATATATTTATATAAATATATATATTTATTAATATATAATTATAAATATAATAAATATATTTATTTATTTATTTATTTATTTATTTATAATTTCGTACATTTTTAAAAAAATTATATATATTTATATTTTTATAATTAAATATTTAAATTAAAAAAATCATTTAAATAGATTAATTATATAAATTTCAAACATATTCTAAATGTTAAAACATAATAATTAAAAATGAACAAATATTATTCATATAAATTACAAACATGTTAAAAATATTACATGTATGGTAATTAAATATATGTATAAATAAATATTACAAAATGATTAAACATATTTTTAAAATTATTAATGAATATATAATAAATAAATAAATAAATAAAATTAAATAAATTATAGAAATATTAAAAAGTGAATTTGTAACATTTGTGTGAATTACAAACTTACATATATACACATAAACATCTACACACGCATCTACATACACACAGGCATATACACACATACACATACATACATGTTGTCATACATGTACATATCCCTTCGGTGGCTATGACCTGCCTTTCAAACCTGTGTGTACGGTGTGTGTGTGTTTGAATGTAATTATACCCCCAAGAACCTAATATAATATATATATTCATATATTACTTTATATATATATATATACTTATTGTAATATAAATATTATTTAAATATATATATATATTCATTTTTTTATTTATAATTATAAATATATATATTTATAAATATTTGTGTATAATTATAAATATATTTATATAATTATATATATATATATATATATATATAATTATATGATGGCGACTAGGGTTTGAGTTCTGTGGGAGCTCCCGATTCTCCCCCATGGCAGTTAGGGTTTGACAATTCTGATGTTTTCGACAAACATTGAGACTGCAAATCAGGCATTGCGAGATTCTTTCCTCACCCTCAGTAGATTTGACTCGCATAGGATTCTGGCAGAAGGTTCGGCCACCTCTGGTTTTATAGAGGATTTTGGAGGAGGGTCACGGATTGGTGACTGGTGACGCAAACAAGCCTGCTTTGGATTTAAATCCACCCAGAGGATATCATTCTATAGGCATTGCTTCAAGGTTCACCTCAAGCAACAACACTGATGAGCACATCTTCTGATGAGATATGGCAGCCTCCTTCCTTGCTGAAGGCCGGTTTGATTCACACAAGTTCCTCGATGACAAAGGTCCTACTGCGGGATCTGCTCATGGAATGGATCCTACTTTGACTTCATCTGAAGAGAATGCACGAGGTCGATCCCTTTCTCTCTTCAAGGGATATACTACATGTTACTTCTACAGAAGCGATAATGTGGTTCACATAAGGGAAGACCTGATTGTGATCTCAAATCATCTGAAATTAGGAAAGTTTTCCATTATCGCTCATTTAATTTGACCATGGGGTTTGAAGCCATGGAAGATTGGGGAACTTGAAGAACGCATCTCTAAAATCAGGGGTTTCTCTGAATGGAAATGTGTCTCATTAGGTTATGGTTTTTACCAAATTCTTCTCCCATCTAAAGAAAGGTAGATGAAAGCCCAGGGTTTCACCTCGGTCTCCCTCAATCCCAGTCTGCTTCACATACATGAATGGGATAAATCATTTAGTCCACTAGAATTAGGAAACACTTATATAAAACTTTGGGTGAAAATTTTCAATCTAAACTAGCTTATCTATCAATCTAAAATACTTCATGACATAGTGTCATCCATTGTAATTCCCATCAAAATGGATTGAGAGACTGAAATAGCCAAATTTGGAAATTTTGCACAATTTCTGGTTGAAGTCGGCCTATATTATTCTTCGGTTGAGATGATTATTCTCTCAATAGAGGATAAGGATTTGAATCTTAAAATTAAGTATGAAAATGTACCCTATTTTTGCTCAATTTACAAAATCATTGGTCATGATGTTTCAAACTACAGGAGACCGATTATCTATGCTTTTTGTCATAATTATGTACTTGAAGAAAATATGTGTTTCAAAAATACGAAGCAAGGGAAGCCCATGGCTAGACATCCAGTCAGTGCTCCTATGGATATTGTAGGGAAAGAGGCTAATAGGAAACCTATGAATGGAAGGAAGGATGATGGAGGTAGAAATTCTAGATAGAATCATGATATGGTTAATTTATTGCAGTTCATACTAATACTCATTCAATTGGACAACCTGGTGGTAGGATTATGCAAGTAGAGGTAGGGGTTGCTGCCCATGATGATGATGTTGTTTGCATAAAAAACCAACCTAGTGGGAAAGCAGGGGAGGACTCTCCTGTCAAAGCTTTTTCAAAGATTTGACAGTGTTGTAATCCCAAGTTTATGATGATGAGATTGATATGAAAGCTTCTTGTGTCAAGTATATCAATGAGGCTGAGAGGAAGTCTTGGGTTGTAATCTTTATTGAAGAGGTAAATAACTTTGATGATGGTGGTAATGTAAAATGATTTTTTGTTGACTCTTAAAAGCAAGAATTGGTTCCCACTACAATTGAATAAGCGAATGGAGATGATACTCAAATAGTGGTTGATCAACAATTCATTATTGAGTAGGAGATTGCTTCAAGTAATCAAAAGGGAAAGTAAAAAAGATGTTGCTTCCCACATTAAGCCTCGAAAAGGAAAGAAAATTCTCGTGGATGATGAGGGATTTCAAATGGTCCCTCCTTAAAAAACCAAGTCAATTGATAAAAATATTCATTTCAATTATTTTCCAATATAGGGAATCCTCTTAGACTTTGGTTCAGTGAAGGACAACCTAGATGCTGAGAAACAAGAACCTGAAGGAGGTTTCCATCAGAAAACTTGGAGATGTGGAAGGCATCCAAAAGGTCATGGATGGGGACATGGGCATGATGATTGGACTACAACATGAGGCTGTGATGTGTTCACCAGGTCTTCCAGGACTCAACTCACACTGGAGCAGGAAAGGCTCAAGAAGATGTATTATGTGCTTCTCAATAAAAAAATCATAGCCTGAATGGGAATCGGCTGATGAGGGAGATATATCTAATTATGGTCATGGGGAAGATCCTTTTTCTCCATAGTTTTTCTGTTTGGATGAGGGCTTGGCTCGATGTTTGACTCTATCCTCCCTCTTTCCTATTTGTTACTTTTTCTTTTATTTTTAATAAATGGTCACAGGCTTCTGCTTCTGAATAAACCTTTTCAGTATATATAATTATATATATTTATTAATATATAAGTATATATAATTATAAATATAATAAATATATATATTATTTTAATATATTTATTTTAATTTTATAATTGTTTAAATATATTTATTATAATTTTATAATTATTGAAAGACATATATTTATTTAAATATATTTATTTATTTATTTATTTTTAATTTCATAAATAATTTTTAAAAACATTATATATATTGTTTTGACAAATATAGAAGAAATTGCCCTATTTTTTATTAAACACAAACACCACTATTTTATTCTAGGTAGGGCTCCAATTATATGGCCTAATAAGGCCTAAGTCCCAAAGGTCTAAATACATCAAAAGGATCATCAGTAGCTTGATAAACCAACCATCAGCCTCATATCACGGGAGCATCGCACCTTCCTCCTTGCTCCACCACCCCCCTATGCAATCCCATTGCTGTTGAAGTCACTCATGCCAGTCAAAAAACCCTCTTCATATCCCGTACTCATGCTGACAAGTCTATATCCATCTTCCTGCTTCATTGGGACCATTGAGTCGCCGATGCACAACCCCTACTCTGTCCTCTGCTTTTTGCAGGGATCGTCGAGCCGCCAACCCAATTCATGATGTGAATTCCCTCATGGGAATGCCACACCCTACTCCTTACTTTTTCATCCCCTTGCGCAATCCCATCACATTCGAAGTTAGTTGCACCGTTCAAAAATCACTTGTTGTCTCCTGTGCTCATGCCGACGAGTCCAGATATGTCTGCCTACTTCATCGGGACCACCAAACTGTCGGTGCACAACGCCTTGCTCTTTCGTCTGCTTTTTTTCCAGGATCATCGGGCCGCTAGCCCAATCCATGACATGAATGCCCTCACAAGTGGGACACACCCTACTCCTTGCTCTGTCATCCCCCTGTTCAATCCCATCGCTGTCGAAGTCACTTACGCCAGTCAAAAAACCCATGTTGTCTCTCGTACTCATGCCGATGAGTCCAGATATGTATTCCTACTTCGTCGAGATCACTGAGCCACCAATGCACAACCCCCTACTCTGTCATCTACTTTTTCGGGATTGTCAAGATGCCAGCCCAATTCATGATGTGAATTCCCTCACAAGCATGTCGCACCCTGCTCTTTGCTCTGCCATCCCCTTGCACAAGCTCATCGCTATCGAAGTCATTCACACCGATCAACAAACCCCCACCATCTCTCGTGCTCACGCTAATGATTCCATATCTGTATTCCTGCTTCATCGGGATCACTGAGACGTCGATGCGCAATCCCCTGATCAGTTGTCCACTTTTTGTTGGGATCATTGATCCACCAGCCCAATCTGTGACGTGAACACCCTCACAAGTGCGTTGCACCCTTCTCCTTGATTTGTTTCCCCCTGCGCAAGCCAATCGGTGTCAAAGTCACTCGCATTGGTCAACAAATCCCTATCGTCTCTTGTGTTCACACTGATGAGTTCAGATATGTTTGCCTACTTCTTCAGGATCGTCGAGCTGCCAGTGTGAAAATCCCTGCTCCATCGTCTTCTTTTTTCTGAGATCATAGAGCCACCATACCGATTCATGATGTGAACGCCCTCGCAGGCACGTTGCACCCTACTCCTTGCTTCGTTGTCCCCCCCGTGCAAGGCCATGAATATCGAAGTCACTCATGCCAGTTCAAAAACCCCCGTCATCTCATGTGCTCACACCGATGAGTCCAAATACATCTGCCTCCTTCATCGGGATCATCATGTTGTCGGTGCGCAACCCCCTGCTCCATCGTCTACTTTTTGCTGGTATTACCAAGCCACCAGCCTGATCTGTGATGCGAACGCCCTCATGGGTGTGCCACACCCTGCTCATTGATCTGTTGTCCCCCTGCGTAAGCCCATCACTGTCAAAGTCATTCGTACCAGTCAAAAAAACCCCGACATCTCCCGTGCTCACATTATTGAGTCCAGATCAGTATGCTTGCTTCGTCGGGTTCGTTGAGCTTTCAGTGTGTGACCCCCTGCTCTATCATCTGCTTTTTTTCGATATCGATGATCCAGCAGCTTGATCCATGACATGAACACTCTGTGCTTTTCCGACCCCCTAACCAACCGACCCATCCTCCATTGGAACTGTTGCATCCCACCTTTTCATGTTGTCATTCAATCCTCTATCAACAAATACCACAAATGTAGCAAGCCCACACAAGGGTGAAGATTACTGCATCTGGAAATCGATCCCAGACTTCCTGATGCACTGGCAATGACTGAGTACCACTCAGCCACCACACTGGGTGCATTTTATATATATTTGAATTATTAAAATATATATATTAATATATCATATTTATATTAATTATATGCATGCATTTATAATTAATGTATATAATTAAACATTATTTTTTTAATATAAATATGATGATTATATATATTCATAATATTTTTTATTAAAAGTTTTTATCAATGCTAAGAATGAAACTAATAAAGATCACCTTTTATCAATGCTAAAAAATTCTTATAAAAGGTATACCTTTATCTGTGATTTTTTAGCACTGATAAAATTTACCTTTATCAGTGATTTTAGCTAGCACTGATAAAGGTAAACCTTTTATCAATGTTTTCTATTTAGCATTGATAAAAGGTGACATTGCGTAAGCCGCAATCTGTGGTAGGGTAGATGTGTGTGTAACACCTGAGAACCTTATGTGACACTTGTTTCCATGAGTACTTTAATAGATTAATATTCATGTTTGATGATGATCACATGTATTGTATGTACTAATTTACTTATGATGATATGTTATGTTTGCTTGTGTATTCTACCTTGTTATGTGTTCCCTTGTGATATTGTTCTTGGATCCCAAGACAGGTGGACCGTCGTGATATCACTACGGGAAAAATCACTTATTGTGACGAGCTATTTGCGACGGGCTCATCGCCCATTGCAAATAGTCCATGTCGGACAACTATTTGTAACGAGATTCGAATCCCGTCACAAATACATTAAATAAACACTTATTTGTGATGGGAAAAGGTACTCGTCGTAAATACTTTTGGAGCGGCTTCCCGGCACAACGTGGAAAAGGGTATCTATGACGAGACTAGGTTCTCGTCGTAACTACCCTTGGTCATAAAATGTTATTTGCAACGGGAGAATGTTCACATTGAAAATAACCTTTATTGATTATAGTTATTTATGGCAAGTCATTAATACTCGTCGTAAATACTATGTTGGCAGGTGAATATTTGCGACGGTACCTATCGCAAATAACTTTTTAACCACCACCTCAATTATTTATAATGGGAACTATTTAGGACAATACCCCTCACAAAAAGTAGTATTTACAATAAACGTCACATCGCAAATAGTCTCGTGACTACTAATCTAACCTATATATACCCGCCTCCCAAATGTTTTCACTTCATTCCCAATTTGAGCACTCCCCTACTCAACTTTCCTCTTCGTCTCTTCAATTGTTCAATTACAAGTTTAAATTTTTATAGGGAAGAAAATTTTATGGTTTGCATCGCACCAAAGATTTATTTTTTAAGTATTTACGTAATTTTTTTAATTTTTATTTTATTGATTTTATTTTATATTAGATTTTAATATTACTAATTAGTAGTAATTAGAGTTAATTAGTAATAATTAGTTTTAATTAGCAGTATTGTTTTTAATTAAAATTAAATAATTTTGATTTGTAATAATTTGTTTTAATTATCAGTAAGTGGGTGTTATTAATAATAATTACTTATAATTGATAAATAAATAGTATTAATTAAAAGAACTTAGTAATAATTTGTGGATCTTAGTAATAAGTCATAATAATTTAGAGTCCTTTTCAATAAATAAATGTAATTAGTAAAAATGAATGTTAACCCACTATAATTAGTAAAAATTAGTAGTATTTACTAAAAATTAACATTAAATCACCATAATTTTTAAAAAATAGCATTATTGATAAAAATTTGAAAAAATTATCGTTAATTAGTAAACATTAGTAAAAATGAATGTTAAATCACTATAATTAGTAAAAATTAATGGTAATTAATAAAAAATAATGATAAATTACAATAATTATTTTAAATTAGGGGTAATGACTAAAATTAGTAAAAATAAGTGGTAATTAGTAAAAATTAGTAGAAATTATTGGTAATGACTAAAAATTTGTAAAAATTAAGAATGATTAGTATAAATTAGTAAATATTAGTGGTAAACTAGTATAATTAGTAATAATTAGTAGTAATTGGTAAAAATTAATGTTAAATAAATATAATTATTAAACATTAGTAGTAATTATTAAAAATTAAACTTAAATCACTTTAATTATTAAAAATTAGTAGTAGTTAGTCAAAATTAGAAAAAATTACCAGTAATTAGTGGTACTTAGTAATACTTAGTATTTTTTATTATAAATTACTACAAAACTAAAAATGAAATAGGTCATCAATTTTCAAGCGATGAGCAATGACAAATTTGGAAATTACTGACATAAATTGGTTTTATCACCTAATGATTATAAAATCTATGATTTACACATTTTTATTAATTTATAATATATTTTATTACTTTATATTAAATTATGTTAAAAAGTTGCGGTAATTAGCGATAATTATTTATAATTACCACTAATTACCGCTAATTTTTAGCATAATTTAATATAAAGTAATAAAATATATTATAAATTACTAAAAAGGTGTAACTCATTGAATTTCCAATCTTAAGGTGATGAGAAATAACTAATTTGTGTCAACCATATCAAAATTTGTCATTGGGTCGATAGAACTGGAGCAGGCAGGATGTGACGCATCAATGGCGGTTACAGGAGGAGGAGGAGGAGATGCATCGATGAAAGGAGCAACAGCAGTGGGAGATGTATCGATGATATGAGCAGCAACACGAGGAGACGATGGAATACATGTGATAGTTATTGTAAATATAAATATTTAGTTTTAGTTAGCAGTAATGATTTTAATAAAAAGTAAATAGTTTTAATTTGCAATAATTTGTTTTAATTATCAGTAAGTGGGTGTTATTTATAGTAATTACTTATAATTGATAAATAATATGTATTAATTAATAGAACTTAGTAATAATTTTTAGATCTTAGTAATAAGTAATAGTAATTTATGGTATTTTTTAATAAATAATAGTAATTAGTAAAAATGAATATTAAACCACTATAATTAGTAAAAAGTAACAATAATTAGTAAAAATTAATGGTAAATAACTATAATTTCAAAAAATTAGTGTTATTAATAAAAATTAGCAGTGATTGGTAAATTTTAGTAAAAATTAGCAGGAATGACTAAAAAATAGTAAAAATTAGCAGTGATTAGGAAAAAATAGTAAAAATTTATGGTAAAACAATATAATTAGTAAAAATTAGAATTACTTAATAAAAATTAATGGTAAATCACTATAATTAGTAAAAATTACTGTAAAGTAGCACTAATTGGTAAAAATTAACGGTAAATCGCTATAATTATTAAAAATTAGTGGTAATTAGAAAAAATTAGTAAAAATTAGCAGTAATTAGTAAAAAATAGTACTAATTAGAAAAAATAGTAAAAATTAGTGGTAAATCACTATAATTAATAAAATTTAGTGGTAATTAGTAAAAATTGGTAAATATTACCAGTAAATTAGTAAAAAATAATGTTAAATCACTATAATTAGTGAAAATTAGCAGTAATTAGGAAACATTAATGGTAAATCACTATAATTATTAAAAAATAGTGTTAATTAGAAAAAATTAGTAATAATTAGTGGTAATTAGTAAAGATTAGTAAAAATAAACATTAAATTACTATAATAAGTAAAAAAATTAACAGTAAATTGTTAAAATTAGTGGTGATTAGTAAACATTAGTGTTAACTCACTATAATTATTAAAAAAATATCAGTAAAGTAACATTAATTATTTAAAATTATCAGTAAAGTAGCATTATTTAGTAAAAATTAATGATAAATCACTATAATTATTAAAAATTAGTGGTAATTAGGAAAAAATAGTAAAAATTAGCAGTAATTAGTAAAGATTAATAAAAATGAACATTAATCACTATAATTAGTAAAAATTAGTGGTAATTAGTAAAAATAACAATAATTAGAAAAAATTAATAAAATTTAGTGGTAAATCCCTATAATTAATAAAATTTATCGGTAATTGGTAGAAATTAGTAAAAATTACCAATAAATTAGTAAAAATTAATGTTAAATCACTATAATTAGTGAAAATTAGCATTAATTATGAAAAATAACTTTAAATCACTATAATTATTAAAAAATTGTGGTAATTGGAAAAAATTAGAAAAATTTGCAATAATTAGCAAAGATTACTAAAAATGAACATTAAATCACTATAATTAGTAAAAATTTGTGGTAATTAGAAAAAATTAGTAAAAAAATGTCTATAAATTATGAAAAACTAACATTAAATCACTATAATTAGTGAAAATTAGCAATAATTCGGAAAAAATAATGATAAATAACTATAATTATTAAAAATAGTGGTAATTAGTAAAAAATAGTAATAATTAGCATTAATTATTAAAGATTATAAAAAATGATCATTAGATTAGTATAATAAAAAATTTAACGGTAAATAGTTCAAATCAGTGGTAATTAGTAAAAATTAGCGATAAATCACAATAATTATTAAAAATTGCCATCAATTGTTAAAAATTTGTAAAAATTAGCGATAAATCACTATAATAAAGTTAAAATTAGTAGTAATTAGTAAAAAATAAAGTTAAATTGCTATAATTATTAAAAATTAGTATTAATTAGTAATAATTAGTGGTAATTATTGATAATTAGTAAAAAATACTTGGAAATAACAACATTTTCTGTTATGAAATTATAATTTGATAAATCATCAGAAGAATATAAATTATTCTAATATAAATCTTGTCTAAATTGAGGGTGTCGAATCATTTACATCATTATAATTAGCTATAATTAATGATAATCAGTAAAAATCATCACTAATTAGTAAAAATCATTATTAAATAGATAAATTGACAATATTTAAAAGTAAATTATGATTTTTTAATTTTATACTCATTTTTTATTGTCTTTTTCTTATATCAAATTAATCATAAAAAATTATTTATTTTATATTTTTTAGAGAAATATGGAACAAGGAAGTCGACAAAAATCTTTATTACATGACTGCATTGGATAAATCAACACAAGAATCCAAATGGTTCTGGTATAAATCATATTTTTATTGAGGGTGTTGAATCTTTTTTATCATTTGAATCATCAAAACCAAAATTTGATTCAGAAGGGACAATTAAGTGTCTATATAGCAAATGTGATCTGAGGAGGTTTGACACATTTCAAAATGTTGGGGCCATCTATTGCGTTTTGGTTTTCAAAAATATTATGTTTTTTGTGTCAATATATTGAACATAGTTCCAAAGAAGATACTAATAATTTGGTTCCAGATTAATCATGGTTTCAAAATTTAGTACATTATGTGGTTGGTATATCTTTTCAACAAACCGAAACTCAAGATGATATTGATTTAATTCTTGATTTGGAACCATCTTATTTTTATGAGTTATTGAAGTCTTATGAGGATGCCTTATATCCCAATTGCAAGATAAGAAAATTTAAAGTGGATGTGAAATTTATGATTATTAAATAAAATGATGAAATTTAAAATAACTGTGTTGATTAGATATTCTCTTTGGTTAAAGCATTGTTACCTGAAGTAAATGTGTTGCCAATAAATTTCTATAAGAGTAAGAGGCTAATTTGTAATTTGGGTCTTTATTATCAGAAGATTAATGCATGTTAAAATGATTAAACTTTATATTATGGTGAAAATGTGTTATTAGTTACTTGTCATACATGTGGACAATTGAGGTACAAAGAGGCTCAACTAGGGAAGTATAGATTGATTCCTATAAAACAGTTGAGGCATTTCCCGCTTATAACCAGATTTTAGTGTTTATTTAAGTCTCAAAACACAATTTCATTAATTTCATGGCACATAACCAATATTTCAACTAATAAAAGCTTAAATAATCCTTGTGATGGTGAATCATGGAAACATTTTGACCAAGTGCATCTTTTTTTTCTTCATAATCCTAAAACATGAAATTAGGTCTTTCTATTGATGGTTTATATCCATTTGGTTCTTATGGTATTCAATATTATTATTGGACCAGCTTTATAACTCCATACAATTTACCTCATTGGATGTTGATGAATGAGACATATATATTTTTAACCTTATTAGTTCTGGGACATCCAAAAAAGAATATCAATGGTTATTTGAAGTTATTGATTCATGAGTTAAATTTATTGTGGAGTAATGGTGTTTGTACATATGATGTTGTTTTGAAACAAAATTTCCAAATGAAAGTTGCATTAATGTGGACAATTAGTAACTTCCCAACATATGATATGTTATCTGGATGGAGTATGCACGGTCCAAAATCATGTTCGTACTGTATGAGAGACAAAAAAGTGATTATGATAGTCAATGAAAGAAAACCTTGTTTTTCCACTTTCTTCAAAGCATTCTTCCAACAGATCCTCCTTTTTGGAGGAACAAATATCATTTTAGAAAAAGATAAAATTGAAAGAGATGGTCCTCCAACAATGATATCTAGTATTGAGTTAAAATAAATTGTCTCTTCATTACCTCCCATTACCTTTGGACCAACTATAAACCAACAAAAAATAGATAGCTTTGGGAAAGAACATAATTGGATAAAACATATCATTTTTGGGATCTTCCATATTGGTGTAATTTATTGGTTTGTCACATGTTATATGTCATGTATATTGAGAAGAACTATTTTGATAATATGTTTTATATAGTTTTAGACACACCTTGTAAGACCAAGGATAATATAAATGTGAAATTAGATCTTACCCAAATTTTCAAAAGACCAAAACATTAATTGTTTTAAAATGACATATCATAGAAGTTAATGAAGAAAAAAAGAGTATTATACAGTTTCTAAAGAAAATCATTTTTTATATTGTTAGTGGATTATAGATTTGAGGCATATGGATGGTTATGTTTCTAATTTGGCTAGATGTGTTGAGAATGGTCCTATTACCGAATTAAAAAGTCATAACTATCATGTTATGATGGAAATAATTCTACTAATTGGATTTAGAGGTTTTTTGAATTCTATGATCTTGGATGTGCTAATATAAATATCATACTTTTTATGATACATTTGTGTAGAAAAAATAGAATATGATGCATGAAGTAGACTATAAGAAGATGTTGCTTTAATTTTATGTAAATTAGAAAAAATATTTTCACCGACTTTCTTTGATTCAATAGAATATTTGATATTAAAATTTCCACATGAAGTAAAATGTGGAGGGCTAGTATAGTTCTGATGGATATACCCATATGATTAAAGTATACAGAAATCAAAGAAAAAGATATGTAACAAAACATCAGTTGAAGGATCAATTGTAGAAGCTTATTTGTAGGAGAGAATTTCTTTTTTCTGCTCTCATTATTTTCAATTCAAATATCCCTCAAAAAATAAATGAATGGTCCATAAGGAGGGAAATGTTTATGATAAAATGAACAATAAAATATCAGTTTTTAACCAACCTGAACATGGATTTGGTGGAGTTTATGAATGATGGATTTCAGATGATGAATATCATAAGGCTCATACATATGTTCTACTAAACTATGAAGAAATGAATCCATTTGTATAGTGAGTTATATTATCACTTATTCTATATTTTTTTAAATGTAAACTAATATTATTTTATTTATATATTACATGGAAATCATATCAGGAAATAGTTTCTACAAATTATAGTAGCTTCTCTTGAAGAACGTCAACAAAATAAATTTTTCTACTGATTTCAAAAACTGTTAAAGTAAATTATTTATAGTTTAAAATATAAAATCAATTTATTACTTATTATATTGATAACTATTTTTTAAATTTTCATGTATCTCAACATGCTGATAAAATTGATAATAGATTTTGTGTATTGAGTTACCCACCATCCAAAATAGTTAAATCATACGATGCATATGTGGTGAGTGGTTTTAGATTTCATAAACATGAATATAGGGAATAAAAAACAATGAATAATGGTGTTTTCTTGAGAGGATCTCATCATAAAGAAAGTGAAGTCAAATTTTATGGCATTCTAGAAGAAATAATTGAACTATTTTATATGGGATAGAATTACATAACGAGGTTTAAATGTCATTTGTTAGATATTGATCATAGCTTTCATGTTCATCCACACCATGGAATCATTTATATTAAATATAAAATCCTTCTTGCAGTAAATGGACCATTTTTTTTGGCACATCAAAATTATATTGTTCTTATTCAAAAGATTTAAGTGATTAGTGGAACATAATAAAAATGAAATCTCAAAAAAAATAAGTTTATTCAAAGTGAATGTGGTTTCACTGAAGTTCAAGGAATTTAAATTTTTCAAGAGACAACTCCAAATCCATCTTTTCCATGAAGAGACACAAATATTGATAATGACACCCCACAATTATGGGTCAATGGTGATGATGATGTTATTGATGTAACAAATGAATTTGAAATGTAAAGAGATTATGAAGCTGAAACTCCTATGTAAATTGATGATATTGAGAAGAAATATGAATATATTGACACCGTCATATATGAAGATAAGGATAAATATGGATATTTACATAATTAAATGCTGGTTATAATCATATATAATATATATCTATATATAATAAATATTTTAAATTATTTGATGACAATATCCATTTCATATTTTATATGGTCGAAGATCATTTATCTGGGTTTTTTTTGAGTTGGATGAGGTTGTACTACCTAGCAATGAGAATGATATTTTGTCATTTAAACCTCAGGTTACTGGTGGTTCAGTGACGACTCGGAGTAGGTATGGTATAATGACCCTTCTCTTTATTACACATTAATACATAATTTATTACAAAAAATTACAATTAATAAAACTCAGAAGATTGAGAGGTATATTTTCTTTAGGATATTAGGTACATTACATAGAAACTTAAAACATAAAAAGAAACATCTTTATTGAAATCTTCTTTAACATGACCAAAACATTCTTTCATACTTAACATTGTATGGGATAACCTGAGGACATATATAATATAGGGGTGAGCTATAAATCCCAATAAGGGAATAAAAAATGCATAACATGATAAAGACGATACATTTTTGAAAATAGGAATATCAATAGATCATAAAAGGAACATGAATAATAATACATGATATAGCATGATAATCATAACATGAGAAATGTGGAAACAACTTAAAACACTTCATCATAAACATAGGTCCAGGCTAACCTTCCAACACATCATGGTGGACAAATTACCATAAAGGAATCATGTAAACCCCTTGTCCCAACTTGACGTATCATGATACTAACCATTACCCAATGCATTGGAGCGCTATCAGGGTGCACCCTTCATAATCATTTCATTCTCATGCTTAAGTGTGCCACATAGATTATATAATATGGATTAATTAAACATCATAATTTATTACATAATAAATAAATGTGGAATGAATACATTTAAGTCACTAATAAATAAGTATATGTGAATAAATTTGAATACCCTTGATAGAAAAATGGGTATGGTATTCACTACACAATTATTTTGGCATGGAAAATCATGGTTCAATTTAGACAGCATAACGACGTCATATAGAAATTCATAAAATGGGTTGATGAGATCTAAAGGGGTGTCAAATCATTTATACATGAAATTTAAAATAATATATTCATGTAAATACATTCCCCAACATAAGATATTTTAAATATAATGTGTAACAAAATAAATAAACTTGAAGAAAGAGGAGAAAGGAAAGAACCCTTACAAAATTTCAGCACTATAACGGGAGTGAATAAAGGTTCATAGGAGGGATAAATGATATTAAAAGGAGATTTTATCATTTATACATAAAATGGATAGTAAGGGGGTATGTAATAAAATATACCAACATAATAAAATGGTAATTAAAATACATAACATTAAAAGGAGTGCTTGATAAAAGAGGAGAGTGGAAGATGAGGCTCCCTTACAGAATTTTAGCATAGTAACGACTTAGGTAAGGGTTAAAATGAGAGAGGGTAAATGATATATCATAAAAATAAAATAATTTTTACATTAAAATAATGTTTATAAATAAAATATTTTAAAAACAATTGTAATTAATAAAACAAATTCCAAAGAAGGTGCTTGAATTTGAAAGGAGAGGAAATTGAGAATCCCTTACTTGAGTGTGTGACTCCAAAGGATTGGGAGGGGATTCTTGAAAGATTTAGGGAACCTTTGGAGGAATATAGGGATTATATTGTAGAGTGTGTTCATGATCCAAGAATTTTTGTGAATAGAAATGGGAGCTTGGGTGGGTTTATATAGGAAAAGAGTAGAATTTCTTTATTATTTTGGTTTTGGACACTATATAATAAAATATTCAAAACCACAAACCATCTCATGGTTTTTTCCCATGGTTTCTGAAAAAAGGGAGTGGTTTGAATTATTTTATAATTCCAAGGGCCTAAGATAATAAAATAATTCTCTTGCTTATGTGGAGGTGAGTCACACTCTCAAAGAAATAATTTTAAAATCTTAAAATATGTTATAAGTATTGGAAGATTCATTAAGGATTAATAAAATAAATAAAATAAACATAAAATTAAATTATTTTAAAGTTAAAACATACATTTTTTCTATTATTCCTTTTATAGTATTTATTACATCACTATTGAGCTATTATGATATCATAAAACACACCATATATTTATACGATATTTAATTTTTACCCAAAAAATCGATTATCTTGGAAAATTATGGAAAATTTGCTGTTAGATAAATTTTACATCCTAATTCCAAAAATAATATTCATTTTATTCAAATAATTTTCTAAATATGTGAATTTTCACTTTTAAAATAAAAACCGATATTTATTGAAAATGATGGGTTTTTGACAATAACATTTTTTTGAACCCTTATAAAAATTACATTTGAATTCATAAAAATTATATGATCATTTATATTCAATAAAATTTATTTATGATAATATTTTATTAAAATATTATTTATTTCAACAAATCCATTAATTAATTAATTAAGTTTGAATATTAACCAAAAATATAATTTGTGCTTTAAAAATCATTTACAAAGTAACAATAATAGGATAAAAATATATTCATTATTTTATATAATATAATGTACATATTCATATTACTAAGGTCTTGATAAATATCCCTTTAATACACCATCATATGCCCTAGGATTAAGGTGTGCGATGGTGAGGCTTTCATGGGGTTGTTCAGTGAACATGGTTTGGTTCATGATCTTGATGAGTTTGGAATTATCCCATAAACGGTTTTGATCATACTTAAGTTGTTGGATATAATCTTGGTCTTGGTCTAGGGAAAATCCCAAAAATGATATCTCCCTTATAAGCTCTGATAAATAGGCTTCATATGGTATGATCTTACTCGTTGAGGACATCACTTCCTTTGTCTATGCCAAAAGGATTTATTAAAACCCTATATTTATACTAGTTATATGATCACTATTAACTAACTATATTATCAATAATAAAGATACTTAATGTTCATTTAAAATCCAATTGGATAAAACAAAATAAGTGCATGTGTTTTCTATAACCATAAGACATTTAATTACATCAAAAAGGGGAATTTTATTCATAATAGTTCAGGTCGTTGAAATCTTCCCCCCTTTAGAAATCTCACCCTCAAAATTTTCTTTTCTCATGCTAAAATAGATGAGGGTGACTATACTTCATCCCCTCTTTGGGTTACCACATTTCTTCTTTGAACTTGTTGTTTCTCCACGACACTTTGACGAGGGGCATTATCTTGTTTCATAGAACTTTCTCTCTATGATCTAAAATATTTACTGGATGCTCCTCATAGGAAAGGTCACTCTACCATGGTACTACCTCTGAATATAGTACATGTGAGGGGTCTGGTATGAAATTTATTAAGAGAGATACATGTAATACATCATGTACTTGAGACAGTTTCAGTGGGAGTGCTAGTTGATAGGACACTACTCTGATGCTATCAAGGATATCAAAAGGGCCTATGTACCTTAGACTATGCATTACCTTCTCACCAAATCTCATCACTCTCTTCCATGGAGATATGTTGAGAAATAACATGTCTTCAAGATCAAACTCTCTGTCACATCGATGATTTTCATCATAGCTCTTTTGTCGACTCTGTTCATCCTTGATGTGTTTTTGAATGGTCTTAACCTTCTCCACCATTTCCTCAACCATTTGAAAACCTAGAAGTTCTCATTCCCCGACTTCATCTCAACATGTCATTGTTCTTCACCTCTTCCCATAAAGGGCTTCATAAGAAGCCATTTGGATTATCAAGTGGAAACTATTGTTGTAAGAGAACTTTACCAGAGGGAGATGTTGATCCCATACTCTTTTGAAGTCAATTGAGAATTCTCTCAACATGTCCTCAAGTGTTTGGATAATCTACTCAGATTATCCATCAGTTTGAAGGTGATAAACCATACTTAAGTTCAACTCAGTGTTTAGAGAATATTGGATACTTTTACAAAACTTAGAGGTGAATCTTGGATCTAGATCAGACACAATCAATAGTGTTACTCCATGCATCCTTACCACTTCTCTGATATATATTTTTGCAAGTTGATCTAATGATAAATCCTCTCGAATCATGATAAAGTGTGCAACCTTTTTAAGATGATCCACAACAACTCAGATATCATTGTTTCCCTTGGATGTCTTTGGAAGTCTGGTGACAAATTCTATGTTGATGTTTTCTCATTTCCATGTTGGTATGGATAATGGTCACATTATCCACTTAGACTTCTACCTTTCAACCTTCACTTACTAACATACCAATCACTTTGATGTATAATCATTGATCTCCATATTCATGTTATTCCACAAATAGTGCTCTTAGAGATCTCGATACATCTTTGTGTTTCTTAGGTGAATGGAGGAATTCGAACTATGTGAATCATCCAATAGTTCCCTCTTTAACTCAGGATTTTATGGAACACATAATCTTGACCCAAATCTCACAATTCCTTCTTTATTAACATTGAACTACAAGGATTTCCCTTTTCTAATAGTTTCCACTTTCTTCTGAATTCCCACATCATTTTTTATCATCCTTTAACTTTTCAAGAAGAGATGGTTGAGAAATAATTTGTGAAAGGATTGATAATGTTCCTTCCTTTATGATTTCCATGTCCATCCTCTTCAAATCTAAGAAGATTAGATACTTTTCAATTCTCATTGATGATAGAATTTCTAGATCCTTTCTACTTATATCATCCACCACTTTGTTCACTTTCCCAGGATGATAGTGGATTGAGTAGTCATAATCCTTGATGATCTATAACCATCTTCATTAGTGCATATTTATCTCTTTCTGTGTGAATATATATTCAAGACTTTCTTGATCTGTATATATTTCAAACTTCTCCGGAAAGAGATAATGACACCAAATTTTCAAAGTAAATATCAATGCTACCAACTCTAGATAATGCATGAGATAGTTTTTCTCATGCATTTTCAACTGTCCTAAGTCATAGGTAATGGATTTTTCATTTTTCATCAACACACAGCCCAATCCCTTCTTGGAATCATCACTGGAAATTACGAAAAGTTCCCCACTTTTGAGTTGTGTGAGAACAAGGGAAATGATAAGCCTCCTTTTCAACTCCATGAATATTTCTTCACATTCATCATTCCAAGAAAATTTTACTCCATTGTGAGTTATCTTGGTAATAGGGTTTGACAATCATGATAAATTTTTCACAAATCAGTGATAATATTCATCTAACCCAAGGAAACTATGGATATATGTCACAAATGTTTCCCTTGTCCATCCTTCAATTTCTTTTTACTTTGAAGGATCCACATATATCCCATTGACTGTGATGATATTCCCAAATAATGATACTTCCTTTAACCAAAAATCATAATTTCTATACTTTTCATAGAGCTTCTCCTTTCATAAGTTCTTTAGCACAGTTTTTAGATGCTCCTCATGGTCCTCCTTAATTTTGGACTATATTAAACTATCATCTATAAAGACTACCCTGAATTTTTTAAGGTAATCTCTAAATACTCTATCCATCAAGTCCATGAAGATTTTTGGAGCATTAGTGAGTTTTAATGGAATCACTATGAACTCACAGTGCATGTACCTTGTACGAAAAGTAGTCTTGGGGATATCCTCCTATACCCTAACTTGGTAACATCCTGACTACAGATCCACCTTGGACAAGTATTATGCTTCATGTAGCAGATTGAACAAGTTATCAATCTGTGGAAAAGGATACTTGTTCTTTATTGTGATCTTGTTGAGCTCACGATAATCAATTCAAAGGCACATTGACCCATCCTTCTTCTTGATGTAGAGGACTGGTTCACCCCATGGTGAAGCACTTGGGAATATGAATCCTTTATCCAGATTCTCTTGTAGTTATTTCTTTAGTTCCTCAAGTTCCAAAATATCCATCCTATATGGAGTCTTGGATATTTTAAATTCCCAAAGTATAATCTTGATTGAAAATTTGACCACTCGGTTAGGGGGAAGACCAGGAAATTTATTGAGAAACACATCAGTGTATTCCCTCACAGTAGGCATGTCTTCAAGGATGGTTATTTCCTTAGACTCAATCTTTTGATCTAGATACATTTTCTCATAGAAAAATAATATTCATTCTTGATATGATGGTGATAAATAATATTCATCCACCTCATTGCACTTGTACAGAATCGGGGGTCAATTCTCCATATAGAGAGTGATTTCACTCTTGTGGCAATTTATGTTGGCTCTATATAGGGAAAGTCAATTCATGCCTAAAATTGCATCAAATTCCACCAAGGGAAGTATGAAAAGGTTCTCCAGGAAGTTCAACCCACAAACATTGACAGGGGAGTAGTTATATAATTGGGATGCAATAATTTCCCCATTTTCAATTTTCACAGACATCTCTACGTCCATGCTTTTGTTGTGGTGTTTGAATACACTACTATAAATTTATGATATAGCCACAGATCGATAGCCATGGTTTTATAGGTCTGTTGATATAGCTGGTTTATATCCATGGTTTAATTAAAAAAATTGGATTTTTTTTTCATATCTGTTGGGCTCCTCCTCCCTCCCCTGATCTGTAACCCTCCTCCTCCCTCGACCTCTCTATGCCCTCCTCCCCGCCAAACATCGTCGCTCCTCTTCACGCCCTCCTCCTCCTCTAGCCAATGCTATTCACAGTGGCCTCCCCACCTCCTTCTCCTGTATGCCTCTAATTTGGGTGTCTATTAACTATGTGAGGTCTCCTCTCTATGATCGTCCTCCCCCGACGCTGCCGCCCAACGTGGCCACCCCGTTGACGCTGCTCTAATACAGTTGCCCCACCTTCTTTTTTGGCGTGCCTCTAACATGTCCACCACACCTCCTTGGTATCCTCCTCCTCCTCTGACGTGGGTATAAACTAATTAATTTTTTCTCATTTTATTCAAATTGTTTTCATTAGAGTATATTACAAATGATAATCTTAATTTAAGGATATTTGAGTTTTGTATTCAACCTAATATTAGGATAATGGGTTGAATGTAATGGTCATTTTTTTACCCTCATCGGTATGGATTGAGTTTCATTGGGGGACATATGTGATATCTTGGTATGGTCACAATGAAGTAATTTGAGACATGAGTTTGGTTTATAGGTCCTAAAAAATAATGAGACAACCAAATTATTGATCCAGTACATGCTTTAGGAACCATTGTATGATTTGAATGTGGGTGTTAATTATATGAATAATTTAGGAACAATTCCTTATCCCAGTTTCTTTTTCTATTTGGACTTCTTGAACATTGTATTTTCTAGTGTGTGTGAGGGAAACAGGATAAGGGTAATGGTCAATCTTATGATATGTTGGCATAATTTGATTTATTTTGAGGCATGTGTTATGCCTTTGATTATTCTATTTTGTATGTGATTTTAAATTAATTGGTGTTGGTGAAAAATTGATTTCACAATAAAAATGTTTTTGGATTTAAAACAAGGTCTTAAAGATTGTCTTTAAAATTATATTGGATTCATAAAATTTTTTGGAATAGTTTTTTGACTGAAATTTGAAAAAAAAATTACATTTGATTTATTTTTCTAATAAAGTGCATGATTTTTTAAAATATGTGTTTCCTCTTTTAAGTGAAAATAGTATTTTTCAAATTTGGATTTTACCCTGAGTGTTTGTAATTTAAAAGGGTAAGTGATTTCCAAACTGTTTCAAAAGGAAATTTTTTGTTCCATTTTAAAAATAAGAATGGTATTTTGGGTTTAAAAAATGGGTGTTTATTTTTTAATCATTTTTGGAAACATTTAAAAATTTACAAATTTATGTTAGGACATTGTAGGTTTGAATTCTAAAAATGGTTTCTTTTTGTTTTTAAATAAAGAAGGACTAATTTTATTGGTACTATATTTTTCCAAGTGGGAATTTTGAAAAATCATTTCTTGTTATAGTAAATCTTGTTTTTATTTTTTTCATTATAATTTTTGGGAATGCTTGGTGTGATTTTTGGGGCATGGTCATATAAGGGTCGATGTCATAGATTTTTTTATATGGACCTCTCACCCATATAAAGGTCTTGTATAAAAGTAGATTATTTGTTTTAGGGTTCCTTCCTCATTTCTATAACACTACCTAGCCTCCTAATGTAGTGGCATGTGTCATTTTTTTCTCATATTGAGGTGACTTAGATTTTCATAGAACTGTTTTGTTAGTGGCTCATTTTAAGATTTTTAGGTCCAGTGGTTTAGTTCCATGATTTTTTTGTTGATGGGTGGATTAGTGAGGGTCAGTTTTATTTTGTAATATCTAATGTGAGCTCTGGTTTATGAGGTTTTATTGTTTCTTTTTGGATGAATTTTTTTATGGTTGATTGGTCGTCGTTTAGTGTATCCTTCGGTTATTAGGTTATTTTTCGATTAAATGACAAACTGTTTTAATATTTGTCAGCATGGTTGGCTTGTGCAGGCTTTAGATTAGTGTTTCTTGGTTTCTTTATTGATTTCCAATTATATGTGGTGTTCCATTTATTGATTTTAATTCCTCTTTTCTTGATATTTTTGTGTATATCCTTCTATTCTATAAACTGTGGTCCAGTTCCTTTTTGGAAATTATTGAACTTTTTCCCTGGATAAGAGAATAACCTATGGTGAATGTACAGATACCTAGGGTGTTGTTATAATTTTAGTTAGGCTATGTATTTCATTGGTTTGTTCTTTCCTTTGTATTTACCATGGTATGGTATTCCAATGAATTTGATCTGAACACCCCTATATGGCAGATGTGACCCTTATGTTAAAGCCAAGTTGTTTCTTAACAAGGAATGTCACTTGTTCTTGTAATCTGTGGTTTTTGAAAACATTTATTTTCTATGATCCCCATTTGTTTATACCTTAGAATTTTTCTTGGTTTTGTTCTATCCTTGTGGTTTTGGATTAGTTTTCCTTAGTTAATAAAGGTTTTTTATTCCCTTTGTAGATTTCTGAAATCAAGTTTCACAATGGAATTCTCCCAATTTTTTGTAGGAGTTTCTCAATTATTCCACCATTTTAGTTTATTCCTAAATGGTGGGGAGACCAATGTTCAGTCTCCATATCTTTATATCCTTCCTTTAAATAGTTTTTTATCTTGTTATGATTTAGGATATTGTTTTTCTTAGAGATTTCTATTGAAATTTATTATTATTTAACCTCTAATTTGGACTGGAGACTTTATAGGAAAAGAAAGTGGTATGGTAGGGTGATTATGAAATATTATAAATAATGGAGTTATTAATTAATTAAATTAATTTTGATCCATTATGAATCATAGAAAATTTTATGTGTAAATTTTTAAAAAAAATAAGGGAGTAGGTTTTATGCACAATTTGTGCATAGAAAAGAGTAACCATGCACTGGCCATGCATGAGGAGTCTATCCTTGAAAGAGACGATTCACACAGTTTGATCATGGTTAGCTCAACCATGCACCATTACTAGGGGTAACTATATGGTCACATTGTGCTTTTCCGGTTGGAGAAACATGGTTAATGTATAGTTAATTAAGATATATGCTAAACCATGCGCCATGTCCAAGGTGTTAAAATTTAAATTTACTTTTTCCCATTTAACTTTCCATATTTTATTTCTCTATGCCCCCTTATTTTCCTCTCCCTTGTCGCATGACCATCCCCCTCCCTCCATCCATGCCACACACCTCCCCTCTCTCGATATCCTATCTTCTTTCCATTTATCCATGATTCCTTCTGGATTTTTGTTTAACACCTCAAGTTAAGGTCTCCACCTCACACATTATCCCTTATTCTATTGTTTCTCTCTCTCATCACCCCTCCTTATTCAACTGAAACCTAGGTCAAATATCTTACACATTTTCATATTTCTTCTTTGATAGGGAATGTGATGGGCCGCTCGAGTTAGCTTTGTGCATGTCTTAATAACTTCCTCTAAAGGGTATGTATTTCAAACAATTTTGGGTTGCCTTCCACCATATGAGGTATTTGTTTCTATGTATCCCCTTGTTTTAAATTATATAAATTTATTAGATGATTTAAAATTCTTTCTTATGAATTTAGAAACCTATTATACACTGTATTATTCTTAAAATAACTATGTATTGGTTTATATCTATTTGAATAGGCCTTGGTTGTATACCAAGTTTTTGAAAAAAAATCTATGTGAAACTTTTAATATATTTAAATCATTTTAAAATATTTTATCATGGATTGGAATGGGTTTGGAAATTATTATTGGTTATAATTAGATTTAAATATTTCTTAAAGGTTTGGGATGAACCTTGGTCATATTCAAATTGTTGGATTAGATATCAATTTTTATTTTCAAAAAAATTTTAAATATTTTTTTTAAAAAGGTATTTGAAGTAGGTTATATTTATGAATGGGGTGAGATTAATTTTAAATGATTTATTTATAATAGTATGGGTTTTCTATTTAGAAATGAAATGGGGAATTCTTGAGTTGTGTGGTCATTTTTATTGTTGATTATGATTTCCCTTGGGTTTATCTTTGGATGATAAATGGTTTTACAATGTGGTATCAAAATGTATATACTCTATGTCATAAGTGAAAGTCTCAGCTGGAACTTATGAAGTGTTGTGTGATTGATTTATTGGTTTTTCCCTTGTTGATTCCATTTTATATGTTGATTATGTTATTTTTATCCATTGATGTATGTTGTGATGTGACTTGTGATGTTTATATGGGTTGGGTATCATTCTAAGGGAAGTATTTGAGGTGGGATGTACATGATTGTGGTGTTTTCCTTTGGGATGTGATGATAATTTTGTGTTCATGGATGACCACCCTTAGTAATGGAGAGATCATCCATGCCCCATCTAAAAATAGTGTATGGGGCTAAGAGAAACATTTTACCAGGACCAAAAAACATTCCATAGGGGTTACTTAGTAGCTCAAATTCAATTATGTCATTCACAATTAATAGTGTGGTCCATTTAAATAAGTCAATAACCATATTAATTATTTCCATGAAAGGGGAAAATAACATATACACAGAATATTTATTGAGATTCTAAGGAAAAAATATTGACTAGAGACCATGGGTTTCTATGAGGGTGCAGGGGGGGAGGGGGAGGGTGCAGGGGGTCTGCAGGTGCAGGGGGAGGGGCAGGAGTAGGGGGTCTACAGGGGCAGGGGGTAGGGGGTGTAGGTGGGGTTCAAGGGGGAGGTGGTGGGGTAGGGGTAAAAGGGGTTTTGTAGGGGTAGGGGGTTCTAGGGTGGGGTGGCATGGGGAGGGTATATGGGGGTCTGCAAGGGCAAGGGGTAGGGGGCTATGCAGGGGTAGGGGGAGGGGAGGGTGCAAGGGGTGAAAGGGGGGAGGGGTAGGGGTGTTCAGTGGGAGGGGAAGGGTGAGGGGGCAGGGGTGCAAGGAGGTGTGCAGTGAGGAGGGGGTGGGGTAGGGGACACTACTAGAAAAATATATTCTTTATAAATTTTTACATTATGAGTTAATGGTGTTTCCCACTTTCTCTTTTGTATGTCCCTATATCCTAATTAAGTAGTCAATAATTATGTAAATTTTTTTAGCATTATCATACCTTCTACACATAGCCTCATTATCCACATTATTTTTTAGTTTACCCTTCTTAGGAATTTTCTAAATCTAATCATCAATGATTTCTTCCACATAAATCACACTTTCTCCTTTAAGGACCCTGAATATCCAAGGAACTTTCATAAAAAAATAAGTGTAAGTTTTTTAAATCACATTACTATAATTTCTTATGTCATGTAAAGTTGAATTTCTCTACGATATTGAATTTTACCTATAGAGAATTCTAAATATCCAGTATTTTATTCCTGAATATGTTCACATATCATCAGAATGTCATCTTCTAATTGAAAGGATATTCATAGCTAACCCTTCCAAGGTTTGTTAATACATTTAGATTGACAAAAATTATGCAAATTCTAATTTTCATTATACTTTTTTTTTGTTTCAATTCTCCCCTTGCATGTACATATTATTTTACATGGGATTATAATTAGGATTTTAGGGTTTAGGACCTTTTCTTTAAGTGGATCTTCTAATTGAGGGATTGCATGTTACATGTGCTTCATCACAACCCAGTTCTTGTGCCGTGAACTCTTCCCAAAACTTATTGGCATTTAGTTTATTTACCTATTGTTTATGTGAAAAATATTATACATCCCTCGGTTTGGGTTTGGTTAAAGCAATCCTATAAGAGAGAATAATAGTTCCAACAATATTTTAATTGTTTTAACATCTGGTGCAATAAATTCCTAAAATGTTGATGTCATATGAAGCCTTGAGAACCCCATTTTATGAAATCTATATTCCTTCAAAAAATCTAGTTAAAGGGGATTCTAGGAGTGAGTTTGACAAAAAGAAACATCAAAACTTAATATATATTTTGAACTGGATTAAAAAAATTAGTATATGAAATTGTTTTACACTTTTAATATATATTTTGAACTGTTACAATATCATATTAAATAGTTTTTTTAAACTAATATATGTGTTTCACTTTTTCTAAAATTTTAAAGTATCTACAAATTCATTTTCAAAAGCATTAGATGCTTAAACAATCATATTATATTGCATGTTATTATGATGATTATGTGTACCACTACAAATGCTTCAGGGTGATATTTCAAATGATGATCCTACTATAGAATATGCTGTTATAAAAACTATTGGGGAGATAAAACTATTGGTGTGCATACAATAGGTCAATTGGTTCTTTTATGGTTTGATCTACTTTTTAATAGTTTAATACATTTATGAAACTAAATTTAATTACACGGGATTGGTTTCTCATTAAAAATTTATCAAATTCCATTACTGTATTATGTGGATTCTCCTAATTTAATAGGTGATGTTTAAATAAAAAAATTTGTTGATTTTTTATTCATGTTTCAATTGTTGGGTTAGTTAACTTTCAAAAACAAGTGCTCTTTATCAGAATATTATAAATCAAATTTCAAGTGTTTTATGAGTGTGAAAATGCTATATTTTTACAATATCTAATGTTTTTTCCTTAAAGTGTTGTAATTATTCATTCATGTTGTAATTTATAATTTGTTTGGACTACTGAAACTATAATTTCATAGTGTTTCTTTCTTGGATCCTACAATTTAAAATGCTGAAATGATTCTACTTTTTTTTTCTATTCCTGTGTTTTTTATTCATGTTTGGTCCTTTTTTTTTTTCTATTAATGTTTTAGGGGGTGGAGAGGGGGCTTTTCAAAGGGAGGATTTTGTCAAGGACTGGTGTAGGTGTGTGGGGGGTAGAGGGGGGATTTGCAGAGGTAGGGGTGTTCTGTAGGTAGGGGGTGTCTAGGAGGAAGGGGGTGTCCAGGGGGAGGGGGTGTCCAAGGGGGAGGGGGTTTTCTAGGAGGGGGTGTATGGGAGGGAGGGGGTGTCCAGGAGGGGGGTTGTCTAGGGGTTTTCTAGGAGGGAGGGTTTGTCCATGAGGGGGGGATGTCCAGGAGGGAGGGGTGTCTAGGGGTGTCAAGGAGGGAGGGTGGGGGTGTCTATGAGTGAGGGGGTGTCCTAGAGGGTGTCTAGGGGGTGTTTAGGAGGGGGTGTCTAGGAGGGGGTTGTCCATGAGGGGGGTCCAGGAGGGAGGGGGTGTCCAGGAGGGGTGTCCAAGAGGGAGGGGTTCTATCTAGGAAGGAGGGGGGTCTATCCAGGAAGGAGGGTGGGGGTCTATCCAAGAAGAAGGGAAGGGGTTTGGAGGAGGTGAAAGGGTTCTATAGGGGGGATGGGGGTTCAAAGGGGGGTTTTAGGGGGAGAGGGGTGTGCAGGGATGAAAGGGGTGTGTAGGGGGTGGGGGTGTGTAGGGGGGCTGTCTAGGGAGGGGGTAAGGTGGGGTATGTCTAGAAAGGAGGGGGTCTATCTAGGAAGGGGTTCTGTCCAGGAAGGGGGGGTCTATCCAGGAAAAGGGGTCTGACCAGGAAGGATGGGGGTTTATCTAGGAAGGAGGGGGTCTGTCCAGGGGGTGGGGTCTATCCAGGGAGGGGGGTCTATCCAGGGAGGGGTGTAGGGTGGGGGAGTTTGTCTAGGAAGGAGGGGGTCTCTCCAGGAAGGAGGGGGTCTATCTAGGAAGGGGGTCTATCCAGGAAGGAGGGGGTATGTCCAAGAAAAAGGGCGGTATGTCCAAGGGGGTCTGTCTAGGGAAGGGGGTTCTCCAGGGGGAGGGGATGGGGGATTTACATGGGGAAGGGGGTTTTAGGGGGAGTGGTGGGTGTCTTTGTAGGGGGAGTGGTGGGGGACTTTGTAGGGGGTGGGATACTACAATGGGAGTGGGGGGGTATGCAGGGGAGAGGGTGGGGTTTTTTTAATGGGTAAGTCCTATAGCCATAGTTTCAAACCGTGGCTATAAACCTTATGTGGCTTAAGCTTATGCCATGGTTTCAAACCGTGGCTATAGGGATTTAGCCACGGTTTCAGCCATGGTTATAGGTCTTTATCCATGGTTTGAACCATATCTATAGGGATTTAGCCACGGTTTCAAAATTTGTCTATAGGCCTTGCCCTATTGCCATGACAATACCAGTTGTGGTTCATTAAATTGTGGTTATAACCTATTTACATGGTTTTTGGGATTATACCCACAGTTCCAAACTGTGGTTATAGCCTAAATTTATAGTAGTGATAGTTTTACTAAACTTTCATGATATGAAGGAATGTATAGAACTATTCGTGATAACCCTACCTTTAACTTTTTGATTATGGTACTACTCATTTATATCATCCAAAATAGACTTAGGGATGATTATTTTAAAAAATTAAACACATAAAGGGGAATCCAATGATATTAAAGGGATAATTCATAAATTACATTTATTTCCTTAACTTATGACTTTGTAGGATTCAATCTATGTTATCCATGATCTATTTACTAACATATATTCTTATGGAAATTTTTTTCCCTTAATAATGGTTCATAATGAGCTTATAAATTTAACAAAGAATATCCCCCAAGAGTGTCAAACTAGGTGGCATTAAGGCCCATTTTCATGTACTAGATTAACCCGAGTCAGGCCCGGAACATCTTTTCATAGTTTTTACCCCTAGGTATATCTATTCCAGAACCACATCCACTTGTAGTATCCAGATAGGGATGTATTTTATTGATAAACCACTTACTCTATACTTACCAAAATTTAGGGGTGTTTTCTTATACTTAGTATTATCCCTAATTAATTCACTAGATATCTCTAATCCTAATTCTTTATCTAAGGTTTTCTAATCCTAATCCCAAAAATAACTAAACATATCCTCTGATACCAACTATAACAACTCTTCTCTTTATTACACATTAATACATGATTTATTACATAAAATTACACTTAATATAACTCGGAAGATCAATAGGTCTAGTGCCTTTGGTATAATAGGTACATTATGTAACAACTTAAAACATGAAAAGCACCATCTTTATGGAAAACTTCTTTGAAATGGCCAAAACATTCCTTCATACTTAACACTGTATGGGATAACATGAGGACATACATAAGAAAAGGGTGATCTATAAAGCCCAGTAAGGGAATAAACAGTGCATAAAATTAGGAATAAAATACATGTTATACAATAGGCATATCAATGGAGAATAAAAGGAATGTGAATAATAAGGCATGATATAGCATGATAATCATAACATGAGAAATGTGTCAACAACTTAAAACACTACATTATAAACATAGGTTAAGGCTAAGCCCGCCAAGGAATAATGGTGGACAAATTCTCATAAAGGAATCAGGTAAACCCCCTATCCCAACATTATGTATCATTATACTAACCATCACCCAATGAATTAGAGCACTATCAACGCACACCCTTCGTAATCATTTCATTCTCATGCTTAAGTGTGCCATATAGATCATATAACATGGATTCATTCAACATCATAATTTATTTAATAATAAAATAATGTGGAATAAATAGATGTAAGTATCCAATTAATAATTATATGTGTATAAAGGTTAATAACCTTGATATAAAAATGGGCATGGTAT
Organism: Viscum album; assembly: GCA_963277665.1. NCBI lineage: Eukaryota > Viridiplantae > Streptophyta > Magnoliopsida > Santalales > Viscaceae > Viscum > Viscum album. The sequence goes on along the minus strand of OY728163.1, from coordinate 1,530,062,873 downwards.
TCCCTACACAATTATCTTGGCATGGAAAATCGCGATGTAATTTCGACATCATAACGACGTCATATAGAAATTCATAAAATGGGTTGATGAGGGAGAAATGGGTATCACATCATTTAGAAATGAAATTGAAAGTAAGAGGGACATTTAAATACATTCACTAACATAAGTAATTGGAAATAGAACACATAACATAATAAATAAACTTGAAGAAATAAGAGAAAGGAAAGAAGTCTTAAAAAAATTCAGCATGGTAACGGGTGTGCATAAAGGTTCATAGGAGGGATAAATGAGAGTGAAAGGGGGTATGATCATATATAAATAAAATTTAAAGTAATTTTAGATATTTAATAACATATCCAAACATAATTAAATGGTAATTAAAATACATAACATTAAAAGGAGTTCTTGATAAAATAGGAGAGGAAGATGTGGTTCCCTTACAGAATTTTGGCATAGTAATAACTTATGTAAAGGTAAAAACAAGAGAGGTTAAATGATTTCTCATTAAAATAACATAATTTTTATAGTAAAATAATGTTTATAAATAAAAGATATTATAAACAAATACAATTAAGAAAACAAATTCCAAAGAAAGTGCTTGAATTTGAAAGGAGAGGAAAGTGAGAATCTCTTACTTGAGTGTGTGACTCCAAAGGCTTGTGAGAGGATTATTGAAAGATTTTGGGTGCCTTGTGAGGACTATAAGGAGTATAGGGTATATTTTTATCATGATAAAAGTATTTTTAGTGAAGAGAAATGGGATCTTGGGTGGGTTTATATAGGAAAAGAGGGGAATTTCTTTATTATTTTGGTTTTGGACACTACATAATAAAATATTAAAAACCACAAACCAACCCATGGTTTTTCCCATAGTATCTTCAAAAGGGTATTTTTTAAATTATTTTATAAGTAAAAGGGCCAAATATAATAAAATAATTCCCTTTCTTATTTGGAGGTGAGTCACACTCTCAAAGAAATGATTTTAAAATCTTATAATATATTATAAGTCCTGGAGGATTCATTAAGGCTTTATAAATTAAATTAAATAAATATAAAATTACATTATTTTAAATTTAAAACATATATTTGGATGATTATACCTTTTATACTATTTATTAAATCACTATTGGGTCATTATGATGTCATAAAACACAACGTATATTTATACGATATTTAATTTTTACCCAAAAATTTGACTGTCTCAGAAAATTATGAAAAATTCACTATTAGATAAATTTTGAATAATAATTTCAGAAATAATATCCTTTTTATAAAAATAATTTTATAAATATGTGAATTTTTACTTTTAAAATAAAAAATGGCATTTATTGAAAATGACAGGTTTTTGACAATAACATTTTTTTAACCCTTATAAAAATTAAATTTGAATTAATAAAAAAATATATGATAATTTATATTCAATAAAAGATAATTAAAGATAATATTTTATTAAAATATTATTTATTTCAAAAATCTATTAATTAATTAATTGAATTTTAATATTAACCAAAAATACAATTTGTGATTTAAAAATCATTTACAAAGTAGCAATAATAGGATGAAAATATATTCCTTATTTTATATAAGATAATTTAAATATTCTTATTGCTAGGGTCTTGATACATATCCCTTTAATACATGAGCATTCACCCAAAGAGTAAGGTGTGCGGTGGTGGGGCTTTCATGGGGTTGTTTGGTGAACATGGTTTGGGTTGTGATTTCGATGAGATTGAACTTCTCCCGTAAACAGTTTCGATCATGTTTAAGTTATTGGATCTCATCTTGGACTTGGTCTAGAAAAAATCCCAGAAATTATATCTCCCTCAGAATCTCTGATAAATGGGTTTTATAGGGTATGGTCCGACAAGTTGATGTCATCACTTCCTTTTCTTATACCAAAAGGATTGGTTGAAACCCTATATTTACATTATTCATGTGATTGTTGTTCAATAGATATATTGTCAATGGTAAAGATACTTGATGGTCATTTAAAATCCAATTGGATAAAACAAAATAATTTCATGTGCTTTCTATAACTATAAGTCATTTAATTAAATCAAAAAGGGGAATTTTTTTTATAATAGTTTGGTTCGTTACATGTGCTATTATGAGATTGATGATTCTTAACTCTATCCCCGAGTGATGTCCATGTCTGGAGTTTGATCCATGCATGCATAGGTATGTTCATTTGTGCATTTAAGTTAGTTTTCATTGATTTTTATTAATTTATTTATATATTAATTGTTTGGTTATTTGTTCTATTTTTTTACATATTTTCGCACATAATTATTGGACAGAGGAGTGCTATATTGAGGAATTATTTTTTTAGATCATGTGTGACATGATATCAGATTCTCATTGATGTTAAAAACTGCATGTTTGATCATTGGATGGTACATAAATAAAAAATAGTTATTTTGGAATTTATTTAATTATGAACTTTTTGTTATTAATTATTTATAGGGTTTATGGTATCCCATCAATGATAGTATGCAGACCTCTATCTGGGAGGTATGAGAGGTTTGTATGCGTGAGCGTTGTCACTAGTTTTTCACAATCTGAGGAGGTCATCCATGTGGAAAGTGGGAGTCACGAATTTTGATGAGTCTTGCTGCACCCACCAACCAGATTACATCTCATCTCAGTTTTAATATGGATTATGTTCATACTGGATGGGATATAGTTTTAATAGGAGAGCATCATTAGGTTGGAAAAACTCGGGGAGGTAAGAGGTGACGTGTCGAGCTGGTATTCATACATTTAGTACGCATCGATGACAAGTGTTAAGTACTTTTTTAATAATTTATATAACTTCAAATGTGAATTGTTTATTCTATACTCATATAGGCATTCGAATGTCCCAATATTATAGATTTATATGTTTATAATGATCTTATCACTGGAGAGATTACAAGTGGTCACCAATATCACATTATGGTCAGTATAATTTTTTTGAGTTTTAAAATTAACAAAAAATAATATTTTAACTATTTTAATTTTAAATTGTAATTAAAGGAGTCATATGAGGTCAAAAATTCTTAGACATGGGATGGGAGTCAGGCCAAGACTGAGGATTGAAGCATTAGTGTGGCAGGATTTAATGACACAACATGGACACCAGCGGCTCAGTATACCTTCGAGAAAGGTTGAGTTATTGGTATCGACTCTTAATTGATGTCTGGAAGCTATTATGGTATGACTGCGATGTATTCATCAAGCTCGAGGGGATCTAATGAAGAGTTATCATCATCTACTTCATAGTATGAGGAGCATCTATGATCTCATTGTGAGCTTATAGAGACCATGTGTAGGGAGCAAGAAGAGCTCTATCGATAGTATCAGCAACAGTATGAGGAGATGCATCAATGACAGGAGCAACAATATGAGTAGACAATAGAGTACATAAAATAGTTTACTTAGGGTTTAGGGATGGAGCTCCCTCCACCACCTCCTCCAGAAGACCCTTTCCCTCTATTATTTATGTATTTTTTCACATGTATTTTGATAAACAATTGAATGTGCATATTTTTATTAATTTATATATTTATAGTATTATATAGTTTTTTATATTATTACAAATGTTTTTTTATTTTTTTTTATTTTTTATTTTACTTTTTACTTTTTTTCGATGGGACATTCTTCTCGTCACAATAGATTTTTTTACTGGGAATGGTTATTTGCGACGGGATACCTACCCGTCGCAAATAATTATTTATAAAGGGTCAATCCTATTATCATAATTTTTTTTAAAATAATGTGAAAGGTTTTTTGCAATGGGATTCTTTCCCATCGTAAATAATTATTTTTTGCAATGACCCATCACAAAAAAGTGTTTTTTCAATTTCATTTTCTGCAATGGGTCATTTGTGACGGGATCATGTCACAAATGACTCGTCACAAATAATGCATCTTCCAGTTGTGCATGTTTATCCCTTAGAGTGGTAGTGCACACAACTTGCGAAAATGACAATGATGGACCTAATCACAAGGTTGGGATATAATGATGACTCATGGATATTGTGTGATGCACTCGATTATTATTGGATTCCAAGTATCATGTCACCCGATGCCTAGTGAATGCAAGTAGCTCTCGATGCCAAGTAGATGTCGAGTAATATGTCATACTTGATTCCTAGTGAATATCGAGTAGTATGTACACATGATATCATTAGGATTACTAACATCATGGTGAGATGAAAATGCCTCATGGATGTCATGTGATACACTCGATGCTGATAAGATGCCAAGGAGCATATTACTCGATGCCTAGTGAATGTTGAGTAACTCTCGATGTCGAGAACATGACTCTATTAATGCCCAATGTATGCTGATTTGTACAATAACACAATGTCAAGAAACCTAATCATTATCCTTGTGGATAGTCCTTGATTACTTCTGACACCTTGACTATCCTTTAGGCATGGAGCCGAAGTAGGTACGATCAGGGGTTTGTGGCAGCTTTGTTAGTACACGACCTCTTGGTTTTGGATTTTATATCATTATGCTTGTTAAAAATTTATTATTATTATGGAATACACTTGTAAACTTGATCATAGTAGGTTAAGGATGCATTGGTAGTGTCCTACTGAGTTTTGTACTCACACCCTACTTGGGCATTTTGGTACACTTGTAGATTTCATGAATAGAGATATGGAGAAGGGAAAGGACACTATGGTGGATAGATGAGTGGAGGATTATGGAGATACTATCGGATTGAGAAGAACTCTAGAGTACCCTAGTGTTTATTTATTTATTTATCTACATTTATTTACTTTGGTTGGCTTACCACCTCGGGATTCGTTTTTATACTTGTGTGACATGTATGTCATCCTTTCAATTTCTACATGTACTATGATTATTTATTATATTGTTTATTATTATTGTTTCTTGTCCCATGAAATGATACTAAGGGTATAGTCTCCCCACCAACGGACTTAGACCCTTGTTGTTAGTCTGAAACCTCTTATATACGGGTAAGGGTGCAATTTTGGCCTAGCGGCCTGAAAGCCCGACAGGCCTAGCCCGAAAGCCCGAGCGGCCCGGCCCGACAAAGCCCGCATCGGACCAGGCTGGGCTCGGGCTGTAGGTTCAGCGGGTCGGGCCTGGGCCTTTCCAAGAAGTCCTGTGGGCCAGGCCGAGCCGGCCCGAAAAAGCCCGGCCTACTGTAAAAAATTTAACGGGGAAACCGTGGGTAGGGGGATTCGATCCCCCTACCTCAAGCTCCCAAGGTTGCGCCTGGACCAACTGGTCCAGGCGCTGCGCCCGTTAAATAATCACAGGACTGTATATATATATATATTTGTATATATATACCTGTACATGTATTTGTATACATATATATTTATCTATATATGTGTGTATATATTTATATTTCTATATATATGTGCATATATCATTATATATTAACAAAAAATAATATTATATATATACATATATGTTGGCGCCAAAAATGTGGCCCGAAAGGAAGGAACGAAAAAGACAGCCGGCGCGCTGCCTCGTGAAGCACAGCCGCGAAGCACAGCCGCGAAGCCCCGCAGTGAAGCGCCCCAACCATGGCGACCTCGCGAAGCTCCGGAGGCGGTAATCCTCCGCGAACCCGTTTGACGTTCGCGAGTCGCCGCGAAACTCCGGAGGCGGTAATCCTCCGCGAACCCGTTTGACGTTCGCGAGTCGCCGCGAAGCTCTGGAGGCGGTAATCCTCCGCGAACCCGTTTGACGTTCGCGAGCCGCCACGAAGCCCCGAAGGCGGCGCGCGAGCCCTGCTTCGCGGCGCCCCTTCCCTATAAATACTCGACTCCCCCTGAGTCCCGAGGACGGACAACCCGACCTATCGGCTTCTCCTCTCCCGAATCGCGAAGCACGCTTTGCCCCGGGAATCATGAGCTCCGCGAGGTATTTCTACTTCGCGAGATGACTCTGATTTGTTTCGTTTTGAGCCCCTCTTCCGAGAGGGATGCCCTTCGCGAAGCTCAAGGGCGTTCGTGAAGGAAGGGGATTCCCAAGGGAACCCGGGCAGCCGCGGAGCACTTGTGCTTCGCGAAACACCCAACCCATATGAGTCATCCCTATGCTAAGGCAGGATCGCTCCACTTCGCGAAGCACATTGCTTGGCAGGACCCTGCTTCGCGAACCACACCTTCTTCGCGAGGCAGTGCTCCACGAACACTGTTCCACTTCGCGAAGCACCTCCCACTTCCACCCATGCCCCATGCTGAGGCCAAGGCACCCCACTTCGCAAATCACACTCCTCTGCTTAGCGATTCCTCTTTCTGTGTGACCCTCCAGGTTTGCACGATGTGATTTCAAAGTCCCATGGACAACACCTCCCGTAGCATTGCTTGGCCTAATGCTTCTTCGCATAGGCACGCTAATGGCTATTGCTTCTTCGCATAGCCACGCTAACGTGGACCCCTCGATGGTTCGCCCCACTATCCCCCTTTACCATGGCCTTACCGGAACCTTCCCTTCCCCAAGGACCAGAGGGTACCGGTTATGTAAGCCCTAGGGGTCTGGAGTGAACCCGCCTCGTCCGAGCTGCAGGACGTTAAACTGCCAAGCACCACGTCCTCAACACATGACGTTAAACTGTGACCCAACCTCGTCTCCCTCACGAAGGGTCCCCCCAGCTCGAACATTCTTTACACCACTCGTCTCCACGGGAATGGAACTCTTCCGCACATGGAATGAGATCCTCCTTGTCGGAGTGGCGTATGTTCGCAGGGGAAGGGCTGCCTCAGAGCGTAAGCCCCTAACCTTTGGTACAGATGATTGCACCCGTGCATCTCTGTACTTCCCCACTACCAAGGTCAGTGGAGGACGTGATAGGGAATGAGGCACCTCCCATCGTCGGACCAAGGTCCATCTTTCCCGCGCTTTGCCGCGCCATGGGCCTCCATCCTGGAGTAAGTCCCAACACCATGGGCCGCCCAACGCGTAAGCCCCTCTTCGCTTCTCACGGACTCACCCTTCACGACGTGATCGTCAGGTCCATGCAACCTCTTGTTTCTCACACCAAGCATGACTCACGTGGGCTTAGAGTGAGCACCGACCCTGACAAACCAACCAACCTGAACTATGAGGTCTTTGATCCATGTCAAGGCATGGTACGTAGGAAGCCTCCACGAGGTTCAAGCCCACCAATAGTGGACCAAGGTCTGCTTTCACGTCGGTTCACCGGCGAAAACAACCTGAACTACGAGGTCTTTGATCCATGTCAAGGCATGGTACGTAGGAAGCCTCCACGAGGTTCAAGCCCACCAATAGTGGACCAAGGTCTGCTTTCACGTCGGTTCACCGGCGAAAACAACCTGAACTACGAGGTCTTTGATCCATGTCAAGGCATGGTACGTAGGAAGCCTCCACGAGGTTCAAGCCCACCAATAGTGGACCAAGGTCTGCTTTCATGTCGGTTCACCGGCGAAAATAACCTGAACTACGAGGTCTTTGATCCATGTCAAGGCATGGTACGTAGGAAGCCTCCACGAGGTTCAAGCCCACCAATAGTGGACCAAGGTCTACTTTCATGTCGGTTTACCGGTGAAACCCAAGCGAACTACGAGGTCTTTGATCCATTTCAAGCATGGTACGTAGGAAGCCTCCACGAGGTTCAAGCCCACCCGTCATTTCACGTCGGGTCTCACCCCCGTCCAGCACAACGTTAAACTGCACTCCGGTCCAGTGGTAAGCCATTGCGACCCATCCATCCTTCTGAACTACGAGGTCTTTGATCCATGTCAAGGCATGGTACGTAGGAAGCCTCCACGAGGTTCAAGCCCACCACCCATTGGACCAAGGTCCACTTTCACGTCGGTTCACCGACACACCCACCCATCACCCAATTCACGTCGTGTTCTACCTATGTCCAGCATGACGTTAAACTACAATCTGGTCCAGTGGTATGCCATTGCGACCCAACCATTTGAACTACGAGGACTTTGATCCATGTCAAGGCATGGTACTTAGGAATCCTCCCAGAGGTTCAAGCCCAACTCCCCTCGGACTAAGGCCCATCTTCACGTCGGTACGCTGACGATGCCCGTCGGACCAAGGTCCAGCTTCACGTCGGTTTACCGGCACCATCCCGAACTACGTGGACTTTGATTCCCTGCCACGGGGATACGTAGGAAGCCTCGTCAAGGCTCAAGCCCAACTTCACTATCGCCCCCCTGCGATGGTCCCATTTCACTCTCATCTGTCTCCGCTAGATGTTAAACTCGCGGCATACCCTGTGTTGAACACGGGAAGCTGAGGAAAACCTCAGATACGTGTCTATGACATGTAATTCCCCGCGCTCGATGTGGGATGCCTCGGGCTTCCACGCCCTCGAGAAGCCTTGTGGTCAAGGATAACAGACAGACATGCCAGGTACCCCAGTATCCAGACACGCTACTGATGCCTCAACGTGACTACTCCCCTGATCGAAGGTTGCTTCCCTGACTGGACCCTTTGGAATGTCCCGACAGAAGCAGTGTAATTAACTGGTGTCCATGGAAACATGGAACTGGGAAGAGTTTCACGAACTACGTATTAAATCTATGAGGGAGACCCGGACTAGGTGACGAGTTCTGAGGAGGAATCCACGGAAGGAAGAACCGACATCCCATCATCCCGTTTCGATCAAGGAGCAGACGTACCTGAACAAGGAACGAATGCCGCCCACCTTTGGAAAGCGGGAATGCGGGGCAACAAAGCCGCGCGTCCCCCTGACGGACGGATGTGCGCGCGCCCCGGCGAAAGCGTCGGAAACAGAAATGGTGAACCCGACGTGAAATTCTTCTCCTCAGCATGGAGATTAGTAGCGTTCGAGACACCAGTAGGTTGATGTGTCACCGGATCCAGATATCCGTTGCCTGGTCCCGCCATGAAAATAGCGGGTCTGTCGTGAAACTCACCGGCAGTCGGGGTAGTAGAACGTGGGGCACTCCGCTCTGCAGCGTGTTGGCGTGGATCCTTCTCACAGACATGGAGGATGGAAGAACGCTGGGGCACTGGCTGTCAATCCTTTTCCTCTCAGCACTGATGAGTTGATCCCTTCATTTTCCAAGAACCAGGTTGCTATTTCAGAGATGCGGTCACCATCCGCTCCTCGCCCGTGCAGGGGCAGGGGAAACACCACGACGGCCACTCCACATGGTGCCACCACTGCCACGACGGCTGCCACATCATGGAATACGGGACGTCCACGTCCCCTTTCCCCATCAGAGGTCATCCAACGAAGGGTGATCAATAGCCTCGTGCGTAGGTACGAGGAGGAAGGGGTCATCCCGACCAGGGATATGGCCCGCTTGGACCTGGAGGCCTCCAGGCCCCGCCATCAACGCCGCCCTAACCGGCCGCGAAGGGAGCCCCTGCTCCCCACCCAGACGTTCAACCGTTTCGGGAGCCTATCTCCGGAACGCCTTGACGACTCTTCGCCTTACGCTGAAGAGGCAGGCGCTGTCCGGCTCATTCCGCTCAGGGCCCGGACCCGGGGCCCCCAGGCGAGAGCTCCTGTCCGGCCACGTCAGCGCCGCCGTCCGGCCCCGCAGGAAGAGCAGGCAGACTACGTCCCTGCACCACCTGCACCGGCCCGCCTGACCCGACGTCAGCGCCAGGCCCGGGCTGAGGACGCTCGCCTAGGCGCGTCCACGTCGACAGCTACAGTGGCCCGAGCCACCACCGACGTACATTATGAAGCCCCCGCGTACATTGAGCAGGGGAACCCCTTCACCCAACCAGGATCGAGACCCCAACCGCCCCACGGGCAGGCTGGGTTGACTCTCCGGGTTACAGGCCCAAGTAGTGATCACCGCGAGCTAACCCGCGGTGATGCCACCCCGTATGGATGTCCTCCCCGTACCACTACTCCACAGAGCGTGGGCCTTCCCCGCTCCGAGGTTCGTCATGGAGGCATGCCTCGTGCTGCCCCCATCCTGCAGGAAGACCTGCCCCATGGCAGTGATGCTCAGCGCGGAAACATTTCCCGCACCCGCTGTACAGGGTATGGAGTCCATCCTTCTGAAGGCATCATCCATCCGGTCCTTCTTCAATGTGGGGGTCCCCCCTACGTCCTCTCCGCGACTGGCGAAGGTCCTCCTCGCCCCGGCAACTCAAGGAGTGAAGGCCAGCCTCGCTCCACTCGCATCGACCATGGAGGCCTTCCCCATGCTCCTGCCAGTTCCAACAGAGGCCCCGCCCACATGGGTACTGTTCATGGAGGTCCTCCCCATGTACCCTTCGACATTTTCCCTGGTGCCCCCCGCACCCCGGCTGTCCCGAGTGGGGGCCCTCTCCGCCACGGCGCCAGCGCCGCCCCGAGGCTGCCTGATAGGGGTCAACCCTGTCCCGAAGAGCCACCCAGGGGCAGAAGAGCGGGTCGTCACCGCCACAAGAAGAATCCTGGGAAGGCCTAGGTGGAGATCAAACCTGCCCGCTTCTCCGATTCGGAAGCGGAATGCGATTCAGCGATGGAACCTTCTCCCATCTCCTCCGTATCAAGGACTGGGGCAGGAACCAGACGCGTCAGCCTCGTTCTCCCAGAATTTGAGGTCCACCGGATTCCCATCTCTCTCCGCAGGTACATCCAGGAGGAAGAGATTCTGAGAACTCCATAGGTTTCGACCGCGCAGTCACCGCCATCGTCACCCGAAGCGCCCTCTACCTCTACTCGGGATCACGAGGAGGTGTTTTGGGGGTCAACGGTGGTAGAGCCACGACATGACCGGACACCGGTAACGGCGATTCCCGTACCCGAAGTAGTGGCCGTTAGCCCGTCCTATCGTGAAATTGTGGTCAGGTCACCTCGCTCTTCAGAGGAAGGCCCAGAATTCGGTGGCCAGTCTGCTCGCTCACCGTATTCTCCACCGCCGAGTTTGCTATCCCAGAGGTCCGCCTCGGTACCGCTACCGGTCCCTCAGCCGCCCTCGGTTGATGAGTGGGGTAATGTAGGGCCGAACCCCGAGGACGAACCCAGGAGCTTCTGGAGTATTCTTACAGCGGACTACTTCCCAGAGAAGTTTTGGCCTACGGTGGCACTAAATTTCCACATACCAGAGTCTCTTACCCCTGAAGAAGTGGGATGCTTTTGTCGAACCTTGTGGGTGACGCACTTCCGCCTCCGCTGTGAACGGGTAGTATACCCCAGGAGTCGAGAGCACTTCGAGGAGATTGGCAAACAGTGCCGCCTGATTGATGCAGCGGCGCTCCTTGTGGCCCAGCACCCCGAGTCGCCCGGTCACCAGAGTTCCCTCCAACGAAAATGCGTTCAGAGTTTCAAGGCACTCCACAAGATCATCAGGGAAGCCACCCCCCATGTGCAAGTCCGTGGCTGGGGACACTATGCTGCCCTTCTGTTCGATCCTATTCGACGACAACCCGATTCGCCATGCGACATCGAGGACATGCCCTCGAGAGGAATCGCGGTCCACATGGACGACATTGTGGACAGGGAAGACGAACTGGAACTCCTTGATGGAGAATTCCCCCCAGAGGGTGCACCGCCACTACTCGACCCATCAGGGAGAGTCACCCGTCAGCAGAGGAACCTGGTAGGCCTCCTCGTACCCACAGAGTCGCTAGTACTCGGTCGAAACACTGGCAAAGGTAAAGAGAACGTCGGAACCGTCAAGCACTCCGACCCGTCCGCCTCTGTGCAGAAAACGGACGAGGATCCTGAGAAGGCCGCGTTACGCCAGCAGCTTGCTGAGCAGAAGAGGCTGGTTGACGAACTATTGGCTGAGCGCGCCGCAGAGCGGCGACCCGACTATGGTAATCCCAGGCCAGGGCAGCAGGGGCAGGAACAATTTCCCCCCGGTGAGATACATCCGGGCAACCTTGATCATGCTACTGCCACGGACAGGGCGGAATCCGGAACATATGGCAAGAGGGCGCGATACGTCTCGCCAAACCCCCCTGAGCGATGGGGCAATCTGAAGAACCCAACCCGGGTTCCCCCAGTCGCCCAGCAGGTCACCCAGCCAGTTGACCCGCGAGCGGCCGAAGCCGTCTACCGTGTTGAAGAACCTGGCAATGCGCTTATGGTTAGGGATCCCCGTCAAGACAGGGACCCCCACCCGGAGGACCTTATTGCAGCACTCACAGCCCGCCTCGAGGCGTTGGAAACACGGCAGGTTGCGGTCCCACCAGATGGCAAGCCTTATCCCGCGTGGGTGGATGATATGCCCGCGCCTCCGGGTTTTGGGAACCCCACTTTCTCGCCTTTTAACGGGACAGGGGACCCACCCCAGCACTTGGCTCATTTCTCTTCCAGGTGTGGCCCCATGCTGGGGACCCCGGCTCAGAAAGAAGCCGCCAAGCTCTGATGTTTTGTACAGACATTGGAAGGTCCGACATTCGTATGGTACAGCCAGCTCCCTGTCGGATCAGTGACCGGTTGGGAGGATCTTCGCCGGCAGTTCTTATACCAGTTCAGCTCCACCACGCGAAATACCAGCATTGCGGACCTCTTCAAGTGCAAACAGAGGCCTAATGAGCGGGTTGCGGACTTCATCGCCCGGTGGAAAGGACTTACGTATTCCCTCGATATGCAACTGACTCAGGATCAATTACTGACGATGTGTGTGGGGAACGTCAAGACAGAGCTGGTACCCTCCTTGATTACCCAGAACTACCCTGGAGGGTTCAGAGATTTCTCGGATAAGGCCCAGTGCCTCGAGGAGGCCCTGCAACAGGCTAGTCAGGCACGTTTGCTGCCCCCTATGATCCCAGCCAGGAGGGCCGCCAGGGCTGAACCCGCCGCGGTGGCTCAAATAGAAGCCCCGAGGCAGCTGGAATTGCTACCGGCGGCACCACCCCCGCAACCCCGCAGAGGTCCTCCACCTCAAGCATAGGCTCCTGCCCAGCAGCGACCGCCTCAGAACCGACAGGCTCCCCCGCGCAATGCGCCACCGCCACCTAGGCGAGACAACCAGGCGCCGCCTCCTCAGCAGGCCCCTCCGGTCCCTCGACAGGACCAGGCCCCTAGGGCTCCTTACCCAGAAAAAAAGTACCATACCTATTCGTTCAACGAAAATCAGGTCCCTGGCTACTTCCGAAGTGCTCTAGAGCAAGGGATTGTGCGTCTGCCTGAGTGCAGGAGGACGGCAGAGGCACATCTCACCGATCACCCCAACTACTGCCCTTATCATCGAATCCTGGGGCACACCCTCAAGCGATGCTATGTGTTTAAAGACTGGCTTCAGGACCAGGTCAACAACAACATAGTCAAGTTGGGCCCAGCGCCAGCGCAAGTGGCAGGCGTCTTTGCGGGATCAGAAATCGGCAGCGACAGCGAAGGCGAGTGGCAGCAGGTCCCTAGCCGCGGGTCCCAGAAATACGACAACTGGATGGCTCGAAAAACCGTCGTCTGTGCCCAGGGTATCATCCGGGCACGCCTGAAGCAGTCGGAACCTTCAGAAGAAGTAGCTGGTGCCTCAGCATCGTCTTCACAATCGACCTCTGCCCAAAAGGGCAAGCAGCGGCGACGCAAGAAGAAGCAACGTGCACCGCCAGTGCCGTCGTCATCCCGCACTCTTGGCGAATTTATGCCTCCCGAAATGGGCATTCCTCCCAGAATCCGCCCAGCGGTGGATGACTCTTCGAGTGACAGTCAAGGGTGCGCTTCGGTTAACACCGTGGAGCTGGTAAAGCCCTATATGACCCCCGACGAGGGGGAACCCCAGGCAGACCTCCCCAACGTTCCCAGCCGACGTCAACGTCAGCGGAATCGCAATCGCGCCGGTCATCGAGGCACGCCATCAGGCACTTGTGGCCAAGCCGTGCACGCTACCGAGACCAAGAAGCAGGCTCAGCGCAGATCTCAGCACGCGCAGACCCATCTAGCACCCTCGGCTCTACCTCCACCGTCGTTCGTGTTGCTGGATCAGGGAGAGCCGCCTCATTCGTATCACAGCCAGTCTTGCCCGGCGATAGGACAGCCTCTGCTCTCCAATCCTAGCCCGACGACTACTCTTCAGGCTTCTACTGGTAGGCAGCAAGATGTACCCAGTACTAGTTACTCGCCGGTTCAGCCAGCCGGACCCGCTGTGCATCCAAATGCCGAAGGACCTCCTATAAGCAGAGGTTCGTGTTTGGCACGAAAGTATGATGTCCTAAAGCACCTGGCCGGAATTCCGGCGAGGCTTTCCATCCTTGAGGCCCTGCGCCTGTCATCGGAAATGCGCGAGGCACTTGCCGAGGCCCTAAGGAGCCCCCTCCAGTTCGAGACGGAAGTAGCAGCTGCGGAAGCCTTCCATACTGAGACGATTGAAGACGCCGAATGTCAGGCGGTTATCTCGTTCTCCAGTGAAGATGAAGAACCTCCCATACGGGGGCACATTCGCCCACTGTATATCACTGGCCACTTCAACGGTTTGGAAGTCCGTCGATGCCTCGTTGAAACGGGTTCTAGAATCAACTTAATTCTGACCCGGACGCTGCGAAAGCTGGGTCTGTCCGAAGGAGATTTGACTCCCTCTGACCTCAGGATCCAGGGGTACGACAGAACAGAGCAAACCCTGGTCGGAAAGATCCGCCTGAAGACTCAGTTCGGTGGCTTAATTGCCAGCATCGAGTTCATGGTTGTTTCTCAAGACACCGCCTACAACGCATTGATGGGTAGGCCATGGCTCCATTTGCATGCAGCGGTCCCCTCATCGTATCACCAGTGCCTCAAGTACTCGCTTAACGGTCGAGTAGGCGTGCTCCAAGGAGACGCGTCCCCTTTTTCTTCTTGTGAGGCCCGCTATCTGGATGCGGGTTATTACAAAAGTAAGGACAAGCAAATCCTGGTAAGCGAGGATGAGCCCGCCCCGATCACAAGTGATCCCTGGGCAAGCATGGATGACGCCTACATCCTCCCAATCCACCGGTTGGAGGCCACGACCCCCGACATGGGGCAATGTTTCGTTGTTTCGGGTACGCAAGGAAGGCATGTTCCTGTGTCCAAGCGACGGCGAAAAATCACCTCGTACTCCTACATCAACCAGGCCCAGGTGATCCCGGAACCTCCTACCCCTGTACGGTACCGGGACATCAAGCTGATGATAACGGCGGTGCGTCATACTTGTCTATTCCGTCGGGCTGGAATTAACTGACTCAGGCCGACGCATCACCACTGCTTTGATATCATCAAGCGTGGCCCCTTAGGCCGAAGGCCAGATGGGATCGGATCAAATGCATTCATTGCTATGGTCTCAATGACAAGTGAGTCTCCTGATGTGATGACCGCTGCTGCCCAAGTCGGCACCAGCTACCCCTCGGGTTTTGAGAGCCCAGAAGTATCTTCCGTTGCGGGAAGTCCCCCCACGGCTGGGGAGGAAGACTTGGAGGATGCTCCCCCAGCCTTTGAAGAAGGCGTCTCTACCACGGTTGATGAACTGGTACAGGTGAACCTTGGTAGCGAGGCAGATCCAAGACCCACATTGATCAGTGCGGCCATGTCCCTCGAGGAGCGGCGGTAGTATGTAGACTTCCTCAAACAGCACCGCGATGTGTTTGCCTGGAGTTACGATGAGATGACAGGGCTGGATCCCCAAGTGGCCGTCCACCGTCTGGGTCTCCCGGCAAAACATCGTGGGTTCAAGCAGCCTCCCATGAAAATGCACCCTTCTCATGGTGCTATGGTTGAGGCCGAAGTTGACAAGCTTATCAAAGCCAACTTCATTAAGGAGGTCCAGTACCCCAAATGGCTCGCCAACATTGTGCCGGTCAGGAAGAAGAATGGGCAGATCAGATTCTGCATCGACTTCCGCGATCTCAATCGCCACTGCCCAAAGGATGACTTCCCACTCCCAGTGACGGAGCTGTTGATTGACTCCACGGCCGGGTTCCAAGCCCTCTCTTTAATGGATGGGTATTCCGGGTATAACCATATCCGGATGGCCCCCGAAGACGAGGATTCCACTGCCTTCAGGGCTCCCCAGGGTACCTTTTGCTACCGGGTAATGCCATTCGGTTTGAAAAATGCAGGTTCCACTTATCAGAGGGCCATGCATCGCATATTCAAACCGATCCTCGGGACATTGGTGGAATGCTACGTGGATGACCTTGTAGTCAAATCACGCCAGCGCCAGGACCATCTCAAAGACCTTGAGAAAGTGTTCGGTTTCCTCCGTTCCCGTCACCTGAAGATGAACCCACTGAAGTGTGCCTTCGGAGTTACCTCCGGGAAGTTTCTGGGCTTCGTTGTCAGATACCGAGGTATCGAGATCGACCCGGAGAAGATCAAGGCCATCATCCAAATGCCTCCCCCAAGCAACATTCGGGAGCTTCGAGGCCTGTAAGGACACTTAGCCTATATACGCCGATTCATTGAGAATTTGGCTGGCAAGTGTAAGCCCTTTTCCCGACTCATGAAGAAAGACGCTGCCTACGAATGGGATGAGGAGTGTCGGGCCGCCTTCGAGGAAATCAAGCAGTATCTGCTCCAACCTCCGGTCTTGATGCCACCCGTCTCCGGAAAGCCGCTGGTCCTTTACGTGACCGCCCTGGAGAGATCCCTCGGTGCGCTGCTCGCCCAGAAGAATAACGAGGGAACTGAGAACAGTCTCTACTATCTCAGCCGCATGCTTCTCGATACGGAGGTCAGATACTCCCCTATCGAAAAGAGCTGCCTTGCGCTCGTCTTCGCTATGCAGAAGTTGCGGCACTACCTGCAACACCACGAGGTACAATTGATCTCTCGGGTAGATCCGCTGAAGTACATCCTGAACCGCCCCATGCTGACTGGCCGACTAGCACGGTGGGCGGTGATTCTCCATCAATTTGATATCAGGTTCGTGCCTCATAAGGCCGTTAAGGGACAGGCATTGGCAGACTTTTTAGCTGCCCATCCAACCTCCGCGGATCAATCCCTGGACCTGGATTTCCCCGACGAGACGATCCTCTCAGTCGATCATGTTGTCCCGTGTTGGAAAATGCATTTCGACGGCGCCTCCCGGAGTCCCACCGGTAGAAGGCTCAACGACCCCAAGCTCAACAGAGTGGGTCTGGGCATTGTTTTCATTACCCCGACGCAAGCCGTCCTGCCGTACTCGTTCCTGCTGTCAGAAGGTTTTACAAACAACGAGGCAGAGTACCAGGCTCTCATCACCGGCCTCGAGTTGGCCCTTGAGATCCATGTGCCCCATCTGCATGTGAAGGGAGATTCCGAGCTGGTAATCAGACAGGTTAATGGCGACTACGTCGTCAGGAAGCCAGAGCTTGCACCGTTGCTGGAGTACACCCTCCTCCTAATGGCCCAGTTCTCTTCTCGGCCAGAGGTTACCCATGTCCCAAGATCGCAGAACGGACAAGCGGATGCCCTGGCTGGCTTAGCCGCGTCGCTCGCAGAACCCGAGCAATATGATTTGGTCATAAACGTGGCCCACCGAAGAGTCATTGCTCCCGTCACCCAAGAGGACCGTGATGGCCTGCGGGTAAGTCATCTCACCGCCGGACCCTCCATATCGGGAGTCCCGGGTTCGTCAGACGCAGTGGTTGAAACCGCCCCCGACTGGAGAGCACCTTTTGTCGAGTACCTCCAAAATGGTCAGCTCCCGGACGACCGGGCCGAACGCGAGCGAATATGATGCCGCGCGCTGCAATTTACCCTCCAGAGTGCCCCCAGTCTTGAGCAGATCCTCTATAAACGGAGTTTCGACGGTGTCCTCCTCCGTTGCATCCAGGGAGTAGAGATACCTCAAGTTATGCAAGAGGTTCACGCCGGTTCCTGTGGCGCCCATCAAGCTGGGCCGAAGCTGTCCCAGCAAATCTGTAGGTTAGGGTACTTCTGGCCCTCCATGATCCACGATTGTATTGGATATGCCAAGAGATGCCACGCGTGCCAAGTACACGCCAACTTCTTGCATCGGTCGCTAGAACCCCTCCACCCCACCAAGAACTCTTGGACATTTGCGGTATGGGGACTTGATGTAGTGGGACCGTATCCACCGCCAACATCCCGCCAGTGTAGGTTCATCCTGACCGCTACAGATTTCTTCTCCAAGTGGTCAGAAGCAATTCCTCTCAAAGAGGTCAAGGCCCGTTCCATCGTTGACTTTGTGAGCTCCAACATTATCCACCGGTTTGGAGTCCCTCATGTCGTCCTCACTGACAACGGCACCAACTTCCGAGCAGCTGAATTGAAGAAATTGTACGCTAAGTACGACATCCGGTCGAACCATACCTCCCGCTACCACGCGCAGGCGAATGGACAGATCGAGGCGTTCAACAAGACCCTCTCTAACATTCTGCAGAAGATGGTTGGTCAGAACAAGAAAAGTTGGCCGGAAAAGCTCCCCAACGCCCTCTAGGCTTACCGGACGACGACTCGCAACTCTACCCAGGTGACCCCATATTCCCTGGTGTGTGGAGATGAGGCCGTCCTACCCATTGAGATCCAGCTGTCGTCGCTACGCACCGCAGTTTATGATCACCAGACGTCAGATGAGGTGGCCGAGATCCATCTAGCTGAATTAGAGGCACTGGACGAGAACCGGCTTCGTTCCCTGCACAATCTGGAAAGGCATCGGGACAAGATAGCGAGAGCTTTTGAGAAGAAGGTTCGTCTCTGCTCTTTTCTACAGGGTGACCTGGTACTGGCCCTGCGAGCGCCAATGATTCCCGGTAGGAAACCGCCCAAGTTAGAACCCAAATGGGAAGGGCCTTATATCATCCATAAGGTTTACCCCAATGGAGCATACTCCTTGGTGACCACAGATAGAGAGCGTATAACCACTCCCACCAATGCCAAATTCCTCAAGCGATACTTTTCCTAGGGCAAGAATTGGTCCTGCACGACCCTAAACTGCGACTTGGTCCCGCATGACCTTATACTGCATCTTCGTCCTCACTGCAAGACGTTAAACTGCAAGCCAGTCAGGTCTTCCTGACCGAGGCTCAGCCTCAGGCCCCTCGGCCTCTTTGGGCCCCTGGCCCCGTCTCCACCGTGGTCTGGCCCCAGGCCCCCTCGTTTCTCTCCGACTTACCCTCTTACGGGATCGTACGGTATGGTGTAGGACTACGTCCTCACGTTGGGATCATGTACCATACCGTACACATCCCCGAATGAGATGCCCCTCGTCCCGCATGACGTTAAACTACATGTCAAGAACTACGTATGGCTTGATTCCCATCTTCATGGGATACGTAGGAACGCTCGGACGCCTCGTCTTGAGCCCAGCCCCAAGATTTTCTCTTCCGCTATTCCCCCTGGGGATAGTCTCCTTGGAGGATCTTTGTGTAGCAGGGAGTAGGCTTTCTTGGCCCTGCTCATGCAACCCCACTCGCGCAAAGATTGTAAAGGTCGCACCATGCGCCCACTCTCGTTCTTCTACCCTCCCACGTCCTCACCGCATGACGCTAAACTGCATGGCCTTCAAGAACTACATATGGCTTGATTCTCATCCTTATGAGATACGTAGGAATGCCCGAACATCTCGTCCGTGGGCCCAGCCCAAAAGCCAAAATCTTCCCCTCGGTTCAAGACATGGCAGGGTGCACACTTTTTCCCCGACCCACGTCGAGCAAGCCTCGACCCGGCTGCACATTCCCCCTGGAGGTGTTTGCCCCTTTCGTGGATGAATGCAACTGAGCTTCAGCCACTCCTTGACTGGGATTCTGTCACCTTTTCACACCCGGAGGGACCCCCGATAACGGTCTGGATACAATGCCCAAGGGCTCTCCTACCGATATGGGCCAACGCCCCCGAGGGTTTTCTCAAGCAACAAATCGATACAAGTCCTGCGCTACAAATTTGGTCAGCGGTCGACGCTCATTTGTTGCCCCCATGCGGGTCACCATAGGAACGTTGTGTTTCAAACATGGTCAACAGTGTCCTGGATCTTCGGGTCCACCCCGAGATGCCCCAGGCATCAAGAACAATGATCCCCTCTGCCCCATCCCAAGGTGACAAACTTCCCCCAGGTGGTGCTGGAGATCCGGGCCATGGCCCAGGATTCCTCATAAGGGTGTACGGTGTGATGTGGGACTACGTCCTCATTCGCGTCAGGATCATGTAACATGCCGTGCAACTCCCTTTACGAGGCCCAGCCTCAGGCCCCTTGGCCTCCTCGGGTCCCCGACCCTCGTCCTCATGTAAGACGACGTTAAACTACAAACCAGTCAGGCCTTTCTGACTGATAACTTCCCCTTTTCTCCAGGCCACGGCCCAGGATTCCTCACCCGGAGTGTACGGTGTGGTGTGGGACTACGTCCTCATTCACGTCAGGATCATGTATCATGTCATGCAACTCCCTTTACGAGGCCCAGCCTCAGGCCCCTTGGCCTCCTCGGGTCCCCGACCCCCGTCCTCATGTAAGACGTTAAACTACAAACCAGTCAGGCCTTCCTGACTGATGCTTGACCTTAGGCCCCTTGGCCTTTCCAGGTCACAGCCCAGGTCCCTTCTTACCTGGAGTGTACGGTGTGGTGTGGGACTACGTCCTCATTCACGTCAGGATCATGTACCATTCCGTGCAACTCCCTTTACGAAGCCCAGCCTCAGGCCCCTTGGCCTCCTCGGGTCCCCGACCCCCGTCCTCATGTAAGACGTTAAACTACAAACCAGTCAGGCCTTCTTGACCGAGGCTCAGCCCCAGGCCTCTTGGCCTTTCCGGGCCGCGGCCCAGGACCTATCTTATAGGATCGTATGGTGTGACGTAGGACTACGTCCTCATTCACGACGGCTTCTTTACCATTCCATACACCTCCCTTGTTTAGGGGTATATTACTCCCCTCCTCGTCCTGCATGACGTTAAACTGCATTTCAAGAACTACGTGTGGCTTGATTCCCATCCTAATGGGATACGTAGGATCACCTGAACGTCTAGGATTCAGGTCCAGCCCCATCTCTCGGGAATCCCCATCCCATCTTGGCCCCTTGGCCTATCCTTCCTCCATGAGGGGACCATATGGTGTGGTGTTGGATCATGTCCTCATTCACGGCGATCTCGTAATGACCACGCCATGCCCCCCCCCCTACTGAGCTGTTTCGTCGATCCTTTTTCTTCGGCGGTTCCCCAATGTGCTTAAGAGTACTCTGGTTTATTACCTGGAATGCCAAGCTTTACTCGGACACGTCCGCACCCGCTTTCCAGGCTTTGTGTATCCCCGCATCAGGGCTTTCATCATCTTTCACACCCGGAGGGACCCCCAAGAACGGCCTGGATACAATGCCCAAGGGCTCTCCTGCCGATATGGGCCAACGCCCCCGAGGGTTTCGGACAACAAATCGATAAAATCCCGCGTTGCGAATATGGTCAGCGGTCGATGCTCGTTTGTTGTTCCCACCTCAGGCTAACGCGATACAGACGCTGTGTTTCCGTCATGGATAACAGTTTTCCTCTGTCGTCACGCCAACCCATTAAGCCCAAATGCCGGGTACACAATTCACACCCTTCATCACTTCATCATGTCCAAGTAGAGTCTCGGGACTCTTGGTACTTTTCCCCCGTGCACGTCTGCGCGTTCGAGGAACAAGCTACATCAAAGGTGTCCTTCGAAACTCTCTGTTGACTCCCCTTTGATGGACGCCCCAAGTATTGCAATGAGGATACCCCCCTTGTTTCCCACACCGAGTTTATCTCACGTGGGATTAGGGATTGGGTTGACATATGTGCTTACTCGGGAGGTGTCACCACCCATGGTCCGAGCTCTAAGACCATAAACTAAGACTCTCATCTGGAACTACGTTCAAGACTCCTTGTCTTCGGACCCAGCTTGAGTTCAGCAAATTTACCTCTCTAATCCTGCCTTCAGGACCCTGATCACAGGGCTGCGTGGCGTAGTGTAGGACTACGTCCTCATTCACGTCGGGTTTGCAATAGCTGCACCATGCACGCCCCATTCTGAGGTTCGGTCCTCCTATTCCCTGTCCTGCATGACATTAAAAGGCACCCTCCAGAACTACATGTGGCTTGATTCCCATCCTAATGGGATACGTAGGACCACCTGGATGTTTAAGATTCGGGTCCAGCCCCACCTCCTGGTGATCCCCTGATTTCCCGGTCACCTAGGCCACTTAGTCCATCCCTCTCCAGTGGGGGGGTGTGTAGGTATGATACAAGGTTTTGGGCACCATGCCCCCTTCCCCTGGGAATCTGCCATCTCCCGGTCACCCTCAAAGTTGAGTCCCTTGACTCCCTGCAGTTGTTCACCCATGTATTAAGAGCACTCTAGTCTAGGACCAAGAGTGTCAGATTCAACTTGATCAAGTTCCTACCACTTGTCAAGCTTCGTGTTCCCCTCTATTTGGACTTCCATCATCTTTCGCACCTGGAGGAACCCCCAAGAACGGCCTGGATACTACGCCCAAGGGCTCTCCTACCGATACGGGCCAACGCCCCCCTGGGTTTCGGACAACAAATCGATAAAATCCCGCGTTGCGAATATGGTCAGCGGTCGATGCTCATTTTGTTATTCCTCATTTCAGGATAACGAGACAGGATGCTGTGTTGCGAACATGGTCAGCAGTAATCCTCTATCCTCACGCCAGCCCCTTTAGTCCTTGAATGTTGGTTGCATGATTCACATCATTTTCCACCCCATCATGTCCAGGTGGAATCTCGACACTTTTGGCGCTATCCCTCAGTGCACCTTTGCATGCTAGGGGGACAAAGCTGCAATATGGCGCCCTTTGGGGCTCCCATGGTCCGAGCTCTAAGACCATAATCTAAGATCCATTCAGGACTACATTCAACTTGATTCCCATCCTCATGGGACATGTAGGACCGCCCAGACGCCCTGTCTCTGGGTACAACCCATTCACGAAGCTAGTCTCTCTCCCTGTTTCACCTCCGTGTAGGCCCCTCGGCCTAAGGTTCCCCTCTCTGGATGGCATACAATTTGATGTGGGATCAGGTCTCTGTCAATTGTGTTTTATAACACTGCGCACATTTCCCGCCTAGCATCGTCTCTGCTATGTCCACGCTGCATGACGATAAAATGCATTCTTGGTCCCATCATACGACCCTAAACTGTGACATTATCGTCCTGGCCGCACGACGAAAAACGGCACTGCATTGTGGTGACCTCGTTGTAGAGGACATCACATTGGGTATTGGTCACATGCCATGCCATTTGTCAACGCCCATCACGGCTTGATTCTTGTGGCGACATCACGACCTACTGTTCTAGGCCTGTCGCTTCACAAAAAAAACCATTCACCTTAAAGAACAAACAAGATACATCAAATTCCGCTTCTTTTAGTGTAAGGGCTATGCCCACACTTCCCTTCTCCCCTGGCACTGGTACCTTACCGTGCCACCTTCCAGAACTACGTATGGCTTGATTCTCATCCTTATGAGATACGTAGGAGCGCCCGGGTACTTCCCCGCGGGCCCAGCCTAACCCTTGTGTTTGGTCCCTCGACTCGAGCATTTCCTCGGAGAACACATAGTAAGCAGGACTACGTCCTCATTCACGTCAGGTTTTGATGTCATGCGTCCCCTGATCCCTTTTTCCCATCCATGGTCCGAGTTCTATGACCATAAACTATGATCTCCCCAAGGGAAAGGAATCTGCTCCCTCTCTCTAATACGTTTCATTGACATATTCAGATGTGTTTTGACAAAAAGCCCGAAGCATGGGATTTTCACAGGGACATTCCCCTCACCTCATGACCAAGCTTTGTGAGCTCGCTATTTGGATTCTCATCCTCTTCCACATCCAAAAGGACCCTCAGACGACGTGGAAACTAAGCTTAAGGTCTCTCCATGAATGCTGGACCTAAGGGCCCTTCAATCATTTCAGGACAACGTCCCTACGGATATTTGACAACATTTGTGACATGGTCCCGTGTTTCGAACATGGTCAACGGTTGACCCTCATTTTTCTATCCCCATTCTAGGCTAACGCGATAGGATGCTGTGTTGCGAACATGGTCAGCAGTAATCCTCTATCGCCACGCCGCCATCATCATGATCTGAATCTCGAGCGTTATGATTCACACATTTCCACTCCCTCATGCTCAAGTGGAACTCCATCATACTCGGCTCTTTCTCTTCGCGCATCTAGGTGCGCTGAATGATCGTGTTAGTGTCATCGGTCCGGTAGTCACCGAGTATCCCTTTGCCCCAACCTGCCCCTATCTGCGTCGGGAAATTCCCACCACTACTGCTTGTTTCCCACACCGAGCACGACTCACGTGGGCTTAGTAGTTTTGGCTGGATGTGTACCAACACGGTCAAGCTGCTCCTCGTCCAGTATGACGTTAAACTGTGCTTCCAGAACTACGTGCGGCTTGATTCCCATCATCACGTGGGATACATAGAGAAACCCAGGCATTTCACCTAGGGTTTAGCCCCTGGAATCACGAAATCTTGTTCCTCCCCATTTCCAGCCCTCGCCAGAGGCCCTGTCTGGAAGAAAGAATGATCTGTGATCAGGCTGATGCGCCCATCTGGCGTACTCCCACCACGGTGGTGCAACTACCGAAGTGTTGGATTCTATTTGAACAAACCACCACTCCATGTTACATTCTTTGCGTGTCCCTTATTCGGACCCTCGTCCTCTTTCATGTCTGAAGGAACCCCCTAACGGCCTGGTCTTATGCCGCATCGGCTCACCTACTGTCCTGGGCCAACGTTCCGGAAGACTGGTCATGTCTGGAAGGACCCCCTAACAGTATGGATGTCTGACCTATGGTCCACCAACTTTCCTAGGCCAACGTCCTGAAAGATTGATCGACAACAAATTGATAAAATCCCGCGTTGCGAATATGGTCAGTGGTCGATGCTCATTTGTTGTCCCCATTTCAGGCTAACGCAGTAAGGATATCGTTTGTCTGCCACGGTTAGCGATTGTCCTTTATTGTCACGCCATCCCCACAGTGTTCCGAATTTGGGCATCGTGATTCACACTTCCCATTTTCATCTGTTTGAACCGATTTCAGTGCCCCTGGTGTTGCCCCGTTCGTGCATAGGAGCACGTTGGAGAAACGGTAATTCGGCTATCCTGGAAGTTCCTCCTCCGATCAAGCCTTCCCCATTTTTCGGGAATCTGGACTGGTTTGAGGGAATTGTCGTCAAACGTCCCGCATACATTGTAGGGATGTAACAAGGCAATTCAACAGTGGATATGCCTGCAGGAATTCCTCAGAGGACGTTTCGTCCCAATCCGCGCGGTTGGCAGGCTCGTACGCAGGATATGCCTGCAGGAATTCCTCAGCGGGATCTGCATCTGGTGTTGAGTCTGGTACGACACCTGACGTCGGCGCAGGCACGACAGGACTGGGACTGACTGGTTGATCCTCTTCCTCAAAGTCCACCTCGATGACTTCAGGTATGGCCCTGCTGGTGGTCCCGCCAGTGATGGTGTGCGCCGCAGCTTGAGGAGGTGAAGGGACTATCGCCACCATCACCAGCATGCCCCTGGGAGGGACGCCGCCAGACATCCCAACCAGCCTCGCTGCAGCAGCCCACGCCAGTCGGAGAACTGTATGACAGAAAGAGACATAAACGTTAGTTGGCATGGCCCACATGTGACAACGAGGAGACCGG
The DNA here is from genome assembly GCA_963277665.1 of Viscum album. Classification (NCBI taxonomy): domain Eukaryota; kingdom Viridiplantae; phylum Streptophyta; class Magnoliopsida; order Santalales; family Viscaceae; genus Viscum; species Viscum album. Next base: position 1,530,037,419 of record OY728163.1, on the reverse strand, counting down.
TGGAGGAGACTTACGAAGATCGACCTCCGAGCGCTGCTCCTTGGCCGGTACTGATGGGACTCCGAGACGAGGCCCCCCGTATACTGTTGGAAGGTCTGGAGATTCCGGAGGAGCCGCCTCAGACCCCCTGGCCCCACCAGACGCAGAACTGGACGTAGCCATAGGCGCGAGTTCTGAAGGTCCCGCGTCATCACCCGTCAAGGAGCGAGAACGAGGCCTACGAACAAGTTCCTCCTGCATGGCTCAAACATTGGTGAGAAGTCCATAGGGATTCAAGAACGGGTCGTAAGGAGAGAAGTTCGGGATGCTACCTCGAGAGCCTCCGCGGAGTCGTCAGATTCTGAGCTTCGGTCTCCGACCTCGCCCTCCTCCAACGGGCTCCCTCCTCCAGCCTCGTCCCCCTGAGAAGAGTCCCCTGATTCCTCCGGAAAAGGGAAGCGCTCCCTCAGATCGGAAGCCGATAGCTGCGGGGGCACCGTCTGATTCAATAGTACCCTCACCCGATCCGTCATTGGGCGAGGAACACCGCTGGAGTGGACGTAATCCTCCAGCTCGTTCAAGTATTGCTCCGCCTCCGCTGGAGACACCATGAATCCAGCCCGAACTGGGCCTATGCCCGGCAATTCCATCCCGAGGCGATTCAGGTGAGCCCACATCTCAGGTGGGCTGAGGAATTGCCGGTTGACATCCCAAATGTCCCAAGCTTCTGGAAAGACAGCATCTTCTGCCATGTCAATATGACGCAGCCGCTTCCCCGGAGCCTGAGTGGGTATCCTATGGAATCCCCTCGGTGGCCGCACCTCCGGATGACCCTGCTCACCCGGAACCACCGGATCCGCCGCTGCTGCCATACCCTCGGCCGGTGCGGGTCTCGCCGCCATGGCAGCCCCGCTGCCGCAAGCGGCCCTAGCCGCCCTCCGACCCCGACCTCAAGATAAAGGAGGCCCACCGTCACCAACCCGGATCGTTGGCTGCTTCAGCATCTCCCCGGGATAAGCGGCCTCCCAGCTGATGGCGTACTCCTTCACTAAGCCGAAGGCGGCGGTGGACGGAGGCAATGCGATCTGCATCTTTCCATCCTCACGTGTGAACATGAGCCACAACTGCCTCATCACACATGGGTGCTCCTCGTGACGCACCTCCCAGTATACCTGCGGGGTCAGCCGCTGGAGGCACCGGAATTGCCTCGCAAAACGATGCGGGGTGTACGGTTCACAGATTGGCTCACGATCTATCCGAGCCACCAAAACTCCACCTCGGAAGGCCAAGAGGTAAGCCCGATGTTCTTCCGTTCCCCTTCCATCATCAGTAAGCCTCCCCGTCGGTAGTGGTAAGGGATGAAAGTTGAACTCGTCCGCCCTCCACACCCTATTCAGCACCATCGGAACGGCCAGTTTGAATGGGAAGCTCCCAACTGCGTTCAGAATGGAGGGGCGAAAGTCTGATCCCGGCGGCGAAATGGGGTTTGGATACTCGTAAATCCCCCTGATATGCGCCGCGATCCACCCATACAGGAGGTGGAAGGGCCCGCATATTCTTGGCGGCTTCTTGCCCTCGCTAATACGCCGCAGCATTCTGTATAGTTTGGCGATCATCGGGATCCCCAGGTTGATCCGCTGCCCCATGTCCAACATCGATGCCATGATGAACGAGCTGGGCCATACCCCCATGCTTGTATCTCTCACCGGTAGGATCCACCCACAAATGAGAGTCGCGATGAACACCGCCAGCCTGACTATTGGCTGTTGTTCAGTTCTAACACTGAAACCCCAAGTCTTCCATTGGCTGTCCTCCAAGACCCACCAGTAAGAGTGTCCCTTGCCCCGCTGGGCTGCCCTCGGACAAGTTCGAGGCCTTGGAGGGAACTATCGATCTTCTGGGATGTTCAGGAAGCGTTTGAACCATCTTCTGAAGTGGACATCCCTCACTGCTTCCTTGTCCTCTCCAGGGACAAGCGCCATCAGCGTTGACGCCAGCCGTGGCATTTGCTCAGCATCTCCCCACACGCTGGAAATGGGGAGGAACTCGTCATACATGGCCCCCAAGATCGGGACCCCAGAAACCTGGTAGACATCCCACAGGCTGATGCCCACCTCCCCGTGATGCAGGTGAAAAGTGTTGGTTCTGGGCGACCATCTACTCAACAGTTCCGGCATCAGTTGCTTTGGTTGGTAAATGTGGAACTGGGAGGCCCATGCCGCCTCATACAATCCCACTCTCCTCAGCTCAGCCTCGAACTCCTCGCAGGAGGCGCCTACCCAGTAGGCCCTGGCCCAGTCATCGGTAAAGTTGCCGCCCTGGCGCAGGTCCCACTCATCGGACCATCCCTTCTTCGGATCCTGCAGAGCCGCCTTCAGCATGGTGCGGTAGAGAGGAGGGGACGTCTCTGGTTGCAGTGGCCTCCCGTCAATGTCGTTCACATGATTTTAGAGGCAATCAGCGGTGACGGGTGCGAAATCCTCCTGTGCATGACCATCGGCCGCCCTGAACCATTGGTGTTGGCATGGTGTGCTCCTGAACCAGCAAGCTGGTTCATCCCTTCTTGCCTCAGGGATGAAGACATCATCCCTCAGCCCGAAGCCGTACAACGGCAGTTTCTTGCACTGCGGGTAATCCTTCTGACCTTCCGATAGCAAGTCTGTCAAGGAAGTGTGGTCCGAGTGGCTCCGAACCATTTCCCCCAAGCCTGACGGTTGGCCATCTCATCTCGACGAGCAGCATCTGCGAGGACCCCCAAGACAGCTTTTTGATGGGCCATTTTAACTCTGGCCCTCAGAAAAGGATTCTTCCGGATGGATCGCGAAGCCCGATCGCGAAGCTTGATCACGAAGCCGGATCGCGAAGGTCGGTCGCAAGTTCAAACCGCGATGTCCGGCCAAGGCAGACAAGCAAAGGTTCGCTTGGTACGGACGCGGAGTCGGAGACCCATGGTTCGCCGCGAAGCTCGATTCGCGGAGGGCTGTTGCGGAGTACGCGGAGCTTCGCGAAATCGAGAGCACAAAAAGACAAGGAAGGCACGTAAAGACAAAAGAGGGTGGACCCCCTATTTATAGGCGACGCCCCCGGAGCATCGCGGCGCGCCTCACCTGCGCGAAGCATTGCGGCGCGTCCGGATCTGCGGCCCCGGCGAGCAGTGCGGGCCCCCTTCGCGATGCTGCATCGCGAACCACCGACAGTTTTGGCGATTGTCCCTCAGACTTCGACCCTTCGCCCTCTGCGGCTCCAAGTCTGAGGGGGGGCATTTGTTGGCGCCAAAAATGTGGCCCGAAAGGAAGGAACGAAAAAGACAGCCGGCGCGCTGCCTCGCGAAGCACAGCCGCGAAGCACAGCCGCGAAGCCCCGCAGCGAAGCGCCCCAACCATGGCGACCCCGCGAAGCTCCGGAGGTGGTAATCTTCCGCGAACCCGTTTGACGTTCGCGAGTTGCCGCGAAGCTCTGGAGGAGGTAATCCTCCGCGAACCCGTTTGACGTTCGTGAGTCGCCGCGAAGCTCCGGAGGCGGTAATCATCCGCGAACCCGTTTGACGTTCGCGAGCCGCCGCGAATCCCCGAAGGCGGCGCGCGAGCCCTACTTCGCGGCGCCCCTTCCCTATAAATACTCGACTCCCCCTGAGTCCCGAGGACGGACAACCCGACCTTTCGGCTTCTCCTCTCCCGAATCGCGAAGCACGCTTTGCCCTGGGAATCATGAGCTCCGCGAGGTATTTCTACTTCGCGAGACGACTCTGATTTGTTTCGTTTTGAGCCCCTCTTCCGAGAGGGATGCCCTTCGCGAAGCTCAAGGGCATTCGCGAAGGAAGGGGATTCCCAAGGGAACCCGGGAAGCCGCGGAGCACTTGTGCTTCGCGAAACACCCAACCCATACGAGTCATCCCTATGCTAAGGCAGGATCGCTCCACTTCGCGAAGCACATTGCTTGGCAGGACCCTGCTTCGCGAACCACACCTTCTTTGCGAGGCAGTGCTCCGCGAACACTGTTCCAATTCGCGAAGCACCTCCCACTTCCACCTATGCCCCATGCTAAGGCCAAGGCACCCCACTTCGCAAATCACACTCCTCTGCTTAGAGATTCCTCTTTCCATGCGACCCTCCAGGTTTGCACGATGTGATTTCAAAGTCCCATGGACAACACCTCCCGTAGCGTTGCTTCGCCTAATGCTTCTTCGCATAGGCACGCTAATGGCTATTGCTTCTTCGCATAGCCACGCTAACGTGGACCCCTCGATGGTTCGCCCCACTACCCCCCTTTACCATGGCCTTACCGGCACCTTCCCTTCCCCAAGGACCAGAGGGTACCGGTTATGTAAGCCCTAGGGGTGTGGAGTGAACCCGCCTCGTCTGAGCTGCAGGACGTTAAACTGCCAAGCACCACGTCCTCAACACATGACGTTAAACTGTGACCCAACCTCGTCTACCTCACGAAGGGTCCCCCCATCTCGAACATTCTTTACACCACTCGTCTCCACAGGAATGGAACTCTTCCGCACATGGAATGAGATCCTCCTTGTCGGAGTGGCGTATGTTCGCAGGGGAAGGGCTGCCTCAGAGCGTAAGCCCCTAACCTTTGGTACAGATGATTGCACACGTGCATCTCTGTACTTCCCCACTACCAAGGTCAGTGGAGGACGTGATAGGGAACGAGGCACCTCCCATCGTCGGACCAAGGTCCATCTTTCCCGCGCTTTGCCGTGCCATGGGCCTCCATCCTGGAGTAAGTCCCAACACCATGGGCCGCCCAACGCGTAAGCCCCTCTTCGCTTCTCACGAACGCACCCTTCACGACGTGATCGTCAGGTCCATGCAACCTCTTGTTTCTCACACCGAGCATGACTCACGTGGGCTTAGAGTGAGCACCGACCCTGACAAACCAACCAACCTGAACTACGAGGTCTTTGATCCATGTCAAGGCATGGTACGTAGGAAGCCTCCACGAGGTTCAAGCCCACCAATAGTGGACCAAGGTCTACTTTCACGTCGGTTCACTGGCGAAAACAACCTGAACTACGAGGTCTTTGATCCAGGTCAAGGCATGGTACGTAGGAAGCCTCCACGAGGTTCAAGCCCACCAATAGTGGACCAAGGTCTGCTTTCACGTCGGTTCACCGGCGAAAACAACCTGAACTACGAGGTCTTTGATCCATGTCAAGGCATGGTACGTAGGAAGCCTCTACGAGGTTCAAGCCCACCAATAGTGGACCAAGGTCTGCTTTCACGTCGGTTCACCGGCGAAAACAACCTGAACTACGAGGTCTTTGATCCATGTCAAGGCATGGTACGTAGGAAGCCTCCACAAGGTTCAAGCCCACCAATAGTGGACCAATGTCTACTTTCACGTCGGTTTACCGGTGAAACCCAAGCGAACTACGAGGTCTTTGATCCATGTCAAGGCATGGTACGTAGGAAGCCTCCACGAGGTTCAAGCCCACCCGTCATTTCACGTCGGGTCTCACCCCCGTCCAGCACGACGTTAAACTGCACTCCGGTCCAGTGGTAAGCCATTGCGACCCATCCATCCTTCTGAACTACGAGGTCTTTGATCCATGTCAAGGCATGGTACGTAGGAAGCCTCCACGAGGTTCAAGACCACCACCCATTGGACCAAGGTCAACTTTCACGTCGGTTCACCGACACACCCACCCATCACCCAATTCACGTCGTGTTCTACCTACGTCCAGCATGACGTTAAACTACAATCTGGTCCAGTGGTAAGCCATTGCGACCCAACCATTTGAACTACGAGGACTTTGATCCATGTCAAGGCATGCTACGTAGGAATCCTCCCAGAGGTTCAAGCCCAACTCCCCTCGGACTAAGGCCCATCTTCACGTCGGTACGCTGACGATGCCCGTCAGACCAAGGTCCAGCTTCACGTCGGTTTACCGGCACCATCCCGAACTACGCGGACTTTGATTCCCTGCCACGGGGATACGTAGGAAGCCTCGTCAAGGCTCAAGCCCAACTTCACTGTCGCCCCCCTGCGATGGTCCCATTTCACTCTCATCCGTCTCCGCTAGACGTTAAACTTGCGGCATACCCTATGTTGAACACGGGAAGCTGAGGAAAACCTCAGATACGTGTCTATGACATGTAATTCCCCGCGCTCGATGTGGGATGCCTCGGGCTTCCACGCCCTCAAGAAGCCTTGTGGTCAAGGATAACAGACAGACATGCCAGGTACCCCAGCATCCAGACACGCTACTGATGCCTCAACGTGACTACTCCCCTGACCGAAGGTTGCTGCCCTGACTGGACCCTTTGGAATGTCCCGACAGAAGCAGTGTAATTAACCGGCGTCCATGGAAACATGGAACTGGGAAGAGTTTCACGAACTACGTATTAAATCTATGAGGGAGACCCGGACTAGGTGACGAGTTCTGAGGAGGAATCCACGGAAGGAAGAACCGACATCCCATCATCCTGTTTCGATCAAGGAGCAGACGTACCTGAACAAGGAACGAATGTCGCCCGCCTTTGGAAAGCGGGAATGCGGGGCAACAAAGTCGCGCGTCCCCCTGACGGACGGATGCGCGCGCGCCCCGGCGAAAGCGTCGGAAACAATATAATTATTATTATATATAATTATAATGTGTGTATAAATATATATATACAACAACGATATATAATTATATATATAATAGTGTCTATATATAAACAAATCCATTAATAATATATATATATATATATATATGTATATGTATATGTGTATGTGTATGTGTATGTATATATGTATATGTATATGTAAATGTATCTGATTTAATATAATATATATATAAACAAAGCTATTAATATATATATATATATCAATGATTTAATATTATATATATATAATAACTTGTTGTATATTAATAAAAAAATTACACTCACCTAATGATGTTCGTGCAAGTCTCTCAACTTCATTAATTTTTTTAAGTATGTTGCAACATGCATATATTATATATACTATACATATATAAATGTATTTAGAAAAAAAATTAACTCACCCACTGCGACGCACCCCCCAACCCCTGATTATTATTTTTATAATTTTCTCATTAAATATATCAATCATTTTACATTATATATATATAATAACTTGTTATATATTAATAAAAAAATAACACTCACCCAATGATATTCACACACACCCCCAACCTCACTAATCTTTTTAAATATGATGAAACTTTCATATTATATATATGTATATATAAAAACAAATCTACTAATAATATATATATATATATATATATCAATGATATGATAATATATATATGTGTGTGTGTAAACAAAGCCATTAATATTATATATAAAGCTATTAATAATATATATCAATTAAGTGTGGATTTTAAAAATCCAATAATAATATATATGTGTCAATGATTTAATATTATATAATAACTTATTTTATATTAACAAAAAAAATAACACACTCACCTAATGATGTTACGTCCCCCAACCTCATTAATTTTTTTAAATATGTTACAACTTTTATATATTATATATAAATTTATTTAGAAAAAAATTAACCTGCCCACTGCAGCGCACCCCCCAACCCCTAATTATTTTTTTACAATTTTATAAAATTATATATATATATATAATAACTTATTATATATTAACAAAAAATAACTACTCACCAATATTCGCACACTCCCATCCTCATTAATTTTTTTAAAATAATATAAAACTTACATATATTATATATACTCTATATACATATATAAATCTAAACTCACCCACTGCTGTGCACCCGCTAAGGGTGTAATTTCAGTCCAGATAAGGCCGGGTCCGGTCTGCCTTGCAAAAAAATTAAAAAATGTTTTAAATTAAACAAACACTTAAAAATACTTTTCATAAATAAGTTAAAAAAATAAATGTAACAAATGTTTTAAATAAATGATAAAAAAACGTTTAAATAATAACACTTTAAACCCACCCCCCACTGCTGCGCACCCCCCAATAAGTCATTAATTTTTTTAATTTGTACATAATATATATAAATTCACAGACATGTATAAATTTATTTAGAAAAAAATAACATATCCACCCACAGTAAAATGTTTTTACATAAAATTTGTTAAATGTTTAAAAAAAATACATGTAAAAAATATGCGTTCAAAAAAAGATTTTAAATTAAACATCTAAAAATAAATGTAAAAAATGTTTTAAACAAGTGTTAAAAAATGGGTTAAATGAAGGTTTAAATAAAAATGTTTAAAAAAGTTTTTAAAACAAACACTTAAAAAATACTTTTTACATTAAAATATGAAAAAAAAAGATAAATTTTTTAAAAAAATACTTGTAAAAAGCACGCGTTTAAAAAAATTCAAAAATGTTTTAAACGGATTTTAAAAATTTGTTTAAATAAAAATGTTTAAATAAAAAATATTAACAAATGCTTAAAAAATTATAAATAAGTTAAAAAAATAAATATAAAAAATCCTTTAAAAAATGTTAGAAAAACGTTTAAATAATAATCCTTTAAACTCACTCACGGCAGTTGCGCACCCCTCATTATTTTTTTTACAACTTAAAAATAACATATATATATATATATATATTCAAAATATATAAATCTATTTAGACAAAAAACATATCCACCCACTCTAAAATGTTAATAAAAAATAAAATAAACGTTTTTAAAAAATACATGCATTTAAAAATAAATGTAAGGAAACATTTTAAATAAATGTTAAAAAAAATTAAATAAAAAAATATAAAAGAGACAACTATTTTGAAAATAATAAAAGCCCACCGTGGCCCGACTTGAAAAAGCCCATCCCGGCCTGAAAAAGCCCGGCCCGACCCGATGGTTTGGGCCGGCCCGAGGCCGGGCTCGGGCCGCCTCATGGGGTTGTTCGGATCGGCCCTGTCCGGGCCGGGCTGAAATTACACCCCTACATACGGGGAGGCGTGTATGAGGTTATATGGCACTCTGGTTCATACCTAGTGGTTTAGGTCGGGATGTTATAAAATGGTATCATAGGATTGGGATTTAATAACATATTTCGTCTCTTGTATTGACTTGGGAAAACTTAGTCAGGAGATAGTGTGATTGGGAATCAGGTAGAGGAATTATGACAGTGCCTTTCTAGCATGCTATAGTGGACCTCTGAGTTTCCATTAAATGGGGGAATTATTTTTTTCTATTACCATTTATTAAATTCACCTTGGGTGATGCATATTATGTGGATATGTGATTTATGAGATTTTGGATGTGTTTATGCATCATAACTAGAAACATAGGTTCACTTTATATATATATATACCTGTTATTGTGTTATATAGTAGTTATTTAATTAAATTCCTTAATTTGTTTTATTTGTTCTGGATAGTTTCTCTTTCTATGATATATCTGTATTGATGTGATATTATGATGTATCTTTATTGGTATTAATTAGTTTAACTAATCCTGTTATTGTGTTAGTATATATATGATGAATGTGACTACATGTAGGGATAAAGACCATTGTTAGTACTAGGAGGGTTATACCTTGGGTTGTGGGTGGATTCCTAGGAAAACCTTATGTTATCTCATAGACTGGTTAGGGTTTATCCTTACAACTATGTTTCTCTGAAGTTTTTACTTTATATTATAGAATATTTTTCCTCAATGTAGTATTATGGGACTACTTGGGAAGTAATCTAGAATACTCATGCAAGGAAGGATGTTTCTGCATTACCATTGTATGTATTGGAGAATGCATATGAGAAATCTCCCAAACTTGCTATATGGTTTAGTCATAGGGACGCTTCGACCAGAAGTTTTCACTTAGTGCATATCCTAGGAATAAGAGTTCAAAACAATGGTCAAATATGCCCTAACTTCAACTATAGTATCCTTCATCCTTTACAGGGCACCGAAGGCCCTCAGGTTATTGAAAAATGTGTTGAAATATTTGTAGGAGTCTATAAACTATTAGATACTCTAAAGGATCGGTAAGTTAAGCTAAGATTGAGCTCATGTGAAGTGTGCAACCCATTTTGATAACCCTGTATTGTATGGTTCTAACCAACTAGAAGGAGATAAAGGTGCATCTGAACAACATGGAGTGGAATGGATTTATTAGCTAGAGAACTTCACCATGGGGTGCTTCTGTGTTGTTCTTCAAGAAGGAGGATAGTAGTCTTCAACTCTGCATCAATTAGCGAAAGCTAAACCTGGTTACGGTAAAGAACAGATATCCTTTTCCCAAAATCAATGATATTTTTTATCATTTATATTGAGATTGATTATTTTCTCAAAAATGATCTAAAATTGAGTTCTGACCAGTTGCAAGTAAGGGAGGAGGACTTTCCAAAGATAGTGTTTCAGAGCAGGTATAGATTGTATGAGTACTTGGTAATATTTTTTGGACTGAAGAACATTCCAACAATGTTTATGGCCCTTATGAATAAGATTTTTCACCCATATTTGGACTCAATAATTGTAGTGTTCATTAACAGTATCCTCATCTACTCGCTGACACCAGAGTAGCATGCTAGCACCTCAAGATAGTCTTGAGTATACTTCGAGCACATAATCTTTTTCACCAATATATCAAAGTGTGACTTCTAGATTTGGGGGGTTTAAGTTCCTAGTACATGTGGTGTATGATATGGTTATATCCATAGACTGAGATAAATTATAAGAGGTTATGTCCTAGACATGTCCTCAGAACATGTTCGAGATCAGGAGATTTCTGGGTTTAGAATGATATTACCAATGGTTTATCGATGGATTTTTAAAACTATAAGCACCCATGATAGTGATGATGAAGAAAAGAGTGAAGTTTTAGTGCATGTACTAGTGTGAGGAGGCATTTCTTGAGCTGAAATGGGGGTTGAATGCATCTCCAATGTTGATACTACCTTAGCTAAGGATCAGATATTCCATATACTTTGATGTATCAGGCATTGGTTTGGGATTAGTACTGATACAATAGGAGCAATGGGTCACAACAGCTATGAACCAACGATCGGAACTACCCTACTCATTACTTGTAGATAGTAGTTAAAGTCAATTCTATAAACTGTTGGAGAAACTATCTCTGTGATGAGAGATTAATTGTTTACATAGACCATAAGAGCCTTTGCTATGTATTTACATGGGGGGCCTAAATCTGAGATAGAGGCACTAGGTTGAGTATCTATAAACATTTAACTTCGATATGAATTATTCACTAGGGAAAGGTAATTTCATTTCAGATGGTCTTATTCATAAGATGTAGGCAGAGTAGGAGCTTGGTGAGAGGCCTTTAGATGAGTAGTAGTGCTTGATGAGCTTTTTAGATGACTGCAGGATGGATTCTTATAAGGATCAAGGGTTGATGACTTTTGTTCCTTTAGTGATGTCATCCTTACTTGTATACCAGGTGAAGTCTAGATAGGAGTCATACCCATAGTATGTAGTGATGTAGGAATAGTTATTTGAAGGTGACCTGATACATGGGTGAACTTTGGGTGACAGTGATGCGATTATGGTATATGGGAGATCGATAGTACCTACTTTCATCAGAGAATATTTGATGAGAGATTTCCAAACCTAGATATGGGAGGTACATCCTAGTGTAATGAATATGTATCATGACTTTAGGCAGCAGTTTTGGTGTTTGGGGATGAAGAGGGGCATCGCAGGGTTTGTGTTTTGATTCCTTACTTTCTAGTGGGTAAATGTTGAGCACCGTTATCCTGGTGGTTTTCCCCAGTCACTTCTAGTTACTATGTGTAAGTAGGAGGATATCACAATGGAATTTGTGATTGGGTTACCCAGGACCTCGAGAAGTCGTGATGTTGTCTAGGTGATTGTCAATCAGATGATGAAATTTTCCCACTTTTTACTGATATGAGAGACTCACTTAGTGGATGGGATAGAAAATCTCCATTCCCATGAGATTTTATGCTAACATGGAGTTACCTTGAGAATTTATTTTGAAAGATACATAAATTTTACGTTGTGGTTCTGGAAGGTCTTACAGAAGGCCCTAGGGACTTAGTTGAGGTTAAGAACATTGTGCCATCCTTAGATAGACAAACAGTTCAAATGAATAATACAAATATTGGAGGATATATATGGATATTTTTTTATAGACTTTAGTGGGTAATGGAATGATCATCTAGCCTTGTTTAATTTTGTTCACAATAACAAATACCAAGCTTCGATTCAGATGACACCTTACAAGGCTCTCCATATTGATCACCACTTTGTTGGCATGTGACATGTAAGGTGGCAGTTGTGGGGATCAGTTTAGTTCAAGAGATCTCTAAGAGAGTGAATTTTATTCAAAAGTGGTTGATCATTTCTCTGAGTAGGTAGAGATCATATGTTAACTGTAGAAGGAGACTGTTAGAGTTAATTGTTGGTGATTAGGTTTTCTTGAGAGTGACTCCTTAGTTAGGCCACTGATTTATGAGGGAGTAAGTAAAGCTAGATCCATGTGTTTTTTGGACCCTTTGAGATCTTTGATTAGGTTGATATAGTGTCATACCATCTTATCTTCCTTCTCACTACTGAGTTATGCACAACGTGATTCACATGCCATAGCTTGGGAGGTATGTTTCTTGCCCTGCATATGTCATTGACTATAAGGATGTCAAGATGGATCCTGATAGATCATATGAGTAGCATCTAATGTGGATTATAGACCTATCTAAGAAATTCCTTCAATGAAATATGGTATTACTTGTTCGGTTTCGATGGCAGTATAGATGGGTCCAGGATTGGACATGGGAGTGGGAGTCTGATGATCGAGCTTAGTGACCTAAGTTGTATAACAAAGACCACTAGAATTAATTCTCAAGGATGATAAGTTGTGGTAAATTACTTCTCAAGGATGATAAGTTGATTATAGTCCTGTCTAAGTTTTATGAGAAAGACCACTAGAAGTCGGCCCGCAACGATGGGGAAGAAGGCGGCGGGGGGGAGAAGAAACCCTAAACTAGAGCCCCTTACGGGCGCATCCATAGTTATGGCATCACTTTAGTTGTTTTCAACCTAAAGTTTGATGCAATGTACCAGAACTTAAATTATTTTTTCAATTTTTTAGTCATTTGACTTGAGGGTGACCTCCCATTATTGAGTATTTTTGGGTATTTACAAGAATGTTGCTCATCCTACCTCAAAAAAGGACACCCCTATCCTATATTTTACAAACATCTAAAACCCGTTGTTTTAGAAAATAACTCCCTAAATACCATCCTTACTTAACTCCCCACAACCTATAATCTTTTTTTATCATAAATCATAAATCCAATCTAGGGAGGATTTAGTTATAATCCTAAATAGGTGGTCTGAAGAAGAGGTATTGTTCTTAATCGGGAATTCTTATTTTATTTCTTCTTCCACATCATTAAAATATTACTCAATCATGAAGATATAATAATATCAGTATATCCAATATAATAATATTTTATTATTTTAATTTCGTAACCTAAATCCATCTCCACTTCTATCAAATGGGAAACTAAATCGTCGTTCATGGGTACGGCGGACAACCTCCTCGTGAACCGATGTAATTCGTTATCTATAATCACCTCGCATAGTTATTCATGATGATGTATTTAATGTGTATATATAATAATAATTACATATTAACAATTATTTAAAATTTATACATCATATACTTTCTTAACTGACCATCCATGGAAAAAATGATAATGTTGTTTGTGTGTATGATGGACTACCCCTCGTGAAGCGATGTGATTCATTTTGATTACTGCATCACATTTATGGTATATATAAGTGTATTTAAATAAATAATATTATATTTGTCATATTATTATAATTACTTTAAGATAAAATAACACTTACTTTATTTCCATCATGATTATTGAAAAATGGAAAGGTTACACATGCGTTCATACCACCTACCATCTCCATGATTATAATGTGGTTAATTTTTCCTAACCATAATTCATGGTTATTTTTAAAATTATAATTTATGTATAAAAATTATAATTATTTCATGATTAATATTATGTATATTATTTATAATTACCCTTTTTACCATGATAAACATACTGATGTTGTTTTGAAATTATGAACAGAGCGTTCTCAAAACACCCAATGTGGACATAACTGATTAAGTAATTAAATACGTCATCAAAATAAATAAAGTAAATGGTTTAATTATAAGGGATTGAACCTATAAAAGCTTATTAATAAAAAAATAATTTATTTAAGTTTATTATATAGGATATAAAATACATACATGACAAATTCTTGACTTGAGGTAAGGGTTTCATCTCAAAAACTTCCTTCTTTGAGAAACATGTTCTTTTTTTCACCTAATTTATTTTAAATGGTGTATATAATTCACCTTTATATATTATATCATTAATCCTTCATACATAATTATATTTAAGGTTACAATTCATTTACTTCATTCATGGTATTTTTGATTCAAAAGTTAGTAAAACGGTAAGGTTTTTTGTTTCAATCGTATTTTAATTAGTATTATTCATGATTGAATTTCCACTATAGGAAATTATTTGATAATTTTCTAATAAAACCATTTAATTTTTTTATCTTAAAATTTTTCATAAAATTTTCAATTAATAGTACCATTTTAATCTCTTTGGTACTTAAAATTATTTAGAAATTTTTTAAGAAATGTTGACTTCATTTTTTTATTCCATCGAAAATCCTTTTTCTTCTATATCCATGTTTTCTAAAAAAATTCAATAATATTTTTGACATTATATAAATTATTTATTAAATACATATTTACACATGTTTTAATTTTTATAATTTTTTTTTGAAAGTAATATTCTTTCCATTTTCTGAATAAGGGACTTTTAGACCTTTTTATGATAGATTGAAAGTATTATTTTTTTTAACTTGTACGAAATATATAGAATTACCCACCATAAGGACTGATTGGTTGTTTAAAGATCGATTTATAAGTTTCCATGGTTATTTTTAAAGAAAATATTTTCTATAAATTTTGGAAAATTTTAGATTTTTAGGTAGTGTTTTCAAAGTGAAAAGAGTATTTTTCTCAAGAAATTTTCCATATAATATTTTAAAGACATTTTTTTCAACGATGAAAACCTTTGATGTTATGTATTTATTATAAATTATGTATATATGTCTCTCACATTTATTCTTATCTTATTATCCCTTAATTTTATCTGTGAATTCATTCTTTATCTCCACTTCTCAAATGCCTCCATTGTGAATTTTTTTTATTATGATATTAGACAAGATTATGAAACCCATTTTCTTTTCATTATTAATTCTTATGTTTATGCCTTATGATTTATTTCCTTTTTACAGTACATATAATCATGAACATGTTATGATGGGTGTTCCAAGATAGTTCTCCAATGAATTGGATAATTTTTTAGTCTCACAAGATGTCATGTATGGGATTAAAGTGTAAACCTAATCCATTATGGGACTTTGTTCACCATGTGATATTGTCTAGGAAGGTTTAACTTGACTCATGTTTATGTCATGTTATATGTTTCTACCACATTTACTATGCTACCATGATCTTATGATATCATGTTACTTAAGTTATTATTTCATGTGATTACTTATGAGCCTTCTCTTTTATGATATCATGTTATACCTTTGAATCACAAGTTATGCTTCTTTATCATTTTTATTCCCTTACTAAGGATTTTCAGATCACCCCTTTTTTTATGTATTCCCCAGGTTATCCCATACAATTTAAGAGCTCGATATAATTTAGTATCTCATTATAGAGAATAAAATAAAAAATATATTTTAGTCTTACTTGATTTATTATGAACTTAGTCTTCAAAAGATACTAGGACTCGTGATCATTGGGTCATAATTAATGGATGTCTATGTAATAATATATGTAAAAGGGTTGGGTCACTATATCTAGTATCAGAGTAAGGTCTAGTTATTTTTTGGGATTAAGAATAGGATGATTTAGTTAGAAATATAGGGATAAGTAAAAATATAATTCTAAGTATAAAAAAAATCTTGGAATTTTGGTGAAGTAAATAGCAAGTGGTTTCTAAGAAATTACATCCCTAACTAGATACTACCAATGGATATGGCTCTAGAGAAGTTGTACCTAGGGGTAGTAACCCCAATAAAAGGCGCATTGAGATAGACTTGATCATCACCTAGTGCATGAAAATGAGACTTTCCAAACACTTGGTTTGACACTCCTAAGGGAAATGCTTTGGAGAATCAAAAAACTCTTTATGATTCATCATGAATGATTTGAATAGATAATAACCATGAATCACCTTGGATAAACCTAAGGTTTCCTAGATCAAAAATAATTTTTCATGATTTAGATATCCTAAAAAGTATTTTTCATGATTATGTGGTTTCCTGCTATGATTATTATTTCTCTTACTATGATTGTGCTTTTAATCAATGGATGGAACTAGAATGAATCTTGTTAACATTGAATTTGATGTACAATTTAGTGGTTATGAGAAACTAAATTTGATGATTATTAGACATAAAAATATTATGATTATTATTAATCATATATCATGATATATTATTAACAATGTTAAATTTGGTGATATTCCTAACGCATCAAATAAGAGTAATATGGAATTTTATGATAGTTCATGTGGTGATGAACATAGAGGAAAGAATATTTAGTTTTCTACATGTTAAGAATATGGGAATAAGCACCTAAAAATATCTCAAATGGAGGGGAATATGTTTTCTATATTGAAATGGAGGTCATAAAGAAATTAATTTCCAAGGAATTAAATGTATTATATCTATTGAACTTGAGAATTATTTGATTAAATTCCCAAAACTAAGGGTTAACCCCTAGACCAAGGAAGTACCTATGTCATAACAAATCATTGAAGTTAAATGGTTAAAGTATTTATGTATTTAGAATAAATAATTATGTTGTATAATTATTTTTACCAATGATATTTTGGTTATAAGATTCATGAAACAAGTATTGTATTAATTTTGGAATAATGTATGTCTTCATGTATGAATAACATAATATTTATGGATACCATTATAGGTTTAAGAGTTTAAGGTTGATCATAAGTTGAAATTCTTATACACCCCTTTTTAGGTTCTAAGTGATGGGATTATAATGTGATTAACGACATTTTGGGAAATTTTTTATTTGGTTAAGATATATATATAAACTTTAGGTTAACTTAAAGGATTATTTTTTAATATTTTTATTATGTTTTTATAGATTTAATTTTAAGGGTATGAGATAAACTGTGAGGTTAAAACCTCTATTCCTATTGATTTTATTAAGGTTATTTGGGATATGTAGTTATTTATTTAAGAAATTCTCTATATTAAACTATTGGTTTTATTGTTAAATGATGGAGATTAATATATTCATTTTGGATATCAAATTAACTTTTTATAACAATTTCTATTTTTAGTTAATATCTAAATATAAGAGGAATATCAAGTTTTTTTTGTGGTATCATGTGATCTGTTAGAATTTAATTTAAGTGCTTTAGACATAAAAAATCATCTTGAATACACATCATTTGGAGTAATAGATGAAATTGTGGTGAAAATGATTAATGGTTTAAATTATATCTATTGCGTAAGTATATTTTCTTATTTTCTTAATCTATATGGTAAAAGGATTCCTCAACTATAGAAAAAGAATATAGAAATAAAAATGTTATTCATTCTTGATTAATCGACGACCTCTTCTATCTTAAAAAATATAAAATTATCTCCTAAATGGATATTATTTCCAAATCCATGTTTTCATTTCCCACCAATGGTATCCTATGTGGAAACCTAGTTATGTGATGACCTTTTTATTTCCCTTTCACTATTTTTAAGAGAAATTTTTATTAACCCTTTTTATGATTTGGATCTTCCATAATGGAATTTCTGAATATCAACCCCTTGATTACTGAGAACAAGTTCAAATTTAATATACAAAATTTATTTAATGGGGATATAAAGTAACCCTTAAATATTTTAAAATAACACTATATTCCGGAGTATATTCAATATGTAGCACTGAGTTTAAGGAAACCATGATATATTATTTAAATATGATCATTTTAACTTAGTCATTAAATTGGAGGGTATGAATAGGATTAATTAATTTATAAAATGTATACAAATTTTCAAATGAATATTAATTTATTTATAAATTATTAGTAAATAAGCACTCAATTTTTTTAATAAAAATATTTATTTCAAAAATGATTTTTACTTCTTTTTGTGATAAAATATTATAATTATTTTTTTAAAATTTTAGGAATTTTATTTTATAAAATTAAAATAATTTTTTAAATCATAATATTTATATTAACTTAGGGTAATTTTTTTATTTTTTAGAAAATATCGAATTTTCTATGAATAGTGATAAATACTGATTTTTATAAAACTGTATTTTATTTAAATTAATTAATTAATTTAGAAGTCCATTTATTATTTTAATTTTATTTAATAGAAACATAAGTATTATTTATTTATATTTAATAAAATTAATTACATTTTAATCATATTTATACTATATTTTAGTATAATTTTATTCTTAAGCTTAAAAACAATTTTTTTAAAAAAAAATTTAAAGTGCATAATGTTTCTCCATTTTAACTAATTAAAATAAACACTAATGAGTAATGATTTAAATTAAATTTATATATTATATATATAAATATTAATCTAATTTAATTTAATAATGATTACTTATTGTATATTTATTATATGATCATATTATGCTTGAAAAATGCAGTTCTTGAAAAAATAATTTTTTAACACGTCTGTGAGTTCAATTTTAAATTAAATTATTCCAATTATATGAAATTAATTTTATAAAATTGATTCCATGATTATAATAATAATAATTAATAATATATAATAATTTTAACTTAATTTTTTGTCATAATGAATAGTAAAAATAGTGAAAATCGGTTATCATGGTTAATGTTAAAATCGGTTTATCGAGGGGTTAAACTAAAGAGGTAAATAGAATAACATGTTTAAAACATTTTTATTTTGAAATTTATAGGTTATTATTGGAATTGTATCTCCTCCAATAATTTTTTTATCAATTTTTTAGGCAATTTTCTTAAGAGGTACCTCCCATTATTGAATAGTTTTGGGTATTTGCAAGAATGTCACTCCACCTCCCTTATAAAAGGGCACCCTCTCTTCTATCCTTTACACACTTAAAAAACCCATTGGTTCATAAAATACCTACCCAAATACCTTCCTTACTTCCATACCCATGTCTTATAATACTTTTTCTTTTCATAAATCCAACCTAGAGAGGCTTTTAAGTATAATCCTAAAGAGGTGGTCTAAAGAAGAGGTATGGTTCTTAACCGAGAATATATGTTTTATTTATTCTTCCACATCCTTAGGATCTTAATAAATCATTATTATATAATAAAATTAGTATATTCCATATGATAATATGTTATTATGTTAATTTCATATTCTAAATCCATCTCTACTTCCATCAAATGGGAAACAAAACCATCATTCGTGTGTACGGCAGATTACCGCCTCGCGAACCAATGTAATTTGTTTTCCATAATAGCCTCTAAAATAAATTAATAATGATTGATTTAATTTTTATATATTATAATAATGAAATATTAACCATTATATAAAATTAATATATCATGTACATTCTTACCTACCATCCATGGAAAAAATGATAACATTTGTTGTGTGTACAATGGATTACCGCCTCGCGAAGCGATGTGGTCCGTTTTGATTACCACATCACATGGATAAAATATGTAAGTGTATTTAAATGCATAATATCATATTTTTAATATTATGATAATTATTTAAATATATAATAACACTTACTATCTTTTCATCATGATCATTTAAAAATAGAAATGTTACGCATGCCTACGTACCGCTTATCGTCACATGATAGTAACATAGTTCATTTCAATAACCATAATTCATGGTTATTTTAAAAAGTATAATTTATATATATAAATAATAATTATTTAATTATTATTATTCTTGATATTATTAAACAATTACCCCTTTAACCATGGTCAACACACTGATGCCGTTTTGAAATTATGAACTAAGCATCCTCAAAACATCGAACATGGACATAACTGATTAAGTAATTAAATGCATCATTAAAATAAATGAAGTAAATTGTTTAATTATAATTGATTGAACCTATAAAATTTTATTAATAAAAAAAATAATGAATATAATTTTATTATATAGGATATAAAATACATGAAAGAAAAAGTATAGACTTAAGGTAAGGGTTTCGTATCAAAACTTCCTTCTTTAAGACACATGTTCTTTTATGTATATAATTTATTTTAAATAGTGTATATAATACCCAATTACATATTATATCATGAATCATTAATACTTAATATTATTTTAAGTTTCAATTCATTTACTTCATTCATGGGAGTTATGATTTAAAAGTTACCAAAGCGGTAAGGGTTTATATTTCAATCTCATTTTAATCAGTATTATTCGTGCTTGAATTTTCATTATAGGAAATAATTTGATAATTATCTAATAAAACCATTTAATATTATTCTTCTCTATTTATTCATGAATTTTTCAAGTAATAGTACCATTTTCTGCTCTTTAGTACTTAAAATTATTGAGAAAACATTTTTAATAAAAGCCTACTTCATTTCTCTCTTAGTTCAAAAATCATTTTTCTTCCATATCCATGTTTTATAAAAATATTTTCAATAATATTTTTAAAATTATCCAAATGATTTATTAAAGACATTTTTTACCCATGTTTCACTTTTTATAAAAAAAATTAAAGGATTCTACTTGTTATTTTCCGAACAATGGATGTTTTAACCTTTTTACAATAGTGTGAAAGGAATGTTTTTTAACTTGTATAGCATGTAAAGAATTACCCATTATCATGAACAATAAATTATTTAAATATTACTTTATAATTTTACAAGTTTATTTTGAAATAAAATTTTTTCTATAATATTTTGGAAATTTTTAGATTTTGAAGAAGTGTTTTCATAGTGAAAAGGGTATTTTTATCAAGAAATATTTCATGCAATCTATTAAAGACATTTTCATCAATGAGGATAGCTTTTGATGTTATGGATTTATTATAAATTGTGTATATATGTATCTCACATATATACCTAGGATATTCTCCCTTACTTTTATAGGTTAATACATGCCTTATTTTCATCTCTAAAATGACTTCATTATGAATTTTTTAATATTATGATATGAGATAAGATTAGGCAGCCCATTTTCTATCCATGGGTAATTCTTATATTTATGCCTTATGATTTATTTCCTTTTTTCGGCACACATAACCATGAACATGTTATAATGGGTGTTCCTGGATAGTTCTCCAATGCATTAGGTAATGTTTTAGTCTCATGAAATGTCATGTGTGGGATTAGGGAGTAAACTTAATTCATTATGGGACTTTGTCTGCCATGTGATATTATCTATTCATTTAGTCTTGACTCGTGTTTATGTCACGTTATATGTTGCTACAAAATTTCCTATGTCTACATGATCTTATGATACCATGTTCCTTAAGTTATGATTTTATTTGATTACTCATGGGCCTTCTCTTTTGTGATATCATGTTATACCTTTAACTCACAAGTTATGTTTCCTTGTCAAGTTTATTACCTTACTGGGTTTTTTATCACACCCCTTTTTTCTATGTATTCCCTAGGTTATCCAATGTAGTTTAAGATCTCAAAAGGATCTAAGAGCTCATTATGAAGAATAAAATAAAAAAAATATTGTATTCTCACATGATGTATTATGAAACTGGTCTTCTAAAGACACTAGGCCTCATGATCTTTGGGTTGTAATTAATGGATGTTTATATAATAATATGTGTAAAATGATTAGGTCGTTATGAAGAGAAACCCAGATAGGTTTTCTAATGTGAGTATGTCTTAAGGGACACCAATGGATGATCAATTACATGATGACCCTGGGGAGGGCATGTTGGATAATAGGTAGTGATGGTTATAGGTATCACCTTAGAACCCAAACCAAACACGTAGGGCCATGAGACCGAGTTTTGAGTATGATGTTGTAGAGGAACATAATAGCCTATAAACATCAGAATTATTCTGATGTATTAGATTTATATTTGGGACCCAAATAGGGTACCTGAATTATTTCATTATTTAGGGGACCATGGTCAATTCCTTGGTGATGTATCATCCCTTGGGAGGTTCAGTGGTCAAGATGGTGTGAGTGTCACCTTGGGACCCAAGTTGAACCTATAATATAATGAGGATATATAGGTGGTAATAGGACATGCAGTAGAGCCATAACTCTATTATATGGGATGGTTTGGGTGGATAGGTATTCCTAAGTGGGATGTATTGTATGTGATGGCTAGGGAAGTCTATGACATTAGTTTATAGGATTATAGGGATGATGGTTGATACCAATTATATATATGTTATATAGAATTGGTTTTAGGATGTACTATTCCTTGGGTAAGTATTAATTTAATTGATATATATTGTTAGTATCCATGGATCGTGGTGATAATTAGTACGCATGGAGCACAGTGATAGTTAGCGCTCAAGGAGCATGGTGATGTTTAGCACTCATGGAGCATGGTGATTATTAGCACTCATGGAGCATGGTGATATTTAGCACCCATAGAGTGTGGTGATAGTGAGAACTCATGAAGTGTTATGATGGTTAGCAATCATAGATCATAGTGATTTTTAGCGCTCATAGAGCTTGGTGATGATTAGAACTCATGGACCATAGTGATTTTTAACACTCATAGAGCATGGTGATTGTAACGACCCAATGATTTATCAATGTAATTCCCTTATTATAATTATGTCTTATAGTATAATCACATAATATTACATATAGAACACAATACAAACTTTATAAATGAATAATGAGTGAAATAAAAGTTATCTCTGGAAGGTATGGAACACATACCGATTAAATAGTAACATGACCTTTGGAATAGTAATGTGACCCTTATGAATAGTAAATAGGTGAATTGAATAGCAACATAACCAATGTAAGTATAAATAAAATTTATCTACCTTATAAGTGATAATATGATATAATTATATCATAGCATAAGTAAATAAATATTTAAAAAATTATTAATTGTTGGTATTTTTATAAGTCGTAGATATTTAATTATAATTTTATAAAAAAAATAATATTTTTAAAAAAATATTTTCATAAAATTTATTCATAAATTATTATTTTTTATGTATTATTATTATAAGATAATTTTATGATACCTTAATAAATTTTTCAAAGTGCTAGAAAAGCAGTTTAAATGTTAAAATTTGTATTTTTTTGATAAATAATGGATTTAAATAAAAATTAAATTTATCATATTTAGAAAATTATTTTCATAAAATGGATTTCATTTTTTAATTCTACATGTCTAAAAATGTTTAGGGTGAATTTTTTATATTTTTTTAAAATAATTGAATTTTTTTGAATAGTAAAATACACTAATTTATAGTATAAGTAAATAAATGAATTTTTGAGTCATGTTTGAGTCATGGATAATTTAAGTTACCATTTTTTTGAATTCAAATTCAAAAATTACTATTAATCTAAATAATCATCACTATTTCTTATCTTGATAAAAATAATAAACTAATGAATTAAATATTGAGAAAACTCCCCTCTCCTCTACTATAAAAATCACCCCTCACCACCTCTTCTCCTCACACCTCTCAAGCCTTGTGACTTGTCCAAATTCTGCTAAAATATCTTCCCAATACCATCCCCTACAACTAGTATCTATTCGTCTCATAAAAATACCAAAACCTCTTCCCTAAAGAGGCTCTCAAGGAAGATAAATTCAAGTGGTAAATTCCTCTTTTCATTTCATTTATTTTCCTTTCAAGATACTTTATTTTATTTTTTCTCCTCACCTCACCTAATAAAAATTGTATGATAACTCCATTAATTTATATATATTAATTTTTTTATGCTGATTTAATAATTCATCATCTTATCTCATTCCCCCTCCTTTTATACTAAAAATGAAAACACCATCTGAGATGTGATAATTTATCACATTCCAGGATGATGGGTTTTCAATTTCTATTATCATCTTCAAGGAGGGTCATAAAACCATTTTTATGGTTGAAACAGATTATAATATATGTATTATATCTTATTTAATGTTCTATAATAACTTTTTACACATGATATTAATTTTTAAAACAAAATGGGTTCATTGTGATCAAAAAACCGCCAAATTAATCTAAGTGATTATTATTAAAATTTTATCTAATGATTCATACTCATCCCATATAATCAAATGAATTATATAACCTTTTTATATTTTATAATTTCATTAATATAATATAATTACACTTCTGAAAAACCATTCTCATTTTACATGAACTTCCATACTCTTATACAAGTGAACTGATCACAAAAACTAAGAAAATGAGCACTCAAATTGAACACTATAACTCATAAAAAAGCCATGAATTAACTTAATAAAATTATAATAAATAAATTAAATGTATAATAGGTTTTTTAATTATTAATTAATTAATATAATTTGATTATCCAAGACATTAACATCAAGTGAAGAACACCTTTGGACTTAAGGTAAGGGATTCTACCTGAACCCCTATTATTCTTTTGGGTTACTCTTCCCCTCTTTTTACCCAAATTAAATTATATTTTATTTTTATGTAAATTTTATAAATACTATTTATATGTTCTAAAATCATGTATCAATATCTTTCCCTCCTTATTTTTGGATATATACATGTTTTTAAAAGGTTCCCTACTCGATTCTTCCCAATAAGCAAGCCTGATTTAAGGAAACTTCCAGAATTTTTACCCATTTTCAAGTGCACTACATAATCAGTTTTAGGATACCATTATTTTTATAAAAAAACTCATTTTATTATGAAAAAAATTCTTGGTTCACTTATGGTTTTATATAAAATATTATTCCTTTTTTTATTTTAAATGATATTTGATATTTTCCTTAAACTATACTAAAATGTTTTTAATTCTAAAGTTTCTTAAAAACTATTTTTACATGTTAGCACATCAGTTTAACATAACCTATCATGATATATGACTATTATAATTTATTAATGTCCATATATGATTTAATTCCTTTCTTTTATGGATATTTTTATGTTACTCCCATTTATGTGATGATTAAGATACCTGCTTCTTTCTATGGGTAAACTTTTTTGTTTATGTTTGATTTCTTACGTATGATTACTTATGTGACACACATATTCATGAACATTTTATGAAGGGTTAACCTATATATTTTTCTAATTAATTGGGTAAATTTTAGTCTCATGAGAGGTTATGTGCAACGGTCTTGGTGGTTAGTCTTGACTCATGCTACTCTATGTGCAACGAGCCTTGACTCATGGTCCTCTATGTGAAACGAGCCTTGATTCATCCTAAAGTAATGTTTTATTGTGATGACACATTACTATGATTACATTTTTATATGATCTCATGTTTTATATGTTATTATTCCATATGTTCAATCATGTTCCATGTCTTTTTATATCATTTTGTCATGTCTTCAAACCCATGTGCTAAATATTTATTCTTATGTTTATCCTCTTATTTGGATTTTCATCTGATATATTTTTTCAAGTTATCCCCGGATTATCCTATGAATATGTATAAGAATAATGGAAGTTATGATCTATTTATGAATATTAAATAAAGAAATGTTTTTTTAGTCCCATGTTTTCATTTTTATGTACCAAGTTCTCCAAGACACTATACTTTATGATTCTTGGCTTGTAATATGATGATTAATTATGCATAAAATCATGTAATGATATGTGTAAAAGGATACGGTATCTATAGTGATTATTAGAACTCATGAATCATGGTGATTAATAGTACTCATGGATCATGGTGATGGTTAACTCTCATGGATTATGGTGATGGTTAACACTTAAGAAGTGCAATGGTGTTTAGTGCCCAAGGAGTATGGAGATGTTTATGAATCGTGGAGCATGGTGTTGTTTGACACTCATTGATAACGGTGATGATTTTTGGTAGGGGATGATACCCCCTCCCATAGTTTTGGTCACTATGGTTGGAATGATTTTTTGACATGCTCAGAGACACCCCAGAACTGGCTAAAGCAGGTATATTTGATCCCAAAATTCACCTTTTTCTTGAGGATCGATAGTGGTTTTATTTATATTTCCATGGTTTATTTATTTTTTCTAGTTGAGTTTATCACATTTACATATCAAGAAATTACCAATTATATATGGGGATGAATTTTTGGTTCCCTACTGATTTATATACTCACGCCTTTCTTAGACCACCATTTAACTTGGGCAACTGAGTAGCTCTCACTTGGTTGCAAGTTCTGGTTGGGAAAAGGCCCGATATAGCATGATCAATTAGAATATAAGAACATGTTCCAATAATCAATCTTATAGGTAATTTGATGATTTCCCTAATGAGATTCTAAATATGATGGGAACAGGTGCTCAAAACTTTATGACAGTATTTTCTCAGCTGGCTCAAGTTATGAATAATAACTTGAATCACGTGGAACACCCTCATTATCCAAGGAAAGAGCAAGTTTCCATTGAATAATTCATATGGAAAATTCCTCCCATGTTTAGTGAATCTTCTGATCCACTCCTCATGAAATAGTGTATTAACTCTATTGAAAAGATATTCTTTATCCTTCAGTGCTCATAAGAAGATAAATTTTTTATGGTGGTTTATTGTTTTGATGGGGAAGCTGATCAGTGGTGGACACTAATAAAAAATATAAAGTCCAGGGAATAAATTGATTCCATGTATTGGGTGGAATTTGAGAAAAAAAAATTCAATAAAAATTTTCTCCAAACCCTTTGTCTCAAGATGGAAAGAGAATCCCTTGGACATAAGTAGAAGGAAGATGAGTCTATCAGGGCGTATAAATAAAACTTCACCAAACTTGCAAGATACACCTATATATTTTTCATGAACACCGAAAGCAATGTGGATCACTTCTGTCATAGACTAAACATGAGTCTATGAAAGGTGTTAGAAATTCATGACTTCGACAGTTATGAGGAGATTTTTTGTTGTGACCTCAAGGTTGAAATGGATATTGGATACTCTCAATGTTCTCGTGGGACTAGTGAAAAAAAGATAAAAATAGAGTCTAATAAGGGTGGATTAGAAAATAAATCCCATGATAGAAAGAATACTAAATATCCCATGTGCCAAAATTGGGGGAAGAAGCATCCTAGGAACTTTCTAAAGAGAACTAGGAAATGTTTCAAATGTGTAAGTATGGGGAATCTAGCTAAGGATTGTCAAAGAGATATGAAGAATCCCACTAATGTGGAAGAATAAAGGAAGGTTCATACCAATTCTCATACAGTAGTGCAATGTTTCAACTAAAAGGAACATGGTCATTTTTCAAACCAATTCCATAAGCCGATAGTTATCAGAGTAAATCAACAACAACCTCCAATTAAACAAGGAAGGGCTTATGTAATCACTAATACTGATGTGGATCCAGAAAATGATGTGGTCATAGGTACACTAGTTATTCATTCAAGAATAGTGAACATACTATTTTATTCTAGTTCTATTCATTCTTTCATATCTTGCAAGTTTAGTATAACTATTCAAACACCACCTCAAAATTTGGAGATTGAGTAATCTATGAGAACAGCTAATGGGGAAATTATTGCATCCAAAGCACATAACTCCTCCTTGATTAATGTTTGTGGATTGAACCTCCCATAAAATCTTGTTTTACTTTGGTGGAGTTTGATACTGTTTTGGGCATGGATTGGGTATCTTTATACAAATTCAACATCAACTATTAGGAAAGGGATATCACTCTTCACATCCTGAAGCATCATATGATTCTTTACAATTGTAATGAGGAAGATGAATCTCCTTCAATATCATCATCTCAAGTTTTTATTTTACTGCCTTATGAGCAATTATATCTCGCTCAAATGATTGAGGCAAAGGAGATGATAATGCTTGAAGATATGCCCATCATGAGGGATTACACTGATGTATTCCCAGAAGATTTGTTCGGCCTTTCCCCTAACCAAGAAGTTTAATTATCAATTGAAATTATTCCTAGATCTATGTTTTTATCAAATACTCCTTATAGAATGGCCATCGTTGATCTAGAAGAGATGAAGAAGCAGTTATAGGAGAATATAGACAAAGGGTTTTATATGCCTGAGTGCTTCACCATGGGGTGCACCAGTCTTCTTCGTTAAGAAGAACTATGGATCAATGCGCCTCTGCATTGATTATCATGAGCTCAATAAAATCATGATAAAGAACAAGTATCATCTCTCATGAATATATGACTTGTTCAATCTGTAATGTGGGGCCAATTATTTCTCTAAGGTGGACCTTCAGTCGGGATATCTCCAATTAAAGGTGAGGAAGGAAGATATTCCCAAGACTTCCTTTAGAATAAGTTATGGTCACTATGAGTTCATAGTGATTCAATTTGGACTCACTAATTCTCCTGAAATATTTATGGACTTTGTCACTGGACTTCAAAGGACATCTAGAAAAACAAGGCTATATGGGTTATTGTGGATCTTCTTACAAAGACAGATAATTTATCATGATTTGAGAGGACTTCTCGTTGGATCAACTTTCACGGTTATATATCAAAGAAGTGGTAAGGATTCATAGAGTACCACTATCGATTGAATCTAATAAAGATCTAATATTCACCTCTAAGTTCTAGAAAAGTCTCCAACATGCTCTAAGAACTCAACTGAACTTTAGTACGGACTATCATCTTCAAATTGATGGCCAATCTAAGTGGACTATTTAGACACTAGAAGACATGTTGAGATCTTGTTCTATGGACTTCAAAGGATGATGGGACCAACATCTTCCACTGGTTGAATTCTCTAAAAATGACAGTTTCCACTCAAGCATCCAAATAGCTCTATATGAAGCACTTTTTGGGAAAAGGTGAATAACACCATCATGTTGGGATGATTTCGGTGAGTGTAAGCTTCTAGGACCTGAAATGGTCGAAGAAATGGTGGAGAAGCTGAAAACTATTTAGAAACACATCAAGGTAGACCAAAGTTGACAAAATAGTTATTCAGACAATCATTGATGAGACCTTGAATTTAAATTTGGAGACATGATATTCCTCTATATATATTCATGGAAAAGGTCATGAGATTCAAGAATAAATGGAAGCTAAGTCCCAGTTACATCAGACCCTTTGAGATCCTTGATTGTGACGAAGTTGTGGCCTATTGACTAGCACTTCCGCTAACCATTTCTCAATTACACAATGTATTCCATGTATCCCTCTTAAGGAAGTGCATACTGGATCCTTTACATGTACTGTATTCAGAGGGGGTATAGTTGGAGAATGATCTTTCTTACAAGGATCCACCGGTGAATATCTTAGATCGTAGAGATAATGTTCTACAAAACATGACTACTCACATAGTCAAAGTATTATGGAGGAACCATAAGTATGAAGAGGAAACATGGGAACTAGAGGAAGTGATGAAGTAAGATTATCCACACCATCTTATTTTGTAAAAGGAAATTTCGAGGGTGAAATTTCATAAGGCAGGAAGAATGTAATGACCTAATGTTTTAAAAATGGAATTACCTTATTATAATTATGTATTATAGTATAATCACATAATATTACATATAGAACATAATACAAAATTTATAAATAAATAATGAGTGAAATTAAAGGTATCTCTATAAGTTAAAGAACACATACTGATGAAATAGTAACTTTACCTTTGGAATAGTAACATGACCCTTATGAATAGTAAATCAGATAATTGAATAGTAACCTCACCAATGGAAGTATAAATAAAATTTATCCATCTTATAAATGAAAATATGATATAATTTTATCATAATATAATTAAATAAATATTTTTTAAAAATTATTAATTAAGTGTTTGTATTTTTATAATTCCTAAATATTTAATTAAAATTTTACGACTAATTTAATATTTTAAAAAAAAATTTATTTTCATAAAATTTATTCATAAATTATTATTTTGATTTATTATTATTATAAGATAATTTTATGATACCTTAATAATTTTTTCAAAGTGTTAGAAAAGTAGTTTTAATATTAAAATTTGTATTTTTCAAGTAAATGATGGTTTTAAATAAAAATTAAATTTATCATATTTAGAAAATTATTTTCATGAAATGAAGTTCATTTTTTAATTCTACATGTCAAAAAATAGTTAGGGCAAATTTTTGGTATTTTTCTAAAATACTTGAATATTTGGTGAATAGTAAAATATGGTAATATATGGTATAAGTAAATAAATGAATTTTTGAGTCATGATTGATTCATGGAAAATTTAAGTGACCATTTTTTAGAATTAAAATGAAAAAAAATACTATTTTTAGTCTCAATAATCATCACAATTTATTTTCTTGATCAAAATAATAAACTAATGAATTAAATATTGAGAAAACTCCACTCTCCTCCACTATAAAAACTACCCATGACCACCTCTTCTCCTCAAACCTCTAAAGCCTTATTCCTTGTACAAATTCTACTCAAATCACTGCCCAATCCCCTCCCCCATGTCCAGGAGATCTTGGTCTCATCAAAAGACCAAAACCTCTTCCCTAAATAGGCTCTCAAGGAAGATAAATTCAAGAGGTTAATTCCTCTTTTCGTTTCTTTTATTTTCTTTTCACGTTGCTTTATTTTCTTTTCTATCCTCAACTCACCTCATTAAAATGGTATTATAACTCCATTAATTTACATATACTATAATTTTTTCATGTTAATGGAATAATTGATCATCTTATCTTCTTCCCCCTCCTTTTATACTAAAATTTAAAACATTGTCTGAGATGTGTTAATTTATCACAATCAAGGAAGACTGGTTTTCAATTTCTATTATCATATTAAAGGATGGTCATGAAATAATTTTTATGGTTAAAACAGATTATAATATATGTATTATATTTAATGTACTGTTTTAATAATCACTTTGTACACATAATATTAATTTATAAAACAAAATGAGTTCATTGTGATCAAAAAACCGCCAAAATAATCCAAGCGGTTATCATTAAAATTTTATCTAATGATTCATCCCCATCACATATAATCAAATTAATTATATAACCTTTTTATATTCTAAAATTTAATTAATATAATATAATTATACTTCTGGAAAACCATTCCCATTTTACATGAACTTTCTTACTCCTATACAAGTGAAAAGATCATGAAAACTAAGAAAATGAGCACTCCCAAATGATAAAATTGAACACTATAACTCATCAAAAATGCCATGAATGAACTTAATAAAATTATAATAAATAAATTACATGTATAATATGTTCTTTAATTATTAATTAATGAATCTAATTTGATTATCCAGGACATTAATATCAAGGGAAGAACACCTTCGGACTTAAGGTAAGGGATTCCACCCGAACCTCCATTATTATTTCAGGATACTCTTCCTCTCTTTTTACCCAAATTAAATTATATTTTATTTTTATATAAATATTTTAAACACTATTTATATGTTACAAAATCATGTATCAATATTTTTCCTTCCTTTTCTGGGATATACATGTTTTTAAAAGGTTTTTACTCGATTCTTCCTGATAAGCAAGCCCAATTTAAGGGAACTTCCTAAATTCTTACCCATTTTCAAGTGCACTCCATAACTATTTTTAGGCTTCCATTATTTTTATAAAACCTATCATTTTATAATTAAAACATTCTTGGTTAAACTATGGTTTTATATAAAATATTATTCCTTTTTTCGTTTTAAATTATCTTTGATATTTTCCTAAAACTACACAAAAATGGTTTTAATTCTGAAGTTTCTTAAAAGATGTTTTTACATGTTATCAATTTAGTTTCAAATCACCTATCATGATATATTCCTATTATAATTTATTACTTTCCATGTATTATTTAATTCCTTTTTTATGGACACTTTTATGTTACGCCCATTTATTATTCTTTATATCATGGTTAAGATACCCGCTTCTTTCCATGGGTAAAATTTATGTTTATGTTTGGTTCCTCACGTGTGATTATTTATGTGACACACATATTCATGAACATGTTATCATGGGTTCACCCATATATCACTCCAATACATTGGGTAAATTTTAGTCTCATGAGACGTTAGGTGTAATGGTCATCATGGTTTTCCTTGACTCGTGCTGCACTATGTGTAACGAGCCTTGACTCGTGATCCTCTATGTGTGATGAGCCTTGACTCATGATAAAGTCATATTTTATGGTGTTTTCACATTACTAATATTCCATGTTTATATAATCACATGTTTTATATGTTATTATTTTATATGTTCAATCATGTTACATGCCTTTTTATATCATTATGTCATGACTTCGAACCCATGTGTTAAAGATTTATTCTTATGTTTATTACCTTAATGGGATTTTTAGCACATAACTTTATTCATTTTATCCCTAGGTTATCCTATAAAGATGTATGATCATAATGTAAGTTAAGATCTCTTTATGAATACTAAATAAATAAATGTTTTTTTCGTCCCATGTTTTCAATTTTATATACCTATTCCTCCAAGAAACTAGACTTTATGATCCTTGGTTTGTAATATGATGCTTAATTATGCATAAAAATCATGTAATGGTTTGTGTAAAAGGATATGGTCTCTATAGTTAGTATCAAAGGAAAAGTTTAGTAATTTTTGGATACTAGGAATAGATCACTTTAGTAAGAACCTTAGGGATCAGACTAAGCCTAAGAAAACATCCCTAAACTTTGGTAAGTATAGAGTAAGTGGATTGTCAAGAAAATATATCAATGTCTAGATACTAAGAGTGGAATTTATTTTTGCATAGATATACCTAGTATTGAAAACTCTAAAAATTTGTTTCGGGACTAACTTGGAGTAACCTGGTACATGAGAATGGTCCTTACAGCACACTTGTTTTGACACTCCCATAGGATATGCTTTGCTAAATTCATAATCTCATTACACACCATTATTAAGGGAGTAAAGAAAATTCCTATAAGAATATATTTTAGGAAATAGATCATGGATAACCTATATTGAAACCTAGGGAATCAAAAGATAGGATATACTTTTCCTTTAAGAGTTTATCTTTTTATATTTAAATTTTCCTTTTATTCTTATTAGATAAGTATTCAAGCACCTTAATTTCACTTTCTTTTTCTTATCTAATAGAGGGAAATAGAAGAACATGTGCCAATAATCAATGTTATAGGGAATGTAATGATTTCCCTAATAAAATTACAAATATGATGTGAATGGGTGATCAAAACTTAATGATAGTACTTCCTTAACTGGCTCAAGTTATGAATAATAACTTAAATCGCGTGGAACGCCCTTCTTATCCAAGGAAAGAGAAAGTTTCCATAAAATACTTCATGCTGAAAAGTCCTTACATGTTTAGTAGATCTTCTGATCCCCTCCTCACGGAACAGTGGATTAACACCATTGAAAAGATATTCTATGTCCTCTTGTGCTCAGAAGAAGATAAATTTTTACTAGAGGTATATCATTTTGATAGGGAAACTGATCAGTGGTGGAAAGTTCTCAAAAATACAAAGTTCAAGGAAGAAATTGATTCTATGGATTGAGAGGAATTCAAGAAAATGTTTTTCAATAAATATTTTCCTCAAACCCTCTGTCTTATGATGGAAAGAGAGTTCCTCAGACTTAAATAGAAGGAATATTAGTTTATCAGGGAATATGAATAAAACTTCACCAAGCTTGCAAGATATGCCTTTTCCTTTTTCATGAACACTGAAATCAAGGTGGATCGCTTCTTTAGTAGATTAAAGATGAGTCAATGAAAATTGTTGGCAATTCATGGATTCAATAGTTTGAGGATATTGTTCATAGTTCCCTCAATGTTGAAATGAATATTGGAGACTCTCAATGGTCTCTTGGTCCCAATGAAAAAATGAGGAAAATGGATTCTAATATGGGTGGATCAAAAAATAAATTTCATGACGGAAAGAAGACCGAATATCCCATGTGTAAAAATTGTGGGAAAAATAATCCTAGGAAATGTTTAAAGGGAACCAAGAAATGATTCAAATGTAAAAGGATGGGGAATCTGGCTAAGAACTTCCAAAGGGATATGAATAATCACACTAACGTGGAAGAAGAAATAAAGGTTCGTATCGATGTTCATCCAGTAGTGCAATGTTTCAACTTCAAAGAACATGGGAATTTTTCAAACCAATTCCATAAACCAAGGGTTGATGGAGGCAATAAAAAACAACCTACAAAGAAACAAGAAGGGATTATGTAATCACTACTACTGATATGGATCCAAACAACAATGTGGTGATAGGTATGTTGGTTATTCATTCAACAATAGTGAACATACTATTTGATTTTGGTTCTAAAAATTCTTTCATATCTTGTAAGTTTAGTAGAACTATTCAAACACTTCCTTAAAATTTATATATTGGTTTATCTGTGACAATATCTAATGGGGGAATTAATGCATCCAAAGTAAATAACCCCTCCCCGATTAATGTTTGGGGACTGAACCTCCCATAAAATCTTATTTTACTTCCTTTGGTGGAGTTAGATTCTATTTTGGGAATGTATTTTCTATGTTTATAAAAAAACAACATCAACTTTTAGGAAAGGGAGATCACTCTTCACATCCCGAATCATCCTCTAATTATTTACAAGTGTAATGAGGAAGATGAATCTCCTTCAGAATCATCATCTCAAGTGTGGATAATACTGCCTTATGAGCAATCATATCTCTCTCAAATGATTGAGACAAAGGAGATGATCATTCTTGAAGATATACCCATCATGAGGGATTACATTGATTTATTCCCATAATAGTTTCATGGTCTTCCCATTGACTAGGAAGTTGAGTTATCAATTTAACTTATTCTTGGATCTCTGTCTATATCAAAGACACCTTATAGAATGGCCACCATTGAACTGAAAGATCTAAAGAAGCAGTTACAGGAGAATCTAGAAAAAACATTTATACACCTTAGGGATTCACCATGGGGTGCACCAGTCCTCTTCATGAAGAAGAAGGATGGATCAATGCACATATGCATTGATTATCATGAGCTAAATAAAATCATGATAAAGAACAAGTATCGCATGTCACGGATAGATGAGTTGTTCGATCTGCTACGTGGGGCCAATTATTTTTCTAAGGAGTACCTTCGGTTGGGATATCATTAGTTGAAGGTGAGGAAGGAAGATATTACTAATACTACCTTTTGAACAAGGTGTGGACACTATGATTTCATATTTATTACCTTTGGAACCACTAATGCTCCTGAAATATTCATGGAATTCATCACTAGACTTCCAAGGACATCTATAGGAAACAATGTTATATGGGTTATTGTGTATCATCTTACAAAGATAGCTCACTTTATCATAGTTCTAGAGGACTTCTCAATGGATCAACTTTCATAGATATATATCAAATAAGTGGTAAGGTTTCATGGAGTACCACTATAAATTTTATCCTATTGAGATCCAAGATTCATCTCCAAGTTCTTGAAAAGTCTCCAACATGCTATAATCACTAGGATGAACTTTAGTACAGCCTATCATCCTCAAACTGATGGCCAATATGAGTGGAATATTTAGACACCAGAAGATATATTGAGATATTATTCTATGGACTTCAAAGGAGGACGGGACCAATATCTACCACTAGTCAAATTCTATTACAATAATAGTTTCTACTTGAGAATCCAAATGGATCCATCTAAAGTCCTTTATGGGAAAAGGTGTAGAACACTAGTATGTTGGGATGAGGTAGGTGAGCATCAGCTGCTAGGACCTGAAATGGTCAAAGAAATGGTGGAGAAGGTGAAAACCATTCATCGACATGTCAAGGAAGATCAAAGTTGACAAAAGAGTTATACAGACAATCATCAATGAGACCTTGAGTTCAAAGTTGGAGACGTGTTATTCCTCTACATATCTTCATGGAATAAGGTCATGAGATTCAAGAATAAAGGGAAGTTAATTCCCAGGTTAATTGGCCCCTTTGAGATCCTTGATCGTGTTGGAGTCATGGCCTATCGACTATCACTTCCACCGACCATTTCTCAAGTACATGATATATTCCATGTATCCCTTTTAAGGAACTACATACCAAATCCTTCACATGTACTGTCTTCAGAGGTGGTATAGTTGGAGAATGGTCTTTCTTACGAGTGTCCAATGAAGATCTTAGATCGTAGA
The DNA here is from genome assembly GCA_963277665.1 of Viscum album. NCBI lineage: Eukaryota > Viridiplantae > Streptophyta > Magnoliopsida > Santalales > Viscaceae > Viscum > Viscum album. Next base: position 1,530,001,296 of record OY728163.1, on the reverse strand, counting down.
TATAAAGTTCTGCAAAATAAGACTACTCATATAGTCAAAGTACTATGAAGGAACCATAAGTATGAAGAGGAAAAATGGGAACTATAGGAAGCAATTAAGGAAGAGTACCCACACCTTTTTTCATCTTATTTTGTAAAAGAAATTTTGAGGGTGAAATTTCATTAGGGGGGAAGAATGTAATGACCTAATGTTTTATCAATGGAATTTCCATATTATAATTAAGTCTTATAGTATAATCACATAAGATTACATATAGAACATAATACAAACTTTATAAATGAATAATGAGTTAATAAAAGGTATCTCTAGAAGTTAAGGAACACATATTAATCAAATAGTAACATGACCTTTGGAATAGTAATGTGACCCTTATGAATAGTAAATCGGCCAATTGAATAGTAACCTCACCAATGTAAGTATAACTAAAATTTATCCATCTTATAAGTAACAATATGATATAATTGTATAATATTATAAGTAAATAGATATTTTAAAAAAATAATTAATTAAGTGTTGGTATTTTTATAAGTCATAAATATTTAATTACAATTTTAAGACGAATTTAATATTTTAAAAGAAAATTTATTTTCATAAAATTTATTCATAAATTATTATTTTGATTTATTATCATTATAATATAATTTTATGATACCTTGATAAATTTTTCAAAGTGTTAGAAAAGCCATTTTAATATTAAAATTTCTATTTTTCAAGTAAATAATGGTTTTAAATAAAAATTAAATTTATCATATTTAGAAAATTATTTTCATAAAATTAAGTCCATTTTTTAATTCTACATGTCAAAAAAAATTAGGATTAATTTTTGGTATTTTTCTAAAATACTTGAATTTTGTGAATAGTAAAATATGATAATTTACGGTATAAGTAAATAAATGAATTTTTGAGTCATGATTGGGTCATGGAAGATTAAAGTGAAAGTTTTTTCAAATTCACATGCACAAATTAGTATTTTTAGTCTCAATAATCATCATTATTTCTTGTCTTGAGCAAACTAATAAACTAACGAATTAAATATTGAGAAAACTCCCCTCTCCTCCACTATAAAAACCACCCCTCACCACCTCTTCTCCTCACACCTCTAAAGCCTTGTTACTTATCCAAATTCTACTAAAATATCTTCCCAAGACTCTCCCCCACATCTAGGATATCTTGGTCTCATCAAAAGACCAAAACCTCTTCCCTAAAGTGGATCTCAAAAAAGATAACTTCCCGAGGTAAATTCCTCTTTTTGTTTCTTTTATTTTTTTTCAAATTCCTTTATTTTCTTTTCTATCCTCACCTCATCTCATCCAAATGGTATTATAGCTTCATTACTTTACATATATTGGAATTATTTTATTCTAAATGAATAATTCATCATATTATCTCCTTCCCCCTCCTTTTATACTAAAAATGAAAACACCATCTGAGAGATGTGTTAATTTATCACATTCAAGGATGTCGGGTTTTTAATTTCTATTATCATCTTCAAGGATGGTCATGAAAAAAAATTATAGTTTAACTAGATTATAATATATGTATCATATCTTATTTAATGTTCGTGAATCACTTTTTACATATGATATTAATTTATAAAAAAAATGAGTTCATTGTGATCAGAAAACTGTCAAATTAATCCAAACGGTTATCATTAAAATTTTATCTAATGATTCATCCTCATCACATATAATAAAATGAATTATATGACCTTTTATCTTATATAAGTTCATTTATATAATATAATTACACTTCTGGAGAACCATTCCCATTTTACATGAACTTTCATACTCTATAAAAGTAAACCGATCATGAAAACTAAGAAAATGAGCACTCCTGAACAATAAAATTGAACACTACAACTCATAAAAAGTCCATGAATGAACTTAATAAAATTATACTAAATAAATCACATGTAAAATAGGTTCTATAATTATTAATTAATTAATATAATTTTATTATCTGGTACATTAAGATCTAGTGAAGAACACCTTCGAACTTAAGGTAAGGGGTTCTACCTGAACCTCTATTATTCTTTCGGGTTACACTTCCCCTATTTTTACCCAAATTAAATTATAGTTTATGTTTATTTAAATATTATAAATACTGTTTATATTTTACAAACTCATGTATCAAGATATTTCCCTCCTTTTTAGGGATATACATGTTTTTAAAAGGTTCCCTACTCGATTCTTCTCGATAAGCAAGCCCGGTTTAAGGGAACTTTCAGAATTCTTACCCATTTTCAAGTGTACTCCATAACCAGTTTTAGGATACCATTATTTTTATAAAACCACTCATTTTATTATGAAAAAATTCTTGGTTCACTTATGTTTTTATATAAAATATTATTCCTTTTTCCATTTTAAATGATCTTTGATATTTTCCTTAAACTGAACTAAAATGTTTTTAATTATAAAGTTTCTTAAAAACTATTTTTACATGTTATAAATTCATTTTGATGTCACCTATAATGATATATTCCTATTATAATTTATGAATTTATTTTTATGATTTAATTCCTTTCTTTCATGGAAACTTTTATGTTATGCCTATTTATTATTCTTTATGTCATGATTAAGATACTCGCTTCTTTCCATGGGTAAAATTTATGTTTATGTTTGATTCCTTACGTATGATTATTTATGTGAAACTCATATTCATGAACATGTTACTATGGGTTCACCTAGATATCTCTCCAATGCATCAGTTAAAGTTTAGTCTCATGAGATGTTATGTGCAATGGTCTGCGTGGTTAGCCTTGACTCATGATACTCTATGTACAACGAGCCTTGATTCGTGATCTTCTATGTGAGACGAGCCTCGAATCGTGATAAATTCATGTTTTATTGTGATTCCACATTACTAATATTCCATGTTTATATGATCCCGTGTTTTATATGTTATGATTCCATATTCTCAATCATGTTCATGCCTTTTTATATCATTATTTCATGCCTTCTAACCCATGTGATAAAGCTTTATTCTTATGTTTATACCCTTACTGGGATTTTCAGTTCATCCTATTGTTCATGTTATCCCTAGGTTATCCTATGAATATGTATAATCATAATGGAATTTAGGATCTCTTTATGAATATTAAATAAATAATTTTTTTTAGTCCTGTGTTTTCATTTTTATGTACCTAGTCTTCCAAAACACTAGACTTTACGATCCTTGGCTTGTAATATGATGTTTAATTATGCATAAAATCATTTATTTTTATGTGTAAAATTCTAGGGTCGATATAGTGATGATTATCACTCATGAATCATGGTAATGATTAGTGTTCATGGATCCTAGTGATGGATAACTCTCATGGAGTATAGTGATGGTTAGCACTCATGAAGTTCAATTTTGTTTAGTGCTTAAGGAGCATGGTGATGTTTAGTGATCATGGATCATGGTGTTTTTTGACACTTATAAAGAATGGTGATGATTTTTGGTAGGGAATGAGACCCCCCCCCCCATAGTTTTGGTCTCTATGGTTGTAATGATTTTATGATATGCTCAGAGACACCCTAGAACTGGATAAAGCGGGTATAGTCAATCCCCAAAGTCACATTTTTCTTGAAGATAGATAGTGGTTTTATTTATATTTACATGGTTTATTTATTTTTTCTAGTTAAATTTTTCAAATTGACATATCACAAAATTAACAATTATGTATGGGGATTCATTTTTAGTGCCTTACTGATTTATATACTCACGCCTTTCTTGGACCACCATTGCACTTGGGTACCTAAGCAGCTCTCAATTAGTTATGGGTTTTGGTTGGGCTGAGGCTCGGTATAGCATGATCAAGCGGAATAGCTCATATGAGTCTGGAGTATGGGTTAAGGTATAGATTATAGTGGTATAAGGGTCTCATTTTATTTTGGTTCTTTCATTTTATTTTGTATATATATGATTGGACCATTGGTTGGTTGGCTTTGTATGCCTATATAACTGCTTACATTATTATAGTATGAGTCTATATTTATTTATTCCTGTATACCCTGTGGTTATGTTATATAAGATGTTTGGTTATTTTTATTAGTTATTCCAAAACCTTATATAGAGGCATAGTCACTCTACGGTTCCACCTTAGACCCCCATTACTATTTGGCAGCCTCTGACATACAGGGAGGTGCACCTAAGGTCTAATTGATATATGGTTCAGTTATTGTTCATAGTAAACTAGGATAGGAGGCATGAAAAAGTGATATTAGAGCATTGTTTTATTTTTTTTATTTGTGCATATGGTAATCAAGTTATATAGGAATGTTTCAAATCTTTTCATGTTCCCAGACTGGTTTATCCTGAACACCTTTTCCAATGTGAATTCTATGTTACCAAGGACTTGGGATTGTTGTTCTGGGTGTACAATGTTACAATTGACTGATTTCAATATAGGTTGGTGAATATATTGTTTTTATTTATAGTTTATTATGATTTTTGTATCTTTTTCCATTAGTGTTATACCTTCATTCATGCATCATGATTGGCATGTAGGATTTTACTAATTATGAGGTTTAGTTGTTTAAAGTGTCAACAACGAATCATGCGGTGTTTTCCTATATAAGTTATAAGTGGAATTTTACTCAACTAGACTATCAATTATAGACTTTAATTTGATATTAGGTCACGTGGATCTAATATGTGATACATTTGATGGTGGTGATAATTATACATCCCCCTATTACACAAGAGTTGTGGTGACCTTAGTAGGTCAGAACGATCATATGACACCTTGAAGATTACCCTAGTAAGAAAACATGGGAGTTTGATGCTGTAATAAATAATCCATTTATGGGTATTTATAAAGGTTATATTATTTAAAGTGTTAGTAACAACCTATGTGGTACTTTCCCATATAGATTGTAATGAGATTATACTAAACCAAACCAAATGACTATGATATACTCAGCATGTTTTACCTATTGGGGCTCATGGTGGGGGACCCAGTAGGCTACCTTCTATCTACCAGAGTCAAAGGTAGGAAACTTTTTCATGTGTATATGTCCCTATATCTAATCTAATCCTCTAGGGAGTAGTTTATGGTATAGATTCTTGGACGGGGTGGGTTCCCAAAGAGTGGGATATGATTTTGTCTTATGACATTATTTTGTATCTTTTTTGAGACCTAGGATGGGTTGTTGTCAAGGGATTTTCTGGTAATATCTACGGAGTAGGATACTACCCATGAGATCTGCATTATGTTAATTGTTTCCTTATGAGACCTAATTTATTGATCTAGGTGGGAGACCTAGTGACCCTTAGATATGACTCAGAATTATAATGAGTTGATGATTAATGATATGTGAGGGTAACCTGTGAGTGGGGATAACCTCTAGTTTTGTGAGTTCCTGGTAGGAAGGGATCATGGTTAAATTCTTTGTGTTAATGTTGATGAGCATGAGGTATAATCATATATATGGTATAGGCATAAAATGATTATTTTTAGAGATGAAAGTCACTTGGAGTTCCTAGATTTTAAGGTTTGTTTTTTAGGGGTAGGGATAGTGTAGTGCCTAGACCTATTGTTTTTTTATGCTCTATTTAGGGGATAGTAATGTAATGGTAGATTTTTTGGTTCTTTAATTATTTTCATTGGAACATGGTCATTTGATAAACCACATAATTGAAAAAATGATTGATTTTGTAGAGGAGTGTTGAGGTAACTCTAGTTGGAGGGAGTTGATAGGCCGAGAGGAATGGTTAGCTATTTTATTAGGCAGATGATCCTAGATTCCATAATGTAAAAATCATAGGTTTGTGATTTGAGTTATGTTTCTAAGTGGTATGGGAGAAAGAAAATGTTTTTTTAAATAATATTGAGGTGATATGCACTAGTTACACATGGTCCTGTTAAATCAAACATTGCTGAGTAGTCATATGTGAGCCAAGAATTGATGGATATGATGAGATAATTATGGTAATAGTGACCCAGATCCTTTTATGAGGATGATTAGTATATTCTCTATGATGAACATGACATTGAGAATGATGTTGTGTTAGGGTTTTTCATTGGATGAGCATGGATCAGGAGTAGAAACATGTATATATGGGTGATATAACCTTTTTAGATTGTGCTTGAGGAGTGGTATAAGTGAGGCCCTATTGTGGGGAGTGTATCACAGGCTATTTGAGGGTGTAACCCTCATTATAAGTGGTTTTTTATGGATTTAATTAATTTAATTCTTGTGATCTAAGAATAGAATATAAATTGACATTCATGTTGGTGCTCAGGTGTGAGAAGGATGACTATGTCCAATCATCATGTTCGATGATGGGTAGAATTTGGACGATGGCAATCAGGTTTTGGTCTAGTGTAGAGACCATAAGGACACTCCTATGGTGGGTAGTGACCAATAAATCATGGGAATATTACCATTGTGTTATAAGGATCATTGGTGCGACGAGACCGGTTGGTAGATAGTCATGATGGAATTATTATATCAGTGAGAAAAAAATGTTATTTTATCAAGTTCCATGGAATAATTTCATATTTTAAATTCGTATGCGATAGTGGATTGACTACGAGCATTGTATTTGGACTTAGGATGGAATGGGGAGATCTTAGGGTGAATCAAGTCGGTGGAGTATCAATGTTTAAAGCCAAGTGTTCTAAGATGAATCATCAAGAGGAGTTATGATCATTGTTTTTAGGTATAACTGAATAAATTAAGTTGTAACCACTCCAAGGGGGTTATTAGACTACTAAAATTATCTTTTTGATAGGCTATTTAGATGGTGGGGAGCATCATGACTTGGAATCGGTCTCTATAAGCTAAGTATTGTGGTTGGTAGCACCACATACCATATGATTAAATGGATATAAAAACCATTATTTTTAGAGATAGATAGGATTGGGTAAGCATTATCTCACTAGTTCTATAATTATTTTGAGTAGTGGATCATGTTTTGGTAATTTTGATTCCTTGTGTTGGAGTTTGGGGTATGACAACTTTTTTAGTATTAAAATATGAAACACAACCAATTGATGAGGAATTGGAAACCAAGGCAAGTTGGGATGTGTAATTGGATGAACAATGATAATTCTCTAGAATGATAAGTATTATAGTGGGGGGTTTGAAAAACCCCATGTCCAAATGGGTTGAAAATTCAAAGGAATTTTGAAATTTTCTTTTCTTGTGAGTGGGTAGTTTTGATATTTAGGAATTGGATTGAAATTATGAAGGGTGTTACCTCTTAAAATTCTATTTTTAGACATGGGATAAATCTCAGGGGATGCCTCAAGTGTTCAGGTGAATATACATATATTCAAGTCAAGTTTTGAAAGCTTCAAGCTGGTTTTTACCAAGATGCATGGTTTAGTGTGCACGAGTTAGGGAAAACTATGTGGGACTTGAGGCTTAGGGTGGTTTAATTTTAATTTCTATAGTGCGTGATTGATTAGGATGTTTAGAACATGATTGAGGGAAAACCATGTAGGATCAAGGGTAAATTGTGTAAACATGGTGATGACCTAGGGAATAGTGCACGGTTGGTATGTGGTTTTAGAAAAACCTTATAAAATGTTGTATACACCATCCAAAATTATTTGCATGATTGGTTCATGGTTTAGAAAACTGTGTGGCCAAATCATGAGAGGTTCTTGGTATGTCCAGTGTGAGGCACACAGTCATTTCACAATTTGGAAAACTATGTAGCCAAACTATGTAGATCATTAAAAATTGTGAAATGATTAAAATTACCTCTTAGTATTTAACCCCATACCCCCTTCCTCCTCTCTTATACATTTCAAACTTGGGGTTTGACTCTTCTATTACCCCCTTCATTTCCCTTAGTTTGGGTCGGGTTTTATGATGATTTATTCAATATATCAAGGTATGACTTCATCTTATTTTCTCATCCCTTTTCCTACCTTCCTCACTTTGATTCAATGATGTTTGGTTTTTTTTATGGATATTTCACCAAATGATAGTGAAATCATCCATTTATCTTGGTTCATTAATGGTTTTCACCTGGAGGATGTCCCATGATGTTGATTTCACACCATTACTTGATGATTAATTGAAGGTATGGAGAAAAATAAATTTTTTATGGTTTTAATTTAAATTAAATTAATTTGGTGATTGAACAGTTTTGATTATTAGTATTTTTTCCTAGGATGATTTTAAGAGTTTTTTGTGGACCTCCCATGGGTAGTTGGTCATGATTCTAGTGCAACAGGGGCATCCAATGAATATATTTCTAATTATGTCAATTTTATTTTAATTTTTTAAATTAGTTATAAATATTGAAATTAATTGGTTGTGATGTCATGACCAAGATAGAGGCTTTGGATGATAAGATGGATATGGATGGGTTTAGGCATAGTGGTCAGGTGGTGATTTGAGTATAGTTAGTTATATTATCCATGACCAACTTCAAGATTCCTTATATCCTTGGGAAAAATGACATGACTAGTTAGTTATATTATCCATGACCAACTTCAAGATTCCCTATATCCTTAGAAAAAATGAGATGACTAAAGATGTGAGATGGGTAGTGTGTTATCTCATGATTAATACAAGTATGGCTAGACCCAATGAGGCTTGTTTGGTGAGGTATGTTAGATTATGATGTATATGTAATGAGACTAAGGGATGTGTTACCCTTGTGTGACAGTCAATGACTCGAGTTATGTATTTTGAATAAGAGAAATCCTAGTAGGGTGTCCATAATGAGTATGGTTTAGGGGACCCCAATGGGTGTCCAGTGACATGTGGACCCTATAAAGGGAATGTTGGATAAAGAGTTTCACCTTATATCCTGAATCGAATGTGTAAATCCATGAGGTAGAGTTATGAGTATGATGTTTCAAAGGAATATAATAACCTCTAAACATCAGGCTCGGTCTAAAGTATTATATTAATATTTGGAACCTGGATAAGGTACCTACATTTTGGTGTCATTTTGGGGTCTATAATCGGTTCCCCAGTGACATATTGACCCTTGGGTGGGTCAGTGGTCGAGATGGTGTGGGTGTCACCTTAGGACCCAAGTTGAACTTGTAAGCTAATGAGGCTATAGAGATGATGATAGTTCATGTAGTAGAGATCGGTCCCTATTTTATGTAAAGGGTTGGGTGAAAATTATCTATTAAAGGGAGGTATTTTATATTATGGCTAGGGAATTTTGCACTATTAGTTTACAAGATATCAGTGATGATGGATTCCCCCAATTATATGTGTGTTATATGGTATTGGTTCTGGGATGGAGGATTCCTCAGGTAAGTATTACTTTTATTAATATATATTTTTAGCACTCATTGAGTGTGGTGATGATTAGTGCTCATGGAGCGTGGTGATTATTAGCACTCAATGAGTATAGCGATGGTTAGAACTCATGGAGAACAGTGATTTTTAGTGCTCATAGAGCATGGTGATGATTATTTCTCATAGAGTGTGATGATATTTTTCACTCATGAAGTGTGGTGATGATTAGTTCTTATGAAGCACAGTGATGGTTAGTGCTCGTTTAGCATAGTGATGTTAAGAGATCATGGAGTGTGATGATTTTGAGCAATCGTGGAGTTTAGTGGTGATTACTGCTCATGCAGTGGTGTGGTGGTTATCGCCCCTAGAACGTGGTTATATTTATCACTCATAGAGTGTGGTGATGTTTAGTACTCAAGGAATGAGGTGATGTTCATCACTCATTAAGCATGTTGATTTTTAGAACTCATAAATCATGGTGATGATTGTGGGTAGGGCAACCCCTCATAGTTTTGGTTTCTATGGTTGGAATGATTTTCTAGTATGCTCAAAGACACTACATCACTAGTGGAAATAGGTATGGTCAATATCGAGAGTCATTATTGTCCCTAGGATTGATAGTGGCTTTATTTATATTTCCATAGTTTATTTATTATTTATAATTGAGCGTATCATGTTCACATATCATAACTTTATTGGTTATTTATGGGACTACATTGGTGGTTTCCTACTGAGATATGTACCCACATCCTACTCAAGACACTATTTCACTTGGGTAACCGAGAAGCTCTAACTTAGTTGTAGGTTAGTCCAAGGAAAAGGCTCTATATATCATGATTTAGTAGGATAGCTTGAATGAGTCATGAGTCTAGGTTGAGGTATCTCTTGAGTGTGATAAGGGAATCATTTTATTTATAGTCTTTTATTTTATTTTGTATGTATATAATCAGCCTAGTGGTAGATTGGATCTGCATGCATGTATGATTACTTCAATTATTATAACATAAGTCTATTTTTATTTATTTATTCATACCCTAATGTTATGTTATGGACGATTCTTAGTTATTTTTATCTAGTATTTCACACTCTAATATGAGGGCATATCCTCCCCATAGTTCCACCTTAGACCCCTACTACTAGTTGAAAACCTCTAGTGTTTGGGGAGGCATGCTTAAGCTTCATTCAGTCTCTATTCTGGTTACTATTCATAGTGAACTGGGGTAGGGGTGTGACAATCTTATTAATGTTGAAATTTTTATTTTAATTATATAGGTCATTGTATGTTATGTTTGTTCTTACTATAATAATTCACAACATATTGGTTTTATTATTTGTTGCTTAAAGTTCATAAATTTTTTTAAAAAGTCTAATTGAACTATAGATTTTATTATATTCTTTTAGTTATTTAAACTTAAATTTTTATTTTTGTATATGTTTCACTAATTGATATATTAAAATAAATTACAAGGTAAAAATTTATCAATGATCATTTATTGAGAAGAAAGATAAAAAATTAAATATGTGAGGGAAAAAGTAAGAAACTTTTAAATTATTTACAACTTATTTTATCTTACATATATAATGAATATTAGTGTTGATTTTTTGTTTATAACCATAGTTTAGTCATCAACAAAGAGGTTTCAAATGTGTTTATTATGATTTAAGATTCATTTATGAGATTATCATGACAAAAATGATGATGGAATTTCACAAGGTTTTTTTAAGTATTTAGTGTTTTAAACTAATATTTTGTATTGTTAGTATCATAAATTTCATTGTTTTTATAGGTTTTTGATGATCCTATATCGTATAATAGTGATGAAATAAACCACCTTATAAGATTATTTACCAACATTTATTAGGTGTAATTAATTTTTAGACAAACATTTAAATGTTCCATGTATCTTAATTTTATTATGGTTAAAAATATATTGTTTCTTTGATGTTTTATCATTGTTTTCATGTCTGTAATTTTCTGTTTTTTGTATTGTAAATTAAAATAAAAATATAATTTAAAATATAATTCTTAAGTTTCAATGGCAGTTCTTTATAGAACTGATGCATAAAAATATTTTCCTCATTAGCTCCCCAATTAATTAATGTTGAAACCTCAATTGATATCATTTTATTAGTAGGTTTCAATATCAGTATAAAAAACCCAATATTAAAACATCATTTTAATACTAGATTAATCAATTTCTATTTTTAATAGACATGAAATATAAAAAATTGACTTTAAAACTCTTTTTTTAGTAGTGTTCCTGAGTCAAGTACAATTAATGGCCACATCATATGGTACAAATGGTAAGTAGTAGTTCACAACCACTTATTTTATCACTATTTCTTTTAAGTTAGTTCATTTTATTATTTAAATCCATGGCATGTATTATATATATAGATTTATCTTACAACAGACTTTTTCTTTAGTTATTTATATTTTGGTGATTTTATTTTATCTATATTCATCGAAATATGAATTTTAGCTACTTATATGATTTTAAGTAATTATTCTCAATTAGTAGATATACTAATGACATGAGATTTTTTCCCTTATTATGGTAAGACTTAAATGTATAATAATATTCATTAGAGACTAATATTACCCTTACATGTGTAATTTGAATAAAACTAAATGTCACAAATAATTACCCTAAATTTAAATCTAAAAGTAAAAATAAAGGATCTAGAAAAAAATGTACATATTTGAATTTATTTTAGATCTTTTATCCTGTATTTTATAGAAAAATGTCACACATAACTACCCAAGATTTGAATTCCTAGGTAAGAAATCAGGTTTCATTAATTTCTGTACATATACATGTGCATTGAAATTTATTATTCATTAAATTTGTGTAAAGGAATATAAAAAAAGTATGTGGTTGTGTAATCAAATCAACTCTCATTAGACATTCCATTATTATGCATATAGAGAATTTTTTCTCTCTATAATTTTGAATATGAGTTTCACTATATATTTATTTCAAAGAAAAAATCTCCTTTTTTATACAATTATGTAAATTTATTCATTACATAAAATTATAGAAATGGGTTTGTATGGTTTAGTTTCTAACTAAATATACATATCATTTTTCACTTATAAAAAATATTTATATTTATGTCTATATATTGTAAGTGTATACTAATTAATGTAATATTGCATATTTAATTAAATTTTTATATGTTTTAGTTAATAAAAATTTATGTTGGTCCCCTCGTGTCAACGAATTATTCCACTTTTTATTCACTATTCCCTTTAACTAGCCTTATTGTAACCCTTTCCTACTAGGGTACTCTAAATCATTGATTTTTTTTTATTTTTTTTCTTCATTTTATTTTATCCTATAATGGTGTACCTAATTATCCACCATAAAACATGATGAGTCTTATATAAATTTTTGAGTATTTTTAACATGAATTTCATCTGTGATTTTTTTTTGAATGAATATGGGACAAGATCTTTAACAACTATAAGGAAATATAATTCACTATAAGATTATCATGCAACATATTTTATAGATTCATTATGTGTGTGATTTTTTTAGAATAGAGATGATAAAAGAAAGTGTTTATTCAAAGTGTTTTTTTTTCAGGTTTGTATAAGGATGCATCATAAAAATACACTAGATACTTTAGAACATATATCTACTACGGCAGTTGGGAGACCTTTTTCCCTGCCACAATATTTTAAGTAATTATTCACCTAATTTTTCTTATCAAATTAATATCTTATAAAATTTTATTCCATTTCCTCTTAAGTTCCCTTCTCTGATTTGTTTTCAATGATTTTACTGCTTATACATTATAATATACCATTATTTTATTTTATTAATACATAATATGTAAATTATTATTTCTTTGTATGTAAAAATGATATTCATCATTTTTTATGGGAATCCCTTCTTTGAAATCATTTTATGCCATATAAAGACGTCAAAGATCTTGTATACTAGCTAATTTCAAACATAAAAACCCATAAATACATGATGAAATTTGATCTATTGAATTTAATATGATGATTAGTGTCTTCTAATTATTATTGTGATAATGATATTACTTTCCTCTTACAAGATACCTCATCAATATTATTATACAATATAAAAATCATTTAACAAACCCCATTAATTAGATAGATAACACAATATGATAGGTAGATCACCTCTAATGTAAAAACTTGACATTTAACCAAATGGAATAGATTCTTCCATAATGTATTCTTTATGTTTATATTTCTAATAAGTATAAAAAATATTCTCAATATTTAATTTTTCTAGGTCATTGGTGGAATCTATTGTCTTTTTTTATCACATTACATATCATTTATGTAAATATAACTAGAGAGATGCTTTCCTTTTTATTAAATTGGTGCCCTAGTTAGTAATGTCATAGAAACATTGGAATATAATGATTTTTTTCTACATTAAAAATATTTAATCACAGCTAATAGAGATTACTCATTATTTTTAATGTAGGTTTGGGCTTTTATGATAGGTCTGATTATGAGGAGTATGTGTTGTATTCATATAGAGATTTTCTGAGACTCAAATATCTCAATTGTATTGAAGTTAAACATTCATAAAATATAAATATTGGGCTGAATTAAACCATTTTTTCCATATATAATTTTATGCTTAATTTCGGAACACTCTCTTATCTTGTGATTATTGGAGACATGTTAACATCTATGACTTCTATACTAGTGGAAAAGTTATAGCTATATGTAGTTTTAAAAGTGGAATATATTTTCAATGGAGATAGATAAATTTCAATATAAATGCATTATGAGAATACTCCCAGTTTTCCTACATTTTGTTCATTTCAAAGGAGAAACCTTGATGTTGCTTTCCTACAGTGATGGAAATAAATAGTGAAAACAGATTTGATAGTTGTTTGTGTTATTTTATGTAACTTTCACCAAATAATTATATATATGATCATTATTCCATGAGATCTAGTCTTTTCATATGATCAACTCATATTGAGAGATACCCAATGATAGGCAAGTAGGTTTTTTCCAATGTTGAGATACTTATTTTAATGTCTCCTAAAGTTATCCCTCCAAAGTATGTGGTAGAGAATAACCATTCTAGTAGTACAAATTTTGGGTAAATTTTTGAAAATATTGATATGCTTTCAAATCTAACAAGAAGAAAGTTTCATATATGGATGAAATAGATATAATAATATGTTAGGTGACTCTTAAATAAAATATCTTACATCACATAGTATCTATTTGAAAATATTAATATAAAACATTTTATATAATTTATTTTATATAAAAAGTTCATTTATAGAACTATTTATATGTCTTACTCTATTTGACATTTTCTATTATAAACAGATTCTTATTATTTCTAGATAGTTTATTTTAAGGATTATTTATGCCACTTATTTAACTATTTTTATAATTTTTATTACATGTTTTTATATTTAAATTTAAAATAAATTTTATTTCGTAAATGTAAATAACATTTCTTTTTTTCATTAAAAATGTTCTTCATAAGTGATAAGTTAAGGTTCTAGGGCACAATAGAAGTTGTGTCAGGCATGTTCCCAATAATATTTTTCATCAAAATATTTGGATTTCTCTAAAGAAATATATGAAATCAACCTCGTAATCCCCATAGATAGGATCTTCACATATAAATTATAATTAATTTATAAATAATAATTACTTTATAGATAAATTATTCTTTCATTATTTATGATTCGGTAGACCTATTCTTTTCATATTGTCACTATTTCATAGTATCCAAAGTAAATCCCCTCTAGTAGTGATGTACACATGCTCTAAAACCATGAGATGTTGTTGTCTAATATTTGGGTGTTATCATGGCCAATCTAGATCACTTGGATTTTCCACTTTGATCGCTGGAAGGATTCCTTCTCCATGAATATTTCTTTATAGGTCTATTAATAACTTGAGAGGGAGAGCAATATTGGTGATAAATATTCTTTTATGCATTCTTGGGAGGATTCTATGAAGACATTATTGTGCAAAAAAATTATTATGCCTTGGAAAATAATATAACCAGGTACCTATAATCTAGGAAGGGATGGTAATTTTACATAGGTCCTTTGACCAACCATTTAATTCCCAGTGGACCCCATGTCTAAATAATAATAAATAATATTATTATTTACTTGAGATGTCATAAATTTGCCAATAAAATAAATATCATTTCTTAACTAAATATATTAGTATTTATTTAAATGATATTTAATATATCATTTCTATTTGAATCATTAACTTAGTCAAGTTTGTCCTCATAATATTTACCAGACTTGAATAATAAATATTATCTGTTGATAAATAAATGGCGAAATCAAATAAACTTGAATAATTACTAAATCAAAAATGGAAGTAATATTTATTCCATCTTGTTAAACTCAAATAGAATTTAATTGAGATTTTCAGATACACTTATTACATGACCCTCTAGGCTTCTCTCTTAGTGGCAGTGGACCGAACTTGTCTAAAGTCCAAATTTAGCATCTAACAACATGTTAAGGAACCCATATAGAGAGAAGTTAAATGTCACAATGAAAATATCCACATAATAATTCTCACTATTTAATATAATCCATTTATCTCAAAATCTATGATCAAGTAGGTTGGATACTTTATATTATCAACCTATATGCTCGATCACTCTTTCTTTGACTTTATAGAACTCAACTCATCAAAATAACACCATGGGAATAGACTTAATGTGACTGTTTAACTTCTATTAAAGGTCCTAAGATATTAAATTCTATTAATTTATAAGGGATAAATTCTTTCTCTCATTATTCATTAATCACATACCACTCATGGTACACCCAACATAACCTACATGGTCGTGAACATACGGCATCACCATTTTCATCAATACATCAAAAAATGTGACTCAAGATATGAATTAATAATAATATTTGATCCTAATTATCATTAAACATAATTAAATGTATATGAATATCCAATTACATGAAAATATGTTGAATTCCTACAGTTAAGTCATGTTCTCACACCCTCCTCTCTTGGAGATTTCCAATAGCAAACTTCATGAGAAGAAGTTCTAATGCCTTATAAACCTCCTACCCCTGATGGATAGTATTATCTATGTCTCATCAATTTATTTCATCCATCTATAGAACATATATTCAATAATATTGTCTTGTAAATTCATGGATCATATCATATCATGGAACTATTCTGTCCTTTCAATGTGAAAAGTACCCTATGAACATTATCACATTAATGGAATGCAAAATAACACACATTATGTGATACAGTTATTTATTAATATTCAAACACTATGAATATAAATGTAATAAAAGCACAAGGAAATTGGTTCTAGGTTACCGACTCCAACAAACCCCCACTTGCAATATACCCAACTATTAATGACCTTTAGTTTTCTAGCTATCACATGATGTTTATGCTTCTACTAAGATATGGTTTTAATAAAGGGTTAAACCATTTTTTCCTCCATGGATATTATTCCCATTATGAATTTTCGTCATTGATAAAAATTACTCAAGAGATGAAACTTATAAATTATGTGCTTTTTCCTTTGATAAGACATTGGATCCTTAAAAAGAGCCACCACTATAGTGTTATCACAGTAAACTATGATACGTTCTTGATTGGTTGGAACCACATCAAGATCTTGGAAAAATTTATGAATCCAAACTGCTTCCTTAACTACATTAAAAGCTACAATATACTTAGGATCTAGTGTAGAATTGGTTACAATAGGATTCTTTGAGCTATTACAACTTACAACTCCTCCGTTAAGACAAGATACATATCCTTCATGTGATTTCATATCATCCTAGTCTATCTAGATGCTAGAATATATATCCCCTGATTACTGGTTCCTTATCTCATCCATATAGTAGTAACATATGCTTATTATGCCTAAAATATTTTAGGATATCCTTAACAAGAGTTCAATGTTATTCTCCTAGATTATCTTAATATCTACCTACCATGTTCAAATTGTAGGTAATATCATGTCTAGTATAGAACATTACATACATAATGGATCCTATTATTGATGTGTATGGGATTTTTTTATCCTTTCTCTCTCCTATTGTGTCTGGTGACACATTTTCTTGGAGAGATGTATACCATGTGACACTGAAACCAATCCCCTCTTGGATTGTTTTATACTAAATCTATTCATTATCTAGTCAATATATATAGATTTAATTGGTTTAGAAATCCTTTTATATCTATGACACATGATCTTGATCCCTTAGATTTAGACTGCTTCACTTAATCCCTTCATGGAGAATCACTTTCTGAACCTTACCTTAACTTCCTATAAATGTGGTATTTCATTTTTGATGAGTAATATGTAATCAAAATATAATACTAATAAAATGACCATGATCCCACTAATTCATTTTTAGACACATAGCTCACATTTTTTCTTTATTAAAACAAATTCTTTTATAGATTCAAAAAACTAAATTTTCCATGAACTGGAATCTTTCTTTAATCCATAAATGGATCTCTGAAAATTTCATACCCTTTTGGAATCACCAAGATTCACAAACCACTTAGGTTGTTTCATAGATACATATTTCATGAGGTTTCCATTTAAGAAATTAGTTTTAACATCCATCTTCCAGATCTAATAGTCATGGTAATCTGTAATAGAAAATATAATGTTAATAGATTTAATAATGGAAACTGGAGAAAAGGATTCATCGTAGTCTATGCCTCAATGTTGTTTAAAAACTTTGTCCACTAGTTATACTTTATAAGTACTAATTTGACCAGCTATCTCTAATTTAATCTTGAATACCCATTTGAACCTAATGGTATTTATAGTGGAAAAATGAGAAATACCCACACATGGTTTTGATATATGTAATTTATCTCTAAATTCATGGATTTTTGCCACTTTACAACTTTTGATCCCTCTACTACCTTATTTTAGAAAAGATGATCATTATTGTCAACCAATGATGAGTCAACATCTTCTATTACTATAAAACCATATCTTATTGGTTCTCTAACTTCTCTTGTGCTTCTACATAGTACTTGTGTCTCTAGAGTAACCTCTTATTCAAAAGGGGTGGGTGGAACTTACTCTTATGAAGACTCATGTTTATCTTGAGAATCAACTTCATCAAATTCAATCTTTCTTCCACTATCCTTCTTTAGGATGTGTTCCCTATCAAGGAATATAGATTTCCTTTTAAGTATAAACTTTTTATTTGAGTCATCATATAATTAATGTCCCCCCATTTTCTTAGGGTAACATATAAAGATACACTTCATGCCCTGGAGTGTTAGTTTGTTGTTTGATCTTTCTTTAATGAACGTATCGCACCCCAATGCACATGTATGTGCCAATAAGTATTTTTATTCATACATTAGTTTCTATATAATTAAATTTGATACCTTCTTCACCTGATTTAGATTGTACATTGTAGTTTGTAATATATATCCCTAAAAGGGTAATGGAAGATTTGCATGCCTCATCATTAACCTCACCATGTCCAACAAGGTGTGGTTCCTCCTTTCACTAAAACCATTCCATTATGGTTTATAAGGATGAGTGATTTGGTATAAGATCTCACACTCCCATAAATAATCAAAGAACTCATAGTTAAGATATTCTCCACCTTGATATATTTAAAGCTTCTTTATCTTATTATCAATCTAATTCTCAACTTCATTCTTGAATTCCTTGAGTATATTAAAGGATTATAAATTATACCTGATTAAGTAAATGAATCTATACCTACTCAAATAATTAATAAAAGTAACAAATTATGAGTATCCACCTATATATTCTACTTGAAAAGGTGCACACACATCAGTGTGAACCAATTCTAGAAGATCTGTATCCCTTTTACCTTCATCAAATGATTTTTTTTATATGACCAAGTCGATGATTCCACAATTTGGTGTGATATGATTCATTAAAATTTGATTCATTATCTATTTCCAACACTTGGTTTTCATAATCCAATAAATAAATACCATTATTAAGATGTGATATACCATAGCATATGATATCTTTGTAACAATAGTATCTTTTATTTCCAAAATTATATAAAAATTCATCTAGATCTAAAGATGATATAGTAATAATGTTTTTAGTAATATTAATCACCTAATAATAGTTCTTTAAAACCAAAATCATCCCTATTGGAAATGTTAGGAGGTAGTATCCAATTTATAGAGCATCCATCCTTTGCTCGTTATCATTCCATAGATCCACCTCACCTATGTAAACCTTATATAATCTACTTGGTTCCAGTATTTTGATACAAATGTGATCACCACATTCAATATATAATATCCAAATTATAGATATGGAAAGTTTAAACTAGATAATGAACTCAAATGTAGCTTCCCCATGCCTATTGGTATATTTTCTCTTCTAGTGTCCCTTATTTACACATTTAAAACACACTACACATTATTCCAATGTCTGCCTTTAGATTTTCATCTTCTTAGAAGGGCAGTTCTTAGGAGACTTATACTTAGAGTGCGTATTAGGGTTATTTTCTTTTCCCTTCTTCTTATTCAGAATAAGGAATTTAGTTTTTTCATGCCTCGTTTCCTTATCTTCTTAATTAATTAAGGCGGTGAATTATGACAAATACCTCTCACTATAGATTATATTATAATTCATAATAAAACTAGAGAATTTAGGAGGAAGTTAAGAAAGCACTATATTAATGAAAAACTCATTTGAGAGCTTAAATCCCAAGATTCCCATGTGCTCTATGTAGTCAATCATCTAGAACACATGAGACCCAACCGGTGATCATTATCCAAGATTGTACATAAATAGTTCCTTGGATATCTCATGCCTCTCTTTCCTTTCCTTCTCTTGATATAAATCATGGATATGGGAAATCATGGTTTATGTATCTATTTCTTCGTGAAGCTTATGAAGATCACTACTCAAGGATGATAACATCAACCCTTAGACATCTATTTCGTCATACAAGTGTTTCAAATAGAGAGATATATATTTCTCACTTGTCTCTTCACCAGGAACCTAGTAAGAAGGAACTCAGACACATAAACCTTCCACTCTTGGTGTAGTACAATGCGTAAATGCATGTACTTTTCTTAGAAGTTACTATAGGTGGTAATGTTATCTTTATCAAGAATAGATCATAGTGATAATATCTTTGTTACCATTTTTTATAATAAATAAGACTATATTATTAGTACTTCCTTGATTACCAAATGTGTGACATAATAAATTTATTTATTAGTCTTCCACTATTTTAGTGAACCCCAAAAACCCTCACCATTGGATTTATAATATCTTATCAATTGGATATTTTAGTGTTAAGGATCCATATTTACCTTATAATAACCTATAAAGAGGCCTAACAAGATATTAAAATGTATTTAGGTAGGTTGGTAATGTCAACTTCATTAACTCACAGCTCCTAGATCCATTGAGTGGAATACCCGATCCTAAAACTCTAAGATTGGATTTCCTAAACACTTTCCTCTTAGTTTCACTAAGTCTCATAGAGATGATAAATAATTCAATCCAACTAAAAACTTAAATTAAAACTCTATGTTAATATAAATCACCCCAACGAAGGTTGGTCGGGCATTTTTAACTATTAGTTTTATTTTAATTCTAATAATGGAAGGCTGTAGTGATTTAATATTTTAGTTGAGGGATTTTTATCCTTATTCATAAATTTATTTATTTTATCTTATAACATGTTTGTTAATATAAATTTGATTTTACTTAAGTGATTAACCATGTCCAATAAAATATTTATTCATAATCTGATTTTATTTTATAACATCTTTCGTTCTTGTTAATTCATTTATTAAGTGATTGTGTAGTGTCCAAAAATATAAATAATTAACCAAGAAATTGGAAAAAAAAATAAAGTGGCATGATCATGAGATTTAACTAGAGGTTAGTTTATCAAGGGGATCATAAACTAACTCTGGCCTTAAGGGAAAACTCCTTAAACCCATATGGTTAGATCCACAACATTTCACTTATTCTCCTATGTATCTCCTTGGGTGGTTTTACCTTGGATATTAGAATCAAACCATATCCTTTCACTTGGGAGCTCCATCCTTGCATATGTTTTTACTCACACATAGGTGAGGGGGTCCAAAATATTAGATAAGGGGTACATAAAAGAAACTATGGTCATGCAAGCCCTTAAATAATAAGGTAGGGATGACTCACGAGCCATTATTTTAATTTAATAAAAATAATAATGAAAACCTATTAAATTAAATTGAATTAAATTAAATTCATGCATAGTTCAGTCAAGATCATGATCATCCACACATGCAATGAATATGAAAATGTAAACTAGCTGGTATTCATTTAAATTTTGTTATTAATTATTAAGATAAATCCCAGAATTAAATAATTATGTTATTAACCAATTAATTCATTATTATTTTCATAGTTCACCTGAACATTCCTAGAGAATCCATCTTTGTTAGTTTTAAACAAATAAATTCATTTAAATTTAATTAAGTGCATAACATGTACTTGGAGACAATATTGCATGTACTCATCTAAAGTACACATAATCTTGAATATTTATTATCATTTATTGTATAGATACATGGAATTTAACATATAAATCATGGCATATATTTATATAGCATTTTATTCCATATGTTAGGTTGAGTAGTCAATTTGGCATATAACACATGGAAATGTGTTAAATACCATGGTGCATACTATTTTAATTTCCATGTATTAATCAGAATTATTATGAAAAATATTCATGATGTTTATTTAATAATTAATATATAAATTAATTGGGAATTTAATATTTTGTAAACACCACCACATAGAACATACGCTAGCTATGAAATTTAGTTTAATGTTGTAATTAATTTTATTCTATATAAACGTGTAACAGCTATCTATGATGCAGGCCTAGGGACTCAACATGCATAACTTGTGAATTATTCTTAATGGATTTCTAGTGTCATGCCCAAACCTAGATTGCCTAAATAACCCCAAGTGAGGGATGCTACATGATCTTGGGTTCACCTCCACATATGCCAAATTCTACAAACTAGAAATTAGGGGAAAACCAAAATATGGGGAGACTATTCCCATAAGTAAGCTCGAGGGTTATGCTTGGATTCTATAGAAATTTAGGCATGAGTCGTCCATACAACAGACATCCCAAAACCTTGTAAACATAAATAGGGATCCAAGACACCTCTAGTGGTCTAGAATATAAAGTAAAAAAATCTACATAATTATATGATGCAAGAAAAAGATAACAGGAAGCAGTGGTCGGTATAATAGTTAAACAATTTAAAAGAATATTCTATACAAAACAATCCCTCATCTAACCCTAACTACCTAAACAATGAAATCTAACACCAATATCACCTAGTCTTTACATGATAGTTCAAGAACCCTAACTAAAATCAGTAAAATAACTCATTTCAAGGGAATATTTGGCTAGGCATTCTATGAAATCAAAGGAATGACTATAAAAATAGTAATGGGAACCATAGACCAATAATTATATCAAATAAAAATAAGTAATGGCCTAAGTCCAAACTCAAATACCTCATTCCAGGACCTAGACCTCCATAACTTATTAGAACGCATCACTTATCCAGCTCCAAGAAACTTATTCCTTGTGATAAAATAGAAAGGTCTTCCCATATAAAATGAATAAACACTAGGTACATGGTTAGGGGGTGAGTCCAACTACCTAGTAAGAATCCTCAATACCCATATATATTTAATACTATTATGATCAAGTGGATATTCATGTGGTATATTTAAATAAGTGAAATCGCATTTGTGAAACACACAAACCTAGAAACATGAAATGAAAAGAACAAACAAACATACATGTTGGGTTATCATGTCCAAACCAGGCCACCATGAACTCGGACCATACCTTCTTTAGCTTAATACCAAAATTCTATTATCTTGTGTCGCACATACCAACTCATACCTAAAGCTACAAGGTAGGGAATCACCCAAGTTCTAAACACCACCCAAAGGTATAGGGTATAGTCTCACATACAGTCATCACATGTTTTGGAACATGACACAATGTTATCGCATCCCGGGTCAATCCACATAAGGCCGTCTCACCTTGTAGTCATGTCTCGGGTTTGGCCACATAAGGACATCATTCCCCATTATCACATCTCAGGTTATTACATGCATGAACATCATCTCCCCATAATTAAATATCAGATAAATTCATTAAATACTATCATGTACCCCATGTCACATCTCTAGTTAGGTCACACGAGGCCATCATGCCTCATCACCCAACCATCATCAACATCCCAAGCCACCAACCAACGTACTTTTCCCTCAGGGGAATAACTAAGCCACGACATGCATGTACAACTTTCATTTGATATTAGAAGAAGAATTCTAATATGGACACACACATATATACAAAAATAAAATCCATAAAAATGAATTGAATTATCATGGGGATAGGCACACTTTCACAAGCATGCCATGTTAAAACAGATTTCCAGCAAGAAACCATCGTCAAACAAGGATACCAACATATGCAGTAGGGTATGAAAGAATACATGTAACTAAATTATTTTAAAAAAATCACATCAACCATACTATCATAAAGACACATCATAAGCACAATTCTCTAGTGGAATCTCGTGGCTTCTCCCCCCACCAACCCTTCAGGGTCGCACACATGAACCTTTTTCATTAGTCCATTTTCTTTACAATTGAATTAGTTCATTACTCACACATTATATCTCATTTTCGGGTCACCTTTAACCCCAGAGAGTCACAATGCATCTAACCATACCTATCCTACACTTTATTACCAATTAAGTACATCATAAGATATAAAAAATTACAAACAACATCATAAAATCAAGAAAAATACTAGTTGGTTACAAATAATACATACATATAGTATACATATTTTGAAAATAGGCATTTCCCACACTGATCAAATAGACCAAATCCATTTCCAACCAAACCCCATGAATTTTCCTTTAGAATAAAAAAATCCATTTACTATTTATTTTATAAAGGGAAACTCCTAGAATATTACATGCACAAGGCCCTTGTCCAAAATCCAAGAAATTTCCTAAGACTATTTGGAAATAAAATTTCAAAACCTATTTAGAAAACAAACATGTTTTCTTTTAAAGTCACATTTAGGTAAAACCACTTTTTAAAAGCATATTTTAATAGAAACCATTTCCTTTTAAATCCAACTCGCATCCCAATCTATTAGGTAAAACCACAAATTAAAATTAAACAATGTGTAAGTGAATAACATATTACTCACAAGAAAGGTATGCAACATGTAGATAGATGATTTAATGTTCACAAATAAACATAAAACCACCAAACACTAAGATACTTAATATGAAAAGGCCACCTACCTCAATCGGAATTTTGATAATTAGTCTAAGGTTTGTGTCAACCTCCACTTGGTCTATGACCAACTATCACACATATAAACATCAACAAATTAACTAATTTATCAATTAAATTAAAGACCAAAATTGGAATAAATGAGGTCAAACTCACTAGGTATTCCAATGATACCGAAACCAAAATAAATGGAGTGAAATTCACTCTCAACATACCTTTGAGACTAAACCTTGAAAAATCCATAAAATTAATACCTGAATTAAAGGACACTTTTACCCAAAAAATGTTTAAAACCCTAAATAAAATCACAATGTGAGTTACCTTATGATGAATGATGAATAATTTATTAAATTCATCCTTACGGGGCCTCCTCTAGGAGTTACATAAGAGATACCCTTGAAGAGGGATGATTTACCCATGATCTGATGAAATATCCCATCACAAAACCCTATGATCCAAACCCAAATCAACCAAAATTGAAGAGAATAATGAGGGAGAAGGGAGGAGAAGAGAAATAAGGCCTTACCCAAACTGATAACACTTGAAATCATCAATAGTGGGGCTAAAATTAGAGGATAATGAGGGGAGTTTTGGTGAGATATGGTGAGGGGGAGGAGAGTAGGACCTACCTCCTTGATGTAGTTGGGTCCTGTGACGTGATGGGGGGAGGAAACACTCCTCTCGGGTGAATACAGGTCATGCAAAGGAGAGTGTGAGGTGGGGAGAATAGGGGGTAGAAAGAAGAAGATTAGAATGAGAGAGTGCGAAAAAAGGGGGTCTAATTTCCCCTCTAAAAAATTTATTTTTATTATTTTTTTACTTCTCTTTTTTTAATAGGGCAATTAACATGGTCTTTGTACAAGTTTCTTAAATCATATGCTGAAAAAAAAATCACAACCCATAATGATTCCAGTCATTAAAAACTCTCCATCATAATGTTTATAATCCTCAAAAATCCATGTTAGTCATCCAGTTACAACTTCCAACTTATATTATCCATCAAGTTATGCTAGCTAGCCACATCTAGTCCCGATGTATCAAAAATGCTTCCACCGTACAACTCTAGACATCTAACCTAAATACACTAGCCTCCCCCAAAACTTCAGTTTTATCTTCAAAATACATAAACTATGTCATAAATTATACTAATGATATGGTCGCCACTTCACCACATCTAATCATACCCAACGCTCCAGTCAGTGCTCCTAGGATGACTTCCTCATAAATTCTCAACCTCACTCATCAGCACGTCACCACATCACCTCACATGTTGACCTAAATTATAGTTACATCATCACATCATCAAAACACCTACACTAAAGACCAGTCCCTACACTTTGTGTAATTCCTCAATTGGTTCATTAATCTACCACATTCACAACCTTACTGCAGCAACGATGGAAATGCACCATCAATATAACTCACTTTCAAATGAAATTGCCCCCATTTTGAAAATTGGGTTCATCTTCTCATATGGATACTTCCACCATCTCAACCTCTCTCCAAACAATTATATCGAACCTAATACCCCTGTAGTGTAATGGTAATAACTTCGTGAATAATGTGATGCTCTCAACCATAGGAATATCATTGTTACCACCCACTGAAGAATCCAATACCTTTTCTTTGAGGCATGTGTCATGTACATCACTGAATGGAACAACTAGATGTAGAATTCTCACTTATTCTCAAGTTACAACATGAAACACCAATATATACTCATTTATAGATGATTAGAAACATCATCATTAACCAAAAATTCTCTTGAATTTTGATATTGATTCTCTTGTGTATTCAACATGCCACTATTACCAAATAAAAAGATAACACTCACTCTTACCCATTTATTTCCAAAATATCGAATCATCAATGCTCAATTTTCCCTAAAAATCATGAATCATCAATACTCAATTCATCCCCAATGTTTATGGTTATCCCTACCACAAGGATATACTAATGAAACCAAATCCACCCAATAGTGCTCCCTATTATATGGTTTGCCTAAGAAAATACACCTCAAGATTTACAAGACATGGAACATCAAACATAAACATCTAACATTGATCCCTTCATAAGCAGATCCCACAATATATATGGAATATATTCCAAACATCTGAGTAGTTACTTAGACATTTCCATCCATATGCTAAAAGAAAAAAAATCTATACAGGAATCAGTTGCTTTATGGAAAAAATTCATGTAAACCAATCCACATCACACTTCCCTACCTCATTTGGTGGTCCTAAAGTAAACACACCACCCAATTCAGTCACTCAAAAACATACATTCTGAGTCACCCTATCCAAGCATCTAAAATCCAAATAGATTTTCTTATACAGTTATAGGTTATTTCTTCCAAAACCAATTTTCAAAACATTTTACACACACAAAAATTCACTAGTTTTAAAAGCACCCCTTAGAATCCATGGGTTTTCCATCAAAAACTAAAATCACCAAAACCATATCATTTATAGACTTATTTTTATGAAAACCAACCCTATTTACAATAATCATTTTGAAACTAATTTATAGAAAATTTCCAAAAACATTTTCCTTATACTTTTTAATCATCATAAATTCAAAAACCATTTTAAAATCACCAGCTCCATGAGACAATTTAGCAAAGATATATACGCACTCCTGCATGAATTATTATTCAAACAAAAGTTTCTCAAAAACCACCCTTTCCAAAAACCATTTCCCTATAGTGGACAAATAACAACATCACAAATAATCAATCAATCAAGCCCCTAACATCTATTATTAATCTAGCCACCACTTACAATACAAGCAATAGATCAATGATCATATCATAAGTTACTTTAATTAATAATGGATTTAAAAAAGGAAATATTGTCAACAGTACCACCCATAGATATGTGTATCATGATCATATCATTCCACTATCATGATGCATGAACAAATCACTGGATCTCAACTAAGCCCTATGACTCATTTAGAGTCACATCCATCCCATATAGGGATTCTCAGTCCAACCCAAAACCTCACTCATATAAGAGTACCTACTCCTAACACTGGACATCCCCTAAAAACTTGGGTTTCCACTAATCTTACATTGTTTATTCATGTACTCAATCTACCTCCCAATTCCTGATATCCTATCTCCATCACTAGTTGACACTATCCATCCTAAACACACTCTCTGATGCCACTTTTTAATATCCTAACCCAAATCGCCATAACAACACCTTAGTTGGGGATGCTAAATGACCTTATTCATGCCTTCCTATATTAAAAAGGCTAAAACTAGTGGTGAGGGGATTACATAATTATGGGGAGACTATTTCCTTAAGTAAGTGTGAGGTTTATTCCCAAATTCTACTAAAATTTCAGCATTACCCATTAATATGATGGACTTACTAAAAGCCTATAAACATAAATAGGGATCCAAGAGTTCCCATGTATTATAGAATAGAAATTATAAAAATCTATATACTTTATAATGCATAAAAAATATAACAAGAAATAGCATCTGGTATAACAGTTAAAAATTTAAAAGAACAATCTAAAAAACAAACCATCAGCTCACCCCAACTCTCCAAACAATGACATCCACCACCAGTATCACCTGGTCTTTACATGTATAGTTTTTCCACCAAGAACCATAATTTAAAGAATTAAAGGGACTCATTTAAAGGTAAAACTTGGCTAGACATTCTAATAAATCAAAGGAAACCCTATAAAAACCAATAAAGTGAACAACATGTTAGTAATGATACCAACTAGAAAGAAATAATTACCATATGACAAACTCACATACTCATGACAAGACCTCAGCCTCCATAACCTATCAAAATTCATCACATTTTTAGATCTAAGAAACTTTTTCCCTATTATAAAAAAAAGGTCTACCTGAAATAGATATTCCCTAAATCCTTGTATATATATGATATAAATATATATGTTATTAAAATTATTATGTTCATGCATGGTATATCATTTCGTGAAACTTAAATGATAATTTGTTATAATTTATTATTCTCCCATATTAGTTATCATTTATTATATCATTTCATGAGGTGAAATGTATGGGAGGTTAAATATTCATATGATGAATGTATACCAGCCAGAGAATCTATTTATCTATAATAACACATGAATAAATTCAGTTTCAATTAAGTATTATCCTTGATTACCTATATAATTGACTTCCATGAGATGGTGGTAGATATAGATGATTATCCTTCGTCAAAAATCCCTATACCCAATAGATTTATTTAATATTCCTACTTTTTGTATGAGGTACTAGTATACAATGAAGGTTGGTGGATCTCACTTGAATTTTGAGAGATTTAGGTGCAGCTCGTGGATACCTACATAGGTGGGATACTTTTTTTCCACTTAGTGATATCTCTAAAACTAATCAGGTGAAGGAGGTCAAGATTTGATGTAGTGGATCTTCAGTGTAAGGTGTGATATATTTACAATATCTTCTTCATTTCAATTTTATCATGTGTTTCATATTATATTGCATAGAGATATTTGGATTTGGTTTAACTACTTCTGCTTGATTAAACAAATGTTGTTTAATCTCTATCGAAACTTAATAATTGTATTGAATTGATCCATGTTTATGTTTTATGAATATTGTGATGAAATAAATAATTTAATCAAAAAATAGAGAAGTTCGATGATTTTTGGAAATTAGATTTCATGTAAAGGGTTTACCCTTACATAGTTGGGCTACATAATGGTAACCAAGACCTTACCCTTACACAGCTGAGATGTGTAAAGGTAACCATGTCTTTACCCTTACATGGGGTGGTTTGTGTAAGGATCGTTGAGTCATACCCTTATTTATATTGGTCTACATAAGGTTCACCTAGAATTACCCTTATATAAGTAATGAAACTCAAGGCTTACCTTTACGTGAAGTATTCACATAAAGGTGGTCAGAATAGTTACCCTTATTCAAATAGTTTTTGTAAAGGTAGTACATGAGGGTAATCAGGTTTTTCCTAAATCTGTATAAAGATAAAACATGATGTTTCCTAACACATTTTTTGTTATGTAAAGGTAATGGTGGGTTTTAAAGGTTTGTGTAAAGGTAACTGGTCACTTACCCTTATATAAGTTGTGACTTTGTAAAGGTGACCAATATAGTTTCCTTACACAATGGTGCCAAAATTCTATATAAAGTTAAAACTCAGTGTACCCTTACACAGTTCTGATTATATAAATTTAAGAGTTGACATACCTTTATACAACATCTCTAGAAATGGTTTACCATTACGCAGAGTGTATGTGTAAGGGTAGGTGATCTTACCTTTATATAGTAATGGGTTCCTGTATAAGGGTAAACTAAAATTTTTCTAAAAACATTTTTTTAACATATTAAATGGTTTTAATGATTTATAAAATGTTTATAAATCATTATAAAAGGTATTTTGATCTATTTTAATTTATAAAAGGTTAATAAATGAATTAATTATAAATTTTTAATGAAACATTATATTCCCAAATATTAATGGTAAATATTTAAATACCTATGAAAAAATATATGAAATGACTTATGATATAGAAATAAAATTACTTATTTATCAATCATGAATGATAATTTTTAAAGAGTTATAAATTATAAAATAAGACCAAAATATAAAAAAAATATTTAAATTATGAATTGTTTATAATTAATTATTTTGATTTCTTAAAAATAAAAGGGGCCTTGTTTGGATATTATTTAAACCACATCAAAAAGTGTTTTTATGATGGATATGATTAATGTTTAAATAATAATTGTGTATAAGATATTTTGATTATGTAAAATGTTTAGATAATATAAATTTGATTATAAATAATTTATAATTCATATAATATCATATATTTAAAATGGAAATGTCATATAATGTGTAATATAAAAGAGTTCATATTAAAATGATTATAAATGTTTTTTATTCAAAATTATAGAGCGTCCATAATGTTAAAGTTGAAATTGTAAAAGGGTCTATAGTTATCTTTTTTTAACAAGTTGGCGTCGAGGCCCCTTTTTATACCTTTTTAGAATGGTGAATGGGGTTGTATATCTATCACTCTCGGCTTACTCATGAGGATTACTCCATGCCTTTACATCAAGTGTTCATGTACCTTATGCATATGATTCATTTGAATATGTATGAATATATATGAATTCTATTTTTTTGTAACACAAACTTATGGGTTGTGTAAAGAGTTGCACATAAATATGGTTTGAACATATTGATTTACTGGAGGGAATAGGATTCCAAACTAAAATCACTTGAATAATGCATGCATAAAATTTAATAACAATATAAAATATAGTGAGATTAAAATATCCTTCAAATACTAAGTGTAATATTCCTTTCTAATTCAACACTTATCAAGACATCGATCATACAAATGGGTAGGTCATGTAAAATTTGGGTTCCCCTGGATTATCTTGTGTTTGTAAAGTAATGATAGGTGATATTGGGACATCCTTGGGTAGTTCATTCCAAAGTTGGGTTCCCATGGATTTTCATTTATTAGCTTTTTTTGTGCTTGTTTTAGGTTACACTAGCTAGGAGACCCTAATAGGATTTAGTTACCAAATGAATAGATTTGAGTTTATCCATATGATGGATTGGATGAAGGGTTGTCATCTTGACTATCCAAGATTTATATATGATATCATTGGGATGATGCCCTGCGTAAATAACTAAGTGGTGAGAGAAACTTCAAAGAGGACTCATTACTTAGTGAAATATGAATCTTATCCCACTAATGGATATGATGAATTTCATAAAGGGGAATAATTTTAGTGGGATCCCATTTAATAAAATTCCATATTATATGATTAATAATATATAATTAAATATTTTATAATACTTGATAATCATCTGATAAAATCTTCTATTGTAGATAATATCATAATAATCATCATAAAGATAAACTTCATAAGTAATCCTTGTAAGGATAATCATAATGTAAGGTAATACTAAAACTAGTAGCTTAATAAAAGTTATTAATTATAATTATATGTTTTTGAACTATTCCTTCCTCAGTAACCAAGTCTTGAAATTATTCAAAAAGTGAATCCAGATGCTTATGGAAGTATAGAGTGATTCATTTAAGGTTTCAAAGGCATTAGATGCAAAATAACCAAATTAATATTAGTCTCCACTCATGCAGTCAATATTATTGGGTATACCGATTTTAGTCTCATATAATCTATATGATTGGGTGTGTCAAATCATATTCAATATGATTTAATATTTCAAATGACTTGGTGAAATTAAAAGTTCCTTAAAACTTTAATGGTTATAGAAATAAATTCTATTATTCTGACATATATATAATATCAAATATATGGTTTAAATGTGTTGTAAATAAACAAAAGGTGAGAAATATAAAAGGAATTGAAGTTTGGAGCTAAAATATTGGTTACAAGTAACGGAGAAAAGGATTTGCTTCGTTGATAACTTAGATGATTAAATCTTGGATGAACTTGTTATAAGAGGTGTATTATCTCATTTTTCTCTTATGAAGATCATGGAAACAATTTTTTTTTAATAAAATGATGTGAGGTATTTTTATACACATATTTATGATTTGTTTAATTCTATAACATGTTTTAAGGGGAGACTTTAAATAGATTTTTCTGGTTAGGTAATTTATTCTATTGTCATCTATGGAAATGTTTTGACAATATGATTAAAATCAAATAATTTTTTCCCAATATTCTCAAAGTTTTGGGAATATAAATATGAACTAGGTATATGATTCCTAGGTTCTAAAGTACTATATAGACATTAAAAGTGGGTAAAAGTTTAAACTGGAAGAATAAAATTTGGTTTAATAAGTTCAATAATGTTTCTTTAAGAAGTCAATCAAGGCCATTGAAACATAGAGTAATTAGGAAATAAAAGTTATAATTAAATATTATTGGATTATCCATGATATACCTAAAGGATTTTTTGAAACTCCATGTAATTTCCATATTAGGTTTGGATGTTATAAAATTTAATTCTTCAATTTTGAAGTGTATATGATACTGAATGTATATTTTTTAAAGTATTGTAAATATATAGGAGTTGATAATCAAAGGAAGAATTGATTGTGATTGTATTTTATATTCCTAAGATATAGTAAATAGTTAATATATAAAGGATTTGAATGTAAAGGTTTTTATTAATCTCAAATGTATTGAATTAAAATATGTGTATCTTTATCTCATTTCCCTTATGTGATGAGATAAGTTGTTTGATCGCAAATATTTGTTTTGAATAAGTATGATATGATTAATTGTATACACATGGTTTATGATTAATTAATTTCTATAACATGTTTTAGGAAGAATATATAGATAAAATTATTTTATCCAGGATAAAATGCTTATCAAAGTATTTGTTAAAATATGTGGTAATATGTTCTCACCACCCATTGGTGGTATATTTTAATAAAATTTTATTTTCAAAAAGGAAAGGTTCCAAAAATATAGAATACCATATATGATATTGAAATAATATTTTATTTTTTAAATATTCCTACTAAAATGAAATAAATGTTACTTCCTAACACAAAAGGGTTTTTGCATCTTAGAAATATATTCTGAAAAGAATATAATGTATAAGAGACTAGTGGGAGTATGTTTGGACTTAGAGAAGTTAATATTTAACAAATAAAGTTTTTTCACTCAATATCCTAAAAGAGTTTAGAATATGTGATGCTAAATAAAAGTGTAAAGAGTTTCATTTAGTTATTGTGAAAATTTAAAGACACTATTTCTTGAAGGATTCTACCAGTCAAAATAAAAATTGAATTACAATTGACATCATAAATAAATTTAGGTCATAAATGTAAAGGGTTACATTAGTTACCATAACAAAGTGTTATCACTTTATCCTAAAAGAACTTAGGAGAATCGATAAACAATAATGTAAGTAGTTATATTATTTCAAGGAAAAGTTTTATGGAATAGGATTCTAAGGATGATGATGATGAACTTAGAAAAAGTTCTAGGTAGGAAACAACAGTTGACATCATAACATTTAATGTTCTTAAGTTAATAATTTTGAATGTGTTTGAAGAGTTGAACAATTAGGTATATGATTCCTAAGTATCACAATTATTTAAACTAACATACTTCATATATGTTTCTCACTAAAGAGTTTAGTTTGAGGGTTTTATCATATGGTCACATAGAGATGTAATGTGGTCACATAGATATGTGACATGGATTACATATGATGTAATGAGTTAATAAAACCCAGAAAGTGAAACTAATATAAGGATGATTTGTCATTTTATCATACATGATATGACAAATGTGTGCTTATGTTAGTATTCTTAAAGAGTTTAATAATATTGAAATGTATCGTATTAAAATAAAACCTCCATTTTATCATCTATTCATGTTGGATACATAAATGTATATATATATATATATATACATTTCATGAAGTGTGATGATTATTAAACTCTCAAAGTATGACTTTGAGTTTATCATAGACTAATATAGGTTATGATGAAATGTTAAGGTTAGTGCAAGTACGATTATTGTATAGAGATACAGAATATGCTCATGAGGTACAAAAAAAGAATAAGATATTATTTGTGTGTGTTGGATGATGTATTAAGTATATCACAGAGTGTCATATATAGATGTATTTGGTATACTAGGGGGTGCATGGATCATATTTGAGTCCCCACTACCTGGGTATGGAAATATACCTAGCATGATGATCATTATACTTTGATACCTTACTTCACAAGTCTACATATTGACTTAACCAATATTAGGGTGTTTGGGTATGTTTATGATCATGTCATTGGTTGGAGCTTAAATGAGATGGGGTTTTCCCTCTTTTGTGATGAGTATGACAATTGGTCCCTAGATTAAGGAAGACTATTGGAATGTGCGACCGCACCTCGATATTATATATCTATCTGGGTAAGGGACATGTGATGTGTTTATCTATAAGAATCAATGACATGTGATGTATTCATTGATCATATCAGTCTACACTTAGATAATTGAGAATGGATGAGTTGGCTATATGGGATTTACATGCTCTGTTTCATGGGTCACTCAATCTCTTAAAAAAAGGGAAAATATGAGAATGCATGTTTTCGTATGATGTAGACCGGTGGGAACACATATGGAGATACATGTGTTTGATTAATATCATACCAAGTCCCTTTATATATTGAGTAGCATTGATGCTTTTATAGAGGTCTCTCTTTGATTACACTCATGGATCCAGAGATTTGTATTTGTTGTCAATGTTATAAAGGTCGGAAGGGTCACACTTTTTTCTTGAATGAATGGGGATTGAGTTTGACTCATAGAGTGACACTCAAAGTATTTTAGAGTTAATAAAAAAGTGTTTTGGATGGGTGTTCACAAGGTATTTCATATTATGTGATACAAGGTGAAGTCAATGACATCTTTACAAAAGAGTTTTGGAAGATATCAAAAAGGGGTTTTGGATATGGTTTCACAAGTTATTTTATATGATAAAATATAAGGTGAAATGGAATAAATTCTATCATACCTCGGTATAAATGGGAGATTAAAAGAGATATGTCATAAATCCTTATATACATATGATATATATATATATATATATATATATATATATTGCATGAAAATTATGATTTTCACACATGGTATATAATTCCATTCAACTTAAATGATAAAATATTTTCATTTATTATTCTCTCATATGAGATATAATTTATTATCTAATTTCATGAGATGAAACATATGGGAGGTGATATATTCATATAATGAATTTATACTGGTTGAAGAATTTATTCATGTATAATAATGCATGAATAAATGAAATTATAATTAAGGATCTTCTTTGATTTCCTATATAATGGATTTTCATGTGATGGTAGTAGATATAGATGATTATCCTTAGTTAAACCTCACTATACCCAATATATTTCCTTCATCTTCCTACTTTTCATACGAGGTACTAGCATACAATCGAGTTTGGTAGATCTCACTAAAACATTGATAGATTTAGTTGTAGCTCATGGATACCTATTGAGGTGGGATTCTTTTGTTTTCCACTTAGTTATCTCTCTCAAACTCATCAGATAAAGGAGATCAATATTTGATGTATCAGTTATTCTATATAGGGTACTCCAAATTTATAGCATCTTATTCATTTCAATTTTATCACATTTTTCATATTATCTTGTATGGAGATCCTCATATTTGGTTTAATAAATTTCTCTTGATTAATTTTTTTTATTAATCTCCATCAAAACATAACATTTACCATGTATAAAGAATTGAAACTATGTACAAGGGCATGGGGGTGTGTCCAATGACCTAGTAGGAATCCTCAATTCCCATACATATTGAGTTTCATTATGATCAAGTGGATGTGCATGAAGTATACATAAATAAATGTATTTGTGTTTGTGCAAGGCCCCCATATGAAAAAATAAAACTAAAATAACAAAAAAAATATACATGTTACGTCATCATGTTCTAACTAGGACACCACAAACCCCAACCATACCTACTTCGGCTTAATTCTATAATTCCATCATCATGTTTCAAATGTACCAACCCATACCTAAAGTTGTAGAGTAGGGTTACACCCAAGTTCCAACCACCACCCAAAGGTATAGGTTATGGTCTCATGTTTAATCACCACACGCTTAATAAAAGGCCACAATATTATCACATATTCGGTCAAGATACACAAGGTAATCACACCCTGTAGTCAGGTCTCAGGTCAGGCCGCACGAGGCCATCATTCCCCATCATCACATATTGGGTCAAGTCATGAAATACCATAATGTCCCCACCATTTCATCTCTGTTCAAGTCATGTAATACCATCATGTCCCTTAAGTTACATATTGGGTTAGGCCACACAAGTCCATAATGCCTCATTATCAGTATCAGCACAACCATCATCATCATCATAAGGTATATTCATACCTACTTTCCACTCAAGGGACTAACTGATCCATGTTAGGTCCACATATCATTTGATACCAAAATTAGAATTCCAATAGGGTCACACACATATATACATAAATAAAAGACATGATAAGAATAGAATTATCATGGTGCTAGACACACATGTACATTCATGTCATGTAAAAGCAATTTTCCCATAGGAATCCATCACTGAACATGGATACCAACATTTGTAGTAAGGTACGCAAGCATACATGCAACCAAATAATTTTATGACAGCACATCAACCATACTAGACCATCGACACATTTTAAGCATAATTCTCTAGGGGTAACCCAGAGATTCTCCCCCACCAACCCCTTAGTGTCACAAACATGAACCTTATTCATTACTCCATTTCCTTCATAATTGAAGAAGTTCATTACCCACACATGATATCTTAGGTCACATTTAACCCTATAGGGTCATAATTCATATACCCATACCTATCCCACACTTTAGTACCATGGAAGTACATTATTAGAGAGAACACATTTTAAGAAATATCATACAATTAATCCATACACTGGGTGATCACAAAAAATACATACATCTAGTATACAAGCTTTTGAAAACAGGCATTTACCACGCTGGGCAAATGGACTAAAACCATTTTCAACTAAGCCCCAAGGGTTTTCCTTTATAATCAAAAAATAATAATTTATCATTTATTTTATAAAGGGAATATCCTATTGTGTTACATACACAACACCCTTGGCCAAAATATAAGCAATTTCCTAAGATCATTTTGAAATATCGTTTCAAAAACTTCTTGGAAAACAAACAGTTTTCATTTTAATGTATCATTCGAGAAAAAAACACCTTTTAACACAATATTTTAAAAGAAACAATTTCCTTTTAAATACAAACCACATCCTAATTTATTAGGTAAAACCACAAAAAAAAATCAAACAAAATGAAATTTTATAACATATTACTCACAATAAAGCTCATACAATATGCAGACAGATAATTTAATGTTCACAAAATAAAAATAAAATCACTAAAGACCTAGAGAATCATTATGAAAATGACACCTAGCTCAATTAGAATTTAAAAAATTAGTCTAAGGCTTGTTTCAGCCTCCACCGATTCCATGACCAAATCTCACACACATATCCATTAACAAATTAATTAATTAAACAATTTAAATTATAACCCAAATTGGAATAACTGATACAAAATTCACCAGGAAGTCCTACAAGATTGAAACCAAAATCAATGGTGTATAGTACACCCTAGGTACACCCTTGATCCTAAGTCACACAAAATACATTAAATTAATACCCAAATTGAAGGTTAATTTTACCCAAAAATTGTTATAAACTCTAAATAAAATCATGCATCAAGTTACCTCGTGATAAAATAAGAACAATGACTTGAATAAATTCTCATGGCACCTCCTTCATGATCTATGCATGAAATCCCGTTGAATTGGGATTATTTTTCCATGATCTAGTAAAATTTTCCATCACAAAACCCTATATTTAAACCCAAATCAACCAAAAATGAAGAAAAAGATGAGGAATAAGGGAGGATATGGGGAATAAGGCATTACCCAAACTGATTTCACTTGAAATCATCAAGAGCTGGCCACCCCTACTGTCGTCGCGGCTCGATGTCGCGACTTCCCTTCATGGCGTGCGATGGCGTGCCACCCACTGCCAACATGGTCGGTTGATGCCAGCCACTATTGTCACCAACCAACACCACTCTTCAGCGCCATCACGTCAGTGTCGTGCCAATGGATCTTTCGCGGGCCACCGAGTAAGCTCTGGTGGTCCATTTTCCCTTCCGAACGTGCCTATGGGCCTCCCGAGTTGCTTTCGTCACTGCATGGATTTTGGATTCGAATAGTCATTGAGTTCAAACTTCGCCCACGAAGGACGTGACAAAACTAAAGTGGTGGAGGTTTTGGGCCTTGTTCGTTTGGCTCGCGCCCTCTGCGTTAGCATCATAACAAGTGGGTAGCAATTAATTCATCATAGATAAACTATAACCCATTAAATACTTCCATGATTCGTCATTATTTTCAAGAATGAGTAAAATAAACAATTCACTTGAATTTAAACAAAAACCCCTACCTCAGAATCAGAGGTGACGTTTCAGTTGTGGAAGAAGAATCCATGCTTGAAGAAGCCGCCAGTGTTCATTGATCCTAGATTGATTCCTCCAACGACATTGTTCGATCCTGTGTTCTTCATTCGTGGAATATGTCGTGGTACTTCACCATAGGTTCCTCACTATCGTTTCAAAAACCCAAACCTAATACTCATTTAAATAGAGGGGAAAAGTTGATTAACCTCAACGAGATATTAATGAGGTTCATAAATGAATGAACCTCTTAATCTCTCAACGGTGTTGTTAAAAAATAAAGAGTTAAGCCATTAAATGGATTGATAACTCAGTGGTCCTTCCACCACCACACAACCATTGGTAAAATAATAAAATAAAAAATTTATGTCATTTTATTATTCTTTAAAAAGTCTGAAAACTAACTTTTTCTCCTAACCGACTGCGGTCGAAGTTAAGCCTCCCTTAAGTGAATCCTGGCACTATAGATTCAACGGTGCCCTCAGATTTTTAATCCAAGAACCAGTTCAAAAGATAGAAAATGCCACCTGTGTGTTTACTGAATGTACCTTAAAAAAGTACAAAAATCCATTCCAGGCACACCGGGCCTCGGAATCAAGCGCCGTCAATTTTCACAGACTCATAATAATCCCAAATAATTTAAAAAAATTATGGAATTTATAGGTCTTTACATTCTCCACACCTTATGGATTTTCATCCCTAAAAGCTATAACAAAACTAGGGGAACAAATGGGGGTATTGAGCATGTATCTGAGCCTACCAATCCCATTTACTCTCATGGAGGTTCCCATGCTACCAACAAACTCACACTAGAGGAATTGATCACCCACGAAAGACCCTCTCTTTTCGATCCTCTATCTATACCGGGAACTCTGCAAACATCACCCCATTTTCGATGTCCAGCTCACCCCAGTCGATAACATGCGATGGATCATGCACGTACCTCCTCATCTATGACACATGGGAAACATTGTTCACCTGATGCATCTATGGGGGTAGAGCTAGACGATACGCCACCTCGCCTACTCTGTTGAGGATCTAGAAAGGTCCGATGAACCTTGGAGATAGTTTTCCGCCTTGGCCAAACCTCTGTAATCCTTTTTGAGGTGAGGCCCATAGGAAGACATGGTCTCCCTCCTCAAACTCCAAGGGTCTATGTCTCCAATCGGCATGAGACTTATGCCAGATCTGTGCAGTCTTCATCCTCTCCTAGATGATCTGCACCTTCTCCGTGGTAGCCTGTACCAACTCTGGACCCATAAGTGGTAACTCCCCTGGGTCTTTCCAACATAGTTGTGACCTGAATGGTCACCCATATAGGGCCTCAAATGGTTCCATGCTAATGTTGGAGTGATAGTTTTTGTTTGTATTCGAACTCCACCAGTGGCAGGTGGTCCTCCCAACTACAGCCAAAATCAAGGACTCAAGCATGAAGCGTGTCCTCGAGTGTATGTATGGTCGGCTCCGTCTATCCATATTTCTGAGGATGAAAGGTGGTGATCGAGCTTAGCTGAGTCCCAAAAACCTCTTGTAATCCCTTACACATGTGGGATGTAAATTGAGCGTTTTTATCTGAGATGATCGCCGATGGCACCCCGTGAAGTCATACAATCTCCTGAATGTAGAGGCATTCCAAGCTCTCTACTAATCCCTACTCTTAGATGGGTAGGAAGTGGTTCGACTTGGTGGGTCGGTCAATGATCACCCAAATGGAATTGTGGCCCCTAGACATATGCGGTAGCCTCGTCATGAAGTAGATGGATATACCACCCTACTTCTACTATGGTACCTCAAGTGGTTGAGCTAA
This sequence comes from Viscum album, assembly GCA_963277665.1. Lineage (NCBI taxonomy): Eukaryota > Viridiplantae > Streptophyta > Magnoliopsida > Santalales > Viscaceae > Viscum > Viscum album. Next base: position 1,529,960,878 of record OY728163.1, on the reverse strand, counting down.
TCCCACTGGTACCTGATGCTCGGCCTTCACTTGCTGATAAGCGAGGCATCGTGAAACAAACTTCGCCACTGCTTTCTTAATCCCTGGCCACTAGTACTGACGTTAGAGGTCCTAGTACATCTTCTCCACTCTAGGATTTACCACCAAAGGGGATTTATGGAACTCCCTCAACACCTCCTCCCACAGTGTCATTGGTACCATAGTGCGTCCTCTAAAGAGGATGACATGCTCCCCACCTTTAGAAAATCCATCAAGAGCATGTCCTGAGGATATATGAGAACTTCGGGACTCACAGTCTACATCCCCAAGTTGTGCCTCCCTGAATCTAGGAAGGAGTGGGCGAGTAAGTATTAAAGACTATAGGTAAGATTCTCTATCAATATCCATGAAGGATAACTATAACGCGGCTAGCTACTCTATCACCTTACTCAGCAATTGTAGACCAGACCTCCTGCTGAGTGTGTCTGCTACTACGTTCCCTTTCCAAGGAGTTTAGACTATCTCAAAGTTTTATTCCTGGAGGAAATCTAGCCACTATCGATGTCTCGGGTTCAGGTCCTTCTATGAGAAGATATACCTAAGACTCTTGTGATCAGAATAGACTGTAAAACGTTCGCCCATAAAGTAGTGCTGCCACATCTTTAGCACAAATACCATTGTTTCTAACTCCAGGTCATGGGTAGTGTAGTTATTCTCGTGTTGTATCAACTATCATGAGCCTTAGGCGATCACCACTCGCTCCTACATCAGGAAACAACCCAGACCGGTCCCTGATGTGTCGCAGTAGACTACATACCCAACGCCCTCTTCTGGTATCCTCAAAATGGGGGCACTCGTCAGTCTCTGCCTCAGCTCTTGAAAACTTTGTTGGCATATCTCTGTCCACACAATGGGTTGTCCCTTCTTTGTCAAAGCTTAAAATGGTGTCGCAACTCTGGAAAATTTGGGTATGAATCTCTGGTAGTACTTAACCAATCTCAGGATACTATGAACCTCGGTCACACTCTTGGGTGGCTCCCAATAAAGCACTACCTCTATCTTTGTTAGATCCACTACAACTCCATCCTCCGAAATAAAGTTCCCCAGGAAGTGGACTTCCTGTATCTAGAACTCGCACTTCGAGAGCTTACCATAAAACGGGTACTGTCAGAGTGTATCCAGAACTATCTACAGGTGTGTGGAATTCTCCTCCTCTGACGCTGATTATATCAAGATGTCGTCAATGGAAACCACCATGAAGTGATCGAGGTAAGGCTAGAAGATCATGTTCATAAACCCCATGAACACTGTCAGAGCATTGTTCATGGCGAAGGGCATTACCAAGAACTCATAGTGTTCATACCGACATCTGAAGGTTGTCTTCAGTACGTCCTTGTCATATACCCTAAGCTGATGATAACCTAATTAGAGGTATATCTTTGAAAACCATCAAGCTACCTTCAACTGGTCGAAAATATCATCAATCCTTGAGATTGGATACTTGTTCTTCATGGTCACCTGGTTGAGGCGCTGATATTCCAGGAAAAGCCTCAGACTCTCATCTTCCTTCTTGGCAAACAAAATTAGGGATGCCCATGGAGAAACATTGGGCCTAATGAACCCCTTCCTCTACAAGTCCTCTAATTGTACCCAAAACTCACGAAGCTCTGTGGGAGCCATCCGATATGCTGGTGTAGATATCGGTGTCATCTTGGGGTATAGGTCGATGTATAATTCTACCTCTCTGCGAGGAGGTAGTCCTGGAACATCATTAGGAAAGACATCAGTATATTATTCCACCACTATAGGATAACTCAAACTCATCACATCAAATAGTCTGAGGGTAAGGCTAGCCAACTAATGAGTGATCGGTTTCACCCTCCTCCAAGTAAGTCCATCATGTGAGAAAAAGGTTCCCTTATTTATAGTGAAGGAAAACCTGGTTGCAACCTCGCTGACACACTACACTTTGCGCCTAAAACATTCAATCTGAGCATGGATTGTGGATAACCAGTCCATACCCAAGATGACATCGTAAGGCCTAAACGTCGCTACTAGGAGATCCCATCCAAATATCTCACCTCCTAGAGTAATCTAACACTACCAGCACTAGTGTGTAATCTTCTAATCCTCTCCCGTAGGAGTCTCTAATCACAAGGATCGAGACAATAGCTCTACCGGAATCTCTGAGATCCGAACGAGAGTCATGGAAATGAAAGAGTGACTGGCACCTATGTCTATAAGTACTATAGCTAGGTTGGATTAGACACAGATCATACCTCGAATCATCTCTTGAGCACCTTGGTCATAGGCCGCAGCTGCCTAAAGTTGTGCGCGTCTATGTCCGCCTACTCCCTATGGTCGGGGTGGACCACTTGGAGGTGGTGGCGGTAGAACCTCAAATCGTCACCCACCACCTACTACACGACCTGCTCCTCTTCCATGTTTATCGCCCTATGGACCTCCTCACTCGAATCTCTACCTCTGCCTCGACGGTCCCTCAACCATATGCTGATCGTCTGTACGGCGGGTTGGACAGTCACGAGCCATGTGACCCTACCCACCACATTTGAAGCATATTCTGCTCCTCTACTGTCCTATTTTCCCTTGTGATCTTCACACCTCCAACCCTACGTCATCGGGTCATCCTCCGAAAGGTCTAGCCCACTTGGACCTCTGTGTCATCTGCCTACTTCCAACTGCATAAGACTTGGCTACCTGTCGTCTAATGGTGGCTCTCACCGTCAGTGTATACTCAGCTAAGAATCTATCCACCAATAATTCTCACTCGAGTACTCCATCCTGCGTCGGTATATTGAGCGATATCATCGATGCTCTGATCTTCTGTCGGAGACCCTGCTCAAAGGTATGGGGAATAAAGAATGGGTCACATACCATGTTGGTGGAGTAGCGTAAGAGGTTGGTGAATATTGCTAAGTACTGGGATACTGCCAGGATTCCCTACTGTAAGTGTAGGAGATCCAAAATACGCATAGAGCGTAGTGTCACTAGAACAAAATCCGCCCTGAAGAGGCTCTAGAAGTCCATCCAGGTGAGGGTCTCCTCATCATGTAACTAGAGCCTCAGGATCCACCATCTTCATGTTGTTCCCTAGAAGAGGCTAGCATCTAGGATCACCATCTTCTCTACTGGTGTCCCAACTAGGCAAAAAACCTGTTCCATAGCCTCCATCTAGTCCTCAGCTTCCTGGGGATCTTTCTCGCCTAGAAACCTCTAAGTACTCTGTCTCTAGAACTCATGCAACATGCTCGGTCGGCGTGCACCATCCGCTAGTGAGGTCAGTGGAAACTGCTACCCAATAGGTGGTGGTGCTACTGGTGCACCACTTGAAGGTGATATTGTCATAAGAAGGCCCTACACCAAAGCCTCATTGCTCGGTGTTCCGTCATCGTGAACTCTCTATAGATTTCTGGTTGTTTGTCTACATAGAGGCATCCTGAAATGAAACAGTTGTTCCATGGTTAATAATTTATACCTGGTGAGTTGAATCAAAATACATTAAAAGTAAAACATTTCCAAAACACATGCAATCAATGTTTTCATGCACTGAGTCAGAAATTAGAATTCAGGGTTCTGGGGTATGGATACGTCGGACGCCACACCAACACTGGACTCCTTGAACTGAAAACCACACTCAAAACACTTAACACTATTTCTTCATTGGAAAGATTAGAGTCCTGGTTCTTTAGTAGAACCGACTCCTCTGATACCACTTTGTCATGACCCGTCCCCCAGGGCCTGTGTCGTGACTACCCCAAGACCACCTTCCATAGGCTAGGGGTTTGCGACTAGCACCGGAAAGGTGTATCCGTAAAATGGGAAGGAATTTCCTTTAAACCTATACAAAAACACAGTCCAAGAACACAACAAGATGCAACCATGAAGTAAAACTACATTAGTAAAAGTGTGTACTGAAAGAAAAGGGTCCGGAATACAAGCCCAACTGATGATACAATACAATAGAAAATAGAAAATAGATCTTGATATCATCCACCACGGATCCTACCTGAAGGGTAGGTATATCTCATCTCCACGGCTCTCCATGTTAACCAATCACCTCCGTGTACCGCCTGGTCCTGGCTTCTAAAGTCTCAGCCGAGCTGTTTTTCATCTACATAAGACACAACAAGGTACAGGTGAAGCCTGTGCAGGGGTGAGTATAACAATACTCGGTAGGGTCCCTGAGACCCTCTAAGGTCTCTTAGAATTCTACAAAGTAAAACTAAAAAGCATGATCTTAGTCACAAAGCACAAAGAAAAATACTCAACTCAAGCTAGGTATACAACTCAGAGTTCGGGAATAAAGATGATTAGTCTTAAGATATATCATTTTATTCCATTATAAATTTTCCACAACTGAACCATGAAGGATTTGTTCTATTCATTATCCACATAGGGTTATATGTCACTGATCCATGGCATGATTCTCTAAGGTTGGTCCTCTTCGGGTCGTGCACTTCTGATCGACACAAGGTCGCTAGAATGCTGATCCACACATGGTCTCTATGATTCTGATCCACATAGGGTCGCTAGAATGTTGATCCACACAGGGTTCTATGATGTTGATCCACACAGGGTCTCAATGATGGTGATCTATACATGGTTTCTATGATGTTGATCCACACATGTTTTCTATGATGTTGATCAAGACAGGGTCGCTCTTTAATTGACAGCCAGCCACAGGATTCCCCGCACCCGATGCGCTTTAGTTCCTTAGTATCTTCTTCTCAAGATATTGATTGTGATTCAACTTCCACAATGTTAGAAAAAGGAGTAACCCAAAGGACCACCTGTCATAAGGGTTTTAACGCGATAGATGGAATGTTAATCGGACGCTCGGTCTGTGAGTTATAGGCATAATAGTGCTGAGGGCCCAGTTGGATTCGGGTTCAATCCAACTCGTACATACTCCAACTTTCTCTAAAACTTAGGTGGAGTATCTCAAAATTACTTTCTCATTCCAAGGATTCCAGTGTCGTAGATGGTTTGTCAAATGGACATCTGGTTTGCGAGATACGTCCTTTTAAGCGTAACTGGGCCGAAAAGGTTTCAGGTCTGGTCCGACCTGGTCGGACCGACCCGGCCCAGATCGAACTGGATGGGCCGGCCTGAGAGGGCTAGGCTGTGGATCGGCCCAGCCCACCTCTACTGAGAGTGGCCCGCTGGGCGACCTAGTCCGATGGCTGGCGCGGTCCATCAGCTGGGCGATCGCGTGGCCCACGGGCTTCTGCTGAAAACTTACAACAAAATCAAGTTTTAAATTTTAAAAAAAAATATTATATATTATATGGAAAACTCGACACCCAACCTCCCCAATTGAAATCCCCATTTTGATTTTTTTCTCACACACATAACCACTTCCAAAGACTTTTATTATAATTTTTTACTAAAATTTCCACATGTGTGTATAAATAAAATTCCGCCAGTCGAAATAGTACCGACCACCAAAATCTAGCTAGTACTTGGATGAAAAATAGGGTTTCCCAAAATCCACAAAAAATAACATGAATATATATATATATATATATCCTTAATTTTAACATGAAATAGTCTCATTTTCAATCCGAATCAAAAAAATTGAATGGTCATAGATTAGTCATCTGAAATCGGACCGACACATGGTCTATTTCATTGAAACTGAAACAAAGGTATATACTTGATTTAAGGAAAAATATATTTTTTATAGCTCATAAATTTCACGCACTCTCTCTGATACTAATTGATGGTAATGAGGTGAATAGGAGAAGTTGGTGGGTTTGGGATTTTAAAATTTTCATCACTGAAGCAATGAACCTTCATTATCTTCAGTGATCTGAGCCCCAGTAAAGCTCAAAGGATCTCACACAAATTTATTAAGCACTAAAAATAAATGAATTATTACCTCATTCGAATCAGCATATCATTTGACATCAGCTCATTGTCGATGGTCATTGCTCGAAGGATCCAATACCAAACCCTCTAGATCATCCCCACATAATTCAAGAGTCAGTGTGAACATTGATCATCGAATTTCGAGTGCTAGCATGGAGCTCCAATGAATCATTCGGCATCACAACAATCACTATGACCCCCTTGATCTACAAATGTGTTCTTGGATAGAGTACTTGGAAGGATACTTTCTATCTTTAGGATACAATAAGGAACATATAGGATTAATTGAAATCATGGGAATCGATATTCCCATGAAAATGAGCTCCTATTTGCTTATATAGAAAAGGTTAAACACCTGAAAAGGGTTCCCTGACCCCCTATATATAAAAGACACACTAAATAAGTAGTAAATTATATGTTATGAAAAACTATTTCATGACCCCCTCCCCATAAATTGTACCCCTCCTGGGTCAGCAATGGGAGAAGATAGATAGTGACCCCTGAGTTTCTCCTCCAGTAGGCCCCGGGTTAGCGACTAGCATCAAGGGTATAATAAACATACAGATGGGAGGCATTAACCTATAATAGAAACACATGAGAAAGAGAGAGATAATATAGAGACCAACCAACTTCTTCTTAGACTCTAATATAAAAGAAAATCCAAAGTACACATATGTAACATCATGCAAGAACTACTACAATTGAAAGGAAAACTGCAAGTACCCAAATGAAAAGTAAGGACGACAGCAAACACAATGCCCAAACAGCTCCTGCTAAACCCCAAGCTAGTAGTAACTATCCTAATTTCCAACCTTCTCAAACTGACCTGAAAAACATTTTATGTATACGAAGGGTGATTATAATAGTATACTCAGTAGGATCCTCCCTAGAGCCTCTCATGAAAAAGGTAAAGAAAGCATTCTAAAACACAATGGACAACAAGTGAAACTAAATCATCACCTAAAAAGGTATACTAAGTTCCTATCCCCACCATGGATACTATCACAAAGTATCATATAAAAGATCATATAATATAATAAATAATATCAAGGGTACCCCACTTCCACTTCCCCACTAGTTTTCTGATCTGCCCCAATGTCGTGTGTTCTGAGCATCTCTCTCCAAAAAGGCTAGCCCGTAGACACCTAGGAGAAGCACCACAACATACACCTCATAAAACACACCACCATTTCAACATAACCAAAAGCATACATGTAGTTTTCAATAGCCATAATAGCTCTCATAATGTGTATTATACGTCGGGTATTATACCTTAATCCATTACAGCCCATACACCGAGTAAGGATCTGCAAGCCAACACAGCCTATACACGTTATACCTATAGTAGTCCTTAGAAAACTGTATCCAGAATACATGTGTATGAAATAACCACAAGACATTACATCCCTCTACACACATATGGGTAAAAATAACCATTGTGAATACCATCACAAGTAACTACCAAGAGAAGAGAGTAGGGACAAAGGGGGTAGTCATCCATCCATCCTCCCACTGAAATGTTGGGGAAAACACCCCCCCCCCCAAGGCTCAGAATCCTTGAGGTGTGAGTCTCTCTAACTGTAGGGCGGAGTAGAGTATAGAAACAAAAAAAAAATTAAAAGATATAATATAACTTACAACCACACTATGGGAATATCCTAGTCTCAGACTCAACTACAACTAACGTCTCTCGGACTGTCGGCTGCCACTACTAAGGCCAGATATCATATAAGCCCAAAACCATTTAAAGAGCTACTTAAAGTTATCTTATTCATTTTAATCAGTTTCACTTTATGTTAACTAATTATTTAAGCATTAATTAACTCTTAAAATTTACCACATTACATTATAACAAAGTTCCATATCGTCCAAGCATAAGAAAACTCATTTCATGGCTTCTTAGAATTACAACCTCAGAATTTCATCCCAGCAATATCCAACTCCATGGGTTAAACATTTATTCATATATTAACAACATTACTTTCCATATTACAAGGTATTCTAGGAAAACATTCTAAGCTACCAAAGACAATGGGCTCAACATGGTGAGTGGTTAACTACCCGTCGAGTATTTTCCACCTATAGAAGGAGTGTAGACTCATCCAACCATGAGAAGCTAAACAAGGAAAGCACATGTCATACCCCATGAATCTTCACCTATCTTGGAAGGAGAGACAAAACCATCTACCACAAGAAGTGGGTAAAGGAAAAAAATAAACAATAACATGGTTGTCAGCCAAGAAACAGTTCCAAACAAGCATACAACTTTCATAATAATAGGTAAGCTTAGCTTCAACCTATTATGTCATCTCTGGTGTCCTCCCCGACACCCACATGAATTTATTGATGTGTCTTTCCACTCTAGGAATCAACTTCTGCCTCAAAAATTGGGCCTCCCCGCCCCTCATTCCACAAAAATCCTCTAGGATCATCCATCCCAGTCTCACAACACATTCGAGCCTCCCCACCCCACACACCACAACAGATCTCCAGGATCATCCATCCCAGGGTCACAACACATCACAAGCAGTAGGAAACAAACATAGAAAATGGGATCTCAACCCTAAATAAAGGCATCCATCCTTTACACACAATGAGATTTCACGGATCCAAAGCACAAGGAACTTAGACTTTATAAGAAAATAGGCAACTCAATCCCTTCAAAGGAATTATCTTTTATCATGCAATCGGTTCTTATTCCATCTTGAATTCACTGATTTATTATCATAGGTTTAAAGTATGGGAAACCTAAGAAACAAGTTATCTCAAGCTATCACAAATTAATTAAACAATTAAATTAACATGACTTTAATTATATTATCAACAAGCATCAACATGTTTTAGGTTCATTGACAAATTCAATTAAACATGCATATCTGAATCAATTTGATTATTATCAAATTGTAACAACAATAATCGGATTCAATAAACATGACTCTTGAATTATTTTATTCAATTAATTATAAATTAATTATATCTTTACATTCTTTAAAAATTTCCATCAAGAACAACATGCTAAAGCAAGAAATGTGAAGATATCACACTATCTAGAAAATCAATAGGCAAACCGTAATCACGGTACAAAGCAGTAACATCGCTATGTGATCGATACTAATTCTTTAATCTGGTTCAAATAATTATTAGGTTTATTTCACTAGTATATAAGGGGATAAATAATTCTAATTGTATGATTTCATGTTAATAAATAGAGAAGCAACAAATCCCCTACCTTAAAAGGTTTTCGATGTTCTTCACACAAGAATAGATCTCCGATCACCCCTCCCGCAAGAACTGCATTCATCTGAGGATGTCATGGCACCACCACATCAACAACAACCTAGAAAACCCCCATTAGAAACATGGGTAATCGAAATCTATAGCATAGAGAGAATAACAGGAGTAAAACTGAATCAATCTAGGAGAAACTACTGGAAAAAAAGTAAGAACACACCTTGGATCAACTCGGGTCACCACACAATAAAGATGGAAGCCCGAGATCGATTCCTATCAAAGGGATCTCCAAAATGGTGAGGAGCACACTACCGGGTCTCCTGTGATGAGAGTGAAAGAGAGGTAAGTTGCATCCATAGAGTTTGACAACCCGAGCAGCTAGAAAACATTTAAAATATTACTGTTGTAGGGAATTACTTTGCGTGTAATTCCCTTTCACATCGTGCAATCCTCAGGGTTGAGTTGGCGCTGAAAAACTCATCGCCTCTTCATTTTATTTTATTTTTTAAACCTTGATATATTTCATGACATGAATCCTTATTTCACTTTGTGTAATTGTTTTACATGGTTTGAAACCCACTTTCACGTCGTGAAAGTTCCTTTTTCTCATCTCTCAGCACCTGAACTCCTCCATACTTCCTATAAGCCTCCTCTGAGCTCTGCAAGCCTTGGGAACATGTAAAGGGTAGATCCATGTATATCCAAACCCTTATACTAGATACCTCTCAAAATATTCTCATACTTGAGAATCTAAAACCAGCCTAGATAGATTACATAAAATGGGTCATCTAAACAGCCACCCTGTGAGATACCTCTCAAGGCTCTCGCCACTATAGGAGCTTAACCACCTTATTAGGGGAACATCGCAAAACCATGAAACAACCACAAATAGATCCTAAACACTCTCCTTGGGTAGATACCTCTCAAAAGAGATCAAGTCGCAATAAGAAAAAAGAGAGAGAGTCATCTCACAAACTAGAAAAGGTCTACAACCATAAAACGAACAGTGTTACAAGAGAAGAGTTAAACATCAAAGAGATTAGGGTACTGAGTGTGTATTTGTGACTCAAATTCCCAGGTATTCTCCTCCATACCACCATTATTACATAAGACATGAACCAAGGGGATAACATGTATGTGCAACACCTTCTCCTGGTGGTCCTGGATTTCTACAGGTCACTCCTCAAAGGTCATATCATTGTTAACATCAATCTCACACCAATCGATGACGTGTGAGTCACCATGAAGATAAAAACGGAGATACAACACATTAAAAACATCGTGTATCTAACTCATATGTGTGGGAATCATTATCCAATATTTCATAGCTCCAACATAAGCCAATGCCTCGAAAGGCCAACAAACTGGGGAGAAAGCTTACTCCCATGACCAAACCTTCACAACCCATGATGGGGAGTGGCCTTTAATAACACATGATACCCAACGTCAAACTCAAGAGGTATACTCTTATGATCAGTATAGGATTTATGATGATCTTGCACTGCCTTCATCCTCTCACAAATCACCTAAACCATCTCTGTCGTTTTCTGTACTAGTTCCAGCCAGAGAATTGTTGTCTCTCTGACCCCATTCTAGCATAATAGAGAATGTAAAGATCATATATACACGAATTAAAAATGGAAACATACTAATGGTGGAGTGAAAACTATTATTTTAAGATAAATTTACTAAGGTTAGGTGCCTCATCTATGAACCTCCCCAATCCATGATGCAAGAGCACAACATATCTTTAAGATTTTGGATGGTCTTCTCTATCTTACCATTCATCCGCAGATGAAAAGAAGTTATAAGGCATATCTGAGAACCAAAAGCATGGTATATACCTCTTTGTTTTTATCTCTCATCTTCCACTGAAAACTTACAAAAAAATAAAATTTTAAATTTAAAACAATTTTTTTATATATTATATGGCCAAACTGATACTCAACTGCCCTGATTGACATCGCTATTTTGATTTTTTATCACACCAAATTTTTAAGAATTTTTTTGTTTAGTATATAGAATTATCTATACATACCCATTTCCAAATACTTTTATTATAATTTTTTACTAAAATTTCCACTTGTGTGTGGAAATATAATTCCACCAGTCGAAATAGTACCAACCACCAAAATATATCTAGTCCTTGGTCAAAAAATAAGGTTCCCTGAAATCCACAAAAAATAACACGAATATATTTATATATATATATCCTTAATTTTAACATGAAATAGTTTCATTTTCAATTAGAATCAAAAAATTTAAATGGTTATAGATTGGCCATCCGAAATCGGACTGACACATGGTCTATTTCGTTGGAACTGAAACAAAGGTATCAACTTAATTTAAGGAAAAATATATTTTTCTTAGCTCATAAAATTTACACACTCCCTATGATACTAATTGATGGTGTTGAGGTGAACAACGGAAGTTGTTGGGCGGAGGATTTTAAAATTTTCATCACTGAAGTAATGAACCTTCATCATCTCCAGCGATCTGAGCCCCAGTAAAGATCAAAGGATCTCACATAAATTTATTAAAAACTAAAAATAAATGAATGATTACCTCATTTGAATCAGCATCTCATTTTACTTCAGCTCACTGTCGGTGGTCTTTGCTCGAAGGATCCAAGACTGAACCCCTTTAAATCATCCACACACAATTCAAGAGTCTGTGTGAACATTTATCATCAAATTTCAAGTGCTAGCGTAGAGCTCCAACGAATCCTTAGGCATCACGACAATCATTATGACCCCTTCCTTTGATCCGTGGATGTGTTATTGGATAGAGCACTTGGAAGGATACTTTCTATCTTTAGGATACAGGAAGGAATATATAGGAGTAATCGAAATCATGGTAATCAATAGTCCCATGAAAATGAGCTCATATTTGCTTATATAGCAAAGGTTAAACACCTGAAAAGGGTTCCCCAACCACCTGTATATAAAAGAAACACTAAATAAGAAGTAAATTATATGTTATGACAAACTATTTCACAACCCCATCCCCATAAAGTGTACCCCTCCTGGGCTGTAAATGGGAGAAAAGAGATAGTGACCCCTGAGTTTCACCTCAAGTAGGTCTCGGGTTAGCGACTAGCACCGAGGGTATAACAAACATGTAGATGGGAGTCATTACCCTCTAATAGAAACACATGAGAAAGAGAGAGATAATATAGAGACCAACCAACTTCTTATTAGAATCTAATATAAAAGAAAATCCAAAGTACACATATGTAACATCATGCAAGAACTACTACAATTGAAAGGAAGACTGCAAGTACCCAAAGGAAAAGTAAAAACGGTAGCAACCACAAAGCCCAAACAGCTCCTCCTAAACCCCAAGCTAGTAGTAACTAGCCTAATCTCCAACCTGCTCCAACTGAACTGAAAAACATTTTATGTATACGTAGGATGATTATAACAGTATACTCAGTAGGGTCCTCCCTGGAGCCTCTCATGCAAAAGGTAAAGAAATCATGCTAAAACATAATGAAAAAAAAGTGAAAATAACTCATATACTCAAAAGGTATACTATGTTCCTAGCCTCACCATGGATACTCTCACAAAGTATCATATACAAGATCGTATAATATAATAAAGAATATCAAGGGTACCCTGCTTCCACTTCCCCACTGGTTTTCTACTCTGCCCCAATGTCGCACATCCTCAGCATCTCTCTCCAAAAAGGCTAGCCCATAGACTCCTTGGGGAAGCACTACAACATGCACCTCATGTAATACACCACCATGTAGATATAAACAAAAGTAACCATGTATTTTTCATGAGCCACAATATCTCTCATAATGTGTATCATACATCTAGTATAATACCTCAATCCATTACAACCCATACACTGAGTAAGGATATGCAAGCCATCACAACCTATACATGTTATACCTATAGTAGTCCTTATGAAACTATATCTAGAATACATGTGTGTGAAATAACCACAAGCCATTATATCCCTCTACACACATATATGGGTAAAACTAACCATTGTGAATACCAGCACAAGTAACTACTAAGAGAAGAGAGTGAGGCCAAAGGGGGTAGTCAGCCATCCATCCTCCCACTAAAATGTTGGGGAAAACACCCCCCCCCCCGGGGGCTCAGAAGCTCTGAGGCATCAGTATCTCTAAATGATGGGGTGTAGTAGTGTATAGATTCACACAAAATTACAAGATATAATATAAATGACAACCACACTATGGGAATATCCTAGTCTCAGTCTCAACTACAGCTAACATCTCTCGGACTCTCGACTGCCACTACTAAGGCCAGATATCCTATAAGAAAAAAACCATTTAAAGAGATACATTAATTTATCTTATTCATTTTAATCAGTTTCACTTTATGTTAAATAATTCTTTAACCATTAATTAACTATTAACATTTCCCACATTATATTGTAACAAAGTTCCATGTCGTCCAAGCATAAGAAAACTAATTCCAGTGATTCTTAGAATTATAACCATAGAATTACATCCCAGTAAGCTCCAACTCCATGTGTTAAACATTTATTCATTTATTAACAACATTGATTTCTATATTAAAAGGTATTATAGGAAAAAATTCTAAGATACCAAACACAATGTGCTCAACATGGTGAGTGGTTGAACTACCCTTTGAGTATTTTCCACCTATAGCCGGAGCATAGACACATCCAACCATGAGAAGATAAACAAGGAAAGAACATGTCATACCCTACGCATCTTCACATATCTTGGAAGGAGAGTAACTAAACCATCTACCTCAAGCTGTGGGAAAAGGAAAAAAGATAAACAATAACATGGTTGTCGGCCAAGAAACTGATTCAAACAAGCATACAGCTTTTATAATAATAGGTAAGCTCGGCTTCAACCTATTCTTTCATCTTTAGTGTCCTCCCTGACACCCACATGCATATATTGATGTGTCTTTCCACTCTAGTAATCAACTACTGCCTCAAAAATTGGGCCTCCCACCCCTTATACAACAAAAAACCTCCAAGATTAACCATCCCAGTCTCACAACACATTCGGGCCTCCCCACCCCATATACCACAACAACTCACTAGGCTCAGCCATCCCAGGCTCACAACACATCACAAGCAGTAAGAAACAAACATAACAACTGGGCTCTCAACCCTAAAGAAAGGCATCCAGCCTTTACACACAATGATCTCTCAAGGCTTCAAAGCACAGGGAACTTAGACTTTACAAGCAAATAGGAAACTCAGACCCTTCAAAGGCATTATATTTTATCACACAATTGGTTCTTATTCTATCTTTAATTAACTGATTTATTATCATAGGTTTAAACTATAGGAAACCTAAGAAAAAAGTTATCTCAAGCTATCATAAATTAATTAAATAATTAATTTAACATAACTTTAATTATATTATCAACAAGAATCAGCATGTTTTAGGTTCATTGACCAATTCAATTAAACATGCATATCTGTATCAATTTGATTATAATAAAACTGTAACAACAATAACAGGATTCCATAAACATGCCTCTTGAATTATTTTATCCAATTAATTATCAGTTAATTATAGATTTACATTCTTTAAAAATTCCCATCAAAAGAAACATGCTAAACCAAGAAATTTGGACATATCACACTATCTATAAAATCAATAGGCAAACTGTAATCACGGTACAAAGCAGCAACATCGCTTTGTGATCGATACTAATTCTTTAATCTAGTTCAAATAATTATTAGGTCGGTTTCATTAGTATCTAAGGGGATAAGTCATTATAACTGTACAATTTCATGTTAATAAATAGAGAAGCAACAAATCCCCTTCCTTAAAAGGGTTTTGATGTTTTTTGCACAAGAATGGATCTCCGATCACCCCTCCCGCAAGAAATGCATTCATCTAAGGATGTCGTGGCACCACCGCATCAACAATAACTGAGAGAAACCCCATTAGAAACATGGTTAATCAAAATCCATAGCACGGAGAGAATAACGGGAGGAAAAAAAATAAATCCATGAGAAACTACTGGAAAACAAAGTAAGAACACACCTTGGATCAACCCAGGTCACCATGCAATAAATATTGAAGCCCAAGATTGATTCCTATCAAAGGGATCTCCAAAATTCTGAGGAGGGGACTACCGGGTCACCTAGGATGAGAGAGATAGAGGGAAGTTTCATCCATGGGGTTTGAAAGCCCAAGCGGCTAGAAAAAATTTAAAATATTACTGTAGTAGAGAATTACATGGCATGTAATTCCCTTTCACATCGTGTAATCCTCAGGGTTGAGTTGTCACTGAAAAACTTGTCGCCTCTTCATTTTATTTTATTTTTAAAACCTCGATATATTACACGGTGTGAAGCCTTCTTTCACTTCATGTAATTTTTTTACATGGTGTGAAACCCACTTTCATGTCGTGAAAGTTCTGTGCTCTCAGTTCTCAGCACCTGAACTCCTCCATACTTCTTATAAGCCCCCTATAAGCTTCACAAGCCTAAGGAACATGTAAAGGGTTGATCCATGTGGATATAAACCCTTACATCAGATACCTCTCAAAATATTATCATACTTGAGAATCTAAAACCAACCTAGATAGGAAACATAAAAGGGGTCATCCAAATAGCCACCCTATGAGATACCTCTCAAGGATCTCACCACCATAGGATCTTAACCACCTTACTAGGGGAACAATTCAAAAACACACAACAACCACAACCAGATCCTAAACACTCTCCCTAGGGATATACCTCTCAAGAGATAGCAAGCTGCAATAAGAAACAAGATATATAGCCATCTCACAAACTAGAAAAGGTATACAACCATAAAACGAACAGTGTTACAAGATAAGAGTTAAAAATAAAATATCTTGGGGTATTGAGTGTGTATCTATGACTCACATTCCCAGGTACTCTCCTCTATACCACCATTATTCCACAAGACATGAACCAAGGGGATAGCATGCATGTGCAACACCTTCTCCCGGTGGTCCTAGATCTCAACAGGTCGCTCCTCAAAGGTCGTATCATCATTAACATCAATCTCACGCCAATCGATTATGTGTGAGTCACCATGAAGATAACGATGGAGATATGAAATGTGAAAAACATCATGTATCTATCTCATATTTGGGGGAATCATTATCTAATATGCCATACCTTCTACATAAGCCAATGACTCAAAAGGCCAAAAAATCGGGGAGAAAGCTTACTCCCATGACCAAACCTTCGCTACCCATGATGGGGAGTCACCTTTAAGAACACATGATACCCAAAATAAAACTTCATATGTATCCTCTTATGATCAATATAGGATTTATGATGATCCTACACTGCCTTCATCCTCTCAAGAATCAATTGAACCATCTCTGTCGTTTTCTATACCAGTTTCGGCCTGAGAATTATTGTCTCTCTTACCCCATTATAGCATAATGGAGAATGGAAAGGTCATATATACAAGGCTTCAAATGGCACCATGCACATGGTGGAGTGAAACTATTATTGTAAGAGAACTTTACCAAGGGTAGGTGCCTCATCCATGAACCCCCAAAATCCAGGACGCAAGAGCACAACATGTCTTTAAGAGTCTGGATGGTCTTATCTATCTAACCATTCATCCATAAATGAAAAGAAGTGTTAAGTTATAGCTGAGAACCAAAATCATGCTAGATACCTCTCCACGCCTTGGAGGTGAAATGAGTATCTCGATCATAAATGATCATCCTCGAGACCCTATGGAGTCTCACCACCTTCTCCAAATACTGCCATGATAAAACCTCCACTGATCTCAACTCCTTGATCGTAATAAAGTGGGTCGATTTCATCAAGAGATCCACTTCCACCCATATAGTGTCATAGCCTCCCTAAGTTCGAGGTAAACTGGTAACAAATTCCATCGAGATGTCCTCCAACCTCCACTGAGGAACATCTAACAACTAGAGAAAACTACCGAGAACACAGTGCTCAGCCTTCACCTTCTGGAAAACCAAACATCGAGACACAAACTCTGTAACTGCACGCTTCAACCCAGGCCACCAAAACTAAACTCTAAAAGATCGGTACATCTTTTTCACACTAGGATATACCACCAAAGGTGAAATATGGAACTCTCTGAGAACTATCTCATGCATCACCAAGGGAATGAAAATCCTTCCTTGAAATAACACTGGGTGTTGTTCATCTTCAGACCAACCATCAAGGGCCTCGCCATAAACAAATAAATCTCTCTAGACCTCCACCTAAAGATCACCCAATTGGGACTCCTCCACCTACTGTACTAGAGATTATTACACCGTCATCTAAAAAATAAAACCTCTACCCCTAACTTCTCCCATGTCTTAGTTTAATTCCTAAAGTTCTTCCATTACTCTCTAGGAATCGCTTGATTCTCGCACTTCATCACTGCATGACTTACCACTCAGGGCATCATCCAAAAAATTACCCATTCTAGATGTATATGAAATATTTAATTCATAATCCTGTAATAAATCCATATATTGACACCGACGTGAGTTCAATTCACATTGATAGAAAACATACCTTATACTCTTATGATTATTGAAGACCAAAAAACGCTCATCGATGAGGTAATGTCTTCAAAACTTCAAGGAAAACACCACTACTTCCAACTCGAGATCATGGGTGGAATAGTTATTCCCATGGAGGTGTAACTTACAAGACCCATAAGAAATGATAGATCTTTTCTGCATTAGAACACAGCCCAACCCAAGACACGAAGTGTCAAAGAAAACCTCAAACTGAACTCCTTCTATTGGAAGAAAAAGAAATAGAGCATTGACCAACTTCTCTTTTAGATACTCAAAAGCTATTTGACACTGATTAGTCCACCGTAACACCTAATAGTTTCTGGTCAAAATTGTCAGAGGATTCACAACCTGAGAGAAATCAATTATGAACCTCGTGTAATAACCTGTAAGACCAAGGAAACTTCACACCTCTGCCACTGTCTTGGGGGCTGCCTAAGACAAAACTACATCTAACTTAAATGGATACACATCTACTCCAGAATAGGATAAAACATACCCTAAGAAATGGACATATCAAGCCCAAAACTCACACTTTGGAAACTTCCCAAACAGCTATTGAAAACGAAGAACTCCCAAAATGGCATGTAGATGCTCTACATGCACCTCCTTAGATGAGGAGTACACAAGGATTTAATCAATGAAAACCATCATGAACTTATTTAGGAACTCATGGAACACAGTGTTCAATAACCCCACAAACATATCTAGAGCATTCGTCGCACCGAACAACATCACAACAAACTCATAATTCTTATGCTGATAATGGAAATAAGTCTTCAGGATATCCTCATTTTTTATATGAATCTGATGATATCCTGACCACAAGTCAATCTTTGAGAGCCAACTTTAATCTTTCATTTGATCAAATAAATCATCAATCCATGGAAGAGGATAGTGGTTATTCACTTTCACTTGGTTCAAGTAATGATAATCGATTCACAACTGCAAACTATCGTCATCTTTCTTTATGAACAAAAATGGTACACCCCATGGTGACACACTAGGCTGAACAAAACCACTCTACAATAGACCATCGATCTATATACGCAAATCTTTCAACTCATAAGGAACCATACTATACAGATACATAGAGATAGGAGACATACCTGGATATAGTTCGATCCTGAACTTGATATCTCTTCAAGGGGTGATGCTACAACCTCCTATGGAAATACATCAGGGTACTCTTCTATGACCCTAGGAAATACTGATAGATGAACCACCAACAAACTCAACATCAGTTCATCCATCAATGATTACAAGGATGGAATAGGCCTCTGACCCATATGAGGTTCTTGCTCTCCAATAAACACTACTGGATCACCATCAGAATCAAAGAACACAACCTTCCTTCTAAAGAAATCCATGATAGCCTACACCGAATACAACCAAACCATGATAAGGATGATTTCATATATCTGTATCCATAAATATATGAAATCTCACCAAGAGTGGTGTTGTCCCAACACTATCTCACAGTCTCTACATAATTTAAACAAGTCATCTCGACCTCCAACTAGCATAGTCAATGCCAAGGGTACTGAAAGTCTCTCTACCTCAAGTCCCAAAGCATGGAAAAGGGTAGGTGATATGAAGGAGTGTGATGATCCTAGATCAAAAAAGGTATGCACCCAAGTAGAAAAAAATCAAAGGGTACCTCAAATGATGTCTGGCTTTCCTGGCACTGGCAATGCTAAAGCATAAAGCTGACCAAAAACTACTCTACGTACTCTTTGACCGTGCTGAAAACCACCTCCATGGTTGTGTTCTACTCTTTGAGGATAGGGACCATCCTGGGGATGTCCTCTTCCTACCCCATCTACTCTCTACTAATCCAAAACTAGATCAACCTACTACTACTACCTCAGTTGGAAATACCTCAATGAAGGAACCTGAAGCGGAACTACTAGTGCATGCTGACTACTCAGAAAGGTTGGTCACTCTTGTCACTGATGACCTCGCCCTCTATAATAAAAACTTACATCTGGTCCCTTAGAATCATCCTAAGATCTGATTCCCCTAGAGAAATGATACATTGAGGGCTGGGACCTACCCCAACCTAATTAGAAGCTCTTCTGTACTAATAACTAGGAACCTAGAACCACAAATCTTCTTCATGAGGAATACCAGTGACTCCACTCTCATGATGATACAGTTCTATCTAATGTCCTCTTGATGACCTATACTCTCACCAACACCTCAAGATATGTCTTCATCATAAATGGGGTGACTCGACGCTAGATCTCTAGATGCAAATACTTCTAAAAATGCCCCACCCTAGCCTCCTCATCTAGAAATAGATCCAAAGCATGTCACAGAAGGTTCCTAAAATGGATCATGAACTCTCACAAACCGGAGATCCCCTTCCGAAGGGTAAGTATCTCCTGGAAATTGGACTCCTTCGCGGTCTAAGAGATAAACACAGCTCTAAACTAGTCTTGGAAATCCTCCCACAATACTAATAACTCCTCACAATATCTAAGGAATAAGAACCCCCACTACCTCACTACCCCACACAGCATCGTCACAGCTAATGATACCCAGTGCTCTATCTGAGCACGAATCGAACTGAAGGCCATCTCAACCTCCTCCAACCAGTATTCTATGATTGTATCTGAAATTAAGCCCTCATACCTCTGTAGACTTTGGTGCTGAAACTCTGAGAGTTTCCTCCTCCATGTGTCATCATCATCAACCTCTACTCTGTGGTGATCTACTGGTGCAACTTGCTGAACATATTTTATGCAAACCTAATGAGAACGTCAACCTAGATCTCTTCCTTCAAAATAAAAAATAGTTAAATCTCCTAAACTTGGAATGTGGAAGACTTTAAATTTAATTAATTGTTTTCTTTTATTCATTTTAGGTTAACCTATACCAAGGCCTACCCATTCAAACACAGGTGCAAAGAATAATGATGCATGATCCTATCCTAAGTCTCTACCTTACAACTAGTATCACCTTATTTAGTAGTCATTGTAAGCTTAAAGGTTTGTGTGTCAGATCACAGGGGGCCCTAAATACCCATGTTTAAACCGGTATCCCATGTTTACAATGATTACTAAACTTAGCTGATATTATTGCCCTACCAACCCACACAACCTCACCTATGCCTAACTACAAAATCCATCCTATCCCTCAACTAGGCCTCTAATACCACTCTATCACGACTCCGTCCACACAAAGTGTACCCCTCCAAGGCTGACAGTGGGAGAATAGAGATAGTGACCCCTGAGTCCCGCCTCCAGTAGGCCCTGAGTTGGCGACTAGAACCAAGGGTATAATAAACATGAATATAGAAGGTATAACCCTCTAATAAAAACACATGCAGAAGAGAGAGATAAGATAGACACCAACCAACTCCTACTCAGACTCAAATATAAAATAAAATCAAAAGTACACATATGTAATGTCATGAAAGAACTGCTACAACTGAAATAAAAACTACAAGTACCCAAAGGAAAAGTAAAGATGGAAGTGACCACGAAGCCCAAAAAGCTCCTAATAAACCCCAAGCTAGTAGTAACTATATTGATCTTAGACTTGATCCAACTAACCTGAAAAATAATTTATATATACATAGGGTGATTATAATAGTATACTCATTAGGATCCTCCCTGAAGCCTCTCATGTAAAGGGTAAAGAAATAATGCTAAAACATAGTGAAAACAAGTGAAACTAACTCATGACCCAAAAAGGTATACTAGGTTTCCATCCTCACCATGGATAATCTCACCAAGTATCGTATATAAGAGAATATAACATAATAAATAATATCAAGGGTACCCCCACTACTGCTTCCCCACTGGTTTGTCGCTCGGGCCCAACATCACACGCCCTAGGAATCTCTCTCCAAAAAGGCTAGCCTATAGACACTTGGGAGAATAACCACAACATGAAAATCATGCAACTCACCACCACGTCCACATAACCAAAAGATACCAAGTAGTTTTTGGGAGCCACCATAGCTCACATAACATGTATCATATGTTGGGTATTATACCTAAATCCATCATTTCCCATACACCGAGTAAGGATCCACAAGACATCATAGTCTATACACATTATACCTATAGTAGTCCTTGGAAAACTATATCTAGAATACATGTGTGTGAAATAACCATATGCAATTACAGCCCTCTACACATATATATGGGGTAAACTAACCACCATGCATACCAGCTCAAGTAACTATAAAGAGAAGAGAGTGGGGTAAAATGGGGTAGTCATCCATCCATCCTCCCACCAGGATGTTGGGGAAAACACCCCCCCCCCCCAGGGATTAGAATCCTTAGGGTGTCAGTTTCTCTAACCAATAGGGTGTAGTAGTGCGTAGAAACAAAAAAATGTACAAGATATTATATAACTCACAACCACACTATGGGAATATCCTAGTCTCAGACTCAACTGTAGCTAATGTCTCTCAGACTCTTGGATACCACTACTAGGACTAGATATCCTACAAGAACACAACCATTTAAAGAGATATATTAAGTTATCTTATTCCTTTTCATCAGTTTCACTTTATGTTAATTAATTCTTTAAGAATTAATCAACCATTAATATTTCCCACAATACATTATAAAAAATTTTCATGCCCTCCAATCATAAGCAAACCAATTCCACGAATACTCATAATTATAACCTCGGTATTGCATCCTAGCAAGCTCCAACCCCATGGGTTAAAAATTTATTCCTTTATTAACAACATTAATTTCAATATTAGCAGGTATTCTAGGAAAACATTCTAAGCTACCAAATACAAGGGGATCAACACTATGAGTGGGTGAACTACCCGTCGATTCTTTTACACCTATAGTAGGAGTGTAGACTCATCCAACTGTGATAATATAAACACAAAAAGCATGTGACATACCTCACGCATCTACACCTCTCTTGGAAGGAGAGTAACCAACCCATCTGCCTAAAGTAGTGGGGAAAGGAAAGAAGATAAACAACAACATGGTTATTAGCCAAGAAACTGATTCAAACAAGAATCCAGGTTTTATAACAATGGGTAATCCCATATTCAACCTCTTTTATCATCTTTAGTGTCCTCCCTGACACCCACATGAATATACTGATGCATCTCTCCACTTTAGGCATCAACCGTTGCCTCAACAACCGGGTCTCCCCACCCCTCATACCATAATATCACTCTAGGCTCATCCATACTAGTCTCACAACACATTATGGCCTCCCTACCCCAAATACCACAACATCCCTCTAGGATCATCCATCCCAAGCTCACAACTCATCACAAGCAGTAGAAAACAATCATAGCAACTAGGCTCTCGACCCTAAAGCAAGGCATCCATTCTTTACACACAATGAGATCTCATGTATCCAAAGCACAAGCCACCTAGGATTTATAATAAAATAGGCAACCCAATCCCTTCAAATGAATTAACTTTTATCATACAGCCTTTTCTTATTCCATCTTGAATTAACTAGCTTATTATCATAGGTTCCAACTATGGGAAACCTAAGAAACAAGCTATATCATGATATAAAAAATTAATTAAACAATTAATTTAATATTACTTTAATTCTATTATCAACTAGAATCAACATGCTTCAGGTTCATTAACCAATTCAATTAAATATGCATATCTGTAACAATTTTATTATCATCAAATTGTAACAACGATAACCAGATTCAATAAACATGCCTCTTGAATTATTTTAACCAATTAATTATGAATTAATTTCATCTTTACGTTCTTTACCAATTTCCATTAAGAACAACATTCTAAACCAAGCAAGGCATAGAAATCACACTATATAGAAAATCAAGAGGCAAACTATAATCATGTTACAAAGCAACAACATCACTATGTGATCGATGCCAATTATTTAATCTAGTTCAAATAATTATTAGTTCAATTTCATTATGATAAAAGGGGATAAATCATTCTAACTATATGATTTTACATAAATAAATAGAGAATCAATGAATCCCCTACCTCAAAATGTCATTGATGTTCTTCGTATGAGAATGGACCATGCAACGAATCTCCGATCACCCCTCCTGTAATAACAACATCCATCTGAGGATGTCATGGCACCACTGCATCAACAATAACTAAGAGAAACCCCATTAGAAACATGGGTAATCAAATTTCATAGCACGTTGAGAAAAACTAGAGGAAAACAAGATCAATTTGGGATTAACCATTAGAAAACAAAGTAAAAACACACCTCGGATCAACCCAGGTCACCACATATTAAAAATGGAAGCCTGAGATCAATTATCATTGAAGGGATCTCCAAAATTTCAAGGAGGTGATTTCTAGGTCTCCTAGGATGAGAGAGAGAGGGAAGTTGGTTTTGACTACCTAAGCGGCTGTAAAACACTTAAACATTACTACAATGGGGAATTACACAACGTGTAATTCCCTTTCATGTCATGTAATCCTCGTGGTTGAGTTGTCACCGAAAAAACATGTCTCATATTCATTTTATTTTAATTTTAAAACCCCAATATATTACATAGATTGAAACCCCCTTTCACGTCATTTAATTTTTTTTACATGGCATGAAACTCACTTTCACGTCCTAAAAGTTCCCTACTCCTAACTCTCAGCACCCGAACTCTTCCAGAATTCTTCTGAGCCTCCTCCAAGCTCTGCAAGCCTCGGGAACATGCAAAGGGTCAATACACAAAGATATGGTCCCTCACAAACTAACCATGTTATAATTTCATTTATATTTTTATCACTTAATTTTAATATATAATAAATATATTGCTTAATAAAAGTGAGTCATTAACTTGACTCATAATTCCTGCTAATATCAGATGAACCTTGAATATTAAAATAATATTTGTTCATATAATATTTTTTCTCATGTATTCACTTGATACTTTGTGGATAATTTTAATAAATAAGTCTAATTACAATTATTCTATACTCAAATAATAATGATTTTATTTATTCATCGATGATCATTTAATCTCGAACACATCTCAGACCCTGTGGTGGGGCTTATTGTGTACTATATTCCTATTCGACATAATATGGTAGACTTTTGAATTCACTATTGTGTGTGACCCTCTAAGACCTTATCCCAATAGTAGTGAATATTATTCATAGACCAAGAGTGGATTCTAGAAACTCCTCAAGTCCCCTATGTAGATAAGGAGTAGTCATAGAAATGACATCCTTCATACGAACACACATCGTGTAATGTAATCTATTTGTCTCACGATATCTCATAAAGTAGGATGCACACTTCATGTCATCATCCTTTCTTGAATTATTATTCATTATCCTTACTGGATGGGATTTCCTTTTTTCACATGACCATGGATTTATAAATTTATTACCATCTTGATCAACTAGGCCCAAAATATTTCTTCTTATTAGAAGCGACAAATTTTTTATTGATTATTCAATCAATGTCATACCACCATTGATGCACCCAACACAAGATACCTCTATATAACTTAAATACTTAAGTTTTTTCCATGAATTAAAGTATTCATTCAAATAGCATACACTGATAATAATCTCAAGTCAGGAGAACATCACACGTGTTCATAGACAGGAGATACTTATGACACTTGAAACATGTAGTGTTTTTATTGGTGAGTCAGCCCCCATGATCTCATCTACTGAGGATCACCAATTTTGAACTTCATTAGAAGTCATCTCAATGCTTATGATCCCACAACACCTGATAGCCATGCATCATTTGTGTCTAGTCAGTATAATGTATCTAGACTAAAAGGGTATATATTTATGATTAATGTCATAGTATCTCTAGGTTCTCAATATAGCCTATGAACTTATATAACTTTTTGATACAATAAATAATCTATGAAAATTACCATTTAAATAGTATATGTAGAAATATATACACTATTATGGTAAGTAAGCATCATTAATAACTCATTTTATACATGATATGATAATTGAAAAGTGTTGTTTATTTGGGTCTAGGGAACCCACTATTTCAACAAACCCCGTAGGAAAATAGAAAATAATGTGAAGAAAAGTGGGGGGAAAGAACAATAATGAGGTGAATACATCATTGGTTAATGTGGTCTTGGAAAACCATTACAAAACAGGATAATAAACTAGATTAAATAACACAAGTTATGGGCAGGCTCATGTGAAGAACGACAGTCACCGACAAAAGAAATTAGATAATAAATCCATGATTAATCTTTAATAAAAAGGTATTAAACATAAAATAATGAGCCCTAACTCAATTATGGATTGATAGTTGGTGAATAACACATTTTATAATGATGGAAAAGAAGATCATTTGTGTTTTTTGTTTGTCTCACGGTTCACCTCAGTTTGTTTGTCATTGTTTTATGATCCTGATCAGGATCAGCCAACAGAGAATGATTCCTCCTCCTCTCTAATCCTCACTGGGTTATATGGATAGCTCTATCAAAACATCATAATGATGAATTTATAGAGGATTATTAGGTTTAGGGTTATTAAATAAATTTATTATAATTAATTAATTAATTCAGTTAACACACTTGTCAATGGCTACCTTTGTGTGCGTCTTGTGTTTGGTCAAATCACATATAATGATAAATATATTATATCATGCACACATAATTTTTCAAAAATAATGGAATATATATTGAATAATGTATCAGATGAGAAATATGAGACATCCATTAGGTCTGGACTATGGGTTTTACCCTAGGCACGACATAACCTTTGTGCGCATTAGGTGTTTGGTTAAATCGCATGGGAGGGTATTTTATTTAATATTTTTATTATATTATCATTAATTTTAATTATTAAATTCGTTTTTGTTCATATTCTACAAGTTTAATACCACCATTTTCATTCCCCCCCCCCCAATTTGGAAACCTTAAAATCAGTGGTTTTTGACTGGTTTAAAATTAGCAACACATTAAATAGGGGAAATTAAATACTCTACATAAAATTTTTAATTGAATCACGAATTGAATCGAGGCATTTAATTTTTTGTTTTGGGGTTATAAAAATGACACATATGTGGTTGGGTTCCTTATAGCCAAACCATTCGGCGACTGATTTGCATTGATCCCCTTAAGTCCAAGTGACCCCAGGACTCCTTTATACATGATTGATGAAGCCTCATCAATTCGATTTGATGTTGTTATTCTGCTTCCAGACATGTGGTGAACCCTTTCTTTCTCCCTGGTTCATGCCACCTAGGTTTAATAAGGTGAGTTTTAATTTCTTTTTAATTAATTATTTTATTCTTCTTTTTCTTCTTCACAATTCTGAAAAAATGGTAAAACTTAAATTATATAGGGATAATTTAAAAAATTATCAAATGATAATTGTGTAGAATTAATTAATATAGTTGTAAAAAAATTATCAAACAATAATTGTGTGAAATTTACAAGTATGATTATGTGAAATTATCAAAATATGATTATGAATAATTATCAAATAAAAATTTCATCAAATTATCAAAAGATAATTAAGAATAACGATCAAGTGATAGTTAAACCGGATTATCTTTGGATAATTCATAAAAATTTATCAAAAGATAATTATAAAAGGGTAATTTATAAAAACTTATCAGGAGATAATTACAAAAGTATAATTTATAAGAAGTTATCAAAAGATAACTATAAAAGGATGATTTATAAGAAAATATAAAATGATAATTATAAAAGGATAATTTAGAAGGAATTATCAAAAGATAATTATAAAAGGATAATTTATAATTAATTATAAAATGATAATTATAAAAGGATAATTTATAAGAAATAATCAAAATATAATTATAAATGGATGATTTATAAGAAATTATCAAGAGATAATTATAAAAGGATAATTTATAAGAAATTATCAAAAGATAATTATAAAAGGATAATTTATAATATATTATCAAAATATAATTATAAAAGTATAATTTATAAGAAATTATCTAAAGATAATTATGAAAGGATGATTTATAAGAAATTATTAAAAGATAGTTATTCTTGAGGGGAAAATTGATAATGTGTGTATTGGCCTAAAATGATAATTTGGAATTATCCAAGAGATAGAAAGTATTATTGCATGTGATATTTTATTTCTTTTTGAAATAAAATAGCTGGTTTTGGTTCTAGGAACCCTTGAAGAACCTCGAACATCGATATGTCGATGACTACAATAATAAGGCCTAGAAACGCGTGTTCTTGACTATTGAGGTTTCCAATCCGACTTTCAAACCACATGGGGTGGTTTATCCTTATTTTTGACATCAAAGACTTTGAGATAGGAAGTTCCTTACCTCTTGGGGATTTTGTTACACTTGTTTCTTTAATATGATCTATGTGTGGGAATAATTGATAATTGTTCTTGATTATGATTACATGTGGAACTACTATAGATAGTGCCTTTAACAGTGCTCAAAATGGGATTTAACAGCACTAAAAAGCATTGTTTTCCTAAGATCCATTAAAGGGGGGCCCCTTTTTCAGGGCTAAAAAAGTTGATAATGGGGAACCATTATCTACACTTGTTTAGTGCTAATAAAAGACCCCCTTTATCAGCGCTTACGTTAGCATTGATAAAAGGGGGACTTTATCGGTGATATAAATAGCAGTGATAAAGGTCTTACTGCTATAATGTTCTATTGAAATTATAGCACACTACATCAAATATACCTATATACAAACATACCTATATGAAAATTCATAATTTAATTGAAATAAAATTTAGATCACAAATAAAAAAAACCATACTAAATAAATTTTAAATATTGTTTTGTATAATTACATTTGCAATTTTTATCCACAAACATTTAAAAACATCAATGTTTCATTGTCTTTGGAAATCATGACCCCCTCTCAAAAAATCCCGATCATGGTATCAATTGTTAAAAAAAACTCTAACCCGAGAAAAATAATCCAACTATATAAAATACAATTATTATGTTATTAATACTATAAACAAATAAATTAAACATAAATATGAAATAATACATTAATAAAATGTCAATTTTAAATAAAAGGACACACTTGGAGTCATACATATCATACCATGTATTGGATTGATGTGTGGTTGATTCATACACATCATAAATGACTTATGGATTATTTTCCTAAAGTATCCAAACAATTTGAATGTGTTTGATCATTTTTGAGTATGTCACTTGTGTTTTTTATTAAAATGTCATTTTAAACAGAAAACACACACTTTGAGTCATACTGGTCACATCATGTGTCAGTTTTGCATGATATTGATTCTGATGTTTCCTTAGTTTTAAGTGAGTGACACATGTTTTGAACTAAAATGTCAATTTTAGAATGATAATTGAAACTTTGAGTCATAATGGGTATACCGTGTATCAGATTGAGGTGAAGTTGATTCCTACACATCAAAAATAACTTATGGATTGTTTTAATAGAGCATCAAAATAATATGAATGTGTTTTCTCAGTTTTGAGTATGTCACTTGTGTTTTTCACTAAAATTTCAATTTTAAATAAAAAAGACACATTTGGAGTCATACCAGTCACACCATGAATTAGATTAAGATGAGGTTGATTCTTACATGTCACAAATGATATACGTATCATTTCACTAAAGTATAAAATCAATATAAATGCGTTTGATTTTTTTTGAGCATGCCGCTTGTGTTTTTTACTAAAATATAAATTTAAAATAAAAGAGACAAAATTTTAGTCATACCGATCACACCATGCATCATATTGAGGTGTGGATGATTCATACAAGTCAAAATGACTTATGGATCATTTTTATAAAGTATCAAAACAATCTTAATGTGTTTTATCAGTTTTGAGTATGTCACTTGTGTTTTTTACTAAAATGACATTTTAAATAGAAAACATGCACTTTGAGTAATATTTGTCACATTATGTGTTGTATTGATGTGAGATCGATTCCAACACATCAAAAATGACTTATAAATCATTGTACTAAATTATCAATACAATTGGAGTGTGTTTTCTTAGTTTTCATTGAGTGACACATGTTTTAAACTGAAATGTCAATTTAAAACTGATAAGAACATATTGGATTGAGGTGTGGCTGAATCCTACACATAAAAAATGACTTGTGGATCATTGTTATAAAGTATCAAAACAATATGAATGTGTTTGATCGGTCTTGAGTATGTCACTTGAATTTTTTTCTCAATTAATGTCAATTTTAAATAAAAAGACACACTTTGAGTCATATCGGTAACATCATGTGTCGAATTGAGGTGACGATAATTCCTACAAATCTAAAATAACTTATGTATTTTTTTTTCTAAAGTATCAAAATAATACAAATGATTTTTATTGGTTTTGATTATTTCACTTGTGTTTTTCACTAAAATATCATTTTAAACTGGAAACATGGACTTTGAGTCATGTTGGTCACATCCTGTGTCGGTTTGATGTGAGGTCAGTTACTACATGTCAAAAATGACTTATGAATAATTTTATTAAATTATCAAGATAATAAGATCATTTTTTCTTGGTTTTTAGTGAGTGACATGTTTCAAACTAAAATGTCAATTTTAAATTGATAATAGACACTTTGAGTTATATCGGGAACATCGTGTATTAGATTGAGATGTAGTTGATTCCTTCAAATAAAAAATGAATTATAGATAATTTTACTATTGTATCAAAACAATATGAATGTTTTTTCTTGGTTTTCAGTATGTTTCTTGCCTTTTTTACTAAAATTAATGTCAATTTTAAATAAAAAGACACACTTTGGGTCATACCGGGAACACGGTGTATCGGATTGTGGTACAGATGATTCCTACACATAAAAAATGACATATATAAATTTTTAATAAAGTATCAAAATAATACAAATGCATTTTATCAGTCTTGAGTATGTAAATTTCCCTTTTTACTAAAATTAATGTCAATTTTAAATAAAAAGACACACTTTGAGTTATACCGGTAACACCATGCATCGAATTGAGGTGTGTCTGATTCCTACACATCAAAAATTACTTATAGATCATTTCACTAAATTATCAAAACAATATTAATTTGTTTTCTTGGTTTTGATTATGTCACTTTTGTTTTTTACTAAAATGACATTTTAAACTAGAAACACGCACTTTGAGTCATATTTGTCACATCATGTATTGGTTTGATGTAAAAATGATTCATATATATCATAAATGACTTATAAATATTTGTAATAAATTATTAATACAATCATAAGATATTTTCTCAATTTTCAGTGAGTGACACATGTTTTGAACTAAAATGTAAATTTTAAACTAATAACTGACACTTTGAGTCATATCGGGCACACTGTGTATCAGATTGAGGTGTGACTGATTCATACATATCACAAATGACTTATGGATCATTTTAAAAAATTATAAAAACAATTTGAATGTGTTTTATCATTTTTTAGTATGTCAATTGTCTTTTTTACTAAAATTAATGTCAATTTTAAATAAAAAAACACACTTTGAGTCATACCAAGAACATCGTGTATCGGATTGAGGTGTGGATGATTCATACACATTTAAAATGAATTATGGATCATTTTAATAAAGTATAAAAACAATATGGATGTGTTTGATTTTTTTTATTATGTCACTTGTCTTTTTTACTAAAATTAATGTCAATTTTAAATAAAAAGACACACTTGGATTCATACCGGTCACACCATGCATCAGATTGAGATGTGAAATGACTTATGGATCTTTTTACTAAAGTATCAAAACAATATGAATGATTTTTCTCAATTTTGAGTATGTCACTTGTGTTTTTTACTAAAATTAATGTCAATTATAAATAAAAAGACACGGTTGGATTAATACCAATCACACCATGTGTTTGATTGTGGTGTAGTTGATTCCTAAACATCTCAAATGACTTATAGATCATTTTCCTAAAGTATCAAAATAATCTGATTTTTTCTTAGTTTCGAGTATGTGATGTGTGTTTTGAACTAAAATATAAATTATAAAATAAAAATATACAGTTAGAGTCATACCAATCACATTGTGTATTGGATTGAGGTGTGGCATATTGAGTATGTTATGTGTGTTTTTATTTCAACTGTCTGAAACAAGCCAGAAAATAGAGAACATGTACTCTATTTTTAGGCTTATTGTACATAGTTTAAATAAAAATATGACTTCCTCAAGTATCTATGAAAAAAAATAAAAAATAAGGAAATTAACTTAAAAATAGTATATAAAATGGTGAAAAAATAACTAAATAAGTAGTAAGAATTAAAATTATCATGATTTTTGTATACATTATTAACCCATTTATTTGTTTTCATTATCTCAGTTGCAGCCACGAAGTCCAATCTCTAATGAGAATGAACATATTTGAATAGACCACCCCAACTCAAGCAAAATAATCCACCTATATAATAAAAGAAATATTATGTTAGTAATAATATAAATAAATAAATTAAACATAAATATGAAATAATATATTAATAAAATGTAAATTTTAAACCATAACCACGCCACTTGAGTCATACCAGCTACATCATGTATCAGATTGAGGTATGGTTGATTCCACTGTGTCTTTTTATCCTATAGTGCGTGATCATAGTATATAAGTGAACCATCCTTGTTGATGAAGTCATTTATTCATGATCTCTGTGAAAATTAACAAAATAGGTATCAAATAAAAATGATGAGAAAATTAACTAAAAAAGTAGATAAAAGGATGATAAAATCAAATAAATAAGTAGTAAGAAGTCACATCTTCATGTCATATGTGTACATTTTAACACTAGGTCTGCTTCCCAATCATTGATAAACAAATATATTTCATCTTGTTGATATGAGGAATTTCAAGAATCGTGTTCATGATGTAAAAATATAAATACACAAAGGATTAATAAATATTTTAAATGAAATTGTGATTATATTCTAAAATACCTCTTTGGGGATGTCAGTTTGTTGATGGTATATGATATCTATCATAAATTTTCAAACACAATAACCACAATCTTTTACATTGGTTTGTTTCAGACACTATAGAAACTTTGAGAAAAATAAGTAATTTGTTTTGATATGTTTTTTGATAGTAAACCTTATTATATATACCCTAATACTTATCCACTTGTAAAAGTATACAAACTGCGTGTACGCATGGACTACCCTCATACCATGATTTTTATGATATTTAAACATCGCCCTATTATAACATAATTATAATTAAAATTTAATATAAAATATATAACTTGAAGTTTAGTTCTAAAATGTTAGATGTAGTGTATTACAACTTGAAAAACATCGTCATGGGTGGTTGGTTTATTAGGTATCCATGGAGTGAATCCATAAAATAAATATTTGGAGTATCTAAATTGACTGAAATTAGTATCCAATATTTCCTAAAAAATGAATGAGTAATAAGTAATGAAAATATATTTGGTATGATTAAATTATAGATATTTACCCCTGCATAGTTGGTAATAATAAGAGCATTTAATCCATAAGTTTTCTTTCAAATATTGTGGCTAGTTTTTTCACTATTTCATTAATTTGATCTAAATCCAAATAGGCTAGTTGTGTAGAAGTGGTGTGAGGAATAATGACTCTATATTTATGTTCATAGAGTTTTCCATTCAAATAGAATTGATATAGAATCCTACAAAAATATGAATTGTATTTAGTCATAATTAACATAATAGATCAGTTATTAGAAAAAAATCATGAAAACACACCTCATGCATACATTTACAATCAAGACTCTAAGACATTAATACTTTAGGATTTCATTTACATTCTCAAGAGTAATTTAGTCAATAATGGCCTCTTCATACATTTTTTCTTCAAAATTAACTATGAAATTAATACCATTTTTTAACATTGTATCTGCATGAACCTTCAATGTTAGTAAATGTGGATATTGAACTGGTGGGGTAAAGGTGATTTGTGGATATCTTTTTGATTGGTTGGTTGATATTTTAGATCATTTTGATTCGAACTTTTGTTTAACCCCCTTCCCTTTTTCCATTTGTAATAACATTCATAAGTTCAAACCTTTTCCATTAATTGTTAAAGATTTTTCATGAAAAATAAATTGGAAATGAATACCTCCTCGTCGATATGTTTTTTACAAGATCTGATGGTCATGTAATAAATATTCCAATATATTGATTGCCCATATGAATATCTATATCATCAAGTGGAATATGTAGCTCAGGGCTCATCTCATGAGCTACACTAATCCCTACTCTCACATGACCTGTTATAAGTTTTCTGTTGTATAGAGTATTTTTTAGATATTAAACACAGTATCCCTCACAATGAGGTAATGGGTGGGTGTTGATAGATATAAATAACAATCATTTTCACCCTATAGAATATCAGTACAAAAAAGGTATCAGTTTTTGTCTGATTTAAATTTCACATAAAAAATTATGAGAATATTGATTACCTCATCTAAGAAATCTCTTTGAGGGGAATGGCTCGCCTCAAAGCTGGTGGGGGTGGGGGATCATGACGCAGTGGTTGTTCTTGAGTTGTTTATTCTCTTTGATTCCTTCCCATAACATTTTATAAAAACCCATATGGCCAGTGAATTTTTTCTTCCAGAGTATCTAATCATGCATTCATCTCTTCTATTTATTTATCTTTATCCCCCATGTTCTTTTCTTTTCAAAAAATATGTTTAGGCTGTCACCTCAAAACCCTCACCTCTAACACAACCATACTATTCTGGATGCTTCAAGGCCACTGATAGTAATTGTCCATCCAGTAAAACTGATGATGATTCCTATGTGTAATTCAGATAAAAAATATAGGGAAATAAGTAACCATTTTTAGGTAATATCTATTTAAATCAAAAAAAAATATTATGTCATACTTACACATATTTCCCGAATTGTTTGTATGTTTTCATCTATTAGTATCCCATATTTATTTACACATGCCTCCTTCCATAGAAAATGATGTGGGATGAAATTGGATTTGGATTTGGATTCATTAATATGTATATAAATAGAGGAAAATAATTATGTTGTTGCTTCATGTCACTTAAAAATATTTCGGTAGATTTAAAATATGTACCAATTTTTTTCAAGTGAAGTTTGCCCCATCCTTACTTTATAGTAGGGTTATGTTGGTTTTGTTTCCTGTTGCTTATTTTCTGAACTCAGTTATTGTTTCATAAATTAAAAATTCTTAATCAAAGTGATTAATACATGTATTTTCAAACAATTTATTACCATACACAATATAGCTGAAAATATGTCTCCTTACAACGGCCAGTAAATGCATCCCACGCTTCTTGGATTATCAGGTGTACATATATATGCGGTGGGTGAGATTTTATTTTCCCTTTAGCATTTTTGAGATGAAAATTCATTATAATTTTGTGAAAGCCTCTGTGAGCCTTTCCAACAAGCATTAATAAAAATTTATTTCAGAATTTTTCTACTATAAATTCACTCTGCAAGGGGTAATGAGGAGTAAGTCAATGTTTTATTTTTTATTTTTCAGTAAAATAAATAAATTATATCATAATTTTACCCAATATCTTCTCAAATCAATTTCTTAAGTGTGGTCACAACATGGTTCCAAAAATCTAAATCAATCAGCACACATTGCTAAGTGGTGAGATCAATGAAACTACTAAACATGGCCTTATTGGGGTTAACGGGTTGGATGTGCATGTTCCATCCAACCTCGAATTTGATGCCTTTTTTGGCCTTAATAATTTTTGTTATCACTATCATACTATGAAACTCATTTTTTATAGGACTTAATATCTTTTTTTTCTATCATTTCCTTGGGTTCAACATCATCAATATTTTCTTCTCTAGATTGGTAGCATTAGCATGTGTAGAAGGTTATTGTTCCTCTGCACTGGGAGAACCAGTAGGTTGAGAAACCTATTATTACTTGGGATTAGGAGCATCGGCATGTGAAGATATCATTATCTACAAAAGTGGTTTAGAATTTAATTTAGATTACGTAAATGTAGCAGTGAACAGATAATAATATGAGGTAGCGTAATGCATATTACAAAAAATATAACCTGATTATTGAAACCTCTTTTTTTAAGGTTGAAGGGATTTAAACCCTCTATTGAGTATCCAAATCCATTCATTATGGTCTCCTAGGAAATATAATACCTTTTCTACATTAGGACTACTACAAAATGATTGTGATTTTCCAATAAAAGGGTCATCCTTAGTTGAATTTTCATATAACCCTTCCGTGGTTCTAGTCGATAATAGAACAATTGGCCACTTTTTGTTTATAGGATCTGAAAGATAAAATACATGTACTACCTATGATTCCATTATAAAAATTTCATCTTTTTACCATTCCTTACTTATAAAAAATTTCATGAATCCTGATTCATCTATTTTAACAGCACTCCTATTATCAACCCACTTGCATTGAAAAATCAGCACTGGGAATGTTGTATAATCCAACTCCCATGTTTTTTTGATGATTCCAAAGTTTTACATATTCACATAAATTTTATTTCTTTCCTTGGTACCAAATACATGCATCTCTTTAGCCGTAAGTGTAACTATACTATTTTTCATGGCATTTTCTTCATCATGTTCATTTTTATAGAATGTATAACCATTAATTACATAACCATTATAATATAATACATGCACACTTGGTCTTATGACTAGCCATCAAAGTTGTTCTAAAATTGAATCCGGATTTTCACCAAACTCCTTAAAAATATGGTCTCTAAACCACCCTATAAAATGTTGATTATGTGTATTTGTTATCTAGATTTCAACTCTTGAAGGATTCAAATGCCTAAGAATTAATTTATAAGGTTAAACATATGGGGAAACCTATAAAATTTTATACAAAACATAAAGGTGGGCCTACTATCGATCTATAATAGTGACTTTGACAACATATATTCCAAAAATTCCTTCAACCACAAGTAGCCCAGTGTGAGGAGATTTTGGTAGACCAATGCTTACCACACCAGATAGGTAGTTAGTACAGAATTCAATGGACTCCTCAACAATATATCAATACAACCTTCTGTATAACTTTGATTTTTGACATACCCTTTCAAAATCTTTATATATCATTAAATGGGGTACATCCATCTATAATGTATAGTACCGCATTGTCAAATATCTCTTACCAAGTGAACCATCATATCAAAGAATATAGATAAGAATAATATTTACAATTCACATAATATGAAGGTAATTTCCTTTTCCATAGTTACAATTTCACTAGTTTTATAACTTTTTGTAAATAGATTTGAAAAATAAATAGATCTTGGTTAATATATGATGGATATTCTTGGGAAAAATACAATGTAAATATACAAGAATTAGATCTTGCATCAAAATATAATATTCATGTTATTTCAGACCCTTTAACTTTAAATCAGTCATTGACATAATATTATTAACATTTGATGAATACCACTATGGAACATTCACATCATTCAAGAAGTTGAAAAACTAATTTCTCTCCTACCTAGAAAGAGTATAAGTAGATGGAGGAAGAAAAGTCTATTTTTCACCCTTCACTGGCACCAAATCTTCTTATATTCCCATGTAAATCATGACTAACTTATACTTAATTACATCCTCTATTTTTTTGAGTGTATTTAGTAACATGCCAATGACACCATCACATATATTTTTTGAACATGCATAACATCAAGAAAATTTCTAAGGTGCAAAAAAATCCAGTTTGGTAATTCAAAAAAAACTGATCTCTTTTTCCAACTGGTTTTCATAAGGTTTTTCAAAAAAAATTTACCAAAATAAGTGATTGTATCATTTAATTTATCAAATAGTTGATCAAATGTTAGTGGAGATAGTGTTTTATGTTCTTCTTAACTCCCACGAAATAATGTCATCCAAGATCGGTACTTATGTCGCTGGGGTAAAAATCTGTGATGTCCTAGAAACACAGTCTTCAATGAATGATTCTACATAATTTACTATGTAGATTTTTCACAAATGGGACGCCCTTGAGTTATTTTAATGATATATCCTGAAAAATTTCTATAATAAATAAATTCATTTATCATCCCGTACAACATATCTCTCAATGTGAAGTCTTTATTTCTATAAGCATCATATAATGTAACACCTGAATCCTAAAATAATTTCAAATATTTGATCAATGGAGCCAAATAAACATCAATATCATTACCTCGTTGTTTTAGTCCAGATATAATCATAGATAACATAATGTATTTTTGTTTCATGCATAACCAAGGTGGCAAGTTATAATTTACCAACATAACTAATCATGTACTATGAGTGATACTTTGAAAATGAAAATGATTCACTCCATCTATAAATAGCACAAGATAAAGGTTTCTAAGCTCATTTCCAAATTCAGGATACTTGTGATCAATTCTCTTCCACTATGGAGAGTCTATTGGGTGATAAAGTTTCCTATATTTATTTCTTTCATCTATTTCTCATATCAATTTTCTTTCAATATCCTCAATTCCATATAGGAACCTAAACCTTAGAATGATTAGAAAGTACCATAAAACTTTCATAGGACCCGATTCATATTTATTGTATCGATAATCATCACACTTTGGGTATTCTTTAAGTTATTTTTGGTCCTTTTGAGATAGTATACAGTCATTTGGACAGGCATGTATTCTTTTAGAGATCATACCCATTGAACATAGCATCGTCTAGAGTCATATGTTCAGATAGTAAGTTCATTGTCTCCTAGGAGCATATCATTCAAGATAGAAAGTAGTATAGTAAAACTGGTGTAACTCCATCCATTGCCAGCTTTTAAATTATAAAGATTCAGTACAGCTGACAATGATGTATATTTAGAACAACCAGCATATAATGGTGTCTTTGCACAACTCTTTAACTTATCAAACAATTTTGGAAAATCAAAATTTTCATCTTCAACTATCATTTTCATTTACTCAATATGATCTTCATCATCATTCACACCTATAATCACATCCTTAATACAGTCTTCTTCATTTTCCATAATTTTAATCATATCAAATAATCCATTAAACACGGTATTATCCCAGTTACTAGTTATAATCACTTTTTCCCCATGTTTAGTTCAACATTTATAACTTTGATCTATTCTGTGACAAATTAAGTATTCTTCAAACTCCTCTATACTAATTAGTCTTGAATAACAATAACTTAAAAATGAACAAAGTATTTTAGAAGGGTTATATGCATGATATTTTTCAAACATGATGAAGTCTTTCACCCCATCTTCATACTATTTTTTCATATGATTGGAATCCATCCATTTTTTAATCATATCCATCCTATTTGATTATATAATATTAATATTTAACAAAATAAATAAATACGTGAAAGGGGACTTTCAAATAAGGGAAACCCAACATTCAAATGTTTCAAATAATTTCAACATGATTTTAAGGAAATGGATAATTGAATTTAAGAAAAGAATTACTCCACTGGGGGTAGGTGTTATCATCTGAATTCATCCACAATAATAATTGGTACCTAGTATAAGATGACTACTGCTTAGGGTAGTTCAAGAAACATAAGTTCATTTCTAGAAGAGATGGGGGATGAGTCAATAAAATACAACAATATCTATTTGAGAGATGAAGCATATGAGGATTACAGTTGTCTCCATAAATCTAAATGTTCTCAGATTGGGGAGTTGGAAAATCACCAGACTACATTTATCATTTTTTTTCTAAATTTTAAAAAAGTAGGAGAAGCAATCATATCCCTATAAGGGGTTCCATGATTGGTGTGACCATGAGAAGGCTCAGTTGGATGGTCTTACATGCACTCATGATGAGACAGCCACCATAGTTTCAATATTAAAAGCAAGCCTTCAATTACTCCATGAAAAGGAAAGGGATTTTGGTCTAAGGACTAAATTTCAGTAGTACTTAGCTTCCTGTGAGGTCAAGGTTGTAGTAGTGGGGTCATGATGGATATCATATGGATTGGATGGATTTAGTGACATCCCCTTTCCATGATGTTATTATAAATCTATATTATGTAGGAGGTGAGATTATGTGTATCTAGGAGGTCTCTAAAAGTTAATATAGTCATATAAATATAGATATCACACTTTTTCATTACACATGTATGAATTTATAAATATATATA
Source organism: Viscum album (assembly GCA_963277665.1). Lineage (NCBI taxonomy): Eukaryota > Viridiplantae > Streptophyta > Magnoliopsida > Santalales > Viscaceae > Viscum > Viscum album. The sequence goes on along the minus strand of OY728163.1, from coordinate 1,529,921,254 downwards.
CCACTCATCCCATTGTATTTATAAATATAGATACCACTAAAATTTTTGACACATATTTTAAGGAGTGTTCAAAAAAGAAAAGAAAATTAGTTACTTTAGTATGATCCATTGAAATTTTTTGATGTTAGTGGGCACTAATAAGGATTCGTTTTCCAAAATTTATTGTAACTGTTCATAGCACTTAAATTTGAATTCCTGCTTCCCAAAAAAAGGAATGTCCTCAAATTTTACTTTTTATTTATCTTGTCCATTATTTGACTATTTCAGTTTTTTATTTTATATATATTAACAATCATTACATCATCTTTTATGGGAGCTTCATTGTATAAAGAGGCCATAAAATGAGTGAAGTGTACCACCACTTAAAGGTTAGTTTTAATTTATTTTCATTTTCATCTTAATCATGATGATTCCATTAAACTTTTGATTTTTTAAACTTAATTATTCATGTTTCCATTAATATTTTTATTTTAAAATTTTAGTTATAAATATATTGTTTCATATTAGGCATGCATATAAGAATTTAGTTATTCATGTTTCTATTGATACTCAGGAAGCACGCTAATTTATGTATTTTGGTATTTTTTATATTTATAATCTTTTCGTTCTAAATACATGTTTTTCTCTAAATACATGAAATAAGCATTGTTAGACAAAATCTATACAATTTTTTAGGAATATTTATATTTTAAAGAGTAAATAATTATATTCCATATTTAAAATTTATTTATTATTTTAATTTTTCAATATTAATGTGAATTATTAACATTCAAAAATAAAATTCTTTTAAAAAACCTAGTTGGTATCCTCCCCTCAACCCATGTATAGACATTAAAAGTAAATCCTTTTCATGCTAGTTTGAAAATATAACTATGAAAGTAAGATGTTAATTTTTCATAAAACAAGTCACATATGGTCATCATTTAAATTTATTTTTACCCAATGTAAATAATCCACTAATTTAAGAAAATCACGATTTAAAACATTTTCTGATGTGATTCCATTTATGAAAAAATAAATAGTTTCTAGGACATGCTTTATAATACACTTAGATTTAGGGAAGAAAATAAACATTTTAAACCATGTTAAAGAACATGCTAGAATAAATAGATAATACTTTTAAAATTAGGGAAAACTCCAATGATAATGAAACCAATACACAAAAACATGAAAAAATATAGGCAGTAACAGTATCCACTAAAGTAAATAAAAATAGACAAATATAGGCTGTAATAACATCCAATAAAGTAGTATAAAATTAGAAAAGTATAGGTAGTAATAGTATTCACTCAAGAAGAAAAAAATAATAAAATATAGGTTATGTGACACACTAAAATAATAAAAAATAATATCATTTCACCAGTATGCACAATACAATAGACTAGTGGAGAGGAGTAGTATGAGGTTGCTAGTCATGATTACAACTAACCTAGTAGAGGGGAGTTGTCTCATGTCACTGGTCAGGAAGACAAACTAAACTAGTGGAGAGGTGCAGTATCATGTTATTAGTCAAGATGATTCACAAACTTGATAGAGAGGTGTAATATCACATCACTAATTAAAACAACACGCTGAACAAGTTAGATTAAAAATTCTTATTTAAAAAAATTATCTTAAGAAAACTCCAGTTTTAAAATGCCAACTGGGAATTTGGAAACATCTATTGAAAATAAAATCACATAAAAATACATTAAAAAATCCTTGGAAAACATTACATTATTTTATAAATGACTCTCAAATAAATCTAAATCCAAATAATAAACTAAATATCCATAAAACACCAAAAACAAACATTAACCTAAAACGTATAATAAAAAAGAAAATCTCATCCTTCTTTTGTAATAAATTTTCCTAAAAACATGAGTCTCCTCCCTTTAAGATCATAAAGAACCAAAAAAGAATTATAATTTAGAAAAACATCTTAAAGAGATAATGAGGCATTTAATCAAGCAATAGGTGTTCATCATATTTGAAAACTAGTTTTATATCTTAAAACTTTACTGGAAACCCCTATCATATAAAATGAAAACCCAAGGAAAATTATCATCATAGAGTGAAAGCCACTAATTAATCATGATAGAATTCATAAAACAATTTAATAAAAATATTAGAAACCATAAGAAAATGGTATAAAATTAAAAAATTCATGCATGGAGAAAGCTACCTTAAATACGTCTCTTTCAAATGGTACCACACTAAACCACCAAAAAAAGTCTAGATAAACCCTTATAATTCCATTAAAATAAATTAAATAAGAAAACTCAAGTTAAAATCATGCTAGACAAAGTTGTAGGACACTGAATTCATACTAGGGAAAGGAAAAAAGGTAGGGAAGAAGGAGAGGAGTGGGAAGGGCTTTAATGTGTTTTATGTGGAAACCGGGTGTTGTGAGCCATGATGGGTAGTGTGATGTGGTTTAGGGGTATAGTATATGGCTACACGGTGCATAAAAACAAGACTAAACACCATCAGCGATCAGGGAACAGTATTGAAGATGTTAACAAAATAAATCAGCACATACCTTAGATTTGGAGATCGATTCATTGAGAAAGTCGAGCGACAACATTGGTAGGCATCAGTGAGAGTGGCAGTAACAGTCTAGTTCTACGAGAGCTTGAAGGCGTAGAGAAGAGATGACTCTGTTATGGTTCTTTTTATAAGAACATGTAAAGCCTTTATCAACACTTTCAAAAAAGAACTGATAAAGTGTAGCTTAATAAGCGCTAAAAATAGAAAACACTGATAAAACTAATCTTTATCAGCACATTTTTAGCACTGATAAAGATGCCCCTTTATCAACGCTAAAAACACTGATAAAACAAGTCATTATTAGTGCTAATAAAAAGTAGTTTTATCAGCGCTTTTTTATCACTGATAAAGGGTTGCCTTTATCAACACTATAAATAACATTGAGAAAGATCTAATTTTAATAATATATTTATTTATTTATAATTATAGTTGTAAATAAATATATTTAAAAAAAAATTTATATATTTATAAATATCTCTATATATTTATAAATATATTTATATTATTATAGATATTTATATTATTATATATATTTATAAAAATATAAATAAATTTACTATTTAAATATATTTATTATAATTTTATAATTATTTAAATATATATATATATATATTTATTTATTTATTTAAAGTTGTTATTTTAAATAAATATATTTATAAATATTTATATATAATTATAAATATATATACATATTTACATATTTATTTATATAACTATATATATATATATATATATATATATTTATTTATTTATTAATTAATTAATATATAAATATATATTTATAAAATTATAATAAATTTGTCTATTATTTAAATATATTTATTGTAATTTTATAATTATTTAAATATATATTTATTTATTTCTAATTATAATTTTAAATAAATATATTTAAAAATATTTCTATATAATTATAAATATAAGAACTATATTTATTATAATTTTATAATTATTTAAATATATATATTTATTTATTTATTTATTTATATTTATATTTATAATTATAAATAAATATATTTAAAAATTATTTATATATAATTATAAATATATAATTATAAATATAATAAATATATTTATTATAATTTATAATTATTTATATATGAATTTATTTATTTATATTTATAATTAAAAATAAATATATTTAAAAAGTCTTTATATATAATTATAAATATAATAAATATATTTATTATAATTTCATAATTATTTAAATATATTTATTTATTTATTTATTTATAATTGCATGCATTTTTAAAAAAAATTATATATATTTATATTTTTATAATTAAATATCTAAATTAAAAAATCATTTAAATAGATTAATTATATAAATTTCAAACATATTCTAAATGTTAAAACATAATAATTAAAAATGAACAAATATTATTCATATAAATTACAAACATGTTAAAAATATTACATGTATGGTAATTAAATATATGTATAAATAAATATTACAAAATGATTAAATATATTTTTAAAATTATTAATGAATATATAATAATAAATAAATTAATTAAATTAAATAAATTATAGAAATATTAAAAAGTGAATTTGTAACATTTGTGTGAATTACAAACTCACATATATACACATAAACATCTACACACGCATCTACATACATACATGCATATACACACATACACATACATACATGTTGTCATACATGTACATATCCCTTGGGTGGCTATGACCTGCCTTTCAAACCTGTGTGTGCGGTGTGTGGGTTTGAATGTAATTTTACCCCCAAGAACCTAATATAATATATATATTCATATATTACTTTATATATATATATACTTATTGTAATATAAATCTTATTTAAATATATATATATATATATTCATTTTTTTATATTTATAATTATAAATATATATATTTATAAATATTTGTGTATAATTATAAATATATTTATATAATTATATATATATATATATATAATTATATGATGGCGATTAGTGTTTGAGTTCTACGGGAGCTCCCGATTCTCCCCCATGGCGGTTAGGGTTTGACGATTCTGATGTTTTCGACGAACATTGAGACTGCAAATCAGGCATTGCGAGCTTCTTTCCTCACCCTCAGTAGATTTGACTCGCATAGGATTCTGGCAGAAGGTTCGGCCACCTCTGGTTTTTGATAGAGGATTTTGGAGGAGGGTCACGGATTGGTGACTGGTGCCGCAAACAAGCCTGCTTCGGATTTAAATCCACCCAGAGGATATCATTCTGGAGACATTGCTTCAAGGTTCACCTCAAGCAGCAACACTGATGAGCGCATCTTCTGATGAGATATAACAGCCTCCTTCCTTGCTGAAGGCCGATTTGATTCACACAAGTTCCTCGATGACAAAGGTCCTACTGCGGGATCTGCTCATGGAATGGATCCTACTTTGACTTCATCTGACGAGAATGCACGAGGTCAATCCCTTTATCTCTTCAAGGGATCTACTACATGTTACTTCTACAGAAGCGATAATGTGGTTCACATAAGGGAAGACCTGATTGTGATCTCAAATCATCTGAAATTATGAAAGTTTTCCATTATCGCTCATTTAATTTTACCATGGGGTTTGAAGCCGTGGAAGATTGGGGAACTTGAAGAACGCCTCTCTAAAATCAGGGGTTTCTCCGAATGGAAATGTGTCTCATTAGGTTGTGGTTTTTACCACATTCTTCTCCCCTCTAAAGAAAGGTAGATGAAAGCCCAGGGTTTTGCCTCGGTCTCCCTCAAGCCTGGTCTGCTTCACATACATGAATGGGATAAATCCTTTAGTCCACTAGAGTTAGGAAACACTTATATAAAACTTTGGGTGAAAATGATCAATCTAAACTAGCTTCTCTATCATTCTAAAATACTTCATGACATAGCGTCATCCATTGTAATTCCCATCAAAATAGATCGGAGAGACTGAAATATCTAGATTTGGAAATTTTGCGCAATTTCTGGTTGAAGTCGTCCTATGTTATTCTTTGGTTGAGATGATTATTCTCTCAATAGAGGATAAGGATTTGAATCTTAAAATTAAGTATGAAAATGTACCCTATTTATGCTCAATTTAAAAATCATTGGTCATGATGTTTCAAACTACAGGAGATCGATTATCTATGCTTTTTTCATAATTATGGACTTGAAGAAAATATGTGTTTCAAAAATCCAAAGCAAGGGAAGCCCATGGATAGAAATCCAGTCAGTGCTCCTATGGATATTGTAGGGAAAGAGGCCAATAGGCAACCTATGAATGGAAGAAAGGATGATGGAGGTAGAAATTCTAGGCAGATTCATGATATGGTTAATGTTAATGCAGTTCATACTAATACTCATTCAATTGGACAACCTGGTGGTAGGATTATGCAAGTAGAGGTAGGGGTTTATGCCCATGATGATGATGTTGTTTTCATAAAAAACCAACCTAGTGGGCAAGCAGGGGAGGACTCTCCTGTCAAATCTTTGTCAAAGCTTTGATAGTGTTGGAATCCCATGTTTATGATGATGAGATTGATATGCAAGCTTCTTGTGTCAAGTATATCAATGAGGCTGAGAGGAAGTCTTGGGTTGTAATCTTTATTGAAGAGGTAAATACCTTTGATGATGGTGACAATGTCAAATGATTTTCTGTTGACTCTTAAAAGCAAGAAGTGGTTCCCACTACAATTGAATAAGTGAATGGAGATGATACTCAAATTGTGGTTGATCAACAATTCATTATTGAGTAGGAGATTGCTTCAAGTAATCAAAAGGGAAAGTAAAAAGATGTTGCTTCCCACATTAAGCCTCGAAAAGGAAAGAAAATTCTTGTAGATGATGAGGGATTTCAAATGGTCCCTCCTTAAAAAACCAAGTCAATTGAGAAAAATATTCATTTCGATTATTTTCCTGCATAGGGCATCCTCTTAGACTTTGGTTCAGTGAAGGACAACCTAGATGCTGAGAAACAAGAACCTGAAGGAGTTTTCCATCAGAAAACCTGAAGATGGGTAAGGCATCCAAAAGTTCATGGATGGGGACATGGGCGTGATGATTGGACTAAAACATGAGGTTGTGATGTGTTCACCAGGTCTTCCAGGACTCAACTCACACTAGAGCAGGAAAGGCTCAAGAAGATGTATTATGTGCTTCTCAATAAAAAAAATCATAGTCTGAATGGGAATCGGCTGATGAGGGAGATATATCTAATTATGGTCATGGGGATGATCCTTTTTCTCCGTAGTTTTTCTGTTTGGATGAGGGCTTGACTCGTTGTTTGACTTTATCCTCCCTCTTTCCTATTTGTTACTTTTTATTTTATCTTTAATAAATGGTCACAGGCTTCTGCTTCTGACTAAACCTTTTCAGTATATATAATTATATATATTTATTAATATATAAGTATATATAATTACAAATATAATAAATATATATATTATTTTAATATATTTATTTTAATTTTATAATTGTTTAAATATATTTATTATAATTTTATAATTATTGAAATACATATATTTATTTAAATATATTTATTATAGTTTTGTATTAATTTATTTATTTATTTTTAATTTCATAAATAATTTTTAAAAACATTATATATATTTTTTTAACAAATATAGAAGAAATTCCCCTATTTTTTATTAAACACAAACACCACTATTTTATTCTAGGTAGGGCTCCAATTATATGGCCTAATAAGGCCTAAGTCCCAAAGGTCTAAATACATCAAAAGGATCATCAGTAGATTGATAAACCAACCATCGGCCTGATATCACGGGAGCACCGCACCTTTCTCCTTGCTCCACCACCCCCTATGCAATCCCATCGCTGTTGAAGTCACTCATGCCAGTCAAAAAACCCTCTTCATCTCCCGTACTCATGCTGACAAGTCTATATCCATCTTCCTGCTTCATTGGGACCATTGAGTCGCCGATGCACAACCCCTACTCCGTCCTCTGCTTTTTGCAGGTATCGTCGAGCCGCCAACCCAATTCATGATGTGAATGCCCTCATGGGCATGCCACACCCTAATCCTTACTTTTTCATCCCCTTGCGCAGTCCCATCACATTCGAAGTTAGTTGCACCGTTCAAAAATCACATGTTGTCTCATGCGCTCATGCCGACGAGTCCAGATATGTCTGCCTACTTCATCGGGACCACCAAACTGTCGGTACGCAACGCCTTGCTCTTTCATCTAATTTTTTTCCAGGATCATCGGGCCACTAGCCCAATCCATGATATGAACGCCCTCACAGGTGGGACACACCCTACTCCTTGCTCTGCCATCCCCCTATTCAATCCCATCGCTGTCGAAGTCACTTGCGCCAGTCAAAAAACCCTTGTTGTCTCTCGTACTCATGTTGATGAGTCCAGATATGTCTTCCTACTTCGTCGAGATCACAGAGCCACCAATGCACAACCCCCTACTCTGTCATCTACTTTTTCAGGATTGTCGAGCTGCCAGCCCAATCCATGATGTGAATGCCCTCACAGGCATGTCGCACCCTGCTCTTTTCTCCGCCATCCCCTTGCGTAATCTCATCGCTATCGAAGTCATTCACACCGATCAACAAACCCCCACCGTCTCTCGTGCTCAAGCTGATGATTCCAGATCTGTATTCCTACTTCATCGGGATCACTGAGACGTCGATGCGCAATCCCCTGCTCAGTTGTCTACTTTTTTTGGGATCATTGATCCACCAGCCCAATCCTTGACGTGAACACCCTCACAAGTGCGTTTCACCCTGCTCCTTGATTTGTTTCCCCATGCGTAAGCCAATCGGTGTCAAAGTCACTTGCATTGGTCAACAAACCCCTATCGTCTCTTGTGTTCACACTGATGAGTTCAGATATGTTTTCCTACTTCTTCAGGATCGTCGAGCTGCCAGTGTGAAAACCCCTGCTCCATCGTCTTTTTTTTGCTGAGATCATAGAGCCACCATCCCGATTCATGATGTGAACGCCCTCGTGGGCACGTCGCACCCTACTCCTTACTTCGTTGTCCCCCCTGTGCAAGGCCATCGCTATCGAAGTCACTCATGCCAGTTCAAAAAACCCTGTCATCTCATGTGCTCACACTGATGAGTCCAAATACATCTGCCTCCTTCATCGGGATCATCGTGTTGTTGGTGCGCAACCCCCTGCTCCATCGTCTGCTTTTTTCCAGGATTACCAAGCCACCAGCCTGATCGGTGATGCGAACGCCCTCATGGGTGTGAAACACCCTGCTCATTGATCTGTTGTCCCCCTGCGCAAGCCCATCACTTTCAAAGTCATTCGTACCAGTCAAAAAAACCCCGAAATCTCTCGTGCTCACATTGTTGAGTCCATATCAATATGCTTGCTTCGTCGGGATCGTTGAGCTGTCAGTGTGTGACCCCCTTCTCTATTATCTGCTTTTTTTCGATATCGATGAGCCACCAGCTTGATCCATGACATGAATGCTATGTGCTTTGCCGACCCCCTGACCAACCTACCCATCCTCCATTGGGACTGTTGCATCCCACCTTTTCATGTTGTCATTCAATCCTCTATCAACAAATACCACAAATGTAGCCAGCCCACACAAGGGTGAAGATTTATGCATCTGGGAATCGATCCCAGACTTCCTGATGCACTGGCAATGACTGAGTACCACTCAGTCACCACACTGGGTGCATTTTATATATATTTGAATTATTAAAATATATATATTAATATATCATATTTATATTAATTATATACATGCATTTATAATTAATCTATATAATTAAACATTATTTTTTGAATATAAATATGATCATTATATATATATTCATAATATTTTTTATTAAAAGCTTTTATCAATGCTAAGAATGAAACTAATAAAGATCACCTTTTATCGATGCTAAAAAATGCTTATAAAAGGTATACCTTTATCTGTGATTTTTTAGCACTGATAAAAGTTACCTTTATCAGTGCTTTTAGCTAGCACTGATAAAGGTAACCCTTTTATCAATGTTTTCTATTTAGCATTGATAAAATGTGACATTGCGTAAGTCGCAATCTGTGGTAGTGTAGATGTGTGTGTAACCCCTGAGAACCTTATGTGACACTTGTTTCCATGAGTACTTTAATAGATTAATATTCATGTTTGATGATGATCACATGTATTGTATGTACTAATTTACTTATGATGATATGTTATGTTTTCTTGTGTATTCTACCTTGTTATGTGTTCCCTTGTGATATTGTTCTTGGATCCCAAGACAGGTGGACCGTCGTGATATCACTACGGGAAAAATCACTTATTGTGATGAGCTATTTGCGACGGGCTCATCGCCCGTCGCAAATAGTCCATGTCGGACAACTATTTGTAACGAGATTCGAATCCTGTCGCAAATACATTAAATAAACACTTATTTGTGATGGGAAAAGGTGCTCGTCGTAAATACTTTTGGAGAGGCTTCTCGGCACAACGTGGGAAAGGGTATCTAAGACGAGACTAGGTTCTCGTCGTAACTACCCTTGGTCATAAAAAGTTATTTTCAATGGGAGAATGTTCACATTGAAAATAACCTTTATTGATTATAGTTATTTATGGCGAGTCATTAAAACTCGTCGCAAATACTATGTCGGTAGGTGAATATTTGCGACGGTACCCGTCACAAATAACTTTTTAACCGCCGCCTCAATTATTTATAATGGGAACTATTTACGACAATACCCCTCAAAAAAGTATCATTTACAACAAACGTCACATCGCAAATAGTCTCGTCACTACTAATCTAACCTATATATACCCCCCTCCCAAATGTTTTCACTTCATTCCCCATTTGAGCACTCCTCTACTCAACTTTCCTCTTCTTCTCTTCAATTGTTCAATTACAAGTTTAAATTTTTATAGGGAAGAAAATTTTAAGGTTTGCATCGCACCAAAGATTTATTTATTAAGTATTTATGTAATTTTTTTAATTTTTATTTTATTGATTTTATTTTATATTAGATTTTAATATTACTAATTAGTAGTAATTAGTGTTAATTAGTAATAATTAGTTTTAATTAGCAGTATTGTTTTTAATTAAAATTAAATAGTTTTGATTTGTAATAATTTGTTTTAATTATCAGTAAGTGGGTGTTATTAATAATAATTACTTATAATTGATAAATAAATAGTATTAATTAAAAGAACTTAGTAATAATTTATAGATCTTAGTAATAAGTCATAATAATTTAGAGTCCTTTTCAATAAATAAATGTAATTAGTAAAAATGAATGTTAACCCACTATAATTAGTAAAAATTAGTAGTATTTACTAAAAATTAACATTAAATCACCATAATTTTTAAAAATTAGCGTTATTGATAAAAATTAGAAAAAATTATCGTTAATCAGTAAACATTAGTAAAAATGAATGTTAAATCACTATAATTAGTAAAAATTAACGGTAATTAGTAAAAAATAATGATAAATTACAATAATTATTTTAAATTAGGGGTAATGACTAAAAATTAGTAAAAATAAGTGGTAATTAGTAAAAATTATTGGTAATGACTAAAAATTTGTAAAAATTAAGAATGATTAGTATAACTTAGTAAAAATTAGTGGTAAACTAGTATAATTAGTAATAATTAGTAGTAATTGGTAAAAAGTAATGTTAAATAAATATATTTATTAAAAATTAGCAGTAATTATTAAAAATTAAAGTTAAATCACTTTAATTATTAAAAATTAGTAGTAGTTAGTCAAAATTAGTAAAAATTGCCAGTAATTAGCAAAGATTGGTAAAAATGAACATTAAACACTATAATTGGAAAAAATAATGGTAATTTGTAAAAAATTGCAGTAATTAGTAAAAATTAGCGATAAATCACTATAATTATTAAAAATTTGCGGTGATTAGTAAATATTAGTTGTAAAACTCTGTAATTTAGTAAAAATTAGTTGTAATTAGTAATAATTAGTGGTAATTGGTGGTAATTAGTAATAATTAGTGGAAATTAGTAATAATTAGAGATAATTAGTCATGATTAGTCATAATTAGTGGTAATTAGTGGTAATTAGTAATAATTAGTGGTTATTAGTAATAATTAGCAATAAATAGTGGTAATTAGTGGTACTTAGTAATAATTAGTGGTAATTAGTGGTACTTAGTAATACTTAGCATTTTTTAGTATAAATTACTATAAAACTAAAAATGAAACAAGTCATCAATTTTCAAGCGAAGAGCAATGACAAATTTGGACATTGCTGGCATAAATTGGTTTTATCACCTAAAGATTATAAAATCTATGATTTACACATTTTTATTAATTTATAATATATTTTATTATTTATATTAAATTATGTTAAAAAGTTGCGGTAATTAGCGGTAATTATTTATAATTACCACTAATTACCGCTAATTTTTAGCATAATTTAATATAAAGTAATAAAATATATTATAAATTACTAAAAAGGTGTAACTCATAGAATTTCCAATCTTAAGGTGATGAGAAATGACTAATTTTTGTCAACCATGTTGAAATTTGTCATTGGGTCGATAGAACTGGAGCAAGCAGGATGTGACGCATCAATGGCGGTTGCAGGAGGAGGAGGAGATGCATCGATGGCAGGAGCAACAGGAGTGGGAGATGTATCGATGATATGAGCAGCAACACGAGGAGACGATGGAATACATGTGATAGTTATTGTAAATATACATATTTAGTTTTAGTTAGCAGTAATGATTTTAATAAAAAGTAAATAGTTTTAATTTGCAATAATTTGTTTTAATTATCAGTAAGTGGGTGTTATTTATAGTAATTACTTATAATTGATAAATAATTAGTATTAATTAATAGAACTTAGTAATAATTTTTAGATCTTAGTAATAAGTAATAGTAATTATGGTATTTTTAAATAAATAATAGTAATTGGTAAAAACGAATATTAAACCACTATAATTAGTAAAAAGTAACAATAATTAGTAAAAATTAATGGTAAATAACTATAATTTCAAAAAATTAGTGTTATTAATATAAATTAGCAGTGATTGGTAAATTTTAGTAAAAATTAGCAGGAAAGACTAAAAAAATAGTAAAAATTAGCAGTGATTAGGAAAAAATAGTAAAAATTTATGGTAAAACAATATAATTAGTAAAAATTAGAAGTACTTAATAAAAATTAACAGTAAATCACTATAATTAGTAAAAATTAGTGGTAATTAGAAAAAATTAATAAAAATTAGCGGTAATTAGTAAAAAATAGTAATAATTAGAAAAAATAGTAAAAATTAGTGGTAAATCACTATAATTAATAAAATTTAGTGGTAATTAGTAAAAATTGGTAAATATTACCAATAAATTAGTAAAAAATAATGTTAAATCACTATAATTAGTGAAAATTAGCAGTAATTAGGAAACATTAATGGTAAATCACTATAATTATTAAAAAATAGTGGTAATTAGAAAAAATTAGTAATAATTAGTGGTAATTAGTAAAGATTAGTAAAAATGAACATTAAATTACTATAATAAGTAAAAAAATTAACAGTAAATTGTTAAAATTAATGGTGATTAGTAAACATTAGTGTTAACTCACTATAATTATTAAAAAATATCAGTAAAGTAACATTAATTATTAAAAATTATCAGTAAAGTAGCATTATTTAGTAAAAATTAATGATAAATCACTATAATTATTAAAAATTAGTGGTAATTAGAAAAAAATAGTAAAAATTAGCAGTAATTAGTAAAGATTAATAAAAATGAACATTAATCACTATAATTAGTAAAAATTATCGTTAATTAGTAAAAATAACAATAATAAGAAAAAATTAATAAAATTTAGTGGTAAATCCCTATAATTAATAAAATTTATCAGTAATTGGTAGAAATTAGTAAAAATTACCAATAAATTTGTAAAAATTAATGTTAAATCACTATAATTAGTGAAAATTAGCATTAATTATGAAAAATAACTTTAAATCACTATAATTATTAAAAAATTGTGATAATTAGAAAAAATTAGAAAAATTTGCAATAATTAGCAAAGATTACTAAAAATAAACATTAAATCACTATAATTAGTAAAAATTAAATATAATTAGTAAAAATTAGTGGTAATTAGTAAAAATTAGTAAAAAAATGTCTATAAATTAGGAAAAACTAACATTAAATCACTATAATTAGTGAAAATTAGCAGTAATTCGGAAAAAATAATGATAAATCACTATAATTATAAAAAATAGCGGTAATTAGTAAAAAATAGTAATAATTAGCATTAATTATTAAATATTAGAAAAAATGAACATTAGATTAATATAATAAAAAAATTAACGGTAAATAGTTCAAATCAGTGGTAATTAGTAAAAATTAGCGATAAATCACAATAATTAATAAAAATTACCATCAATTGTTAAAAATTTGTAAAAATTAGCGATAAATCACTATAATAAAGTAAAAATTAGCAGTAATTAGTAAAAAATAAAGTTAAATTGCTATAATTATTAAAAATTAGTATTAATTAGTAATAATTAGTGGTAATTATTGATAATTAGTAAAAAATACTAGGAAATAACAACATTTTCTGTTATGAAATTATAATTCGATAAATCATCAGAAGAATCTAAATTATTCTTATATAAATATTGTCTACATTGAGAGTGTCGAATCATTTATATCATTATAATTAGCTATAATCAATGATAATCAGTAAAAATCATCACTAATTAGTAAAAATCATTAGTAAATAGATAAATAGACAATATTTACAAGTAAATTATAATTTTTTAATTTTATACTCATTTTTTTATTATCTTTTTCTTATATCAAATTAATCATAAAAAATTATTTATTTTATATTTTTTAGAGAAATATGGAACAAGGAAGTCGACAAAAATCTTTATTACATGACTGCGATTGGATAAATCAACACAAGAATCCAAATGGTTTTGGTATAAATCATATTTATATTGAGGGTGTTTAATATATTTTATCATTTGCATAATCAAAGCCAAAATTTGATTCAGAAGGTACAATTAAGTGTCTATATAACAAATGTGATCTGAGGAGGTTTGACACATTTAAAAATGTTGGGTCCATCTATTGCGTTTTGGTTTTCAAAAATATTATGTTTTTCGTATCAATATAGTGAACATAGTTCCAAATAAGATACTAATAATTTGGTTCCAAATTCATCACGGTTTCAAAATTTAGTATATTATGTGGTTGGTATATCTTTTCAACAAACCGAAACTCAAGATGATATTGATTTAATTCTTTATTTGGAACCGTCTTATTTTTATGAGTTGTTGAAGTCTTATGAGGATGCCTTATATCCCAGTTGCAAGATAAGAAAATTTAAAGTGGATGTGAAATTTATGATTATTAAATTAAATGATGAAATTTAAAATAACTGTTTTGATTAGATATTCTCTTTGGTTAAAGCATTGTTACCTAAAGGAAATGTGTTGCCTATAAATTTTTATAATAGTAAGAGGCTAATTTGTAATTTGGGTGTTTATTATCAGAAGATTAATGCATGTTAAAATGATTAAACTTTATATTATGGTGAAAATGAGTCATTAGTTAGTTTTCATACATGTGGACAATTGAGGTACAAAGAGGCTCAACTAGGGAAGTATAGATTGATTCCTATAAAACTGTTGAGGTATTTCCCGCTTATAACCAGATTTTAGTGTTTATTTATGTCTCAAAACACAATTTCATTAATGTCATGGCACATAACCATTATTTCAACTAATAAAAGCTTAAATCATCCTTATGATGGTGAATCATGGAAACATTTTGACCAATTGCATCTTTTTTTGCTTCATAATCCTAAAACATGCAATTAGGTCTTTCTATTGATGGTTTATGTCCATTTGGTTCTTATGGTATTCAATATTATTATTGGACCATCTTTATAACTCCATACAATTTAACTCATTGGATGTTGATGAATGAGACATATATCTTTTTAACCTTATTAGTTCTAGGACATCCAAAAAAGAATATCAATGTTTATTTGAAGTCATTGATTCATGAGTTAAATTTATTGTGGAGTAATGGTGTTAGTACATATGATGTTGTTTTGAAACAAATTTTCCAAATGAAAGTTTCATTAATGTGGACAATTAGTAACTTCCCAAAATATGATATGTTATCTGGATGGAGTATGCATGGTCCAAAATCATGTTCATACTTTATGAGATACAAAAAAGTGATTACGCTAGTCAATGAAAGAAAACCTTGTTTTTCCACTTTCTTCAAAGAATTCTTCCAATGGATCCTCCTTTTTGGAGGAACAAATATCATTTTAGAAAAAGATAAAATTGAAATAGATGGTCCTCCAACAATGATATCCAATATTGAGTTAAAATAAATTGTCTCTTCATTACCTCCCATTACCTTTGGACCAACTATAAACCAACAAAAAATAGATAGCTTTGGGAAAGAACATAATTGGATAAAACATATCATTTTTGGGATCTGCCATATCGGTCTAATTTATTAGTTTGTCACATGTTATATGTCATGTATATTGAGAAGAACTATTTTGATAATATGTTTTATATAGTTTTAGACACACCTTGTAAGACCAAGGATAATGTAAATGTGCAATTATATCTTACCCAAATATTCAGAAGACCAAAACTTTAATTGTTTGAAAATGACAGATCATAGAAGTTAATGAAGAAAAAAAGTGTATTATACAGTTTCTAAAGAAAATAATTTTTTATCTTATCAGTGGATTATAGATTTTAGGCTTATGGATGGTTATGTTTCTAATTTGTCTAGATGTGTCGAGAATGGTCATATTACCAAATTAAAAAGTCATAACTATCATGTTATGATGGAAAGAATTCTACTAATTGGATTTAGAGGTTTTTTGAATTCTATGATCTTGGATGTGTTAATATAAATATCATACTTTTTATGATACATTTGTGTATAAAAAATAGAATATGATGCATTAAGTAGACTATAAGAAGATGTTGCTTTAATTTTATGTAAATTAGAAAAAATATTTTCACCGGCTTTCTTTGATTCAATAGAATATTCGATATTACAATTTCCACATAAAGTAAAATGTGGAGGGCTAGTATAGTTCTGATGGATATACCCATATGATTATAGTATACAGAAATCGAAGAAAAAAACATGTAACAAAACATCAGTTGAAGGATCAATTGTAGAAGCTTATTTGTAGGAGAGAATTTCTTTTTTCTGCTCTCATTATTTTCAATTCAAATATCCCTCAAAAAATAAATGAATGGTCCAAAAGGAGGGAAATGTTTATGATAAAATGAACAATAAAATATCAGTTTTTAACCAACCTGAACATGGATTTGGTGGAGTTCATGAACGATGGATTTCAGATGATGAATATCATAAGGCTCATACATATGTTCTACTGAACTATGAAGAAATGAATCCATTTGTATAGTGAGTTCTATTATCACTTATTCTATATTTTTTTAAATGTAAACTAATATTATTTTATTTATATATTACATGGAAATCATATCAAGAAATAGTTTCTACAAATTATAGTAGCTTCTCTTGAAGAACGTCAACAAAATAAATTTTCCTACTGATTTCAAAAACTGTTAAAGTAAATTATTTATAGTTTAAAATATAAAATCAATTTATTACTTATTATATTGATAACTATTTTTTAAATTTTCATGTATCTCAACATGCTGATAAAATTGATAATAGATTTTGTGTATTGAGTAACCCACCATCCAAAATAGTTAAATCATATGATGTATATGTGGTGAGTGGTTTTAGATTTCATAAACATGAATATAGGGAATAAAAAACAACGAATAATGGTGTTTTCTTGAGAGGATCTCATCATAAAGAAAGTGAAGTCAAATTTTATGGAATTCTAGAAGAAATAATTGAACTATTTTATATGGGATAGAATTACATAATGAGGTTTAAATGTCATTGGTTAGATATTGATCATAGCTTTCATGTTCATCCACACCATGGAATCATTTATATTAAATATAAAATCCTTCTTGCAGTAAATAGACCATTTTTATTAGCACATCAAAATTATATTGTTCTTATTCAAAAGAGTTAAGTGATTAGTGGAACATAATAAAAATGAAATCTCAAAAAAAAATCCGTTTATTCAAAGTGAAATTGGTTTCACTGAAGTTCAAGGAATTTAAATTTTTCAAGAGACAACTCCAAATCCATCTTTTCCATGAAGAGACACAAATATCGATAATGACACCCCACAATTATGGGTCAATGGTGATGATGATGTTATTGATGTAACAAATGAATTTTAAATATAAAGAGATTATGAAGCTGAAACTCCTATGGAAATTGATGATATTGAGAAGAAATATGAAGATATTGACACCTTCATATACGAAGATAAGGATAAAGATAGATATTTACATAATTAAATGCTGGTTATAATCATATATAATATATATCTATATATAATAATTATTTTCAATTATTTGATGAAAATATCCATTTCATATTTTAGATGGTATAAGATCATTTATCTGGTTTTTTTTTTGAGTTGGATGAGGTTGTACTACCTAGAAATGAGCCTGATATTTTGTCATTTAAACCTCGGGTTACTGGTGGTTCAGTGACGACTCAGAGGGGGTGTGGTATAATAACCCTTCTCTTTATTACACATTAATACATAATTTATTACAAAAAATTACACTTAATAAAACTCAGAATATTGAGAGGTATATTTTCTTTAGGATATTAGGTACATTACATAGCAACTTAAAACATAAAAAGAAACATCATTATTCAAATCTTCTTTAACATGACCAAAACGTTCCTTCGTACTTAACATTGTATGGGATAACCTGAGGACATATATAATATAGGGGTGAGCTATAAATCCCAATAAGGGAATAAAAAATGCATAACATGATAAATACAATACATGTTTGAAAATAGGCATATCAATAGATCATAAAAGGAACATGAATAATAAGACATGATATAGCATGATAATCATAACATGAGAAATGTGGAAACAACTTAAAACACTTCATCATAAACATAGGTCAAGGCTAACCTTCCAAGACATCATGGTGGACAAATTACCATAAAGGAATCATGTAAACCCCTTGTCCCAACTTGACGTATCATGATACTAACCATTACCCAATGCATTGGAGCACTATCAGGGCGCACCCTTCATAATCATTTCATTCTCATGCTTAAGTGTGCCACATAGATTATATAATATGGATTCATTCAACATCATAATTTATTCCATAATAAATAAATTTGGAATTAATACATTTAAGTCACTAATAAATAAGTATATGTGAATAAAGTTGAATACCCTTGATAGAAAAATGGGTATGGTATTCACTACACAATTATTTTGGCATGGAAAATCATGGTGCAATTTAGACAGCATAACGACGTCATATAGAAATTCATAAAATGGGTTGATGAGATCTAAAGGGGTATCAAATCATTTATACATGAAATTTAAAATAATATATTCATGGAAATACATTTCCCAATATAAGTTATTGTAAATATAATGTGTAACATAATAAATAAACTTGAAGAAAGAGGAGAAAGGAAAGAACACTTACAAAATTTCAGCACTGTAACGGGAGTGCATAAAGGTTCATAAGAGGGATAAATGAGAGTAAAAGGAGATTTTATCATTTATACATAAAATGGATAGTAAGGGGGTATGTAATAACATATACCAGCATAATAAAATGGTAACTAAAAGACATAACATTAAAAGGAGTGCTTGATAAAAGAGGAGAGTGGAAGATGAGGCTCCCTTATAGAATTTTAGCATAGTAACGACTTAGGTAAGGGTTAAAATGAGATAGGGTAAATGATATATCATAAAACTAAAATAATTTTTACATTAAAATAATTTTTGTAAATAAAATATATTAAAAACAATTGTAATTAATAAAACAAATTCCAAAGAAGGTTCTTGAATTTGAAAGGAGAGGAAATTGAGAAACCCTTACTTGAGTGTGTGACTCCAAAGGATTGGGAGGGGATTCTTGAAAGATTTAGGGGACCTTTGGAGGAATATAGGGAGTATAGTGTAGAGTGTGTTCATGATCTAATGAGTTCTTGTGAATAGAAATGGGAGATTGGGTGGGTTTATATAGGAAAAGAGTAGAATTTCTTTATTATTTTGGTTTTGGACACTACATAATAAAATATTCAAAACCACAAACCATATCATGGTTTTTGCCCATGGTTTCTGAAAAAATTGAGTGGTTTGAATTATTTTATAGTTCCAAGGGCCTAAGATAATAAAATAATTCTCTTACTTATGTGGAGGTGAGTCACACTCTCAAAGAAATAATTTTAAAATCTTAAAATATGTTATAAGTATTGGAAGATTCATTAAGGATTAATAAAATAAACATAAAATTAAATTATTTTAAAGGTAAAACATACATTTTTTCTATTATTCCTTTTATAGTATTTATTACATCACTATTGATCTATTATGATGTCATAAAACACACCGTATATTTATACGATATTTAATTTTTACCCAAAAAATCGATTATCTTGTAAAATTATGAAAAATTTGCTGTTAGATAAATTTTACATCCTAATTCCAAAAAAATATTCATTTTATTCAAATAATTTTCTAAATATGTGAATTTTCACTTTTAAAATAAAAATCGATATTTATTGAAAATGATGGGTTTTTGACAATAACATTTTTTTGAACCCTTATAAAAATTACATTTGAATTCATAAAAATTATATGATCATTTATATTAAATAAAAGTTATTTAATGATAATATTTTATTAAAATATTATTTATTTCAAAAAATCCATTAATTAATTAATTAATTTTGAATATTAACCAAAAATATAATTTGTGATTTAAAAATCATTTACAAAGTAACAATAATAGGATGAAAATATATTCATTATTTTATACAATATAATGTACATATTCATATTACTACGGTCTTGATAAATATCCCTTTAATACACCATCATATGCCCTAAGATTAAGGTGTGCGATGGTGAGGCTTTCATGGGGTCGTTCAGTGAACATGGTTTGGTTCCTGATCTCAATGAGTTTGGAATTCTCCAATAAACGGTTTTGATCATACTTAAGTTGTTGGATATAATCTTGGTCTTGGTCTAGGTAAAATCCCAAAAATGATATCTCCCTTATAAGATCTGATAAATAGGCTTCATATGGTACAATCCTACTGGTTCAGGACATCACTTCCTTTGTCTATGCCAAAAGGATTTATTAAAACCCTATATTTATACTAGTCATGTGATCACTAATAACTAACTATATTATCAATAATAAAGATACTTAATGGTAATTTAAAATCCAATTGGATAAAACAAAATAAGTGTATGTTTTTTCTATAACCATAAGACATTTAATTACATCAAAAAGGGGAATTTTATTCATAATAGTTCAGGTCGTTAAAATATTCCCCCCTTTAGAAATCTCACCCTCAAAATTTTCTTTTCTCATGCTAAAATAGATGAGGGTGACTATACTTCATCCCCTCCTTGGGTTACCACGTTGCTTCTTTGAACTTTTTGTTTCTCCACAACACTTTGACGAGGGGCATTATCTTGTTTCATAGAACTTTTTCTCTATGATCTAAAATATTTACTGGATGCTCCTCATAGGAAAGGTCACTCTCCCATGGTACTACCTCTGAATATAGTACATGTGAGGGGTCTGGTATGAAATTTCTTAAGAGAGATACATGTAATACATCATGTACTTGAGACAGTTTCAGTGGGAGTGCTAGTTGATAGGACACTGCTCTGATGCTATCAAGGATATCAAAAGGGCCTATGTACCTTAGACTATGCATTCCCTTCTCACCAAATCTCATCACTCTCTTACATTGAGATATGTGGAGAAATAACATGTCTTCAACATCAAACTCTATGTCACATCGATGATTTTCATCATAGATCTTTTGTCGACTATGTTCATCCTTGATGTGTTTTTGAATGGTCTTAACCTTCTCCACCATTTACTCAACCATTTCAAAACCTAGAAGTTTTCATTCCCCATCTTTATATCAACATGTCATTGTTCTTCACCTCTTCCCATAAAGGGATTCATAAGAATCCATTTGGATTCTCGAGTGGAAAATGTTGTTGTAAGAGAACTTGACCAGAGGGAGATATTGATCCCATACTCTTTTGAAGTCAATTGAGAATTATCTCAACATGTCCTCAAGTGTTTGGATAATCTACTTAGATTATCCATCAGTTTGAAGGTGATAAACCATACTTAAGTTCAACTCAGTGTTTAGAGAATATTGGAGACTCTTACAAAACTTAGAGGTGAATCTTGGATCTAGATCAAACACAATCGATAGTGTTACTCCATTCATCCTTACCACTTCTCTGATATATATTTTTGCAAGTTGATCCAATGATAAATCCTCTCGAATCATGATGAAGTGTGCAGCCTTTTTAAGATGATCCACAACAACTCAAATAGCATTGTTTCCCTTGGATGTCTTTGGAAGTCTGGTGACAAAGTCTATGTTGATGTTTTCTCATTTCCATGTTGGTATGGATAATGGTCACATTATCCCCTTAGACTTATACCTTTCAACCTTCACTTACTAACATACCAATCACTTTGATGTATAATCATCGATCTCCTTATTCATGTTATTCCACAAATAGTGCTCTTAGAGATCTCGATACATATTTGTGTTTCTTAGGTGAATGGAGGAATTCGAACTATGTGAATCATCCAATAGTTCCCTCTTTAACTCAGGATTTTATGGAACACATAATCTTGAACCAAATCTCACAATTCCTTCTTTATTAACATTAAACTCCAAGGATTTCCATTTTCTTATAGTTTCCGCTTTCTTCTGAATTCCCACATCATATTTTTGAGCATCCTTTAACTTTTCAAGAAGAGATGGTTGAGAAATAATTTGTGAAAGGATTGATGATGTTCCTTCCTTTATGATTCTCATGTCCATCCTCTTCAAATCTAAGAAGATTAGATCCTTTTCAATTCTCATTGATGATAGAATTTCTAGATCCTTTCTACTTATATCATCCACCACTTTGTTCACTTTCCCAAGATGATAGTGGATTGAGCAGTCATAATCCTTGATGAGCTATAACCATCTTCATTGTTGCATATTTATCTCTTTCTGTGTGAATATATATTCAAGACTTTTGTGATATGTATATATTTAAAACTTCTCCACAAAGAGATAATGACACCAAATTTTCAAAGTAAATATCAATGCTACCAACTCTAGATAATGCATGAGATAGTTTTTCTCATGTATTTTCAATTTTCCTAAGTCATAGGTAATGGATTTTTCATTTTTCATCAACACACAGCCCAATCCCTTCTTGGAATCATCACTGGAAATTACGAAAAGTTCCCCACTTGTGAGTTGTGTGAGAACAAGGGCAATGATAATCCTCCTTTTCAACTCCATGAATATTTCATCACATTCATCATTCCAAGAAAATTTTACTCCCTTCTGAGTTATCTTGGTAATAGGGTTTGAAAATCATGATAAATTTTTCACAAATCAGTGATAATATTCATCTAACCCAAGGAAACTATGGATATATGTCACAAATGTTTCCCTTGGACATCCTTCAATTGCTTTTTACTTTGAAGGATCCACATATATCCCATTGACTATGATGATATTACCTAATAATGATACTTCCTTTAACCAAAAATCATAATTTCTATACTTTTCATAGAGCTTCTCCTTTCATAAGGTCTTTAGCACAGTTTTTAGATGCTCCTCATGGTCCTCCTTAGTTTTGGACTATATTAGACTATCATCTATAAAGAATACCATTAATTTGTTAAGGTAATCTTTAAATACTCTATCCATCAAGTCTGTGAATATTTTTGGAGCATTAGTGATTCTGAATGGAATCACTATGAACTCATAGTGCATGTACCTTGAACGAAAAGTAGTCTTGGGGATATCCTCCTTCACCCTAACTTGGTAACATCCTGACCGCAGATCCACCTTGGACAAGTATTATGCTTCATGTAGCAGATCGAAAAAGTTATCAATCTGCGGCAAAGGATACTTGTTCTTTATTGTGATCTTGTTCAGCTCACGATAATCAATTCAAAGGCACATTGACCCATCCTTCTTCTTGATGTAGAGGACTGGTTCACCCCATGGTTAAGCACTTGGGCGTATGAATCCTTTATCCAGATTCTCTTGTAGTTATTTATTTAGTTCCTCAAGTTCCACAATATCCATCCTATATGGAGTCTTGGATATTTTAAATTCCCCAAGTATAATCTCAATTTAAAATTCTACCTCTCGGTTAGGGGGAAGACCAGGAAATTTATTGAGAAACACATCAGCGTATTCTCTCACAATAGGCATGTCTTCAAGGATGGTTATTTCCTTAGACTCAATCATTTGAGCTAGATACACTTTCTCATAGAAAAATAATATTCATTCTTGAGATGACGGTGCTAAATAATATGCATCCACCTCCTTGCACTTGTATAGAATCGGGGGTCGATTCTCCATATAGAGAGTGATTTCACTCTTGTGGAAATTTATATTGGCTCTATATAGGGAAAGTCAATCCATGCCTAGAATTGCATCAAATTCCACCAAGGGAAGTATGAAAAGGTTCTCCAGGAAGTTCAACCCACAAACATTGATAGGGGAGTAGTTATATAATTGGGACGTAATAATTTCCCCATTTTCAATTTTCACTGAAATCTCTACTTCCATTATTTTGTGGTGGTGTTTGAATACACTACTATAAATTTATGCTATAGCCACAGATTGATAGCCATGGTTTTATAGGTCTGTGTATATAAATGGTTTATATCCATGGTTTAATTAAAAAATTGTGGATTTTTTTTTCATATCCGTTGGGCTCCTCCTCCCTCCTCTGATTTGTAACCCTCATCCTCCCTCAACCTCTCTATGCCCTTCTCCCCGCCAAATAATCGTCGATCCTCTTCACGCCCTCCTCCTCCTCTGGCCAATGATATTCACAGCATCCTCCCCACCTCCTTCTCCTACATGCCTCTAATTTGGGTGTCTATTAACTATGTAAGGTCTCCTCTCTATGATCGTCCTCCCCCGACGCTGCCACCCAATGTGGCCACCTCGCTGACGCTGCTCTGAGACAGCTGCCCCACCTTTTTTGGTGTGCCTGTGACATGTCCACCCCACCTCCTTGGTATCCTCCTCCTCCTCTGATGCGAGTATAACCTAATTAATTTTTTCTCATTTTATTCAAATTGTTTTCATTAGAGTATATTACAAATGATAATCTTAATTTAAGGATATTTGAGTTTTGTATTCAACCTAATATTAGGATAATGGTTTGAATGTAATGGTCATTTTTTACCCTCATCGTTATGGATTGAGTTTCATTGGGGGATGTATGTGATATCTTGGTATGGTCACAATGAAGTAATTTGAGACATGAGTTTGGTTTATAGATCCTGAAAAATAATGAGACAACCAAATTATTGATCCAGTACATGCTTTAGGAACCATTGTATGATTAGAATGTGGGTGTTAATTATATGAATAATTTAGGAACAATTTATTATCCTAGTTTCTTTTTCTATTTAGACTTCTTGAACATTGTATTTTCTAGTGTGTGTGAGGGAAACAGGATAAGGTTCATGATCAATCTTATGATATGTTGGCATAATTTGATTTATTTTGAGGCATGTGTTATGACTTTGATTATTCTATTTTGTATGTGATTTGAAATTAATTGGTGTTGGTGAAAATAGATTTCACAATAAAAATGTTTTTTGATTTAAAACAAGGTCTTAAATATTGTCTTTAAAATGATATTGGATTCATAAAATTTTTTGGAATAGTTTTTTTGACTGAAATTTGAAGAGAAAAAAATTACATGTGATTTATTTTTCTAATCAAGTGCGTGATTTTTTAAAATATGTGTTTCCTCTTTTAAGTGAAACTAGTATTTTTCAAATTGGGATTTTACCCTGGGTTTTTGTAATTTAAAAGGGTAAGTGATTTCTAAACTATTTCAAAAGGAAATTTTTTGTTCCATTTTAAAAATAAGAATGGAATTTTGGGTTTAGAAAATGGTTGTTTATTTTTTAATCATTTTTGGAAACATTTAAAAATTTACAAAGTTATGTTAGGACATTGTAGGTTTGAATTCTCAAAATGGTTTCTTTTTTGTTTTTAAATAAAGAAGGACTAATTTTATTGGTACTATATTTTTCAAAGTGGGAATTTTGAAAAATCATTTCTTGTTATAGTAAATCTTGTTTTTATTTTTTTCATTATAATTTTTTGGAATGTTTGGTGTGATTTTTTGGGAATGATCATATAAGGGTCTATGTCATAGATTTTTTTATATGGACCTCTCACCCATATAAAGGTCTTGTATAAAAGTAGATTATTTGTTTTAGGGGTCCTTCCTCATTTCTATAACACTACCTAGCCTCCTAATGGAGTGGCATGTGTCATTTTTGTCTCATATTGAGGTGACTTAGATTTTCAGAGAAGTTTTTTGTTAGTGGCTCATTTTAATATTTTTAGGTCTAATGGTTTAGTTCTATGATTTTTTTGTTGATGGTTGGATTAGTGAGGGTCATTTTTATTTTGTAATATCTAATGTGAGCTCTAGTTTATGAGGTTTTATTTTTTCTTTTTGGATTAATTTTTTTATGGTTGTTTGGTCTTCTTTTAGTGTATCCTTCGGTTATTAGGTTATTTTTCTATTAAATGACAAACTGTTTTGGTATTTGTCAGCATGGTTGGCTTGTGGAGGCTTTAGATTAGTGTTTTTTAGTTTCTTTATTGATTTCAAATTATATGTGGTGTTCCATTTAGTGATTTTCATTCCTCTTTTCTTGATATTTTTGTGTATATCCTTCTATGCTATAAACCGTGGTCCAGTTCCTTTTTGGAAATTATTAATCTTTTTCCCTGGATAATAGAATAACCTAGGGTGAATGTACAGATACCTAGGGTGTTGTTATAATTTTACTTAGGCTATGTATTTCATTGGTTTGTTCTTTCCTTTGTATTTACCATGGTATTGTATTCTAATTAATTTGATCTGAACACCCCTATATGGCAGATGTGGCCCTTATGTTAAAGCCAAGTTGTTTCTTAACAAGGAATGTCACTTGTTCTTGTAATCTGTGGTTTTTGAAAACATTGATTTTCTATGATCCCCACTTGTTTATACCTTAGAATTTTTCTTGGTTTTGTTCTCTCCTTGTGGTTTTGGATTAGTTTTCCTTAGTTAATAAAGGTTTTTTATTCCCTTTGTAGATTTCTGAAATCAAGTTTCACAATGTAATTCTCCTAATTTTTGGTAGGAGTTTCTCAATTATTCCACCATTTTAGTTTATTCCTAAATGGTGGGGAGACCAATGTTCAGTCTCCATATATTTATATCCTCCATTTAAATAGTTTTTTATCTTGTTATGATTTAGGATATTGTTTTTCTTAGAGATTTCTATTGAAATTTGTTATTATTTGACCTCTAATTTGGACTAGATACTTTATAGGAAAAGAAAGTGGTATGGTAGGGTGATTATGAAATATTATAAATAATGGAGTTATTAATTAATTAAATTAATTTTGATCCATTATGAATCATAGAAAATTTTATGTGTAAATTTTAAAAAAAAATTAAGGGAGTAGGTTCTATGCACAATTTGTGCATAGAAAAGAGTAACCATGCACTGACCATGCATGAGGAGTCTATCCTTGAAAGAGACGATTCACACAGTTTGATCATGTTTAGATCAACCATGAACCTTTACTAGGGTTAACTATATGGTCACATTGTGCTTGTCTGGTTGTAGAAACATGGTTAATGTATAGTTAATTAAGATATATGCCTAAACCATGCGCCATGTCCAAGGTGTTAAAATTTAAATTTATTTTTTTCCATTTAACTTTCCATATTTTATTTCTCTATGCCCCATTATTTTCCTCTCCCTTGTCGCATGACCATCCCCCTCCCTCCATCCATGCCACACACCTTCCCTCTCTCGATATCCTATCTTCTTTCTATTTCTCCCTGATTCCTTCTAGATTTTTGTTTAACACCTCAAGTTAAGGTCTCCACCTCACACATTATCCCTTATTCTAGTGTTTCTATCTCTTGTCACCCCTCCATATTCAACTGAAACCTAGGTCAAATATCTTACACATTTTCATATTTCTTCTTTGATAGGGAATGTGATGGGCCTCTCGAGTTAGCTTTGTGTGTGTCTCAATAACTTTCTCTGAAGGCTATGTATTTCAAACAATTTTGGGTTGCCTGCCACCATATGAGGTATGTGTTTCTATGTATCCCCTTGTTTTAAATTATATAAATTTATTGGCTGGTTTAAAATTCTTTCTTATGAATTTAGAAACCTATTATACACTATATTATTCTTAAAATAACTATGTATTGGTTTATATCTATTCGAATAGGCCTTGGTTGTATACCAAGTTTTTGAAAAAAATTCTATGTGAAACTTTTAAAATATTTAAATCATTTTAAAATATTTTATCATGGATTGGAATGGGTTTGGAAATTATTATTTGTTATAATTAGATTTAAATATTGCTTAAAGGTGTGGGATGAACCTTGGTCACATTCAAAGTGTTGGATTAGATATCAATTTTTATTTTCAAAATTTGTTTAAATATTTTTTTTAAAAAGGTATTTGAAGTAGGTTCTCTTTATGAATGGGGTGAGAGTAATTTTAAATGATTTATTTATAAAAGTATGGGTTTTCCATTTATAAATGAAATGGGGAATTCTTGAGTTGTGTGGTCATTTTTATTGTTGATTATGATTTCCCTTGGGTTTATCTTTGGATTATAAATGGTTTTACAATGTGGTATCAAAATTTATATACTCTATGTCATAAGTGAAAGTCTCGGTTGGAACTTATGAAGTGTTTTGTGATTGATTTGTTGGTTTTTCCCTTGTTGATTCCATTTTATAAGTTGATTATGTTATTTTTATCCATTGATGTATGTTGTGATGTGACTCGTGATGTTTATATGGGTTGTTTATCATTCTAAGGGAAGTATTTGAGGTGGGATGTACATGATTTTGGTGTTTTCCTTTAGGATGTGATGATAATTTTTGTGTTCATGGATTACCACCCTTAGTAATGGAGAGATCATCCATGCCCCATCTAAAAATAGTGCATGGGGCTAAGAGAAACATTTTACCAGGACCAAAAAACATTCCATAGGGGTTACTTAGCAGCTCACATTCAATTATTTCATTCACAATTAATAGTGTGGTCCATTTAAATAAGCCAATAACCATATTACTTATTTCCATGAAAGGGGAAAATAACAGATACACAAAATATTTATTGAGATTCTAAGGAAAAAATATTGACTAGAGACCATGGGTTTCTATGAGGGTGCAGGGGGGAGGGGGAGGTTGCAGGGGGTCTGCAGGTGCAGGGGGGAGGGGCAGGAGTAGGGGGGTCTACAGGAGCAGGGGGTAGGGGGTGTAGGTGGGGTTCAAGGGGGAGGTGGTGGGGTAGGGGTGAAAGGGTTTTTGTAGGGGTAGGGGGTTCTAGTGTAGGGTGGCATGGGGAGGGTGTAGGGGGGTCTGCAAGGGAAAGGGGTAGGGGCTATGTAGGGGTAGGGGGGAGGGGGAGGGTGCAGGTGGGGTGCAAGGGGGAGGGGTTGGGAAGGGTGTGAAAGGGGGAATGTAGGGGCATGGGGTTCTGGCGCGGGGGTGATGGGGAAAGGGGATGGGGGATGGGGGTGTGCAGGGGGTAGGGGGTGTATAGGGGTGTATAAGGGGCAGGTTGGGGGTTCAAGTGGGGTGTGTAGTTAGGAGGGGGAAGGGGTGCAAGTGGGAGGGGGAGGGTGTAGGTGGGATGAAAGGGGGGAGGGGTGGGGCGGGGGTGTATAGGGGGCAGGGTGAGGGGGTGGGGGTGCAAGGGGGTGTGCAGTGAGGAGGGTCATGGGGTGCAGGGGGCAAGGGGAGGGGTGCAGGAGGAGGGGTTCAAGGTGGGAGGGGTGGGGCAGGAGCAAGGGGTGAAAGGGGGGAGGGGTAGGGGTGTTCAGTGGGAGGGGAAGTGTGAGGGGGGAGGGGTGCAAGGGGGTCTGCGGTGAGGAGGGGGTGGGGTAGGGGACACTACTAGAAAAATATATTCTTTATAAATTTTTACATTATGATTTAATGGTGTTTCCCACTTTCTCTTTTGTATGTCCCTACATCCTAATTAAGTAGTCAATAATTATGTAAATGTTTTTAGCATTATTATAACTTTTACACATAGCCTCATTATCCATATTATTTTTTATTTTACCCTTCTTAGGAATCTTCTTAGTCTAATCATCAATGATTTCTTCCACATAAATCACTCTTTCTCCTTTGAGGACCCTGAATATCCAAGGAACTTTCATAAAAAAAATAAGTGTAAGTTTTTTAAATCACATTACTATAATTTCTTATGTCATATAAAGTTGAATTTCTCTACGATATTGAATTTTACCTGTAGGGAATTATAAATATCCAGTATTATATTCCTGAATATGTTCACATATCATCAGAATGTCATCTTCTAATTGAAAGGATATTCGTAGCTAACCCTTACAAGGTTTGTTAATACATTTATATTGACAAAAATTATGCAAATTCTAATTGTCATTGTACTCTTTTTTTGGTTTCAATTCTCCCCCTACATGCACATATACTTTTACATGGGATTATAATTAGGATTTGAGGGTTTAGGACCTTTTCTTTAAGTGGAGCTTCTGATTGAGGGATTGCATGTTACATGTGCTTCATCACAACCCAGTTCTTGTGCCATGAACTCTTCCCAAAACTTATTGGCATTTAGTTTATTTACCTATTGTTCACGTGACAAAGCTTAGACATCCCTCAGGTTGGGTTTGGTTAAAGCAATCCTATAAGAGAGAATAATAGTTCCAGCAATATTTTAATTGTTTTAACATTTGGTGCAATAAATTCCTACAATTTTTATGTCATATGAAGCCTTGAGAATCCCATTTTATGAAATCTAGATTCCTTCAAAAAATCTAGTTAAAGAGGATTCTAGGAGTGAGTTTGACAAAAAGAAACATCAAAACTTAATATATATTTTGAACTGGATTAAAAAAATTAGTATATGAAATTGTTTTACACTTTTAATGTATATTTTGAACTGTTATAATATCATATTAAATAGTTTTTTTTTAAATAATATATGTGTTTCACTTTTTCTAAAATTTTACAGTATCTACAAATTCATTTTCAAAAGCATTAGATGCTTAAAAAAACATATTATATTGCATGTTATTATGATGATGATGTGTACCACTACAAATGCTTCAGGGTTCTATTTCAAATGATGATCCTACTATAAAATATTATGTTATAAAACTATTAGGGAGATCAAACTATTGGTGTGCATACAATAGGTCAATTGGTTCTTATATGGTTTGATCTACTTTTTAATAGTTTTATACATTTATGAAACTAAATTTAATTACACAGGATTGGTTTATCGTTAAAAATTTATCAAATTCCATTACTTTATTATTTGGATTCTCCTAATTTAATAGGTGATGTTTAAAGAAAATTTTGTTGATGATTTTTTATTCATGTTTCAATTGTTGGGTTAGTTAACTTTCAAAAACAAGTTCTCTTTATCAGAATATTATAACTCAAATTTCAAGTGTTTTATGAGTGTGTAAATGCTGTATTTTTACAATATCTAATGTTTTTTCCTTAAAGAGTTGTAATTATTCATTCATGTTGTAATTTATAATTTCTTTGGACTACTGAAACTAGAATTTCATAGTGTTTCTTTCTTGGACCCTACAAATTACAATGCTGAAATGATTCTACTTTTTTTTCTATTCCTGTGTTGTTTATTCATGTCTGGTCCTTTGTTTTTTTTTCTATTCCTGGTGTAGGGGGTGGAGAGGGGGCTTTGCAGAGGGAGGATTTTGTCCAGGACTGGTGCTGGTGTGTGGGGGGTATAGGGGGGATTTGCAGAGGTAGGGGTGTTCTGTAGGGAGGGGGTGTCTAGGAGGAAGGGGGTGTCCAGGGGGAGGGGGTGTACAAGGGGGAGGGGTTGTCTAGGAGGGGGTGTATGGGAGGGAGGGGGTGTCCAGGAGGGGGGGTTGTCTAGGGGGTGTCTAGGAGGGAGGGATTGTCCATGAGGGGGGGATGTCTAGGAGGGAGGGGTGTCTAGGGGGTGTCTAGGAGGGAGGGTGTGGGTGTCTATGAGGGAGGGGGTGTCCTAGAGGGTGTCTAGGGGGTGTTTAGGAGGGGGTGTCTAGGAGGGGGGTTGTCCATGAGGGGGGTCCAGGAGGGAGGGGGTGTCCAGGAGGTGTTTCCAAGAGGGAGGGGGTCTATCTAGGAAGGAGGTGGGTCTATCTAGGAAGGAGGGTGGGGGTCTATCCAGGAAGAAGGGAAGGGGTTTGTAGGAGGTGAAAGGGTTCTGTAGGGGGGATGGGGGTTCAAAGGGGGGTTTTAGGTGGAGAGGGGGTGTGCAGGGATGAAAGGGGTGTGTAGAGGGTGGGGGTGTGTAGGGGGTCTGTCTAGGGAGGGGGTAAGGTGGGGTCTGTCCAGAAAGGAGGGGGTCTATCCAGGAAGGGGGTCTGTCCAGGAAGGGGGTATGTCCAGGAAAAGGGGTCTGTCTAGGAAGGATGGGGGTCTGTCCAGGAAGGAGGGGGTCTGTCCAGGGGGTGGGATCTATCCAGGGAGGGGGGGTCTATCCAGGGAGGGGTGTAGGGTGGGGGGAGTTTGTCTAGGAAGGAGGGGGTTTGTCCAGGAAGGAGGGGGTCTATCTAGGAAGGGGGTCTGTCCAGGAAGGAGGGGGTATGTCCAGGAAGCAGGGGGTCTGTCCAGGGGGTCTGTCTAGGGAGGGGGGTTCTCCAGGGGGAGTGGAGGGGGGATTTACATGGGGAAGGGGGTTTCAGGGGGAGTGGTGGGGGCTTTGTAGGGGGAGTGGTGGGGGACTTTTTAGGGGAGTGGGATACTACAAGGGGATTGGGGGTATGCAGGGGAGAGGGTGGGGTTTTTTTAATGGGTAAGGCCTATAGCCATAGTTTTAAACCGTGGCTATAAACCCTATGTGGCTTAAGCTTATGCCATGGTTTCAAACCATGGCTATAGGGCTTTATCCATGATTTAAACCATGGTTATAGGTCTTTATCCACGGTTTGAACCATATCTATAGGGATTTAGCCACGGTTTCAAACTTTGGCTATAGGCCTTTCCCTATAGCCATGCCAATACCAGTCGTGGTTCATTAAATTGTGGATATAACCTATTTACATGGTTTTTGGGCTTATATCCACAATTCCAAACTGTGGTTATAGCCTAAATTTCTAGTAGTGAGAGTTTTACTAAACTTTCATGATATGAAGGAATGCATAGAACTATTCGTGATAACCCTACCTTTAACTTTTTGATTATGGTACTACTCATTTATATCATCCAAAATAGACTTAGGGATGAGTATTTTAAAAAATTAAACACATAAAGGGGAATCCAATGATATTAAAAGGATAACTCATAAATTACATTTATTTCCTTAACTTATGACTTTGTAGGATTCAATCTATGTTATCCATGATCTATTTACTAACATATATTCTTATAGGAATTTTTTTTCCCTTAATAATGGTTCAAAATGAGCTTATAAATTTAACAAAGCATATCCCCAAAGAGTGTCAAACTAAGTGGCAGTAAGGCCAATTTTCATGTACTAGATTAACCCGAGTCAGGCCTGAAACATATTTTCATAGTTGTTACCCCTAGGTATATCTATTCCAGAACCACATCCACTTGTAGTATCCATATAGGGATGTATTTTCTTGATAAACCACTTACTCTATACTTACCAAAATTTAGGGATGTTTTCTTATACTTAGTCTTATCCCTAATTAATTCACTAGAGCTCTCTAATCCTAATGCTTTATCTAAGGTTTTCTAATCCTAATCCCAAAAATAACTAAACCTATCCTCTGATACCAACTATAACAACTCTTCTCTTTATTACACATTAATACATGATTTATTACATAAAATTACACTTAATATAACTCAGAAGATCAAGAGTTATAGTGTATTTGGTATATTAGGTACATTATGTAACAACTTAAAACATGAAAAGAACCATCTTTATGGAAAACTTCTTTAACATGACCAAAACATTCCTTCATACTTAACACTGTATGGGATAACATGAGGACATACATAAGAAAGGGTTGATCTATAAAGCCCAGTAAGGGAATAAACAATGCATAAAATGAGGAATAAAATACATGTTATACAATAGGCATATCAATGGAGAATAAAAGGAATGTGAATAATAAGGCATGATATAGCATGATAATCATAACATGATAAATGTGTCAACAACTTAAAACACTACATTATAAACATAGGTTAAGGCTAAGCCCACCAAGGAATCATGGTGGACAAATTCCCATAAAGGAATCAGGTAAACTCCCTATCCCAACATTATGTATCATGATACTAACCATTACCCAATGAATTGGATCACTATCAGCGCACACCCTTCATAATCATTTCATTCTCATGCTTAAGTGATCCATATAGATCATATAACATGGATTCATTCAACATCATAATTTATTTAATAATAAAATAATGTGGAATAAATAGATGTAAGTCTCCAATTAATAATTATATGTGTATAAAGGTTAATAACCTTGATATAAAAATGGGAATGGTATTCCCTACACAATTATCTTGGCATGGAAAATCGCGATGCAATTTCGACAGCATAACAACGTCATATAGAAATTCATAAAATGGGTTGATGAGGGAGAAATGAGTATCACATCATTTAGACATGAAATGGAAAGTAAGAGGGACATGTAAATACATTCACTAACATAAGTAATTGGAAATATAAGACATAACATAATAAATAAACTTGAAGAAATAAGAGAAAGGAAAGAAGTCTTAAAAAATTTCAGCATGGTAACGGGTGTGCATAAAGGTTCATAGGAGGGATAAATGAGAGTGAAATGGGGTATGACCATATATAAATAAAATTTAAAGTAATTTTAGATATTTAATAACATATCCAAACATAATTAAATGGTAATTAAAATACATAACATTAAAAGGAGTGCTTGATAAAATAGGAGAGTGGAAGATGCGGTTCCCTTATGGAATTTCGGCATAGTAATATCTTAGGTAAAGGTAAAAACAAGAGAGGTTAAATGATTTCTCATTAAAATAACATAATTTTTATAGTAAAATAATGTTTATAAATAAAATATATTATAAAAAATTACAATTAAGAAAAAAAATTCCAAAGAAAGTGCTTGAATTTGAAAGGAGAGGAAAGTGAGAATCTCTTACTTGAGTGTGTGACTCCAAAGACTTGTGAGAGGATTATTGAAAGATTTTGGGTGCCTTGTGAGGACTATAAGGAGTATAGGTTATATTTTTATCATGATAAAAGTATTTTTAGTGAAGATAAATGGGATCTTGGGTGGGTTTATATAGGAAAAGAGGGGAATTTCTTTATTATTTTGGTTTTGGACACTGCATAATAAAATATTAAAAACCACAAACCAAACCATGGTTTTTTTCCATGGTATCTTCCAAAGTGGATTGGTTTAAATTATTTTATAAGGAAAAGGTCCAAATATAATAAAATAATTCCCTTTATTATTTTTAGGTGAGTCACACTCTCAAAGAAATGATTTTAAAATCTTAAAATATATTATAAGTCCTGGAGGATTCATTAAGGCTTTCTAAATTAAATAAAATAAATATAAAATTACATTATTTTAAATTTAAAACATATATTTGAATGGTTATACCTTTTATACTATTTATTAAATCACTATTGGGTCATTATGATGTCATAAAACACATCGTATATTTATACGATATTTAATTTTTACCCAAAAATTTGACTGTCTCAGAAAATTATGAAAAATTCACTGTTAGATAAATTTTGAATACTAATTTCATAAATAATATCCTTTTTATAAAAATAATTTTATAAATATGTGAATTTTTACTTTTAAAATAAAAACCGGCATTTATTGAAAATGACAGGTTTTTGACAATAACATTTTTTTAACCCTTATAAAAATTACATTTGAATTAATAAAAAATTATATGATCATTTATATTCAATAAAAGATAATTAATGATAATATTTTATTAAAATATCATTTATTTCAAAAATATATTAATTAATTAATTGAATTTTAATATTAACCAAAAATACAATTTGTGATTTAAAAATCATTTACAAAGTAGCAATAATAGGATGAAAATATATTCCTTATTTTATATAAGATAATGTAAATATTCTTATTGCTAGGGTCTTGATACATATCCCTTTAATACATGAGCATACACCCTAAGAGTAAGGTGTGCGGTGGTGGGGCTTTCATGGGGTTGTTTGGTGAACATGGTTTGGGTTGTGATTTCGATGAGATTGAACTTCTCCCGTAAACAGTTTCGATCATGTTTAAGTTATTGGATCTCATCTTGGACTTGGTCTAGGAAAAATCCCAAAAATTATATCTCCCTCAGAATCTCTGATAAATGGGTTTCATAGGGTATGGTCCTACAAGTTGAGGTCATCACTTCCTTTTCTTATACCAAAAGGATTGGTTGAAACCCTATATTTATACTATTCATGTGATTGTTGTTCAATAGCTATATTATCAATGGTAAAGATACTTGATGGTCATTTAAAATCCAATTGGATAAAACAAAATAATTTCATGTTCTTTCTATAATTATAAGACATTTAATTAAATAAAAAAGGGGAATTTTATTTATAATAGTTTGGGTCGTTACATGTGGTATTACGAGATTGATGATTCTTAACTCTATCCCCGAGTGATGTCCATGTCTGGAGTTTGATCCATGCATGCATAGGTATGTTCATTTGTGCATTTAAGTTAGTTTTCATTGATTTTTATTAATTTATTTATATATTAATTGTTTGATTATTTGTTCTATTTTTTTACATATTTTCGCACATAATTATTGGACAGAGGAGTGCTATATTGAGGAATTATTTTTTTAGATCATGTGTGACATGAGATTAGATTCTCATTGATGTTAAACACTGCATGTTTGATCATTGTATGGCACATAAATAAAAAATAGTTATTTTAGAATTTATTTAATTATCAACTTTTTGTTATTAATTATTTATAGGGTTTATGGTATCCCATCGATGATAGTATGCAGACCTCTATCTGGGAGGTATGAGAGGTTTGTATGCGTGAGCATTGTCACTAGTTTTTCACAATCTGAGGAGGTCATCCATGTGGAAAGCGGGAGTCACGAATTTTGATGAGTCTTACTACACCCACCAACCAGATTACATCTCATCTCAGTTTTAATATGGATTATGTTCATACTGGATGGGATGTAGTTTTAATATGAGAGCATCATTAGGTTGGAAAAACTTGGGGAGGTAAGAGGTGACGTGTCGAGATGGTAGTCATACATTTAGTACACATCGATGACAGGTGTTAAGTACTTTTTTAATAATTTATATAACTTTAAATGTGAAC
Source organism: Viscum album (assembly GCA_963277665.1). Classification (NCBI taxonomy): domain Eukaryota; kingdom Viridiplantae; phylum Streptophyta; class Magnoliopsida; order Santalales; family Viscaceae; genus Viscum; species Viscum album. The sequence goes on along the minus strand of OY728163.1, from coordinate 1,529,884,264 downwards.
TGTTTATTCTATACTCATATAGGCATTCGAATATCCCGATATTGCAGAGTTATATGTTTATAATGATCTTATCACTAGAGAGATTACAAGTGGTCACCAATATCACATTATGGTCAGTATAATTTTTTTGAGTTTTAAAATTAACTACAAATAATATTTTAACTATTTTAATTTTAAATTGTAATTAAAGGAGTCATATGAGGTCAAAAATTCTTAGACATGGGATGGGAGTCAGGCCAAGACTGAGGATTGAAGCATTAGTGCAGCAAGATTTGATGTCACAACATGGACACCAGTAACTCAGTATACCTTCGAGAAAGGTTGAGTTATTGGTATCGACTCTCAATTGATGTCTGGAAGCTATTATGGTATGACTGCGATGTATTCATCTAGCTAGAGGGGATCTCATGAAGAGTTATCATCATCTACTTCATAGTATGAGGAGAATATATGATCCCAGTGTGAGCTTATAGAGACCATGTGTAGGGATCAAGAAGAGCTCTATCGATAGTATCAGCAATAGTATGAGGAGATGCGTCAATGACAGGAGCAACAATATGAGCAGACAATGGAGTACATACAATAGCTGGCTTAGGGTTTAGGGATGGAGCTCCCTCCACCACCTCCTCCAAAAGACCCTTTCCCTCTATTATTTATGTATTTTTTCATATGTATTTTGATAAACATTTGAATGTGCATATTTTTATTAATTTATATATTTATAGTATTATATAGTTTTTTATATTATTACAAATGTTTTTTTATTATTTTATTATTTTTTATTTTACTTTTTACTTTTTTCGATGGGACATTCTTCTCGTCACAATAGATTTTTTTACTGGGAATGGTTATTTGCGACGGGATACCTACCCGTCGCAAATAATTATTTATAATGGGTCAATCCTCTCATCGTAATTTTTTTTAAATAATGTGAAAGGTTTTTTGCAATGGGATTCTTTCCCATCGTAAATAATTATTTTTTGCAATGACCCATCACAAAAAAGTGTTTTTTCAATTTCATTTTCAGCAATGGGTCATTTGTGACGGGATCATGTCCCAAATGACTCATCACAAATAATGCATTTTCCAGTTGTGCATGTTTATCCCTTAGAGTGGGAGTACACACAACTTGTGAAAATTACAATGATGGACCTAATCACAAGGTTGGGATATAATGATGACTCATGGATATTTTGTGATGCACTCGATTCTTAGTGGATTCCAAGTATCATGTCACTCGATGCCTATTGAATGTCAAGTAGCTCTCGATGCCAAGTGGATGTCGAGTAATATGTCATACTTGATTCCTAGTGAATATTGAGTATTATGTACACATGATATCATTAGGATGCCTAACATCATGATGAGATGAAAATGCCCCATGGATGTCATGTGATACACTCGATGCTGATAGGATGCCAAGGAGCATATTACTCGATGCCTAGTGAATGTCGAGAACATGACTCTCTTAATGCCCAACATATTCTGATTTGTACAATAATACAATGTCAAGAAACATAATCATTATCCTTGTGGATAGTCCTTGATTACTTCTGACACCTTGACTATCCTTTAGGCATGGAGCCGAAGTAGGTACGATCAGGGGTTTGTGGCAGCTTTTTTAGTACACGACCTCTTGGTTTTGGATTTTATATTATTATGCTTGTTAAAAATTTATTATTATTATTATGGAATACACTTGTAAACTTGATCACACTAGGTTAAGTATGCATTGGTAGTGTCCTACTGAGTTTTTTACTCACACCCTACTTGGGCATTTTGGTACACTTGTAGATTTCATGACTAGAGATATGGAGAAGGGAAAGGACCCTGTGGTGGATAGATGAGTGGAGGATTATGGAGATACTATCGGATTGAGAAGAACTCTAGAGTACCCTGGTGTTTATTTATTTATTTATCTACATTTATTTAATTTGGTTGGCTTACCACCTTGGGATTCGTTTTTATACTTGTGTGACATGTATGTCATCCTTTCAATTTCTACATGTACTATGATTATTTATTATTATTGTTTCTTGTCTCATGAAATGATACTAAGGGTATAGTCTCCCCACCAATGGACTTAGACCCTTGTTGTTAGTCTGAAACCTCTTACATACAGGTAAGGGTATAATTTTGGCCCAGTGGCCCGAAAGCCCGATAGGCCCAGCCCGAGCGGCCCGGCACGACAAAGCCCGCATCGGACCAGGCCGGGCTCGGGCTGTAGGTTCAGCGGGTCGGGCCTGGGCCTTTCCAAGAAGGCCCGCGGGCCAGGCCGAGCCGGCCCGAAAAAGCCCGGCCTGTTGTAAAAAATTTAACGGGGAAACTGCAGGTAGGGGGATTCGATCCCCCTACCTCAATCTCCTAAGGCTGCGCCTGGACCAACTGGTCCAGGCGCTGCGCCCGTTAAATAATCACAGGCCTGTATATATATATCCCGTTAAATAATCACAGGCCTGTATATATATATATATATATATATTTATATTTATATATATATATATCTGTATATATATATTTGTATATATATACATGTACATGTATATGTATACATATATATTTATCTATATATGTGTGTGTATATTTATATTTCTATATATATGTGCATATATCATTATATATTAACAAAAAATAATATTATATATATATACATATAATTATTATTATATATAATTATAATGTGTGTATAAATATATATATACAACAACGATATATAATTATATATATAATAGTGTATATATATAAACAAAGCCATTAATAATATATATATGTGTGTGTATATGTATTTGTATATGTGTATGTATATATATATATGTATCTGATTTAATATAATATATATATAAACAAAGCTATTAATATATATATATATATCAATGATTTAATATTATATATATATAATAACTTGTTGTATATTAATAAAAAAATTACACTCACCTAATGATGTTCGTGAAAGTCTCTCAACTTCATTAATTTTTTTAAGTTTGTTGCAACATGCATATATTATATATACTATAGGTTCAGATGGGCCCGTAAGGGGCTCCGCGTCTCCGTCTCTCTCCCCTCGTCGTCGCCTCCTTCTGCCTAGGGTTCGTGTGGCGCCTTTCATTCAGGTCGTGGCGGCGGTCTCTCGTTTGCAGTGGAGTCGGAGCCCTCTGGGATTGCGTGATGCGGACTCCGGCTCCTTGTCCTTCTCGCACAACGATTCCCTATCTCGGATAGGGTTTCTTTGTTTGTGATGCTGGTCGACAGCTCCAGGATCTGCGGCTCGAGTGATGCCTCCTCTTCTCCGACCTGTGTTGGGCGTTTCGTCGCAACCCTGAGGTGCGGCTTGGATGGCGACGACGGGATCTTCTCTACAGCAACTCCGAGATCTGGTTTTGGTGATGTTTCTGGTTCCGTTCTTTCTGTCGTTTTGTTCATGAGGTGTTGGTGATAGTTTTGTGGTGGGTTGGTTGGTGATTACCAGTTGTTTTTTGGTCCACGACACATTCGGTGGTGGGATGCGATCGATTGGAGGTTTCTTGTACTGGTTTTGGTTTGTTGGTGTTAACTTGGGGAGTCGATGTTCAGTGAATGGCGTGTGGGTTGCGATTCTCCGGTTCTGAACTGGGATTGTTGTCTCTGTTTTTGGTTAATTTTGTGGATCTTGGTGTTGTATTGACGCCGGAGGAGGTCTCTCCGGTGACGATGGATGGTGATGTTGATGGGTGTGATGGTTGGGTGTGTATCGAGGGTGTGAGAGACTCGAGGCATTGAAAGGTGTGCGGTGACGGCGTGCAGATCGAGGACAGCTGTATGGGTAATTGGTTTTGAAATTTGAATTTGTATTTGCATTGTATGATGCGGAGTGGTCTTTGGTTGCTGTGTCACGTTGTAAGGGGTACCGGCAACCCTTAAACTGGTTGTTTTTTCTCTTTTTTTCCTTTAATAAATTTTTGGGACCAGGCTTACGCCTGGTTCAGAATTTCCTGGTATATATACTATACATATATAAATGTATTTAGAAAAAAAAATTAACTCACCCACTGCGACGCACCCCCCAACCCCTAGTTATTATTTTTATAATTTTCTCATTAAATATATCAATCATTTTACATTATATATATATAATAACTTGTTATATATTAATAAAAAAATAACACACTCACCCAATTATATTCACACACACCCCCAACCTCACTAATTTTTTTAAATATGATGAAACTTGCATATTATATATATGTATATATAAAAACAAATCTACTAATAATATATATATATATCAATGATATGATAATATATATATGTGTGTGTGTAAAAAAAGCCATTAATATTATATATAAAGCTATTAATAATATATATCTATTAAGTGTGGCTTTTAAAAATCCATTAATAATATATATGTGTGTCAATGATTTAATATTATATAATAACTTATTTTATATTAACAAAAAAAATAACACACACACCTAATGATGTTCGTATACGTCCCCCAACCTCATTAATTTTTTTAAATATGTTGCAACTTGCATATATTATATATAAATTTATTTAGAAAAAAATTAACCCACCCACTGCAGCGCACCCCCCAACCCCTAATTATTTTTTTACAATTTTCTCAAATTATATATATATATAATAACTTATTATATATTAACAAAAAAATAACTACTAACCAATATTCGCACACTCCCATCCTCATTAATTTTTTTAAAATATGATAAAACTTACATATATTATATATACTATATATACATATATAAATCTAAACTCACCCACTACTGCGCACCCGCTAAGGGTGTAATTTCAGTCCAGATAGGGCCGGGTCGGGCCTGCCTTGAAAAAAAATTAAAAAATGTTTTAAATTAAACAAACACTTAAAAATACTTTTCACAAATAAGTTAAAAAAATAAATGTAAAAAACATTTTAAATAAAGGATAAAAAAACGTTTAAATAACAACACTTTAAACCCACCACCCACTGCTGCGCACCCCCCAATAAGTCATTAATTTTTTTAATTTGTACATAATATATATAAATTCACAGACATGTATAAATTTATTTAGAAAAAAATAACATATCCACCCACAGTAAAATGTTTTTACATAAAATTTTTTAAATGTTTAAAAAAATACATGTAAAAAATATGCGTTCAAAAAAACGTTTTAAATTAAACATCTAAAAATAAATGTAAAAAATGTTTTAAACAAGTGTTAAAAAATGGTTTAAATGAAGGTTTAAATAAAAATGTTTAAAAAAGTTTTTAAAACAAACATTTAAATTAATTTTTTAAAACAAACACTTAACAAATACTTTTTACATTAAAATATGAAAAAAAAAAGTTAAATGTTTTAAAAAAATACTTGTAAAAAGAATGCATTTAAAAAAATTCAAAAATGGTTTAAACAGATGTTAAAAAATGGTTTACATAAAAATGTTTAAATAAAAAATATTAACAAACGCTTAAAAAATTATAAATAATTTAAAAAAATAAATATAAAAAATGCTTTAAAAAATGTTAAAAAAACGTTTAAATAATAAGCCTTTATACTCACTCACGACAACTGTGCACCCCTCATTATTTTTTTTACAACTTGAAAATAATATATATATATATATATATATATATATATATTCAAAATATATAAATCTATTTAGACAAAAAAACATATCCACCCACTCTAAAATGTTAATAAAAAATAAAATAAACGTTTTTAAAAAATACATGCATTTAAAAATAAATGTAAGGAAACATTTTAAATAAATGTTAAAAAAATGTTTAAATAAAAAAATATAAAAGATACAACTATTTTGAAAATAATAAAATCCCACCATGGATCGACTTGAAAAAGCCCGGCCCAGTCCGAAAAAGCCCGGCCCGACCCGATGGTTTGGGCCGGCCCGAGGCCGGGCTCGGGCGGCCTCATGGGGTTGTTCGGCCCGGTCCTATCCAGGCTGGGCTGAAATTACACCCCTACATACGGGGAGGCGTGTATGAGGTTATATGGCACTCTGATCCATACTTGGTGGTTTAGGTCGGGATGTTATAAAATGGTATCATAGGATTGGGATTTAATAACTTGCTTCGTCTCTTGTATTGACTTGGGAAAACTTATTCAGGAGATAGTGTGATTGGGAATCAGGTAGAGGAATTATGGCAGTGCCTTTCTAGCATTGTATAGTGGACCTCTGAGTTTCCATTAAATGGGGGAATTATTTTTTGCTATTACCATTGATTAAATTCACCTTGGGTGATGCATATTATGTGGATATGTGATTTATGAGATTTTGGATGTGTTTATGCATCATAACTAGAAACATAGGTTCACTTTTTATATATATACCTGTTATTGTGTTATATAGTAGTTATTTAATTAAATTCCTTAATTTGTTTTATTTGTTCTGGATAGTTTCTCTTTCTATGATATATTTGTGTTGACGTGATATTATGATGTATCTTTATTAGTATTAATTAGTTTAACTAATCATGTTATTGTGTTAGTATATATATGATTAATGTGACTACGTGTAGGGATGAAGACCATTGTTAGTACTAGGAGGGTTATACCTTGGGTTGTGGGTAGATTCCTAGGAAAACCTTATGTTATCTCATAGACCGGTTAGGGTTTATCCTTACAACTATGTTTTTCTAAAGTGTTTACTTTACATTATAGAATATTTTGCCTCAATGTAGTATTATGGGACTACTTGGGAAGTAATCTGGAATACTCCTACAAGGAAGGATGTTTCAGCATTACCATTGTATGTATAGGAGAATGCATATGAGAAAGCTCCCAAACTTGCTATATGATTTAGTCATAGGGACGCTTCAACCAGAATTTTTCACTTAGTGCATATCCTAGGAATAAGAGTTCAAAAAATGGTCAAATATGCCCTAACTTCAACTCTAGTATCCTTCATCCTTTACAGGGCACCGAAGGCCCTCAGGATATTGAAAAATGTGTTGAAATATTTGTAGGAGTATATAAACTAGTAGATACTCTAAAGTATCGGTAAGTTAAGCTAAGATTGAGCTCATGTTAAGTGTGAAACCCATTTTGATAACCCTGTATTGTATGGTTCTAACCAACTAGAAGGAGATAAAGGTGCATCTGAACAACATGGAGTGGAATGGATTTATTAGCCAGAGTACTTCACCATGGGGTGCTCATGTGTTGTTCTTCAAGAAGGAGGATAGTAGTCTTCAACTCTGCATCAATTACCGAAATCTAAACCTGGTTACGGTGAATAACAGATATCCCTTTCCCAAAATCAATGATATTTTTGATCATTTATAGTGAGATTGATTGTTCTCTCAAAAATGATCTTAAATTGAGTTATGACCAGTTGCAAGTAAGGGAGGAGGACTTTCCAAAGATAGTGTTTCAGAGTAGGTATATATTGTACGAGTACTTGGTAATATTGTTCAGACTGAAGAACATTCCAACAATGTTCATGGACCTTATGAATAATATTTTTCACCCATATTTGGACTCAATAATTGTAGTGTTCATTAACATTATCCTCATCTACTCGCTGACACCAGATTAGCATTCTATCACCTCAAGATAATCTTGAGTATACATCGAGCACATCAGCTTTTTCACCAATCTATCGAAGTGTGACTTCTAGATTTGGGGGTTGAAGTTCCTAGTACATGTGGCGTATGATATGGGTATATCCATAGACTGAGATAAATTATAATAGGTTATGTCCTAGACATGTCCTCAGAACATGTTAGAGATCAGGAGATTTTTGGGTTTAGCATGATATTACCAATGGTTTATCAAGGGATTTTCAAAACTATAAGCACCCATGATAGTGATGATGAAGAAAGGAGTGAGGTTTTAGTGCATGTACTAGTGTGAGGAGGCATTTCTTGAGCTGAAATGGGGGTTGAATGCATCTCCAATGTTGATACTGCCTGAGCTAAGGATCAGATATTCCATATACTGTGATGTATTAGGCATTGGTTTGGGATTAGTACTGATACAACAGGAGCAATGGGTCACAACAGCTATGAACCAACGATCGGAACTACCCTACTCATTACTTGGAGATAGTAGTTAAAGTCAATTCTATAAACTGTTGGAGAAACTATCTCTGTGATGAGAGATTCATTGTTTACATAGACCATAAGAGCATTTGCTATGTATTTACATGGGGGGCTAAATCTGAGATAGAGGCACTGGGTTGATTATCTATAAACATTTAACTTTGATATGAATTATTCACCAGGGAAAGGTAATTTCATTTCAGATGGTCTTATTCATAAGATGTAGGCAGAGTAGGAGCTTGGTGAGAGGCCTTTAGATGAGTAGTAGTGCTTTATGAGCTTTTTAGATGACTGGAGGATGGATTCTTATAAGGATCAAGGGTTGATGACTTTTGTTCCTTTAGTGATAACATCCTTACTTGTATACAATTTGAAGTCTAGATAGGAGTCATACCCATAGTATGTAGTGATGTAGGAATAGTTATTTGAAGCTGACCTAATACATGGGTGAACTTTGGGTGACAGTGATGTGATTATGGTATATGGGAGATCGATAGTACCTACTTTCATAAGAGTAGATCTGATGAGAGATTTCCAAACCTAGATATGGGAGGTACATCCTAGTGTAATGAATATGTATCATGACTTTAGGCAGCAGTTTTGGTGTTTGGGGATGAAGAGGGGCATCGCAGGGTTTGTGTTTTGATTCCTTACTTGCTAGTGGGTAAATGTTGAGCACCGTCATCCTGGTGGTTTTCCCTAGTCACTTCTAGTTACTATGTGTAAGTAGGAGGATATCACGATGGAATTTTTGATGGGGTTACCTAGGACCTTGAGAATTCATGATGTTGTATAGGTGATTTTCAATCAGATGATGAAAGTTTCCCATTTTTTACTGATATGAGAGACTCACTTAGTGGATGATATAGAAAATCTCCATGCCCATGAGATTTTATTCTAACATGGAGTTACCTTGAGAATTTCTTTTGAAAGAGACATAAATTTCATGTTGTGGTTCTGGAAGGTCTTACAGAAGGCCCTAGGTACTCAGTTGAGGTTAAGCACATTGTGCCATCCTTAGATATACAAACAGTTCAAATGAATAATACAAATATTAGAGGATATATATGGATATTGTTTTATAGACTTTAGTGGGTAATGGAATGATCATCTATCCTTGTTTGATTTTGTTCACAATAACAAATACCAAGCTTCGATTCAGATGACACCTTACAAGGCTCTCTATATTGATCACCACTTTATTGGCATGCGACATGTGAGGTGGCAGTTGTGGGGATCAGTTTAGTTCAAGAGATCTCTAAGAGAGTGAATTTTATTCAAAAGAGTTTGATCATTTCTCTGAGTAGGTAGAGATCATATGCTAACTGTAGAAGAAGACTGTTAGAGTTAATTGTTGGTGATCGTGTTTTCTTGAGAGTGACTCCTTAGTTAGGCCACTGATTTATGAGGGAGTAAGGAAAGATAGATCCATGTGTTTGGTGGACCCTTTTAGATCATTTATTAGGTTGATATAGTGTCATACCATCTTATCTTCCTTCTCACTACTGAGTTATGCACAATGTGATTCACATGCCATAGCTTGGGAGGTATGTTTCTTGCCCTACACATGTCATTGACTATAAGGATGTCGAGATGGAGCCTGATAGATCATATGAGGAGCATCTAATGTGGATTATAGACCTGTCTAAGAAATTCCTTCAATGAAATATGGTATTACTTGTTCGGTTTCGATGGCAGTATAGATGGATCCAGGATTGGACATGGGAGTGGGAGTCTGATGATCGAGCTTAGTGACCTAAGTTGTATGAGAAAGACCACTAGAATTACTTCTCAAGGATGATAAGTTGATAAAGGGAAAATTATAATATCTTTAATTTTTAAATGTTAATTAAACCCTATTTTTTTAAATTATGAGAATTTTTATGTGAAAGTGTAATTTTTCAATAAAAATCACTTTTAAATGATTTAAAGTCCTTGTGTAATCATAGAATTCTAGCTTATGTAGTGACTATGTTTTTTCCTTGAAACACTTTGTAATATTCTATATATTATTTTAAAATTTATACATGGAGTTAGCACAAGATTTCGAAGTTCGTAGAGTTTCGATATTGATATTATAAAAATATTAATATATTATATCACATACACATATTTTTTCTAAAATAATGGAATATCTACCAAATGGTGTCTCGGATGGGAAATCTAAGACTTTCATTAAATCTAAAATGTGGGTTTTACCCTAGGAGTGATATAACCTTTATGTGTTTTGGGTGTTTGGTTAGATCGCATGTAAGGGTAAATATATCATATCATGCGTGTCTGAATTTTTTTGAAATAATGGTGTATCTTTCCAATGGTGTCTCTGATTGGAAATATGAGGCCTCCATTAGGTATGGAATGTGGGTTTTTTCCTAAGTGTAACATAACCTTTGTGTGCATCATATTTTTGGTTAAATTGTATAAGAGGCTATTTTATTTAATATTTTCATTATATCATTATTATTAATAATTATTAAATTCATTTTTTTCATCTTACCCACACTGAAGACCACCATTTTCACTCCCCATCGATCTGAAAACCATGAAATTAGTATTTTTTGACTAGTTTAAAATTATCAACACATTAAATGAGTGAAATTAAAGACACCACATTAAATTTTCAATTGAATCACAGATTAAATCGGGATATTGAATTTTTGGTTTTGGGCTTTCAAAAATGGTGCATACATGGTCGGGTTCTGATTATCCACTAAATGAGGCTAATATTCATTGGTAATATATATAATATTCATGTTATTTATTATTTATAAACACCATTTTAGTGCATTTTACACTTTGAACATCATTTCACATTATGATTGTAATACCTTCTTAAAATGAACTATTATGTGGTACATTTTTGAACATCATTTAAAGTACCAAATGATTCATCTAATTATACATATTTTAATTTGATAATTTATCTACACTCCAATATGAACATGTTTCATTCAGGGATCAATGGAGGATTCATGGAGGGTGATGGAGATATTTGGCAATGAAAGGAAGCAATTCTAGAGAAGGAAGATTGGACACCAGCCCACTGATGAGACTTTTGGGCCCAACATACAGGCCCGATTAATCCCAAATTTCGTGGGATTCTAGAAGAAATGTATAGGAACAAATAACTCTTCATGATCCAATGCTAATTCGGCCTCTACGGTGGTCATTGAGGCGGCTCAAGTTAGAGATACAATTCTGGGCCAGATTCTGCGTCCCAGAAAAACAACCCACTAATTTGACCATATCTCGGAATACACAACTCCAAATGGGCCCAAATTTTACAGGAGGTTATAATAAATCCAGATATCCATTTTCTTCTTCTATGTCCCACTCTTATTCGGCCGTCTAGAAGGTCTTCCAGATGCGTATTTTCGGTGAAGGAAAGCTGGCTGCCACCTCGGATCAAATGTGGAAAAGTTCAAATTCCACAAGCTTTCCACCACCTATGGCCTGCCAAAATTAATTGAGATGCTTTGTACTAATGGAGTCTCGACCCAAGGCTCCCACAATTCCTATTTAAGGCAGTGGTGGTGAAGAAGTTTTTAATCTTGGATGCTTTGTTCAATTGTAATGTTATGCTGCATTTTTGTTGCCTCAAATTTGTCTTTCACATGTAAGTTGTTCAATTCACTTTAGTTTCTTAATAAAAGTTATTCTTCTACTCTTATTCTGTTGTTATTAATATCACTTTGATACCGTTGGATCAAGGTGTGAATTTATTCACGCCAACCCTTGTGAAATTATTCACACAACGGTGGAGTGATCATTTTATTTTTGTTGTTTTCTTTACTTCTCCATTTCCTCCCTCATGAGTCTACTTTCTGCTTCCATTGAAACCATGGGATCAATGAAGGGCTAACCCACTTATGGGTTGATCCAAGGGAGTAGAAAGGGTCTGTATTGGATGTTATTTATGACCTAATTAATGTATAATCACTTCTTTAATTGGGATTTTTATTTAATGATTTTTAAACTCCATCGTCCTTGTTGAATTTAAGGCCACACACTTCAAGTACTAATACGAACCTTTACCTTGAAGTGCTCAAAACTTTGATCCTTCAAGTGTATAGGTGATTAGTATTAAATGGTGTAGGCATTAAACCAGAAAGTGATGATGTTGTTTTATCTCCTTAAATGAACCCATCTCAAATATAAGAAATTAAAATCATTGAAAAGGTAATACGTCCAATCCACCCCGAGCAATAACCTAGGATCAACTCATTATTTTACATTGAATTCACTTAAATCTGTTATATATCCTTTAAAACCATCTTAAATCAACCCAATTTGGCCACTTCATAGCCAAAAAAATTCCATATAATGTACGTGTCTATAGGTTTCTTCTTAAGTCTCTGAGGATTCAATAACCCAAGCTAAACTACAAGGATCGTTCTACCTTCATCTCTTGGGTAAATTTGAGCGAGAATCAAATTTTGGTACCATTTCCAGGGACCCGAGTAAGTCATATAAACACCCATTATATTCTCCCCCATTTCTTATTTTCTCATCTAAATTATCTTATATTTTCCCTTTCTCATTTTTTTTTCTTTTGGCGCATGTCCGCCTACACCCGCGATCAATCAAACCATCTAGTTAGGGTGGATAGTCCTAGGGTTGGGGAGTCAAGTACACCAAGGGAACTCATTCCATTAGATCATAATCTTCCTATTACTTTAGATTCCAAAATTGAGCCAATTTTAATGGAAGTTCTTCAAAGAAACCAACTCATAAACCCTAGTGGGAACCAAAATGGAAACCCAAATGAGGCATCCCCAAACTTGGGGAATACAATTGATCAAACCATGAATGACTACCTCACACCTTCCTGGACCAATTCCCCCTCATGCATTAGACACAATTCCCTAGGAGATTCCAACTACATATTTAAACCCCATGTCCTAAACCACCTTCCCACATTCCATGGAATGGAGTCCGAGATGCCATACCTGCACATTAAAGAGTTTAATGACATTGTAGAAACCATGTGTCCTCCACATCAACTAGAATATGCTAAGATGTGGATATTTCCTTTTTCTTTAAAGGATCGAGATAAAAATTGGCTAAACAATTTGAGACCATCATCCATAAACTCTTGGGACCAACTACAAATAGAATTATACCAAAAATACTTTCCCCACCACAAAACAATTGCACTTAAAAAGAGCATCCAAAACTTTTTTGAAAAAGAGGGAGAATCATTCTATGAAACATGGGAGAGGTTCAAAGACACTCTAAACATGGTTCCACACCATGGTTTTTCTATCCCTGAACAAGTGAGAATTTTCTATGAAGGGTTGGGTCCGGGGAACAAACAATTCATTGACATGATGTGTAATGGAACCTTTAAAAACAAAGCTCCAAATGATGCTTACGAGTATCTAGAAAGACTTTCTGAACAAAATCAAACATGGGGAACTTCACCTTATTATGAAAATCCATAAAGAACTACTGGAATTCATACACTTAGAGAAGAGGAAATCATTAGGGCTAAACTCGCATCACTCTCTAGGAAGGTTGAAGAGATAAACCTTAGGAAAGTCCATGAAATCCAAACTGTAGACCTTGTTTGCACAATTTGTGACAAACATGACCATAAGACAGACAACTACCTAGCCATTCCATCCATCAAGGATGTTCTCTTAGGAGGACCCCCAGCGGAAGTAAATGCTTTGAACTTTCAAAATCATCAATACCAAAACACCTTCAACCCAAGGTATAACGACCACCCAGGCTTCCACTGGAAAGATAACCAACAACCTAGCCAACCACAGGGACAAAATCCTTACCCCCATCAGAACTACCAAACCCATAACTAGTTCCAAACCCAACCTATCCAATACCAACAGCCACCAGTCCATTTTCAACAAACCATCCCACTTCCAAAATATCCCCCTGGGATAAACCAATCTTCTCAAGCACCAACCCAAACTGTTCCACAAAGCCTATTAGAACAACTATGCAAACAAATGGAGAGGATGAACTCGGAGGTATCTTCCCTAAAACAAGAAATTCAAACCATCAAAACCGGAAAGGCACCCATGCCTACTCAGGCGGTGCCATCCTCAACTTCAAGGGGAGAGTCAAGTTGTTCTCAAACAACTCATGAACAACTAAAGGCTGTGACTATTTTAAGAAGTGGGAAATCAATTGAGAAACCTGAACAAATAATTCAAAACCCACTTAAAGATTCAAACTTGGATGAAAATTCAAATGAACCACAAGATCAAACTGAGGAAACTGATAACATTGTCAAGGAAACAACTCTTCAACAAACAACCCCACAACCTGCACCATTTCCTCAACGCATAAGGGGGAAACCCAAGCCTGAACTGAGTGAAACATTGAGAGAAATCTTCTCACAAGTCAAGTTGAACATTCCTCTTCACAATTCAATCCAAACCATACCTTCCTAATCAAAGTACCTTAAGGACTTGTGCACTTTTAAAATAAATTTTTCACATAAAAACCAAGTCCTTTTGGCTGCTAATGTGAGTACCACCATTCAAGGGACCATTCCTCCTAAGTTTAAAGACTCGGGTTACCCTTGCATCAATGTTAAACTAGGAGAGAGCAAAGTTTTCAAGTCCTTGTGTGATCTAGGTGATAGTGTCAATCTCATCCCCTATTCCATGTACTGCCAATTAGGCCTAGAAGAACTCCAACCCACATCTGTCACACTTCAACTTGCTAATCGTAGCATTAGGGTTCCAAAGGGGATTTTAAAGGACGTTCTGGTAAAGGTTGAAAACTTCATCTACCCTACTGATTTCATTATCCTTGACAACCATCCAAACTTAGGAAATAAGGAACAAACCCCAATCATTCTTGGTTGTCCTTTCCTTGCAACAATCAACTCTGTTATCCGAGTCCGAAATGGGAACATGACCATCACCTTTGGGAATATGAGTCTAGACTTGAACATCTATAATACAAGCTCACAAATAGGTAATGACGAGGACATTCATAAAGTAAACATGATAGGAATCATTGATAATAAATCCATGAAACATCAAGGAATATTTGATGAATGTTTAAGTCAGGATGAGATTGATTTCCTTTGTTCATATGAAGGAAGTTTATCTCCTTGGCTTGAATCATTTTCAAATTGCACTTATGATGAAGTCTTATGTCCAACAATTAGTGAAACCTTTCAAAAAACCACATTCATGAAGACCGATCAAACTTCCTTCACTAAATTTGATCAAACCGATCTTGTAGCTGAAATTTCTATATCTGGGGAATCAATCCTATTTGAAACTCTTAAAAAAGAAATTGATCTTGATCCAATGTCCCAATCTTCTACTGAAATTCTGAACCAACCTGATCTTGAATTGAAGGAACTTCCTGCTACACTAAAGTATGCCTTCCTAGGGGACAATGAAACACATCCTATTGTCATTTCTTCTTCTCTTGAAGCCAATCATGAGAGGATGCTTCTAGATGTCCTTAGGAAACATAAGAAATCCATTGGTTGGACACTATCTGATATTCCCGGGATTAGCCCACTTGTTGGGACACATAGGATTGTTCTGGAATCTGATTTAAAGCCATGTTGTCAACCTCAACGGTGACTCAATCCTAATCTCATGGAGGTAGTAAGGAAAGAACTTCTGAAATTGTTAAAAGCTGGTATCATATATCCCACAGCTGAGAGTGAGTGGGTGAGCCCAATCCAAGTGGTTCCAAAAAAGGTCGAAATCATAGTGATTACCAATGAGGATGGAGAGATTCTTCCAACAAGGGTGAGTAGTGGATGGAGGGTCTGCATTGACTACAGGAAGCTAAACTCATTCACCAAGAAGGACCATTTCCCCTTACCATTCATTGACCAAGTCCTTGAGAGAGTGGCAGGTCATGCCTTCTACTGTTTCTTGGATGGGTAATTGGGGTACAATCAAATTGAGGTCTTTCTAGAGGATCAAGGGAAGACTACATTCACATGTCCATTCGGATCCTTTGCTTTCAAATGCATTCCCTTCGGGTTATGCAATGCCCCTGGAACCTTCCAGCAGTGCATGATGGGAATCTTCTCAGACATGGTAGGGGATTTTCTAGAGGTCTTCATGGATGACTTCTCTGTGTTTGGGGATACATTTGAGGGATGTCTGCAGAATGTGGAGAGAGTCTTGTCAAGATGTGAAAAAAATAATCTGGTCCTAAACTGGGAAAAATGCCATTTCATGGTTAAAGAGGGACTTGTTCTAGGCCATCTGGTCTCGAGTAGGGGGATTGAAGTTGATAAAGTAAAGGTTTACATCATTCGCCACCTTCCATCACCCAAAACTTTAAAGGAAGTGAGGTCTTTCTTAGGACATGTTGGTTTCTATATAAGATTCATCAAGGACTTTAGTTCAATATCTCGTCCCCTTTGTGCTCTCCTAGTAAAGGATGCTCCATTTGTTTGGACAGAAAGCTATGAGGGTTCATTCTCAACCCTCAAATCCTCTCTCACCTCTCCTCCCATTATGAAATCTCCAAATTGGAACCTTCCTTTTGAACTTATGTGTGATGCTAGTGACTTTGTTTTTGGAGCTGTGTTAGGAAAGCATTGTGATAAAACTCCTTATGTCATTGCTTATGCAAGCAAATCCTTAAATGATGCCCAAATAAACTACACCACTACTGAAAAGGAGTTACTTTCTATTGTGTTTGCTTTAGAGAAGTTTAGGTCCTACCTCTTAGGATCCCCCATCACTGTGTTCACTGACCATTCTGCACTAAAATAACTCTTCCAAAAAACAAGATGCTAAGGCTAGACTTATTAGGTGGGTCCTTCTATTACAAGAATTTGACCTCACAATCAAGGATAAAAAGGGAGTTGAAAATGTTGTAGCTGATCACCTCTCTAGGATGGAATTCAAAGACAACTCAAATCACCTTTCTATGTCTGATTCGTTTCCTGATGAACACTTATAATCTGTGAGTGACTGCCCTTGGTATGTTGACATAGAAAATTTCTTAGTGACAGGAGTCATTCCAAAATTCTTAGGGACTCAAGCTCGAAGGAAATTTCTTTCTGATGTTAGAAACTATGTGTTTGATGATCCATACCTCTATAAGTTCTGCCCTGACCAAGTCATTAGGAGGTGTGTTCTAGAATCTGAACAAGAGTCCATCCTTAAATTTTGTCACAGTGAGGCATGTGGAGGTCACTTTTCCTCTAAGAAAACATCTGCTAAGATTCTTCAATGTGGTCTTTTCTAGACCACCCTCTCAAGGGACTCCTACACATTTTGTCAAAGCTGTCCTAGGTGTCAACAAGTAGGGTCCATCACAAAAAGGAATCAAATGCCACTCACTCCCATCTTAGTGGTTGAAATATTTGACTGTTGGGGAATTGATTTCATGGGTCCCTTTCTAAACTCTCGGGGATACCTCTACATACTCTTAGCTGTTGATTATGTCTCAAAATGGGTTGACGCCATTCCCACTAAGTCCAATGATCATCAAGTTGTGATTCGATTTCTAAAAGAGAACATATTTTCAAGATTTGGAATTCCTAGGGCTATAATCAGTGATCGAGGAACCCATTTCTGCAACCGCCCATTCGCTTCACTCATGTCTAAGTATGGTATTTCTCATAAAGTGTCCACTGCATACCATCCTCAAACCAATGGTCAAGCTGAGTTAGTGAATATGGAGATTAAGCAAATTCTTGAAAAAACTGTCAACCCCTCTAGGAAAGATTGGTCTGAGAAACTCTTAGATGCTCTTTGGGCATATCGTACAGTATACAAAACGATTTTAGGAATGTCCCCATATAGGTTGGTATATGGAAAAGCATGCCATTTTCCAGTGGAGATTGAACATAAGGCCTTTTGGGCAATTAAGAAAATGGATTATGACCTCTCATTGGCCGGAACAAAAAGGAAATTAGATCTCAATGAACTGGAGGAACTAAGGATGGAGGCTTATGAAAATTCAAGGATCAATAAAGATAGAGTTCAAGCCTACCAATCTAGGAATATCAAGGTCAAACATTTTGAACTAGGAAAACTTGTGCTCTTGTATAGTTCAAAACTTCATTTACATCCGGGAAAGTTAAGGTCTAGATGGCCAGTACCTTTCATAGTGCATCATGTATTCCCCCATGGGGCAGTAGAGATTCAAGATCCCACAAGTGGTTAAATTTTCATGGTCAATGGTCAAAGGTTAAAACCATTCATTGAATCATTCAATAAATAGGAAATAGAGGTTGAGTTAACTGAGCCAACCTATGAACAAGGAAAAAATTGATAGATTTAGGGTCCATGTTGGGCTAACGACGTTAAACAAAGCGTTGCATGGGAGGCAACCCATGGTTTTCAAGTTTCATATCATTTTGTTTTTTTAATAAACTTTATATTTTAAATAGGATTAATTAATCATTTTTACATTTAAAAAAAGGACTATTGACATGTTCTTCTATTATGAGTATGGATGGGTATGAAAGGGGAGCATCGTATTCATCCGTGTAACGCGGTGTGATCCCTAAGTAATATCTTACCTAGGAAATTAAAAAGAAGACAATGTATCATTAGTTTGATTTAAAAAAAAAATAAAAAAAATAAGAAAAACCATAAAAATGATGATACTTGGAATTAAATAAGTCATTGTGTTGTTTGTTTTGTCTGGTTTGTTCTTCTTTTTGTTTAGGTACTATTTTGGGTGATACATGTTCAATCAAGGAGGTGCCTACATCCCCCAAGAGATCAAAGGACTAATTTGGAGCAGCAAGAACTTCAGCTTCAACCACCAGGTGATTTCATTCCATGACCCTCATTTTCAATTTCCTTTTTGAACTTTCATTCTATACCTCTACCCCCTTCTAAATTTTCTTTTCTTTAAACACTGGGGACAGTGTTATTTTAATTTGGGGGGGAGAGATAAAATAAAAAATGCTTTTGTGTCAAAAAAATGATAAATGATTTGAAAAAAAAATGTGAAAATGGAAGGAAAAAATTCCTTTAACTTTAAACATGGTAATACACATTGCACACTTTGAAACTGAATATCAAATAATTTAGCATACCCTAATTCTGATTTTAATCCTTGTATAATTTCATGAGCATTGATTTTGGAAAGTGTGGCTGTCCAATGTGATATTTCATCATTTATATTTTCATCCAAATAAAAAAAAGATCACAATGCACGTCCCTTGGATAGTGGGGTATTAGTTTGAGTTCATGGGGTCCCCTAAATTTATAGAATAGGTTTGGTGATCATTTTAGTTTAATATGAGTATTCAAAAAAATATTATTAAAAAAAATTGCGCGTAGAGCAATGAAATGACCTAATGCGTGGCTTTCGACACTTGGGGATCGCGACTCCATAGTTTTCTAGCCCAGAGTTAGTAATTTTATCTCTATTTTTGGTAATTTGAAATTGTTTTTGACTGAGTTAACTCGAGATGATGCCTGAGTATGTGGGTTTCACTTGGTGCCCTAAGGTCTTTGAGCCTAGGAGTCATCGGCAAAGTCTCGCTATAGGGGTTGACTCTTTTGAGTGCAACTTCAATTACCATGGCAAAATTACAAAAACAAAAAAAAAACAAACAAAAAATTATACAAAAAAAATGAATACTCATCTTAATATTGAAATGTGATTCCACCTAGTGCTTCCGTAATTTCCCCCTTGAATAAAGATGAACCCTCATGTCTATTGTGATGCACAACACATCCTCATACTTAATTGATATTGGATGAAATATGGAAATGAATTTGAACAAAGGAATGGGCTTGGGATTGGGATCTGCTTATGAAACTATCTCGTATTAAAATATTTTGATGGGTTTCATGATTGTTTGGTATAAGTTTTTTTGGTGATCATTGTGTATTAAAATGTTTTTGGAAAAGGAAATTTGAATTTCATTTTGTTGAGATATATTTTGCTCGAGACTAGCAAAACTCAAGTTGGGGGGTGTGATTAGTAACTAAATGGGGATAATATTCATTGGTAATATATATAATATTCATGTTCTTTATTATTCATAAACACCATTTTAGTGAATTTTACACTTTGAACATCATTTCACATTATGATTGTAATACCTTCTTAAAATGCACTATTATGTGGTACATTTTTGAACATCATTTAATGTACCAAATGATTCATCTGATTATACATATTTTAATATGATAATTTATCTACACTTTAATATGAACATGTTTCATTCAGGGATCAATGGAGGATTCATGGAGGGTGATGGAGATATTTGGCAATGAAAGGAAGCAATTCTAGAGAAGGCAGATTGGACACCAGCCCACTGATGAGACTGTTGGGCCCAACATAAAAGCCCAATTAATCCCAAATTTCGTGGTATTCTATAAGACATGTATAGGAACAAATCACTCTTCATGATCCAAAGCTAATTCGGCCTCTATGGTGGTAATTGAGGCGGACCAAGTTAGAGATACAATTCTGGTCCAGATTCTGCGGCCCAGAAAAACATCTCACTAATTTGATCATATCTAGTAATACACAAATCCAAATGGGCCCATATTTTACATTCCGTTAGAATACATCCGGAGATCCATTTTCTTCTTCTATGTCCCACTCTGATTATTCCGTCTAGAAGGTCTTCCAGACGTGTCTGTTCGGTGAAGGAAAGCTGGCTGCCACCTCGGGTCAAATGTGGAAAAGTTCAAATTCCACAAGTTTTCCACCACCTATGGCCTACCAAAATTAATTGAGATGTTTTGTACTATTGGAGGCTCGACCAAAGGCTCCCAAAATGTCTATTTAAGGCAGTTTTGGTGAAGGAGTTTGTAATCTTGGATGCTTTGTTCAATTGTAATGTTATGCTGCATTTTTGTTGCCTCAAATTTGTCTTTCACATGTAAGTTGATCAATTCACTTTAGTTTCTTAATAAAAGTTCTTCTTATACTCTTATTCTGTTGTTATTCATATCACTTTGATACCTTTGGATCAAGGTGTGAATTTATTCACACCAACCCTTGTGAAATTATTCACACAACGGTGGAGTGATCATTTTATTTTTGTTGTTTTCTTTACTTCTCCATTTCCTCCCTCATGAGTCTACTTTCCGCTTCCATTGAAACCATGGGATCAATAAAGGGCTAAACCACTTATGGGTTGATCCAAGGGAGTAGAAAGGGGCTGGATTGGATGTTATTTATCACCTAATTAATGAATAATCACTTCTTTAATTGGGATTTTTATTTAATGATTTTTAAACTCCATCGTCCATGTTGAATTTAAGGCCACACACTTCAAGTACTAATACGAACCTTTTCCTTGAAGTGCTCAAAACTTTGATCCTTCAAGTGTATAGGTGATTAGTATTAAATGGTGTAGGCATTAAACCAGCAATTGATGATGTTGTTTTATCTCCTTAAATGAACCCATCTCAAATATAAGAAATTAAAATCATTGAAAAGGTAATACGTCCAATCCACCCCGAGAAATAACCTAGGATCAACTCATTCTTTTACATTGAATTCACTTAAATCTGTTAGATATAATTTAAAACCATATTAAATCGACCCAAGTTGTCCACTTCATAGCCAAAAACAGTCCATAGAATGTACGTGTCTATAGGTTTCTTCTTAGGTCTCTGAGGATTCGATAACCCAAGCTAAACTACAAGGACCGTTCTACCTTCATCTCTTGGGTAAATTTGAGCGAGAATTAGGTTCCTTATAGCTGAACCATTCGACAGATGATTTTGGTAGATCTCATTTAGTCCAAGCAACCACGGGACTTCTCTTCACGTGATAGATGGAGCCCCATTAATTCGATCTGATGCTCTTCTTCCACTTTCAAGTGTGTGACAAACCCTTCATTTACCCTTGGTTTTTAGCACCTAGGTTGAAGAAGGTGAGTCTTAATTTCTTTTTAATTATTTATTTTATTCTCCTTCTTCATCTTCTCAATTCTAGAAAAAAATTGAAACTTAAATAAAATGTTAAAAACTGAATAATCTAGGGATAATTTAGAAAATTATCAAATGATAATTGAGTGGAACTAACGAAGATAGTTGTAAAAAAATTATCAAATGATAATTGTGTGAAATTTACAAGGATAATTATGAAGAATTGTCAAATAATATTTTCATCAAATTATAAAAATATAATTAATAATAACTATCAAGTGATAATTACATCAAATTATCTATATATTATTTATAAAAAATTATCAAATGATAATAATAAAAGGATAATTTAAAATAAATTATCAAGAAAAAATTATAAAAGGATGATTTATAAGAAATTATCAAAATATAATTATAAAAGGATAATTTATAAGAAATTATCAAAATATAATTATAAAAGGATAATTTATAACAAATTATAAAAAGATAATTATAAAAGGATAATTTATAATAAATTATGAAGAGATAATTATAAAATTATAATTTATAATAAATTATTAAAATATAATTATAAAAATATAATTTATAAGAAATTATCAAGAGATAATTATAAAAGGAAATTTATAAGAAATTATAAAAATATAATTATAAAATGATAATTTATAATAAATTATCAAGTGATAATTATAAAAGGATAATTTATAGAAAATTATCAAGATATAATTATAAAAGGATAATTTATAAGGAATTATCGGAAGATAATTGTAAAATGATCATTTATAAGAATTTATCAAAAGATGATTATTCTTGAGGGGAAAATTTCTAATGCATGTGTTGGCCTAAAATGATAATTTGTAATTATTCAATAGAGAGAAAGTATCATCACATGTGATATTATTTCTTTTTGAAATAAAATAAAAGGTTTTGGTTCTAGGAACCCTTGATGAATCTCAAGCATTGATGTGTCGATGACTATAATAATAAGGCTTATGAGCACATTTTATTGACTGTTGAGGTTTCCACTTCAGCTTTTGAACCACACAGGGTGGTGTATCCTTAATGTTGATGTTGATGACTCTAAGGTTGGAAGTTCCTTGCCTTTGGATATTTTTTTACACATATTTCCTTAGTATGATTTATGTGTGGGAATAATTGATTATGATTTCATGTGGGTGTGTGTATAGCCCATGATAACCTTATGTGACACTTTTTGCCTTGATTACTTTTGTATCTTATTATATATGTTTGATGTTGATCGCATGTATTGTATGTGCTAATTTACTTATGATGATATGTTATGATTGATTGTGTATTCTACCTTGTTATGTGTGCCCTTGTAGTATTGTTCTTAGAGCCCAATAATGGTGGACCATCGTGATATGTTTATCCCTTAGATGGGGAGTGCACACGACTTGCGGTGATGGAAATAATAGACCTAAGCATTGGGTTGGGATACGATAATGCCTTGTGGATGTTGTATGATGTACTCAATTTCTATCGGATTCCAAGTACCATGTCACTCGATGCATAGTGAATCTCGAGTAGCTCTCGATGATTAGTGGATGTTGAGTAACATGTCATACTTTATGCCTAGTGAATGTCAAATAGCATGTATACATGATTCCATGAGGATGTTGAGAATCATAATTATACAACGATGCCTCGTGGATATTGTGTGATAAACTCGATGCCTAAAGGATTCCAAGGAGTGTGTCACTCGATGCCTAGTGAATAATAGGTAGCTCTTGATGTCTATCAGATGCTGAGAACTTGACTCTCTTGATTCCTAGTGTATGTCAAGTTATACAATAACATGATGTTGAACAACATGATCATTAGCCTCATGGATAGTGCTTGATTACTTCTGAAACCTTGATTACCCTTCTAACATGGATCCAAAGTAGGTACGACTGGTGGTTTGTAGCAGCTTGGTTAGTACACAACCGCTCAGTTTTGGATTTCATGTCATTATGCTTGTTACACATTTATTATTATTATGAAATACACTTATATACTTCAGAACACCAGGTCAATGATGCATTGGTGGTGTCCTACCGAGTCTTGTACTCACACCCAACTCGAGCATTTTGATGCACTTGTAAATTTCATGACTAGAGATCTAGAAAAGGGAAAGAACCATGTGGTGGATAGTTGAGTGGAAGATTATGGAGATGCTAGTGGAACGATAAATAATCTGAAGGACCCCACTATTTACATGTTTATTTATCTATATTTATTTACTCTGGTTGGATTTCCACTTAGGGAGTCATTTTTTACTTGTGTGACATGTATGTCATCCTTTCAGTTTCCACATGTACGTCGATTGTTTATTATATTTATTATTATTATTATTATTATTATTATTAATCCTATGACATTATATTGAGGTTGTAGTCTCCCCACTAATGGACTTAGACCCTCACTACTAGTCAGTATCCTTTTTCATATGGGGAGGTATACATGAGGTCATGTGGCACTCCAGTTTGGACCTAGTGGTTTGACCTAGGATGTTATGAAATAGCATCAGAGGATGAGGATTCACTAACTGATTTCTTTTCTTATATTGATTTGGGACAGGGTAGACATGAGATAGGATATTTGGGACTCGAGTAGGGAAACTATGACAATGTCTGGCCAGTACAGTATAGTGGGCCTCTAAGTTTCCATAAAGTGAGAAATTATGTTTTGTTGTTACCATTAATTAAATTCACCTTGGGTGAAGCACATAATGTTGATATGTGATTTATTATATTTTGGTTGCATTCATGCATCATGTCTAGGCACGTAGGTTCACATGCTATATATGTACCAATTGTTGTGTCGTATAGTAGTTCTTTAATTAAATGTATTGATTTTTGCGATTTGTTCGGGATAGTTTCTCTTCGTTTGATGTATCTGTGTTGACATGTTGTTGTGATATATATTTATTGGAATTAATTTGTTGAACAGATCATGTTATTGTGTTAGTATATATATAATGACTATGACCATGTGTATAGATAGATATCTAATTTAGTGCTAGAATGGTTATACCTTAGGTTGTGGGTAGACTCCTAGGAAAACCTTGTGTGATCCCTTAGACTTATTAGGTTTTATCCTAACAACATTGTTTTTCCAAAGTGTTTTATTCACATTATAGAAGATTTTTCCTCAACGTGGTATTATGGGATTACTTGGGAAGCAATATGGAATACTCATACAAGGGAGGATGTTTCCACATTACCATTAGATGTGTAGAAGAATGCAATTGAGCATGCTCTCATGCCTGCTATATGGTTTAGGAAACAAGACCACTTCAACCATAAGTCTTTCACTTAGTGTTTATATTAGGCATAGGAGTTCAGAACTATGGTCAAAAAATGCCTTGAATTCAAATAAATCATCCTTCATCCTTTCTATGGCACTGAAGGCCCCTAAGATGTTGAATAATGGGTTGAAATATTTTTTAGGAGACTTTGACCAAATAGAGACTACGAAGGATTAACATGTTAAGTAGATATTGAGATCATGTTGAGTGTACAAACCATTTTGATACCACCATATCATATGGTTCCAAACAAGATGAGGGAGATCAAGGTACAACTGAACTAAATGGAGTGGGATGGATTTATTAGGCCGAGTACTTCACCATGGGGTTCACCTATGCAGTTTTCCAAGAAAGTAGATGGTAGTCTTCAACTCTGCATCAATTACCAGAAGTTGAACCAGGTAATGTTGAAGAATAGACATCCCTTTCCCAAAAATGATGAAATTTATGATTAGTTATGGGGAGCCTAATGGTTCTACAAAAATTGATCTTTGATATGTCTATCAATAATTGTGAGTTAAGGAAGATGAATTTCCAAAAAGGGCATTTCGAAGTAGGTATGGGTTTTACGAGTACTTGGTAATTTCATTTGGATAGATGAACGCACCAGTAGTGTTCATGGACCTCATGAAAAAGATCTTCTTCCCATACCTAGACTCATTCATCATATCTTTCATCGAAAATATCCTCATATACTCACTGACACAAAAGTAGCAAGCCAGACTCCTTGAGATAGTCCTGAGTATGCTTCAAGCACATCATATTTACATTAAGTTGTCAAAGTGAAACTTTTGGATTCCTAAGGTGTAGTTCCTATGACATGAATTGTCTAATATGGGTATATCCATAGACCCAGAAAATGTAAAGGTGTTCGTGTACTGGACTCATCCCTAGAACATGTTCAAGATTAGGTTCTTTCTAGGTTTAGTAGGATATTCCCAATGGTTTATCCAAAACTTCTCCCAACCATCAGTGCTCATGATAGCACTAATTAATAAAGGAGTGAATTTCCAATGGACAAATCAGTGTGAAGAGTAATTTATTAAGTTCAAGTGGAGGTTTACTATAGTTTTAATATTACCTGATCCAAGGATCAGATATTCTATATACTATGATGTATAAGGCATTAGTTTGAGAGCAGTATTGATTCAACATGAGCAGGTATTAGATTATGGGTCATGTCAGATATGACCCCATGATCATAACCACCCTACTCATAACTTGTATCTAGTAATTTTAGTACATGCTCTAAAGTGTTGGAGACACTATCTCTTAGGTGAGAGATTCTTTGTTTAAACGAACCACAGGAGCCTTCGCTATATCATTATGAAATGAGACCTAAATATGAGATAGAGGCATTGGTTTGATTATCTATAGATGTTTGAATTCAAGATGGATTATTCACCAAGAAAAGGTAATGTAATTGCTGATGGTATTATCCATAAGATGTAGGAAGAGTGGGAGCTTGGTGAGAGGCCATCAGAGGAGCATTGGCACTTCATGAACTTGTTGGTTGACTGGGGGATGGATGATTCTTAGTGATTCAAAATGGACACACAGCATGTGGGATTTGCGGGTTTGGGGCGGATGTGGAGCGATGCGGGCCAAAAAAATCGATCGTTTAGAGCATGATCCAATACAGATTGAGACCGCATGGGTGAGGGCTTACCCGGAGGCCTAATTAAAAAAATATCTTTTTTACAATATATGCTTCTTTAATATTTTAGTTTTTTTAATAAAAAAATTATGATTAAACCATGACATAGGATTTCTCACCATAATTATCATATTAATTCACCATTCATTCAAATGTGAATTTTAAATAGGTTTATATTTATTGTTTTAATATGATATTATAATATTTATATTCCAATTATTCATCATATTCACATGATGTGTCATCCCACCTCTTGAAAAATAGATTTCATCTCTCTTGTACATGGTTTCAATTCTAAAAGAGTTATTATAATCATAAAATTTTTTAGTTACATTTAATTTTTTTATTATTTAATTTTATTTTTTTATTAAGAAAATAGGAAAGGACCTCAGGGGAACCCTAATAGCCTCCTTTGAAACCGATTTTTGTTTGTAAATTCATCATTCATTCCAGTTTCTTGCATCATCACACGGCCAACATTATCATTCGTCATGTCTCACCAATCACTCACCTACTTTTCATAGCAATAGTTCACCGCCACATCATCCTCATATCATACCACCATTAACCCATATAAAAATGTTCCATCACATCCCTTAAAACTGTAGGTATTGTCAATCCATACTTCTCTCAACAATAACCATTACAAATGAGAAAAAAATACAATATTTAAATCATTATAAATAGTATATATTTTTTAAAATGCGAGAAGCCCATGGGAAACCCATGGGCTTATGCAGGGTGGTGCGGGTTTGAATTTTTTTGTTCGCATTATATGCGGGCTTTTACAGACAAACTCGCAAGGGCTCAAACCCGCACAGGCATGGCCCGGCCTGCCCGTTTCTCATTACTAAAGAAACTTCCTACCTCAAAGTCATCAACGTCAATGATAAGGACAAACTACCTTACGTGGATCAAAATATGGAGTGGAAACCTCAATAATCAAGAACACATGCTCTTGGACCTCATTATCATAGTCATTGACATGTTAACACTCAAGGTTTGTTAAGGGTTCCTAGAACCAAAACCAGGTATTTTATTTAAAAAATAATAAAAAATATCACATGTGATGATACTTTCTCTCTCTTGGATAATTTCAAATCATCATTTTAGGCCAACACATGTGTTAGCAATTCTTCCCTCAAGAATAATTATTTTTTGATAATTTCTTATAAATTATCCTTTTATAATCATCTTCTAATAATTTCTTATAAATTATCTCTTTTTAATTATCTTTTGATAATTTATTCTGAATTACCCTTTTATAATTATCTTTTGATAATTTCTTATAAATTATCCTTTTATAATTATCTCTTGATATTTTTTTTATAAATTACCCTTTTATAATCATCTTTTGATAATTTCTTATAAATTATCCTTTTATAATTATCTCTTGATAATTTATTATAAATTATCTTTTTATTAATATCTTTTGATAATTTCTTATTAATTATCTTTTTATAATTATATCTTGATAATATATTATAAATTATCCTTTTATAATTATCATTTCATAATTTCTTATAACTTGTCCTTTTATAATTATCTCTTGATTATTCATTATAAATTACACTTTTATAACTATATTTTGATAATTTCTTATAAATTATCCTTTTATAATTATCTTTTGATAACTTCTTATAAATTATCCTTTTATAGTTATATCTTGATAATTTCTTATAAATTATCCTTTTATATTTATCTCTTGATAATTTATTATAAATTATCATTTTATAATTATATTTTGATAATTTTTTATAAATTATTCATAAATAATTCAATGTAATTATTGCTTGATAGTTCTTCTTAATTATCTTTTGATAATTTGATGAAATTATCATTTGATAATTCTTTATAACTATTTTTGATAATTTCACATAACTATTCTTGAAAATTTCACACAATTATTGTTTGATATTTTTTTTACAACTATCTTTGTTAATTGTACGCAATTGCCATTTGATAATTTTCTAAATTATCCCTACATAATTTAGGTTTTATCATTTTATTTAAGTTCTAACTTTTTCTTAGAATTGTGAAGAGTAAAAAGGAGAATAAAATAAATAATTAAAAATAAATTAAAACTCACATTCTTCAACCTAGGCACCATGCACCAGAGAGAAAGGAAGGGTTCACCGCATGCCTGGAAGCGAAAGAAGAACATCAGATTGAATTGATAAGGCTTCATCTATCGCATGCAGAGGAATCTGGGGGTCACTTTAATTCAATGGGATCAACCCAAATCATTTGATAAATGGTTCGACTATAAGTAACCCAACTACATACGTGTTATTTTTGAAATCCCAAAACTAAAAGTTCAATACCCTGATTCAATTCGCTATTCAATCGAAAATTGAATGTGGAGTCTTTAATTTCACTCATTTAATGAGTTTATTATTTTAAACAAGTCAAAAATTGTTGATTTCAAGGTTTCTGGATCAAGGGGTCATGAAAATGGTGGTCTTCAACATGGATAAGATGAGAAAAAAATGAATTTAATAATTAAAAAAATAATATTATTATAAAAATATTAAATAAAAAACCCTTCCATGTGATTTAACCAAACACTCAATGCCTACAAAGGTTATGTCGCACTTAGGGTGAAACTCACATTTGAAACCTAATAGAGGTCTTGTAATTATCATCTGAGATGCCATTTGGGAGATATTCTATTATTTCAGAAAAATCATGTGCATGTGATATAATATATTTACCCTTATGTGTGATCTAACCAAACATTGGATACCCACAAAGGTTATATCACGCCTAGGGTAAAAAAAATGTTTAGGATTTAATAATAATCTCAAAATTCCCATATGAGACACCATTCAGTAGATATTCCATTATTTCAGAAAAACCATATGATTGTGATATAATATATTTAATATTTTTATTATATCAATATCGGGGCTCTATAGGACTCAGAATCTCATGCTAACTACACGCCTAACTCTGAAAATATTCTATAAAATATTCCAAAGTGTTTTTGAAAAAAAAACATAGTTTCTATATCATCTGGTCTTATACCCTTACGTAAGGCCTTTAAATCATTTAAAAGTGATCTTTATTGAAAATTTACAATTTCAAATAAAAATACTCATAATTTACAAACAAAACAAGGCTTCATTAAAATTTAAAAATTGAAGATATTACAATTCTACCCCTCCATCAACTTCTAGTAATTGGGAATAAACTCCAGTGGTATTTCTCATACAACTTAGGCTATTGAGATTGATCATCAGACCCCCACTCTCACACCCCCTCCTCAATCTGTCCATACTACCACGAAATCTGAACAAGAAATGTTTTCTTCCATCAAACTACTTTCTCATTTGGGTCCATAATCTAAGCCATATTTCCCTCATATGATCCATTAGGCTCTAGCTCGACATCCTCATAGTTGATGACACGCACAAGATCAGAAAAGTACATTTGAAGTTGTGTCACATGAAACACATCGTGCATACCTGTGTAGTGAGTATGATGATCTAGATGGTATGTCACTACCTCAAACTTCTCGGTGATCTCAAAGGGTCTAATAAAACATAGATCTAGCTTTACTTTCCCCCTTAGAAATCGGTGGCCTAACTGAGGAGTCACTCTCAAGAAAACCTAATTACAAACAGTGAACTCTAAAGGTATCCTCCTACGGTCGACATATGATCTTTGACTGGTTCGATCAATGATCAACCTATTCTGAATTATATTTACTCTCTTATAGTTCCCTTGAACCAAACCGAGTCCTACAACTACTGTCTCACCTGCCTCATGCCAACAAAGCAGTGATCGACGTGGTTTCCCATAAAGAGACTCATAAGGTGCTATCTAAATCGAAGCCTAATAACTATTGTTCTATGCTAACTCAACCAATGCTAGATGATTATACCATTCTCCACCAAAGTTTATAATGAAAGATCTAATCACTTACTCTAATATGTGTATCGTCCACTCTGACTTTTTTTCTGTTTGAGACAGTATGTTGTGCTCAACCTCAACTAATTCCCTACAACCTTATGTAAGCCCTACCAAAATCATGACATAAAATGTGAATTTTTTTCCAAATTAATACTCAATGAAACTATATGTAAATGTATGGAATCATGGAAATATATCTTTCCTAGATCATCCATTGAGTGAGTCTCTCATATTGGTAAAAAGTGGGAAACTTTCATCAGTCAATCGATAATCACCCAGACAACATCATGACTTCTTGGGGTCTTGGGAAACCCCATCACAAATTCCATCGTGATGTCCTCTCACTTCCACATGGGTCTGGATGTGGCTAGAACAAACCACCAGGATGCTGATGCTCAACCTTTACCCTCTGGTAGGCAAGGCATCAGAACACAAATCCTGCGATCTCCCTCTTCCACCCTGACCACTAGAATTGTCACCTGAAGTCATGGTATATCATCATCACACTAGGATGTACCACCCATCTCAAGTTTTTAAAATGTAAAGACCCAGAAATTCTATATAATATTTTTTAAATTATTTTGGATTATTTTGAGGTTGCGAAATCTGATGGCACGCGATTCTGAGGCCCAGAGTGCCCAGAATGATCCGTCAAAATTTTGTTAAGCTTTAATTAGCGTGTGTGAGCAGCTTTCCTAAAAAGGTGGAATAACTCTTAAATGGGTGCCCATATCAAAAATCTGAGGGCATCGTTGCATTCAGGATAGTGGGTTTACCCTAGGCGTGACTTAAGTTTAGTCGGTGCAGACCTCTGGTGAGAAAACCCAAAAATGGCATAACCGTAAATAAAATAATTAAATAAAGTTATTTTATTTTTCAAATGCTTATAACTCACAAATGGTGACTCGGATAAAAAATATGAGACCACCACTGAGCTTGTGAGGATATGTATTCTTTAGGAAGATACTAACATTGGCCAGCACAGGCCAAATATGGAAGTTAGTTTTTGGTGGTAAATAAAATAATTAACAATTATTTTATTGTTAAAATCCATAACTTCTAAACGGTAACTTGGATTGAAAATATGAGAGTACCTTTGAGTTTTTTGGGGTGCGTTCCCCTTAGGTGGAGCCTAACCTCGACTGGAGTGGGTCAAGGGTGAATGTTAATAATTTATTGAACTTTTTTTAGGTATGTTTAGTAAATGTGCGAGCGGCGTTTTCTAGCTTTTGAAACGGTGCTCAGATTAAAAATATGAGGGCACTGTTGAATACACAATGCCGAGATTCACTTAAGGAAGGCTTCACTGCAACCACAGTAGGTCGGGAGAAAAAGTTAGATTTTGGACATTTAAAATAATAATAAAATAACTTTGTTATTTTCTTTTTCTTTTTCTTTTTACTCCAATAGACAAGCGGTAGTGGCGGGACTAATAACGTATCAAGACATTAAATGGATTGACTCCTAAATTATTTGTAACAACACCATTGGAATTAGAAAAGTTCCTTAATTAATTGAACCCCATTAATTCCATGGGCATTACTCACCCTCCCCTCTCATATTTATATAGAGCTTGGGAGGAGTATTGGCAGAGCTTCACCAAGCAACGAAACTCTAGAAAAGTACCGTGACGCCAATCACTTGGAGGATGGAACCAGATCTAGTAGGCAGTGACGAGCGCCACCGAACGATGAACACTGACTCTTCCTCAAACATGGAAGTTCTCCAACGATCTTGAGGTAGGGGTTTATTTTGAAGTTGTCTTTGTTGAATTAAATTCTCTCCCACTTGCTATCACCTTAACGTGGAGGGAGCGGGCCAAATGAGTAAGGCCTGGACCCTCTACCACTTCATTCTTGATATGAACTTCAGGGAACAATTTTCAAATCGACGGCAACACAAAATAGCAGGTCACTCTATGTTGGCGGTAGCGCGGAAGAGCCGTAGGTGCAGACAACACCAAGAACATACACCAGATCATGTTTGGTGACCCCCGGAAGAAACCGCCGGTGCGCCATGTCGGTGGTGGCCAACGGTGGTCGGAGGAGTCCCACGAAAACCGGTCGTGGGTGGTGGAAGGAAACACGTGACGATGCACCGCGTCAGCCGAGGGCGGTCGGCCAGAGCCGACCGCACGGGATAAGTGCAGCGCCCGCAGGCGCCACCGGCGGAAGCGGCCGTGACCAGCAGGCTGCAATAGGAGGGTGTGGCGCGGCCCGCGCCACACTGCGTTGGCAGAACTCAATTGGCCGAACGGCCAATCGGTTAATGCGGTGGGGAAGCACCCCACCGGTTGGGCAAAATATCCCTGCAACTTTGGGGCTAGAGAAGGAGGTGGTCCACCTTCTGGAAAGCCAGACCCGCGTCCCAGCGAGCCGGGCCAACCGCGGCCCTATCCTGTGAACCGAATCGGGCCGACCGTGATAGGATGGACCCAGTGAACTGGGACAACCCTTAGTGGGTCAGACCCGAGTGGTGTCAGGTAGACCCTGGGACCCGTTGCGTCGGGTCGATCTGACCGAGTCGGACCGGGCCCAGACCCATCCGGTACCCGAATAAAGAAACGCTCGTAACTGATGAACCGGGTGTCCGGTTGATACGTTGTCAGTGGCGTTGGGACCCCTTTTTGGAAGCGGTCCCTTTGGCATATTCTGGAAAGCCTCACCAAGCCGGGTCAGACCGAGGTGCGATCACCCCCCGTTTCACGGAAAGGCATGTAACTAACAGATTGGGTGTCCGATTGATGCACCGTCGATGGAATAAGGATCTTAGTGACAAGAAAATATTTTTGAGATACTTCACACAACTTTCGGAGAAATTTGGAGTTTAGCCAGTTTGGATCGTATTCGAATCCAACTAGGCCCTCGGCACTAAAATGTCTATAACTTACAGACTGGGCGTCTGGTTGACGCGCCGTCTGTTGCGTTGGAGCCCTTATGACGAGGTGGTACTTTGGGATACTTCTTCATGGAACTTATTAGTGATTGAGGTATGACCTATATCTTGAGGAGCGTATCCTCCTAGAATCAAGTGTTCTTAGTGCGGGAATCTTGTGACTGGCTGTAACGTGAAGAAAGAACATCGATCTTATGTGGGTCAGCAGCTATCGATCCTGTGTGGGTCAGCACCTAGCGATCCTGTGTGGGTCATCATCTATCGATCCCATGTGGTTCAGTGCCTAGCGATATTGTTCGGGTTATCATCTATCGATCTTGTGTGGGTAAGTGCCTAGCGATCCTGTGTGGGTCAGCATCTATCGATCCTGTGTGGTTCAGCAGCAGAGCCTCTTGACAAAATCAAATGATCTAGATTTACGACTAATCATCTGTACTTATGTACTTAAGTTATATACCTGGTGTGAGCTGAGTCTTTACCTTTTTGGTACTTTTACCTTCATGGTTTTACCTTTATGGTATTCTTCCCTTGTGGATCATTTGTGCAAATGTCTTAAAAGTTGGAGCCTTATGTTTCCTCATGTATGAGAGGAGTATATTTTGATAACTTAGGTATATGTATGGGAATATACCTAAGTAGAGTTGACTACTACTTCATACTTTGTGATTGATGTCTTACTTTGTGGTTTTTCCTTTGTGAAACTCTGGGAGACCTGTATGGGTCTCGAGGTCCCTACTGAGTATTGTTATACTCACCCCTGCACGGGCTACACCCATACCTTGTTGCATCTTGTGCAGACGATGGACAGAAGTGATCGAGGCTAAGGGATCCAGGACTGTATGGTTCTCAAAGTTGAACCATTTGACATGACGTGACATAGTGACTATTGATCGTGAGTTGTACCTACCCTTCAGGTAGGATCCTTGGTGGACGTTCTAGGGGATGTTTTCTCTTTTTAGTTGTACTTTTACTTTCTAGTTGGGCTTGTATTCCGACCCCTTTACTTTTAGTACACCTTTTACTATAGCAGTTTACTTCGTGGTTTCTTTCTATTGTGTTCTCAGTTTGTGTGTTTGTACAGGTTTAAAGGCAATGCCTTCTCATTATAGGGATACGTCTTTCCGGTGCTAGTCACCAGCCTCTGGCCTATGAAAGGTGGGCTTGGGGTAGTCACAGCACGGGCCCCGGGGGACGAATCGTGATAGGAAATATCTCATCAACCCCTATATAATGAAAGTAGGGACTACTAATCTCCCATGTACCATGGTCACATCGTCATCTCCTAAAGTCCACCCATGTTTCGGGTCACCTCCAACTAGTTGTTCCCTCATCACTGCACACTCTAGTTTTGACACCTATCTAGCCTTCACTCGGTCTACAAGTGAGGATGTGAACATTAAAGGGGAACAGTTCATCAATCCTCGGTCCTTAGAATAATTAGTAATGCGAAACAGGTGGGCCAGGGTGGGGCGGCCCAAGCCCGCGTGGGTTTGAGCCAACGCGGGTTTGTCTATAAAAGCCCACATATAATGCGAACAAAAAAAATTCAAACCCACCCTACATAATCTCACGGGTTGCCCACGGGCTACCCGCATTTTAAAAAAATACATACTATTTATAATCATTTAAATATTGTATTTTTTTCTCATTCGTAATGGTTATTGTTGGGAGAAGTATGGATTGACAATACCTAGAATTTTAAGGGATGTGATGAAACATTTTTATATGGGTTAATTGTGGCATGCAATGATGACTATAAGGTGGAAAACTATTGTTATGCAAAGAAGGTGAGTGATCGGTGAGACGTGACGAATGATAATGTTGGTCGTGTGTTGATGCGAACAGCCGGAATGAACAACGACTTTCCAAACAAAAATCGGTTTCAAAGGAGGCTATTAAGGTTCCCCTGAGGTCCTTTCCTATTTTCTTAATAAAAAAATAAAATTAAATAATAAAAAAATTAAATGGGCCTAAAAAATATTATGATTATAATAACTCTTTTAGAATTGAAACCATGTATAAGGGAGATGAGTTCTATTTTTCAAGAGGTTGGATAACACATCATGTGAATATGATGAATAATTAGAATATAAATATTATAATATCATATTAAAACAATAAATATAAACCTGTTTAAAATTCACATGTGAATTAATGGTGAATTGATATGATAATTATGGTGAGAAATCCTATGTCATGGTTTAATTATAATTTTTTTATTAAAAAACTAAAATATTAAAGAAGCATATATTGTAAAAAATATTTTTTTAATTAGTCACGCGGGTAAGCCCGCGCCCACGCGGGCTCAACCAGCATTGGACCGCACTCTAAACGATCAATTTTATTTTTCCCACCCTGCCCCACATCCACCCCAAACCTGCAAATCCCACGGGCCGAGGGACTGTTTTTCATTACTAATGTCATGCACTTGTATACTTGTGAACACCGGGTTAAGGATACATTGGTAGTGTCCTACTGAGTCTTGTACTCACACCCTACTCAGGAATTTTTGTGTGCTTATAGATTTAATGACTAGAGATCCAGTTAAGGGAAAATTACCTATGGTGGATGGTTGACTAGAGGAATATCAAGATGCTAGTAGACTGAGATGGAATTCAAAGGACCCCACTGTTTATTTATTTATTTATAAACATTTATGTATTCTTATTGGCTTGCCACTTTGGGATCCATTTTTGTACTTGTGTGACATGTATTCCATCCTTTCAATTTCTGGATGTACTCTAATTATTTATTATATTGTTTATTATTATTATTCATCCTATGACATGATACTGAGGGTATAATCTTCTCACTGATGGACTTAGACCCTTACTGCTAGTTGACAACCTCTTGTGTGTGGGGTGGCACGCATGAGGTCATGTGGAACTCCAGTTCGGACCAGGTGGCTTGGGCTAGGATGTTACAAAATGGTATCATAGGACTAAGATTCACTAACCCATTTCTTCTATTGTCTTGATTTGGGATAGGGTAGGCAAGGGGTAAGACGGTTGGGACTCGGGCATGGGAACAATGATAGTGACTGGCCAACATTGTATAGTGGACCTATGAGTTTCCATAAAGTGGTGGGAAATTATGTTTTATTGTTACCATTGATTAAATTAACATTGGGTGATTCACATGATGTTGATATTATATTTATGAGATTTTATGTGCATTCATGAATCATGGCTAGACATGTAGGTTCACCTGTTATATATATACCTGTTATTGTGCGGTATAATAGTTATTTAATTAAATTCTTTGATTTGTGTTATCTATTCTAGGATACTTTATATTTGTGTGATATATCTATGTTGACATGTTGTTGTGATATATCTTTATTGGCATTAATTAGTTGAACCGATCATGTTATTTTATTATTATATATATGATGATTGTGACTAAATGTAGGCAAAAAGACTAGGGTTAGTGCTAGGAGGGTTATAACTTTGGTTTTGGGTAGACTCATAGGAAAAACTTATGTGATCTCATAAACTAATTAGGTTTTATCCTAATAACTTTATTTTTAGAAGTGTTTCCTTCACATTACAGAAGATTTCACCTCAACGTAGACTTATGGGACTACTTGGGAAGAAAACCAAAATACTCTCCAAAGGGAGGATGTTTCTTCATTTACATTGGATGTATAGGATAAGGCAATTGATCGTCCTCCCACACTTATCTATAGTTTAGTTATAAGGGTCGCTTCAACCAGAAGTCTTTCACTTAGTGCATGTACTAGGCATAGAAGTTCAGATTTATGGTCAAATATGCCCTGACTTCAACTCCAACATGTTTCATCCTTTCCAGAGCATCATAGGTACTTAGGATGCTGAATAATGGTTTGAAATATTTGTAGGATTATTTTCCCTAGTATAGAATCTGAAGGATCTACATGTTAAGCTGATATTGATCTCATGTCAAGTGTGCATCCCATTTTGATACCCTCATATCATATAGAGCCAACCGACCTGAAGGATATCAAGGTGCAGTTGGATGACATAGAGAGGAAGGGATTTATGAATCCAAGTACTTCACTATGGGGTGAACCTATGTTTTTTTCTAAGAAGGTGGAGGGAAGTTCTTGACTCTACATCGATTACCGTAATTTAAACCAAGTAATAGTGAAGTACAAATATCCCTTGCCCATAATCAATGATCTTTTAAATCAGTTATAGGGATCCTGGTGGTTCTTCGAAAATTGATATTCAATCAAGCTATCCCAAGTTGTGAGTTAGGGAGGAGGACTTTCTAAATGTGGTGTTTTAGAGTAGGTATGGTTTGTAAGAGTAATTGGTAATGTTGTTTAGACTGATGAACATGTAAATAGTGTTCATGGGCCTCATAAACAAAATCATCCACCCATATTTGAACTCATTAATTGTAATTTTTGTCAACAACATCCTCATCTACTCACTGACACCAGATCAGCATGTTAAACACCTTGAGATAGTCCCAAGTACACTTCGAGCACATCGACTTTAAGCCAATCTTTCAAAGTGTGACTTCTGGATTTGGGAGGTGAAGTTCCTAGGAAATGTGGTGTCTATATGGGTATATCCATAGACTTAGAGAAATTAGAGGCGTTCATGACTTGGAAAAATCCCCAAAACATGTTTTAGATTAGGATCTTTCTGGGTTTAATAGGATATTACTGATGATTTATCTAGGAATTCTCCCGACTATCAGCACCCATGACAGAACTGACGAAGAAAGGATTGAAGATACAGTGGAAGGATTAGTGTGAAGAGTAATTTCTTGAGATAAAGTGGAGGTTGGATACTGCTCCAATGCTAATATTACCTGATCTAAGGATCAAATATTGCGTATACTATGATACACCAGGTGTTGGTTTAGTAACAATATTGACACAGTGGGAGCATGTAGTGGCTTATGGATCCTCCCATTTTTGACCCCATGAGTGAAAGTTCCATAATCATGACTTGGATATAGAAAATTTAGTCCATGATCTAAATTATTGGTGATACTATCTCTTTGGTGAGTGATTTATTATTTACATGAACTAAAATATCCTTCTCTATATCTTCACGTAGTGGAGCCTAAATTTGAGACAAAGGTGTGGTGTTGAGTATTTTTTGACATTTGACTTCAAGATGGATTATGCACTAGGAAATGGTGACATAATTTTGGATGACCTTAGCCATAAGACATGGGTGGATCATGATCTTGGTGAGAGGTCTTTAGAAAATTAGTGACGCTTTATGAGCTTGTTGTCCGTTTGGAGGATGGATGCTTCTAAGGATCAGGGATCAATGACTTGTGCCCCTTTAGTGATCACATCCAAACTTGTAGACCGGGTGAAGGCTAGATAGGATTCAGACCTAGATTATGTGATAATGTAGGAACAACTATCTATAGGTGACCCAATACCTAGGTGGAATTTGGGTGATGATGGTGTGATCATGGTACATGGGAGAGTAGTAGTCCCTAATTCCATCATAGAGGAGATGATGAGATATTTACAAACCTCGAGATGGGTAGTATATCCTGGTGCGATAAATATGTACAATGACTTTAGGAGATAGCTCTGGTGGTTAGGTATGAAGAGGGGCATTGTAGGGTTTTTGTTCTAATATCTTACCTTCCATATGGTAAAAGTAGAGAACCAACATCCTAGTGGTTTGTTTTATCCACTTCTAGTGCCCATGTATAAGTGGTAGTTTATCACTATGGAATTTGTGATAGGATTTCCTAGGACCCTACGAACTTGTGATGTTGTATGGGTGATTGCCGATCGAATGATGAAATTTTTCCACTTTTTACTGATTCTATAGGCCCACTCAATGGATGAGATGAGAAAGATCTAAATCTGTGAGATTATATGCTTACATGGAGTTCCCTTGAGTATTGATTCTAATATAGACATGTGTTTTATGTTGTGGTTTTAGCCGGGCTTATAGAAGGCCCTATGGACTCATTTGAGGTTGAGCACAACATACCATCCTCATACAGACATAGAATCTAAGTGGATGATATGCATATTGAAGGATATGTTTATAACTACATTCTATAATTTTATATAGCATGGTATGATAATTTATACTTGGTTGAGTTCATATGAAATAATAGTTCTAGGCTTCAATTTAGATGGAACCTTACGAGGCTCTTTATGGGAGACCATATCGATCACTACTTTGTTAACATGAGGTAGGTAAGACAATGGTTATGGGGATCAGTTTGGTTCAGAAGACCTTCGAGAGAGTTCATTTAATTTAGAAGAGTTTGATCACCGCTCATAGCAGACATAGATTATATGTCAACCATAGGAGGATACCTTTAGAGTTCACTGTTGGAGATCAAGTTTTCTTAAGAGTGGATCCTCGGTTAGGACACCAATGTTTTAGGGAGAAACGAAAGATATATATATGTTTTGTTGGACCATTTGAGATCACTAAGAAGGTTGAGACAATGACATACCATTTAGATCTTCCTTCTCTCTATTGAGGTATGCACAATGTGTTTTATGTGTCACAACTTTGGATGTATGTTTCCAATCCTACGCATGTCGTTGACTACGAGGATATCAAGATAGAGTCTAATGGGTCATATGAGAAGTTTTTGGTGTAGAATATGGACCAAACTTAGAAATTCATTTGATGAATAAGATATCACTTATTCAGATTCAGTGGCGGTATGGACAGATTTGGGAGGGGGTGTGGGAGTGGGAATTTGATGATCAAACTTAGTGGCTTGATTTGTATGAGCAAGAATACTAGAGTTACTTCTTAGGGATGAGAAGTTGATGGAGGGGGATAATTGTACTATACCCAATTTTAAAATGTTAATTAAACCCTATTTTGTTTATAAATTATGATTATTTTTATGTGAAAGTGAAATTTTTCAATAATAATCACTTTTAAATGATTTAAAGACCTTATGTAAGGGTATAATCCTAGCTGATGTAGAGGCCATGTTTTTGCCCTAAAACACTTTAAAATATTCTACAGAATATTTTAAGAGCTAGGCATAGAGTTATCACAATATATTGAGGCTCGTAGATTCACGATATTGATATAATAAAAATATTAAATATATTATGTAATGTGCATGTATTTTTTTCAAAATAATGGAATATCTACCAAACAGTGTCTTGGATAAGAAATCTAAAAACACAATTAAATCTGAAAGGTGGGTTTTACCCTAGGCATGATATAACATTTACGTGTGTCGGGTGTTTGTTTAGATCACATGTAAGGGTAAATATATTATATAATGCATGTATAATCTTTTTGAAATAATGGAATATCTCCTGAATGGTGTTTCAGATAGAAAATATGAGGCCTCTATTAGGTTTGAAATGCAAGTTTTACCCTAGGTGTGACATAACCTTTGTGAGTGTCGGGTGTTTGGTTAAATCACAAAGGAGGGTATTTTATTTAATATTCTTATTATATTATTAATAATTATTATTATTAAATTTGTTTTTTTTCATCTTCTCCACACTGACAACCACCATTTTCACCCTCTCAATTCAAAAACCTTGAAATCTATGGTTTTTGACTGGTTTAAAATTATCTACACATTAAATGGATGAAATTAAAGACTCTACATTCAATTTTTGATTGAATTGGGGTATTGAATTTTTGGTTTTGGGTTTTCAAAAATGATGCATGTGTATTTGGGTTCCTTATAGATGAACCATTTGGAAACCAATTTGAGTTTATCATCTTGAGTCCAAGTGACCCTAAAACTCCTCTGCACGTGATAGATAAATCCCCATAGATTTGATATAGTGTTCTTCTTCCGTTTCTTGGTGTATGTTGAACCCTTCCTTTTTCCCTGGTGTGTGGCACCTAGGTTTAAGAATGAGAGTTTTAATTTATTTTTAATTGTTTATTTTATTCTTATTTTTCCTCTTCACAATTATCAAAAAAAATATAGAACTTAAATAAAATGAAAAAACCTAAATTATCAAGGGATAATTTAGAAAATTATCAAATGATAATTGCATAGAATTAATGAAGATAATTGTAAAAAAATTATCAAATGATAATTGTGAAAATTTTACAAGGATAATTATGTGAAACTATCAAAAGATGATTATGAATAATTATCAAGTGATAATTTCATAAAATTGTCAAAAGATGATTAAGAAGAATTATAAAGTTATAATTACATCGAATTATATGTGAATAATTTATAAAAAATTATCAAAAGATAATTATAAATGGGTAATTTATAATAAATTACTAAGAGATAATTATAAAATGATAATTTATAAAAATTATCAAGACATAATTATAAAAGGAAAATTTATAAGAAATTATCAAAAGATAATTATAAAATAATAATTTATAATAAATTATCAAGAGATAATTATAAAAGGGTAATTTATAAGAAATTATCAAAATATAATTATTAAATAATAAATTATAATAAATTATCAAGAGATAATTATAAAAGGATAATTTATAATAAATCATCAAAAGATAATTATAAAAGGATAATTTATAATAAATTGTCGAGAGATAATTATAAAAGTATAATTTATAAGAAATCATCAAAAGATAATTATAAAAGGATAATTTATAATAAATTATCAAGAGATTACTATAAAAGGATAATTTATGAGAAATTATCAAAAGATAATTATAAAAGGATGATTTATACAAAATTATCAAAAGATAATTATAAAGGGATATTTTATAATAAATCATCAAAAATAATTATTCTTGATGGGAAAATTGTTGATGCACGTGTTGGCCTAAAATGATAATTTGGAATTATCCAAAAGAGAGAAAGTATCATCGTATATGATTTTTTTATTTCTTTTTAAAATAAAATAGCTGGTTTTGATTCTATGAACTCTTAACGAATATTGAGTTTTGACATGTTAATGAATATGATAATATGGCCTAGGAGCTTGTGTTCTTGACTGTTGAGGTTTCCACTCCAGCTTTCGAACCGCATGGGGTGGTTTATCTTTGTCGTTGACATCAATGACTTTGAGGTAGGAAGTTCCTTACCTCTTGGGGATTTTGTTACACATGTTGCCTTAGTATAATTTATGTGTGGTCATAATTGCTAATCATGCTTGATTATGTCCACATGTGGGTGTGTGTGTGTGTCCTCTAATAACCTTATGTGACACTTGTTTTTATGCATACTTTCATAGCTTATTATCCATGTTTTATGTTGATCACATGTATTATATGTGTTACTTTCCTTATGATGATATGATATGCTTGTTTGTGTATTATACCTTGTTATGTGTGCCCTTAGGGTATTTTTTTTGGAGCCCATGGTAGATGGACCATCATGACATGTTTATCCCTTAGAGGGGGAGTGCACACAACTTGCGATGATGATTATGATGATGGGCCTAAGCATAGGATTGGGATACAATGATACCTCATGGATGTTGTGTGATGTAGTTGATGCCTAACGAATGCCAAGTACCATGTCACTAGATGTCTAGTGGATGTCGAGTAGTTCTCGGTGCCTAGTGGATGTTGAATAACATGTCATACTTTATGCCTAGTGAATGTCGAGTAGCATGTACACATGATTCCATGAGGATGTTGAGTAGCGTGATGATACGAAAATTCCTCGTAGATGTTTTGTGATACACTATATGCCTATAGGATTCCAAGGATCATGTTACTCAATGCCTAGTGAATGCTGAGTATCTCTCAATGCCTAAAGGGTGCCAAGAACACGAATCTATTGATTCCTAGTGTATGTTGAGTTGTATGATAACACGATGTTGAGAAGCATGATCATTAGCCTTGTGTCTAGTGTAATATCCCAGGTAAAAAAAGAATATTACAATTTCATATTTATTAATATTTGTGAATAAAATATTAATATTACTTTAAATGATATTCTATGTTCGATGGCGTGTCCAATACGCAACAACGAGTTTCTTTTAAATCTTACGTTGCACATTAATAATATAATTATTTTAAATGGTAGTTGACACCTAGTCATTGTATTGGAGGGAATGAATAAAACTAACTACAATATGATTATAGATGTTTTTTAAATGTATTTACTTTTATCCAATAAAATTTATAAGCTTAAAATGTAAATGAATCTGATTTTAAGCATAATTTACATTAAAAGGCTGATTTACCGCCTTTTGATGGCAAACCCTATTTAAATATAGTTTTGGTCACTTTCATATGTTTTTTTTTTGACAAAATAAAATTCTTCTTTAGATTCGTATCATCAAAATTTACTTTGGGTAGATTTTTGGTATTTTTCTGATAAAATTCATTTTTTAATAAATAGTGAAAAATACTGTATTTTATTTCAAACGTGCTTTTTAATCTAATTTATTTATAAGGTTAGATTATCTTTTTAATTGGTTTTTAAGTTTAATTAAAATATATTTTTACCATTTAATCCAATGGTGGTCATTGGAATTAATTTCACTTTGAAATTGTACATAAACAAGTGTCAAACTTTTAATAGATATTGTTTCTTAAAAACACGTTATTTGTTTTGACAGTGGGAATTGATTATAAAATTAATTAATGAAACTTATATGTTTTGAATTTGGTAAAATGGATATAATTTTTGAATTTTTAATATCAAATATATCTTAGGGTGAATTTTTGGTATTTTGCTGACAAATGTTCATTTTTATTGAATAGTGAAAAATACTGCATTTTAATTCAAAACTGTCTTTTCATCCAATTTATTTATATAGTTAAATTGTCATTTTAATTGGTTTTAAGTTATAATTTAATTATGTTTTTATAATTTAATACAATTTTTTTCATTGGATGTAATTTCACTTTTAAATTGGATGTAAAAACAAATCAATCTTTTGATAGATTTTACTTCTTAAAAACCCGTCTTTGGTTTTGACAATGGGAATTATTTTAAATTAATTACTGCAATTTATGTGTTTTTAATTTGATAAAATTGATTCCATATTTGAAATCAGAAGTTCCAAATTATGTAATTGAGACTCTTTTGTTTTT
The DNA here is from genome assembly GCA_963277665.1 of Viscum album. Classification (NCBI taxonomy): domain Eukaryota; kingdom Viridiplantae; phylum Streptophyta; class Magnoliopsida; order Santalales; family Viscaceae; genus Viscum; species Viscum album. The sequence continues at coordinate 1,529,839,685 of OY728163.1, read as the reverse complement.
GGACATTATGAATAGTAACGACGGTAATTATCTTTAATTATCGTGTTTAATTAGTAATCGGGTAGTTGAGGGTAATAAAATAATATCATAAAAATATAAAATGACCCCAACATGTGTCCTAATGATATTTTTGGTGTCATGGATGACCATGGGATTCCTTTTTCCAACCTTGGGACCTCATGGAATCACTTTAGTGTGATAGTGACCTTTTATCATATTTTTTTTAAGAAAGGAAAATGTAACCAAAGTATGTATCACCTGAGTAAAACAATTTTAATTTTGTTTACATAAATGATATCTTTGACTCTAAAAATTCATTGGAAATATAAAAATATTTTCTACATGATGGTAATTTTTTTATAATTTTTAGACATTAAATAAATAAATTTATTTATGACACCGTGATGATGCAGTGATTACCTCATAAATGAACGATTTAAATAAAATGAGAAGATAAGGTAAAATATAAGAATTACACTTGTCAAAAACCTATTTTATTGGTGGATTTAGAATCCTTATCACCTTATCCTAGAAATATATAATTTTGGGACCTTTAATATCCAAAAATCATTTTATAATAAAGTAACTTTTCAAGACTTTCCAAGAGTGCCCCTCCTCCCTCTTATAAAAGGCCCCCACCTCTACCCCCTTACCCACACCTCTCAAGCCTTTGGATCGACCAAACTCTACTCATTTTATCTCTCCAAATCCCTCTATTCATCCTAGAATTCTTACCTTAGGCATAATGCTCTTCAAGAAACCCTTTTGGTTCAAACCAAAGGGAGTTACCTGATTTAATGGTAATGTCTTCTCTTATGTTTTTTTGTTTTATTTTGCTTCTCCAATCCCTTAAACTCTTTTTATTACTTTCTTTTGTAACAACACCAGTATCTTAAATATACTAGTATGTGTTTATGAGAATTATTTGAGCTAAAATTACACACACACCTCCGTCTAATGGTTAAATAACATACTATTTCCGTGGATGGCGAATTACTGCCTCACGAAATGATGATTGTTTTATCTTCTCCTACCACCTCTCATGGTGGCCATTATGATGGAAATATATTTATTTATGATATATATTATATTTATTTACTCTCTATTCTTATGTATTTTACATTTAAAATATACCTTTATGCTTTTCATGTTGTGCAAATGCAATAATTTCATTTGAGGAAGTGTGGACTACCACCCCCTCAAGTGATGTGACCCGTTCATGCAATACCTGTAATGTATAAAGAATGAAATTAATGAACTTATGTGACCTATATAAAATATATATTATAATTTAATTATAATATATATATATATATCTCTCATTTAGTTTTAATTCCATTAATGTGACAGAGAAATGAAAGTAGTGTTCATGCGTATGTACGGCCTACTGTCTCCATGAACGGTGCATTTTATTTTTTTATCTCCAAAAGTTATGGAATAGTATAAAATGAATATATACTGGATATATATGATATTTAAATCATTAATACTATTTTTGAGATGGTGTAATTATAACTACGTGGACAATTCTTTTCAAACAAGTTCATTTTTGACTCATGTACCGAACATCGACAAAAACGTCTGATATGAACTCACATAATTAACTAATTATTATAACATTATAATATGTGATATTAATTGAATAATAAACTTTAAAGGAGTTCCTTAATCAATTATTAATTGAACAAAGTTTATTATTAAGGAATATAAAGAAACGAACAAGACAAGTCGGACTTGAGGTAAGGGATCCAACCTCTCTCTATCTTTTTAAGTACTCTCTTTTATATCACTTCTTTTAAGATCCTCTTTCTTATGTTGGGGGATGTTCTTCTATATTCCCACTACTTTAATTTTTATTTTCATATGATGAGAGACCCTAATTGATATCTTTAATCCATTTTTGGAAGTTTTAAGTGGCGTCATTAGGCTGCTGAATTTTCGTAAGGGGATATCTTATCTCACTTTTAATTCTGTGAGATTTCTATTGTTCGCCACTTATTTATTGCATGTGGTGTATTGTGTACTACCATTTGATATATATTTTCATGATTATATTTATATTCATGGTATTATGTGATTCAATTGGTGTATATTATCTTTTGGTTATACGACTCGATTGATCACAATGAGGTAAGGGGTTTTTATCTCACTTTTTGTTCCCGTGAGATTCATGCTACATTTGTCACTATTTCCTTTTGTGTGGTGTATGTACTTCCCATGATAGTATTATTTGTGTAATATAATTTAATTTATGGGTAATTAAATCTTCATTGTATGACCCTTCTTTTATGGGGTGTACGTTTCGAAAGTTACCCAAATCGGTAAGGGAACCTTTCACCCTCCTCTTTTTAAAAGAATTCTTTTGTTATGTCTTTTAATTTACATATTATTATGTTGGGATATATTATTCTATATCTTTATTGATGTAAATTTTATTTCCAAGTGATGAGATACCATTTTCTCTCTCATCAACTCATTTTGTGAATTTTAAAGTGACGTCGTTAGGCTGTCGAATTCTTGCAAGGGAACTTCTTAACTCAATTTCAATCATTTGGGTTAAACTTGTACTCCTTGAATATTTAATTCTATAAATATGTGTGGGTGACCTCTAATTTTTTTTTACACTTAATATCCTCTTATGTTGGGTGTATTTATATTGGTCACACATAATTATGTAATTTTTTTATCCTTAATCTAAGGATACCATCTTTGTAAGGAACTTCGTCTCAATATACTTTCATTGAGGAATATTTTGTTTTATACACAACATTCTTTTATATGGTGTATAAACCCCTTTGACTTTTACTTTTATTCAAAAGTAATCTTTTTATACGAAGCGTTTTACTAAACAACAAAAGGAAATGTTTTTGTCTTATGTATGCGGCGACAACGACTTCTCTGCTGCCGTGACCATTATTTGAGTTTTGGCTTCCTCTAAAAGCCATAATTTTTTTTTAAATGAAAAATAAATACCATGTTTTAATTTTATTTTATTTTGGTATTGAAAATGGTTTTGATAATTTTTTGATTATATCAATGTGTTTTTGATATCTTTTGATTGAAATGTGGAAATGTTATATTTCCTTTATGCATGTTTTATGTGATACGATTATGTTATGGTTCTTGGGAATTTTTTATGAAGACAGGTGGTTACGTAATAAAATAAGGGTGGGTGAGCCTGAGATAGCTCTCCAATGCATTGGGTAACGCGAAGGGTTTAAACGCTAATGTTTCTCTGAAGAGATTTAGGGAATATACTTTGATGGGTATTCCAAATGTAATCAAGAGGGTTGCTCCCTACGTAAGAATGTTATGAATGCCTCAAGTTACCTTTATGTCTTATGATTTCTATGAGTTATTCATAAATCTTATGATTTCATGAGGTATGTTAAAGTGCTTATGTTTTATGAGTAAATAATGATTTCATTGATTTTTATGTATACATGGACTAATGTTTTCTTCTCGTATTTTTATATCCCTTACTGAGCTTTTTATGCTCATCCCAAGTTTTTGAAATGTTTTCCACAGGACTTAAAGATGAATAGGGTCAAGGATGGGATCAAGGAAAGACATGTTATCTAAAACATGGAACTAGACATGTTTCTTTTTATGAGTTTTTGTTTTATGAAAAAAATGGAAACTGAGTAGAAGTGTCTACTTTGTAATCTTTTGAGATGTAATAGTTATGTCCTAATTCTCTAAAACTCTAAGCCTGAAAAGATCCTCAATGTGAATTATTCATTTAATTCAATATTATGTAATGTTTTAAGGCTGGGTACTTATATTTGGTATCAAAGGTCGGTTTAAATAACTTTAGAGGTAAGAATATTGTTTAAGCATAAGTGAAAAGTTGTGTATAACCACAATGGTTAGTATTTTAGATAGAGTCATTGTTATTTTTAAAAGTTGGAATGAGTTTGTGATAACTTGGATAAGTATATCTTATTGTTTATATTCCTCATTAGTACATGATGATTTTGTTGATATACTCACACTGACATTTTTGGTTTTAGTAAATGGATGGATCTAATAGGCACCAAAGTGACAATGGGTATGAAGGAAACTGTGGTGGTTCTCTGATCAAGAGACTGGATGAAATGGGGGATTCAATGAGGAATCTCGTGGTTGTTCTAAAACAACTATCAAGGAGTCATGATTAACCACTTGAACCTTGGTGAGTTCTCTAATGCATCATGTACGAGAGAACCAACTCGATGTGGAATTTCAGGTAATAATTATAATGGTAACCATTAGGGTTTATATGATCCTTACTTTTGAGCTAATTATGGGTTACTATATGATGGAAAATGAAACGCGTGAGATAAAATTGAGGTTAAATTATGTTATGGTTATTTTTGAAGATTTTATCTCTTTTTGAGGAATGTTATAAAATTATATAGTTTTGGAAAAAGGACAACACGCAAACCATGTGACAACTCGTCGCATCGGACGAAGCTGCAGGAATCGAACCCACAACCAAAGTGTGATTGGTATTTATCACCTACCACTGGACTGTGTGAAGTTCTTAGTTAGTATGAAAAATTCTTTTTAGTTGGGTGATTTGAATCAAGAATAATTTTATTTTGGGTTATCTAGGAAATTATTGACCTATCATGGAGGATATATGATTAGGTTAATTACTTTTCAATATGAGACTTTAAGAGCAACTGATTTTATTTGGAGATAAATGTTAATATTTACCTTGGAAGACTATGTGATTAAATCCTTCAAATATTTGGGTTTCAATCTTAGTTTGGTTTACATTGAAGATTTTTATAGACAATTGTGTATCGAATGGTCTTTGTTGAACTTTGGGTTTTGTTGGACAAATTTTGGAGATTAAAAATATATTTTCTTTTTATAAAGGATTATCCTTTTTGGGTATTATCTGATCTAGTACTAACAATTTTTTGGTTTTGGTTTTGGTCTAAAGACATGGGAAATATATAGTTCTCTTTTTTGGATTATGTGATTCTCTAGAAGTTGATTATAGCGCTCTTAATGTGAACAAGTCATCCTAAATACTCATCTTTTAGAGAAAATATGAGTTTGTGTAAGAAATCTAGTAAGAGATGAAAGTTTACACAACAAGTAAGTATGTTTCCTTATGTTTTAGTTAAGCTCATAAATAAATTCCTCAATGAAAAGTAACTTCAAACAAAAATGTTGTCTGTTAATTTTTCTTACTAGAGAATCAAATACCATTTAACCCATCACAAGTTTGTGATTTTCTGGTGGTTAACTTTCTCTTAAACATGTTTTCTATCACTCTCCATCAGAACATAACCCTTTGTTTTTTCTTCCATATCCATGTTTTCCTACATGGAATCCTAGTATGGGTTAACTCGGGTGACCTTTGTATTTCCCTTTATTTCTTTTAAAGTGACAGTTTAATTGACTCCTTTTCCGATGTGGGGCTTTCAATGAAGGTTCTGAGCCCAATTTTTTTAAAATTGCGAGGACGCAATTCCCAAAAGGGGGGAAGGATGTAACATCTCAGGTAAAAAAAGAATATTACATTTTCATATTTATTAATATTTGTGAATAAAATATTAATATTACTTTAAAGGATATTCTAAGTTCGATGACGTACCCAATACGCAACAACGAGTTTCTTTTAAATCTTACGTTGCACATTAATAATATAATTATTTTAAATGGTAGTTGACACCTAGATGTTGTATTGGAGGGAATGAATAAAACTAACTAAAATATGATTATAGATGTTTGTTAAATGTATTTAATTTTATCCAATAAAATTTAGAGTCTTAAAATTTAAATGAATCTGATTTTAAGCATAATTTCCATTAAAAGGTTGATTTACCGCCTTTTGATGGCGAACCCTGTTTAAATCTAGTTTTGGTCACTTTCATATGTTCTTTTTGAAAAAATAAATTTCTTCTTTAGATTTGTATCATCAAAATTTACTTTGGGTATATTTTTGGTATTTTTCTGATAAAATTCATTTTTTAATGAATAGTAAAAAATACTGTATTTTATTTCAAAAGTGCTTTTTAATCTAATTTATTTATAAGGTTAGGTTATATTTTTAATTGTTTTTTAAGTTTAATTAAAATATATTTTTACCATTTAATCCAATTGTGGTCATTGGAATTAATTTCACTTTGAAATTGTACATAAACAAGTGTCAATCTTTTAATAGATATTGTTTCTTAAAAACACGCTATTTGTTTTGACAGTGGGAATTGATTATAAAATTAATTAATGTAACTTCTATGTTTTTAATTTGGTAAAATGGGTATCATTTTTGAATTTGGAATATCAAATATAGCTTAGGGTGAATTTTTGGTATTTTGCTGACAAATGTTCATTTTTAATGAATAGTGAAAAATACTGCATTTTAATTCAAAACTGCCTTTTCATCCAATTTATTTATATAGTTATATTGTCATTTTAATTGGTTTTAAGGTGTAATTTAATTATTTTTTTATCATTTAATACAATTTTGGTCATTGGATGTAATTTCACTTTTAAATTGGATGTAAAAACAAATCAATCTTTTGATAGATTTTACTTCTTAAAAACCCGTCTTTGGTTTTGACAATGGGAATTATTTTAAATTAATTACTGTAATTTCTGTGTTTGAAATTTGATAAAATGTATTCCATATTTGTAATCATAATATCCAAATTATGTAATTAAGACTCTCTTTTTTTACATTATGAATAGTAACGACAGTAATTATCTTTAATTATCGTGTTTAATTAGTAATCGGGTAGTTAAGGGTAATAAAATAATATCATAAAAATATAAAATGACCCTAAAATGAGTCCTAATGCTATTTTTGGTGTCATGACCGACCATTGGATTCCTTGGGCCAACCTTGGGACCCCATGGAATCACTTTAGTGTGATAGTGACCTTTTATCGTATTTTGTTTAAGAAAGGAAAATGTAACCAAAGTATGTATCACCTAAGTAAAACAATTTTAATTTTGTTTACATAAATGATATCTTTGACTATAAACATTAATTGTAAATCTAAAAAGATTTCCTACATGATGGTAATTTTTTTATAATTTTTAGACATTAAATAAATAAATTTATTAATGACACCGTGATGATGCAGTGATTACCACATAAATGAACGATTTAAATAAAATGAGAAGATAAGGTAAAATATAAGACTTAAACTTGTAAAAAACCTATTGGATTAGTGGATTTAGAACCCTTATCACATTATCCTAGAAATATATAATTTTGGAACCTTTAATATCCAAAAATCATTTTATAATAAAGTAACTTTTCAAGACTTTCCAAGAGTGCCCCTCCTCCCTCTTATAAAAGGCCCCCACCTCTACCCCCTTACCCACACTTATCAAGCCTTTGGATCAACCAAACTCTACTCATTTTATCTCTCCACATACCTATCTTCATCCTATAATCCTTACTTTAGGCATAATTCTCTTCAAGAAACCCTTTTGGTTCAAACTAAATGGAGTTACCCGATTTAAAGGTAATGTCTTCTCTTATGTTCTTTTGTTTTATTTTGCTTCTCCAATAACTTAAACTCTTTTTATTCCTTTATTTTGTAACAACACCAGTATATTAAATATACTAGGATGTGGTTATGAGAATGATTCTATCTACACTTACACACACACCTCCGTCTAATGGTTAAAGAACATATAGTTTCTGTGGATGGCGAATTACTGCCTCACGAAACGATGATTGCTCTATCTTCTCCTACCACCTCTAATGGTGGCCATTATTATGTCACTATATTTATTTATGATATATATTATATTTATTTAATCTCTATTCTTCTATATTTTAAATTTAAAATATACCTTTATGCTTTGCATGTTGTGCAAATGCGATAATTTCATTTGAGGAAGTGTGGACTACCGCCCCCTCAAGTGATGTGACCCGTTCATGCAATAGATGGAATGTATAAAGAATTAAATTAATGAAATTATGTGACCTATATAACATATATATTATAATGTAATTATAATATATATATATATATCTCATTTAGTTTTAATTCCATTAATGTGACAAAGAAATGAAAGTAGCGTTCATGCGTACGTACGGCCTACCGTCTCCATGAACGGTGCATTTCATTTTTTTTATCTCCAAAAGTTATGAAATAGTATAAAATGAATATATAATGGATATATATGATATTTAAATCATTAATAATATTTTTTAGATGGTGTAATTATAACTACATGGACAATTATTTTCAAACATGTTCATTTTTGACTCATGTACCGAACATCAACAAAAACATCTTATATGAACTCACATAATTAACTAATTATTATAACATTATAATATGTGATATGAATTTAATAATAAACTTTAAATTATTTCCTTAAGAAATTATAAATTTACCAAAGTTTATTATTCAGGAATATAAAGAAACGAACAAGACAAGTCGGACTTGAGGTAAGGGATCCAACCTCTCTCTTTCTTTTTAAGTACTCTCTTTTATGTCACTTATTTTAAGCTCCTATTTCTTATGTTGGGGGATGTTCTTATATATTCCTCTTACTTTAATTTCTATGTTCATATTATTAGAGACCCTAATTGATATCTTCAATCCATTTTTGTAAGTTTTAAGTGGCGTCGTTAGGCTACCGAATTTTTGTAAGGGGATATCTTATCTCACTTTTAATTCCGTGATATTTCTATTGTTCGCCACTTATTTATTGCATGTGGTGTATTTTGTACTGAAATTTGATATATATTATCATTATTATATTTATATTCATGGTATTATGTGATTCAATTGGTGTATATTATCTTTTGGTCATACGACTCGATTGATCACGATGAGGTAAGGGGTTTTTATCTCACTTTTTGTTCCCGTGAGATTCATGCTACATTTGACACTATTTCCTTTTGTGTGGTGTATTTACTGACCATGATAGTATTCTTTGTGTAATATACCTAAATTTATGGGTATTTACATCTTCATTGTATGACCCTTCTTTCATGGGGTGTACGTTTTGAAAGTTACCCAAATTGGTAAGGGAACCTTTCACCCTCCTCTTTTTAAAAGACTTATTTTGTTATGTATTTTAATTTACATCTTATTATGTTGGGATATGTTCTTCTATATCCTTATTGATGCAAATTTTATGTCCAAGTGATGAGATACCATTTTCTCTCTCATCAACTCATTTTGTGAATTTTAAAGTGACGTCGTTAAGCTGTCGAATTCTTGCAAGGGAACTTCTTAACTCAATTTCAATCATTTGGGTTAAACTTGTACTCCTTGAATATGTAATTATATGAATATGTGTGGGTGAACTCTGATTTTTTTTACACTTAATATCCTCTTATATTGGGTGTATTTATATTGGTCACACATAATTATGTAATTGTTTTATCCTTAATCTAAGGATACCATCTTTGTAAGGAAATTCGTCTCAATCTCCTTTCATTGAGGCATATTTTGTTTTATACACAACATTATTTTATATGGTTTATAAACCCCTTTGAATTTTACTTTTATTCAAAAGGAATCTTTTTATACGAAGAATTTTACTAAACGACAAAAGGAAATGTTTTTGTCTTACGTATGCGGTGACAACGACTTCTCTACCGTTGTGACCATTATTTGAGTTTCGGCTTCCTCTACAGGCCATAAATTTTTTTAAAATGAAAAATAAATACCATGTTTTAATTTTATTTTATTTTGGTATTGAAAATGGTTTTGACAATGTTTTGATTATATCAATGTGTTTTTGATATCTTGTGATTGAAATGTGGAAATGTTATGTTTCCTTTATGCATGTTTTATGTGGTACGATTATGTTATGGTTCTTGGGCATTGTTTTTGAATACGGGTGGTTACATGATAAAATAAGGGCAAGTGAGCCCAAGATAGCTCTCCAATGCATTGGGTAACGCTAAGGGGTTAAACTCTAAGGTTTCTCTGAAGAGATTTAGGGAATATAATTTGATGGGTATTCCAAATATAACCAAGAGGGTTTCTCCCTATGTAAGAATGTTATGAATGCCTCAAGTTACCTTTATGTCTTATGATTTCTATGAGTTATTCATAAATCTTATGATTTTATGAGGTATGTTAAAGTTCTTATGTTTTATGAGTAAAGAATGATTTCATTGATTTTTATGTATACATGGACTAATGTTTTCTTCCCGTATTTTTATATCCCTTACTGAGCTTTTTATGCTCATCCCAAATTTTTGAAATGTTTTCCATAGGAATTAAAGATGAATAGGGTCAAGGATGGGATCAAGGAAATATATGCTATCTAAAATATAGAACTATACATGTTTCTTTTTATGAGTTTTTGTTTTATGAAGAAAATGGAAACTGAGTAGAAGTGTCTACTTTGTAATCTTTTGAGATGTAATAGTTATGTCCTAATTCTCTAAAACTCTAAACCTGAAAATATACTCAATGTTAATTATTCATTTAATTCAATATTATGTAATGTTTTAAGTCTGGGTCCTTATATCTAGTCCTTAATTACTTCTCACGCCTTTATTATCCTTCTGGTATGGAGCTGAAGTAGGTATTATCGGGGGTTTGTGTTGGCTTGGTTAGCACATGACCACTTGGTTTTGGATTGTATATTGTTATGCCTATTTCCCATTTATTATTATTATAAAATACACTTTTATACTTGAGTTCACCATGTTAAGGATGCGTTGGTGACATCCTACTGAGTCTTGTACTCACACACTACTGAGGCATTTCATTTCACTTGTAAATTTCATGACTAGAGATTTGGAGAAGGGAAAGGGCCCTATGGTGGATGATTGAGTGGAGGGGTATGGAGCTGCTAATAAGACAATATTAACTTTAAAGGACCCCATTATTTATTTATATATTTATCTGCGTTTATTTACTCTAGTTGGATTGCCACTTTGAGATCCATATTTGTACTTGTGTGACATGTGTGCCATCCATTCAGTTTCCACATGCAACCTGATTAATTATTATATTGTTTATTATTATTGTTTTTCATTCTATGACATGATATTAAGGGTATAGTCTCTCTACTGATGAACTTAGACCCTCACTGTTAGTTGATAATCTCTTGTGTACAGAGAGGCATGCATGAGGTTATGTGACACTCCAATTTAGACTTGGTGGTTCGGGTTGGCATGTTACACATGTATTATCAAATTAGAACATGCAAATATTTGATTTGATTTGTGGGTACTCTGCGTGATGGGATGGTTTCATTATTGATGTTGGTGAGAGAAGATGGGTGGGTGCAACCGTGGTGTACCTAACCCCCACTCGACGATGGGGGTGTTCATGTTCGGTTAATGCTGGTGAGAGAAGATGGGTAGCCATCGATGAATCTAAGGGTAGTGGCCTTCGAATTAGTGGTGAGGTGACACCTCATTGGAGATAGACGGAGGGACTCTGATGATGAATGACGTTTGTGGCATCACAAAGGGGTAAATGCTTCAAACGGTGATGGACGACGGATACAGGCGACCTCCAATGGTGTCTGGTGGGTGGTGTGGGATGGTGGAAGGAAGGTCGTAGATGAGTGAGATGATCTTGACGGGGGTAGTGACAAAGTGAATTCACTATGGATGGGCCTTTGGGCTAGTTAAGGTCTTTGGGTCCAATAAAATATAAGTCATACAGACCATGATAAGTGGGTCTTTGGGTTAAAAATTATAAGGGTCTATAGGCCTTATATATGTGTTAATAAAATAAAAAAAGGTCTATATGGGTTGGTTACCCCATGGGGGTGTATGAACTATCTATCTGGCCCTGTTGGTGTGAGGTTTGTGTGTGTTTCGTTGTAATTTTACCCCAAACTACCTAATATATATATATATATTAAAATATTTTTCAAGTGTAAAAAATATATTGGTTGATATTATATTAATTCCTCCAAAGTAGCGATCAAGTAAAATGAAAAAAGTTAATGCCTACTTATTTTATTGGAAATTACATGCTAATACTAGAAATGTTGAATAACAAACAATTATGGTGGAATGATAAAAATTAAATAGAATTCATTATTAAATAATCCATTTAAAATAAATATTTTTTTCTTGGTTATTGAATTTTTTTATTAAATGGTTTCTTTATATCGCATATCGAATAGGATTATCAAAATTAATACTGCTAGATAAATGAAACATAAGAGTCTAGGATATTGAATAAGAAACCCACTTTATCCAAAATTAGTAACTTTTAAGTTTTTTCTTTGATTTTTTGAAATTTTGTTATCATGAATCATTTTCTTATATAATTCACCATTTTGAAATTTATATATTGCTTCCTTGTTTGGAATTCCCCTTTTTTGTAATTTTGAGTTATATTGCTTATAATTTTTTCTATGTTTGTATATAAGGATTTTATATCAATATATTTTTTAATTTACTGGCTATCTGTTTCAAAAAAAATTAAATAAAATCAAAAATTTCATTGTTGTCATCTAATAAATAATAATCACTCAATGGATAAATATTTTATGTCATGCTTTTTCTTGATTTAAAAATTCATTTGGTAAATTTTTTGTTATTCTTCATTTTAAATATGTTTTATGATCTGAAATTCTAAAAATTCATGTAATATAAAGTCTTGTGTAATTTTTACTGCTTGTTGTATAAATATATATATATATAAGAGTTGGATTGATCTTCCAAATAAAACATCTAGAGAATTTTTTGAGGGAATTATGTTGTTTATCGATTTCACTATAGGATTTCAAAATGGCTATATTAGTTTTTTTTGTGTATAAAATGTGTAAACAGGTATCAATTCACATGAGATACCATGAGGGAGCACCTATTTTTGAATGGGTTTCTAAAAAAAATTAAGAGTTGGACTCTTCATGGGGAATAATATATATGTGTCGTCAAATAGAAACTATTCATATGGATTTTGATGCAAGGAGGACTGGTTTGATGTATGAAATGCTCACTGAAATGGTATGTGGGTTAGCTTCTAAAGGCATTATCATCTGGAATGTTGAGACTGGTGATATTAATATGTACTCTAGTGAGGATCATGATTAATTGAGGTTTCATGAAATACTGGATGATGCAAAAACTGAATTATATTCTGGGTGTACTACTTATAATAAATTATCATTTATCATGGAGTTGTTTTACTGAAGGCTTTGAATCGGTGGTTAGGAACATCGTTTAGTGTTATTGAAAAGAATACTTCTTACTGACACTAAGATTCCTGATTCGTATTACCATGATCGTAATTTAATAGAAAATTTAAGTTTCACATATGAGACCATGGATGGATGTGCAAACAAATGTATGCTATTGAGAAAGGCAACTTTCTATTTGAATAATCGTATGGTCTATGGATATTCTAGGTGAAAACATAATGGGGGAAATTAGGTATCCATGGTTTTAACCAAATTTTAAAGTTCTATCTTCCTTAAGTAAGGAAGCCCTCGGTACTAAGATCAGAACAACTTTTGTTTCCCTGGCCTTGGGAACCCTCAATCAGAAAGATCAGAATAATCTCTATCTTCTTATCCCTAGAATCCCTTGATCAAACACAAGATTAGATAGACAATTATAAACACAAAATATCTTAAGGCATTTACAATCCTCACATGTATGCCTTAAGAAAAAAACTCTCTAAAGATTACAATGGAGTGCACGAGTAACAAAATACTATAAAAGCTTCAAAGTAACTTTAGATTTTTGGTGATGCAAAAGCTTCATGCTCCTCAAATTTTTCTTATATTTATAGGCATCTCTTCAATGTCCATATTTTGTATTTATCAGAGGTGGTTTCAATGACTTCGTACGAACTCTTCCTTCACTTGGAAAGTTCCACACAACTTCTTCATCCAATGGATGCTTTAATAAAGCACCATTATAATGCTTTTTAATTTTATCCAATTGAATGAATTTCATTCATCTAGAAAAATATATAAGGTTTGTTTGGTAAGTATTTATAAAGGATCGTATGAAGAGCATGTCTGCCTTCATCTGATAAGTTTTTCCGGTAGACATTATATAACTTCATCTGATAAGATTTTGTTATACTTCTTCTTATGAAATTTATAGACCTTCATCTGATTTACCTTGAAATCATTCGTCTGATATACAAAGTACAAGTCCATCTAATTTATAAGATTTTGTCTGGTTTAGTTTGTTCGGAAGACTTAAGCTAAGTTCCATCTAATTTGGTTCATCTGGAAGACTTAAACAAAGTTTCTTTCAATTTACAAAGTATTATAAATATAATAAGAATATATGTTTTCTACAAAAACATTCTAAACACTCAGGAAGTGTTAAGTTAGTAAAATTAAGCATTTAAGTAAGTGTGTTGTGTTTTTCAAAACTAAGTTTAAAAAGTATTTAAATTAAACTTTCAACTCAATAGATGTAACGACCCAAAGTTTTTCAATGAAAATTCCATTCTTATATTTATGTCATAAAATAACATGAAAACACAACATAATGAACTACTAAGTGATAAGTGACCTTTAAACATAAGTTTGTCACTTTTATGTTTTTAATTTCAAAAATCTGACATACACGGTTGTGTTCAAGATGATTTTTGGAGTCTATTGAAACAAAAATAATTTTTTGTGAATAGTGACCTACCCTTATGAATAGTAACATACCCTTATTAATGGTAATATGAACCTTATGAATAGTAAATCATCCAACATAATAGTAACATTACCTATGAATAATTAAATAAAATTTAGACATCTTTGAAAGTGACAATTTGACCTTAGTAAACGTTTTGGTATTTTGTACGTCATAAATAATTAATCATAATTAATTAATTAATTTAAAAGAATTTTTATTTCCCTAAAATTTATTCATAAATTATTGAATCAATGTCTTATAGTTTTTAGATAATTTTATAAGACCCTGCGTAATTTTTGAAAGCACTTTTAACTTTTAAAAAACTGTTTTTTTAAGTAAATTGTAATTTTAATTAAATATTAAATTAATAATATTTAGAAAATTATTTTTGAAAAATAGAATTCATTTTTGTATTCTACACGTCGAAAAATGGTAGGGGTAAAGTTTTGGGTTTTTTCTGAAATACTTCAATTTTCAGGTGAATAGTACAAAAATACAGTTTTTCGCATAATCGGTGTATACTAAATTGCATCATTAATGATGTAATGATGACATAAACATTCTAGAACTTTAGCTTCGGCCAAATTATATTAAATATCAT
This sequence comes from Viscum album, assembly GCA_963277665.1. Lineage (NCBI taxonomy): Eukaryota > Viridiplantae > Streptophyta > Magnoliopsida > Santalales > Viscaceae > Viscum > Viscum album. The sequence continues at coordinate 1,529,824,536 of OY728163.1, read as the reverse complement.
AAATGGTTCCTTAAAATACAATAAATCCAATTCTCAAACCTAAAAAGAACTTTCCAAAGCCTAAAGTCAAAAGGTGATTTCTTAAAGTGTCTTTTTCTCTTTCTTTCACTTTCCTTTTAATAAATTAATGAATTAAAATTATAAAGAATAATTAAAGCCTAAAAAGAATTATATTATATTAATATATGATTTAGGATGTCAAAAAACTACTATTACAAGTCTAACTCTTGATATATTATTTTATTTAATATTTTATACCAAAAACGCCTCCCTCCTCATGTATAAATAAGCCCTCCCCCTCCTCTTGCCAAACCACACCTCTCAAGCTTCAAGCATTGTCTAAGCCCTACCTAATAATCTTCCCTAGACCCTCCCACACGTCCAAAAGCTTCTGGTCTCATCAAAAGACCAATCTTAGGCCCTTAAGGAGGTTCTCAAGAGAAGGATTTAAGAGGTAATTTTCCTCCCTCTTCTCCTTTAATTCCCTTTAAAGTTCAAGTTCCTTTCTTGATCTCTCCCCACCTATATTCATCCAAATTGTTTTGTAACTCCAGTATTATAAATATACTGTAATTTTATGATTCTAATGGGATATTATATCACCCCAAACCCTTTCCCTCTTCCCTTTATTTTATTAAAGAGAATGTTGTTCATAAGGTGTTAATTTATCACCTTTAAAAACGACATGCTCTCTTCTTCCATTTCTACCTTCAGATCTGGTCATGAAACCATTTTTATGGTTGAACCAGAATATTTTATATATATTATGTTCTATTTTAAGTTCTAGAAATAACCTATGGCCATATTACTAAGTGAAAAGTTAAAACAAGTTTGTTGTGATCCAAAAACCGCTCAAATTAACTCAAATAATCATCATTTAATTCTTATTTAATGATTCACCCACATGGATCTAATATAATTCATTATAAAATCATTCAAGCTCATGTAATATCACTAATAACATGTAATATCATTTCTGGATGTTTACCCATGTTCTACCCGAACTTCAATTTAAGAATACAAGTGAATCACCCAAGAAAAACCATAAAAATGAACATCCCCGAACAATGTTTTTAAACTCTATAAGTCATCCAAAGGAACATAATATGACATAATGAAACCAGAATGAACCCTATTAATGTACACATGGTTCTGGATTTCTAATTAATTAATATAATGTCATTATACAGGACATTAAAGAGAAGGAAGCATTTGGGTACAAGGTAAGGGGAAATTCTCGAACCCAACTTTCATCCTTCGGGTTCTCCCCCTTTCACTCCATTTTTGATATGGTTACTCCTTAAAGATCATTTTCTCATAATTATCTTACCTTTTCTAGGATATAAATGTTTTCTACTAAAGTTTATGTCAATCAAAATGTTTTTCAAAAGAACTCTTCTTTTAAGAACTCACCTTTTACCTCTCATTCAAGGTTGATGGTTCATGTATCAAGTATGTTGTTCCCTCTTTCTTTTGGGAACCCAAAGTTTATGAATGTGTTCTTATGAGATGAAACCCATTTCTTTTCACAGGTTAGTTCTGTTCATTTATTTTATATGTTCATTGTGTCAAGCATGATAAATGATAATGTTATGATGTGACGGGTGCGCCCGGAATTATATAGCGCAATATGAATGTTTAAATGTGATGGGTGCACCCAGAATTATATAACACTCAAATGCATTGGGTAAAGTGATGAATCTCATGAGTAAATGTGAAATTATGTGTGAACAAGATGCTAGCTTGGTTCACAAGTATGTGTGGTAGTTAACCACTAAGACATGATGTTTCATTTTTATGCATTGCCACATTTCAAGTATTTTATTTATGCTCCTCTCATGTTCATGATCTTTTGCCTATGTTATGATTATGATCACCACGTGATATATTTTTTTATCTATCCTCTTACTGGTCTTCTAGCTCATGCCTTTTGATGTATATCCTCAGGTGGCTACATGTACTAAGGAGAGGACAAGTGCCACTTAGAAGCTAGAGAAGAAGAAATTAAATATGGTTGATGATGTATTTGTTATGTATGGTCCTAGTTTTCCCAAGACACTAAACCTTTGGATCCTCTATGTGTAATACTATTATATTGTTTATCTTTTAAATGATGTAATAGTAATGTAAGAAAAGTTTGGGTTGCTATAGTTGGTATCAGAGGCAAGGTTTAGTTAATTTGGGAATTAGGATTAGTGAACCCTAGAGAAAACCTCTAGTATGAGACTAAGTAAAAATATGCACACAAGAATATTTAACTAGGGATCCCATATGTTATGTTTTTGGTGTAATTGTTTAAATGAATAAGTTATTCATGACTTTTTTACTTATGTTTTGTTCTAACCTTTTCTATTTTAGAAAATGGTAGGAACTAGGAGACATCAGGCCAACAACTCATACGAGGGACAATGCAACGATTACCCGAACGATATCCCCAATGATTTGGGAGGTGGAGTTAAAAACTTCATGGCGATTCTTACCCAATTATCTCAGGTTATGAACAATAACCATAATAATGGGGAATTTCCTCCTTCACCAAAGAGGAAGTAACTGGCTATCGAGTGTTTTATGCGACAAAGACCACCGACGTTTTGTGGATCTTCCGATCCACTAGTTGTGGAACAGTGGGTCAACTCCATAGAGAAGATCTTTTCTGTGCTTCACTGTTCTGAGATGGATAAGGTGACTCTAGCCATTTATCATCTAGATGGAGAAGCTGATCAATTGTGGGATTTGATTAATAACACCAAGCCAAGGGAGGAAATTGAAGAGATGGAATGGGAAGACTTTAAGATAATGTTTCTTAATAAGTATTTCCCATGAACTCTTCGCACGAAGATGGAGAGAGAATTCATAGAGCTCAAGAAAAAAGAAGGAGAATCTGTCACAACCTACGAAGTGAATTTCACAAGGCTCGCAAGGTATGCTTCGAGTTTTGTTATCAACAATGGTAGAAAAATTGATAGATTCTTTAGTGGATTAAAACCACACCTTCAAAAGGCCCTTGCAATTCGAGACTTTGGGAGTTATGAAGAAGTTGTTTGGTGTGCTCTCAAAGCGGAGATGGAGTTTGGAGAATGGTCCCATGGATATGGTGATAAGAAAAGAAAGATGGAGTTTCAAGCTGGTGGATCTAATGACAAAGGTGGGAAGAAAAATCAACGACCCACATGCCAAAAATGTGGGAAGTTGCACCATGGGAACTGCCTCAAAGGGACGGGTAAATGCTTCAAGTGTGGGAAAGAAGGACATCATGCTCAAGAGTGTCGAAAAGACAAGAAAAGGAAGGAGAATGTAGCCGATGAAAGGAGAGAACCACCCATGGTTCAATGCTACAACTGTAGAAAGCTAGGGCACTATGTAAACCAGTGCACTAAACCTTGAGCTCTCGAGGCTAATCAGCGTCAGCAGCCACCAAAGCCAAAGGAACAAGGGAAGGCTTATTCCATCACTACTACGGAGGTGGAGCATGATAATGAAGTCATGCAAGGTACACTTCCTATTCACTCAAGAATGGAAAAAGTCTTATTGGATTCTGGTTCTACGCATTCCTTTATATCTTGAAAGTTTGCTAGAACTATAGAATCGAAGCCCCGAAACCTTGAAGTAGAGATATCTGTAAAAACACCAAGTGGGGCAATCATTGCAACCCAAGTGTTTGACTCTTCTCCTATTGACGTATGTGGGAAGATTCTTCCAGCAAATCTCGTAATACTTCCCTTGGTAGAATTCAACGCTATAATGGGAATGGACTGGCTCTCATTATATAGAGCACATATCAACTGTCGAGAAAAGGAAATATCTTTTCATATTCTGAACCACCCCATGCTCCTCTACAAATGCAAGGAAGATCATGAACCTCCTTTGAAAAATCCTTCAATGTTGTGGGTGTTGATTACCTATGAATAAGCATACCTCGCCCAAATGGTTGAGTCGAAGGAAAGTTACAACCTTGAGGAAATGCCCATCGTGAGGGAATATGACGATGTATTTCCTGAAGAGTTACCCGGAATTCCCCCGGATCGTGAGGTAGAGTTCTCAATTGAACTCATACCCGGAGCTAATCCTATCTCAAAGTGCCCCTATAGGATGGCTCCTATCGAACTGGAGGAGTTAAAGAAGCAGATACAAGAGCATCTGGACAAATGGTTCATACGCCCTAGTGCATCACCTTGGGGTGCACCAGTGCTCTTTGTGAAGAAGAAGGATGGAACAATGCGGTTGTGTATCGATTATCGGGGACTCAACAAGATCACCATAAAGAACAAGTATCCTCTCCCTAGGATTGATGACTTGTTCGACCAGTTAAGAGGATCTCAATACTTCTCAAAGGTGGATCTTCGTTCTGGATATCATCAGGTAAAGGTGAAGAATGAAGATATTCAGAAGACTGCCTTCCGTACAAGGTATGGGCACTATGAGTTTTTGGTGATGCCCTTTGGACTTACTAATTCCCCTGCAATCTTCATGGATTTGATGAATAGAGTCTTTAGACATTACCTTGACAAATTTGTGGTAGTGTTTATCGATGATATTCTCATCTACTCTAAGAGCAAGGAGGAACATGAAGAACATCTAAGACTTGTGTTGGCGACATTGAGAAAGGAGAAGTTGTACGCCAAGTTTAGCAAGTGTGACTTTTGGATGAATCAAGTCACATTCTTGGGACATGTGATCACAAGTGAGGGAATTTATGTGGATCCTTCAAAGAAAAAAGTGATTGAGGAATGGCCCAGGCCCTCTAGTGTCACAGAAATCCATAGTTTTCTTGGATTAGCTGGGTACTACTGACGTTTTGTGAGAAACTTCTCATGATTGTCAGGCCCACTAACCAAGTTAACAAGGAAAGGGGTAAAGTATGTCTGGATGGAAGAATGTGAGAGAAGCTTCAAGGAGCTAAAGGGAAGGCTGATTACTGCACTTGTACTCACACTACTGAAAAGTGGAGAAAGTTTTGTGATATACAGCAATGCTTCAAAGAAAGGCTTGGGTTGTGTACTCATGCAAAATGATAATGTGATAGCCTACGCCTCACGAAAGTTGAAGATCCATGAGCAGAACTACCCGATGCATGATCTAGAGCTGGCAACCGTGATTTTTGCCTTGAAAATATGGTGGCACTACCTTTATGGAGAGAAGTGTGACATATACACTGACCACAAGATCCTAAAGTATATATTCACACAAAAGGAGCTCAACATGCATCAAAGGAGATGGTTAGACCTAATCAAGGATTACAATTGCTCTATTCACTATCATTCTGGAAAGGCAAACAAGTTAGTTGATGCTCTAAGTAGAAAAGAACCTGCTACTCTATCCATGTTGTGGATTGAGAAAGACCTTATCTTCATGGATGTGTAAAGGATGGATTTGGGAATCGTAAGGGCAGGGGATACATCCTACCTTGCCCAAATGATTGCGCAACCATCCATCCAAGAGAAGATTAAGGAAGCACAAAGGGATGATGTGGAGATACAAAAGAGGGTGAATGCAGTAAAGGAAGGGAAGCTGCAAGAGTTCCATATCGATTATGAAGGTGTGATTCGGTTTGGAACGCGGCTTTGTGTGCCTTCATCACCCGGGATAAAGAAGGAGCTTTTGGATAATGTACATAGCTCAACTTTCTCTATCCATCCTGGGAGTACCAAGATGTATCGTGATCTCCGAGAACACTTCTAGTGGGATAACATGAAGAAGGTGTAGGACCCCGGGACACCCTGAGAAGGGAGGGGTGAATCAGGGTGTCAAATTTTTCTTCTTAAAGTTGTGGATCTTGTTCCCATGTTGGTAGGAACTACTTAAACCTGTATGATGGATATGATCAGCAATGAAACATTCACATGCAAAGAGATAACACAACAATTTTACTTGGTTCACCACTAAGGGCTACGTCCAAGGAGCATACGCCGACAAGTTGTCGGTCGTACCAAATTCCACTAATATTCACTAGTTGCGGATTATAATGGTTCGGGAATAGTCACTCTGTCCCAGGCTCACTGTCTTTACAAAAGGTTCAGGGGTAGCTCACTGCGTCCCTCGGGTCACTCCCGTTGACTCCCCCTGGCTCACTGTCGTTGGTGAAGTCCCGCTCAGTTTATAGACGTGAAGGTCTCTTCAATAGATAGACATGAATTTCTTTGTCTCCTGTTCAACATGAGACTTTGCTTGTATCAGGGTTTTGAGTTGATGCTCTTTTAAGTTCAATCCTTCTTCTTTAGTGCAATTACTGAATGCACTAGATCCCCTTGTCTTCGTTTTCCTGAATCACAATCACTTATGTGATTGCTCAATAAATGAAGCTCAGCTTACATTGCACTGTCAGAATCAGTTTTCCATGAATGCATGAGATCATGCATATCATTTAGATTTCCTCTTCAATCTCACTTTGCACCGAAGGTTCCGGGAAATCTTTCGGCTTTCATGCAGCTCCAAAAAGGACGGGCGTACTCCAACAACACCTAGTGCTCTTCTCCAAGCCTGGCGCACAAGTCCCAATACGGCGTGCAAGTCTTTGGCGTGCAGGTCTAAACTGGCACGCAGGTATCACCAAACCACCTGCGCAACACTGCCTTCCTCAACTTCTAACCTGCGCGACACACTTCCTTTCCCACCCAAATCACCTTGGGCGCGCAACCATCAACCAGTGCACAACTTCTAAGAGATGGCGCGCAAGTCTCTCTAAACCACTTGCGCGACCACTCACCACTTGCGCGACTCATACACCTGCGCGACGAGAGCTCTGATTTTCTCTAAGGGTTGAGCTCTCTCGAAATGAGGAGGGGTGGTCCTCTATTTATAGGCAAACTAGTCAACCTGGGCGGTGGCGCGCAAGTCTCGGCGCGCAGCTCATCACCCCTGCCCTATGTCGCGCAACTCACTTGCGTGACCCAGTCAATACTTGCGCGACCTTCTTTCCTTTGCCATATTTTGAAGTTCTGTTCTTGAAAAACAATAGGCGCGCAAGTTTCTAATCCTTCTAGGCACCGGCGTGCAAGTCTCTTCACGGCGCGCAGGTCACTTGCGCGACCAACCCAACACTTGTGCGACCCTCTTTCCTTTTCCATTTTTCCATGTTCTGATCTTGAAAAACGTATGGCGCGCAAGTTTCCTCTCCTTCAAGTACACGGCACGCAAGTCTCTTTTCCAAAACCACATTTCTTTATTTGTCGATTTTCAGGCCCAAAAATTTGGCAAACACTGGGAAACGACGCCACCTTGTATCTGCTCTTTTTTTCTGCCTCCAGATCATCCATTCCATTGTCGATGTTTCTTGAATAAAACATGGATCATTATCCACAGTCCTTGAACTCGACATGCCACCATGAAATCTTCTTTGTCAACAAATTTATATGTCGTTTGTTTGCTTTTTCAACAAGCACGATCACCTCAAAAGCACTTCTTCTTGGTGATCTGTATCCTTCACCAACTCTTCTTCTTTTATCACAAACTCCACTATTGTGATATGTATTCTTTAAAGGCATAGCTTTAGCATCATCATCTTCTATGACAATGTGATGTGCATGGCAATATCAGAATTCCAATCCCCGCACGACCATCTTAGAATTCCAATCATTTGCACATTGTCTTATTCATCAACCGCTGAATCTGCTAAACAGTAGCCTGAATTAAAATTCTGTTGTTCCCACTTCCCTCTTTCCCTCACCCTTTATTTATAATTGAATTCCCCCACTAACAAACTAATAATATTCCCTAGAATATTCCCCTAGGCCCCACAATATATTCCCTACTTATAATGACACTATTACCCCCCTAGTTCCTATCACTGCCGTCGTTCTGAAAAATCACGTTGTCCTCAAGGTGGTGGATCTCGTTGGTATGCCAAGCGATTTCCCATACTATCTGTGCTTCATGGAACTATGGACAAGGGGTGATGGGCAAATAGTTATGCCAAACAATCTTCCATATTCGGTGCCTTACTCTGGTGAGTTGGGTCGAAGCAAGTGATACCGTCGACTGAGGATCAAGCCGTTGTGGTCCTATATAAGGCGCTCGTGCCACAGGTGCACGCCAAGCAATCTCTCAAATGCGTCGGCCTTCATCATGGACGAGTTTAAGAACGCTGCCTTCCGTAATGCTTTCTCTCCTTCCATTGGAGAGACCACTTGTGTGCTTCTATGAAGTGGGTTGCAAGTACGACTGGTACCACCCAACATCTGTTGGATAAAAACTGTACGAATCTTCTGTATGAGCATGGGGACTCTAGCCCGACACTGTGGGCATGACCTGTGCATCTGGAGGTAAAATAACAAGAGCCCAGTTAGGAGTTGGGCCAATCTACTGCGGCGTGTTCTCCAGCATTAAGAATGTGGAAGTGTCTGGCTCCTCAATATGTGGAAAGTCTATCACAGACTGGCTGGGGAAAGTGTCGTCGGGATTTTCGGCCAGCCCTTTGCTCCAGGTGTGCGTCCCATGTTCAATAGGCTCCTCGGAGTGCAACGCGGACAACTGCGTTACCGGTGACGGGACCTCGGATGTAGTTGTAGGGGGTTCGCTAACGGAGCTTCCAAAATCCTCAAGGATTGCTTCTTGTTGATGCTCCCAAGTGAATGCAGTTGCAGGTCTTTTAACCACTAAAAACCAAAGTGCAGACATATCTGACATGCAGAGGTGTGTCATCGGCACCTTCATCAGATCTGGCGTTTGATTGCGCGAGAAATATTCCTCAGCTTGCGAGAGCCAAGACTCTAAATGGGTGGCATAAAATTTTGGTAAAAACTCTTTTTGTAAGTATTTTTCCTGATTTCTAGTCACCTGGGCCAGTGAAGTCCAGATTTCTGGTATTTATGTCGTCATAGGTTGCGGCGCCAGAACAACGGGGCGCTCCCAAGTATACGAGTATCCTCTGGTAGGGAACGAGTAGCGTGTGTCGTGCTGTTTCCCTGTTGGTAGTCCCTCTATAGATAATATTCTGCCCCCTATTTTTTTTTACAGAGTCTGACACCCCCCTTTTTTTCCCTTTGTTCCTGCGTTTTCCTCCCGAGTCAGAAAACCGGGCTGCCCCGATTTTTTTTTCCGATCGGATCTGTGCGCGTTCCCCTCCTGCGCTCGTGCCCGCGTCTGTGGCGAACGGTGATGGGAGTCGAAGACGGAACGCAACCTCTGCAGCAGGTCCCGCGGCCGAGAGAGTGGATGCGCGCGCCTTATCTCGTTTCCATCAGGTGAAATCTCGTCGCGCGTTCAGTTCGACTTCGTTAGTGGGAAGCAGTTGAAGGCGCGACGACGAAACAAATGGCCTTAGTCCGTGCAAAGAAATGGAAGTCCTCGTAGTGTGTGCCTCCTCGCGAGCCCGAAGAGAGCGGGTTGTGGTAATGAGCGGTTGACGAGTAGTGTGCCGTTGGACACGATGAAGCGGGACAGTGGCAAACAACAGGTCACAATAAATCGCGCAGTCGCGAGACGAGCAGGGTTGCGCTACTCCTCTGTGCGCACCTCCGATGAAGTGTTGTGCAGCTCGTGCGAATGAAAACAGTCGTGCTGCAGGAGAGGTGAGCTGGGAGTGAGTCTCCTCGGTGTGAATCCACACTACGTTTATCCGAGTGAGATGATTTCCAGCAGTGGTGCGTGCTGCCCCTGGATGAGACGAATCAGAGCATCGCGAGCAAAAACAACTTCTGCCTCTGTTGTGTGCGTGGATGTTGGCGCGACTCCTAAAAAATGCACAGCAGAGGCGAGCCGTATTCCGCAATGAGCGTCTCCGCCTTGCGAATTCGTAGCACAAGAGTGATAACAACGTCTCTGCTTTGAGCGCAATACAGAGAAAGAAATGGCCAGGTGCTCCGCTGGAAGGAGCAACGGCAGGCCGGACCAATTGATGGAGACAGAGGACCAACAACTTGAATATAGAAGATAACCAGTAGAAAATACAAGCAGAAATAGGGGAGAAGAAGACCGGGAGGGACTCCCGCCCAAGCCTAACCAAGAAGGCCGACTCCCAAGCCCGCTGGCCGAATCTGCTAAACAGCAGCCTGAATTAAAATTCTCTCGTTCTCACTTCCCCCCTCCCTCACCCTTTATTTATAACTGAATTCCCCCACTATCAAACTAATAATATTCCCTAGAATATTCCCCTGGCCCCACAATATATTCCTCACCTTACCCCCTAGTTCCTATCACTCAATGCAGTTTATCTTCGGTATGTACAACCTTTCATCTCAACTATGCAAAAAATGATTGAAGAACATGAAGTCAATTTTCTTGTTGCAACGCTAGCACAGTTGAATGGTTTCTCAGCTTGATGGGGGCGGTGCCATGAAACTAGGAAATGTTCGGAACTCCAGGTGGTAGCAGCGGTGGCGGCTGATTCCAGATGATGTGAAGTGCGGAATAAGCAGGAGGTTGTGTTTCCTGACGTTTGCACTGTTCACCGGAGATTGGAAGTTTGAGGCGTTGTGTTAGTGGGGCAGCTGGCTATAGTCATGATCAAGCTGTGGCTTGTCCGTGAAGATTGGAAGGCGATGGAACTAGCAGAACTGGTTGACTGGTGCGGGGTTGTCTAAAAATAGATGCATGTGGGTCACTTGAAAATCAGACTGAACCTTGAAGAGCACTTCGGTCCACAAACGGGGAAGCTTTGATGTGTTCTTATGATTTTGAGTAGGGTTGTGGATGATAGGGCCCTTATATTTTGAATTTTTTCTCTTGTGATTCTCTCTTGAATGAAATGTTGCATTGTTCCTCCCACGGAGTAAGGTAATCCCCGAACCACATTAATCTCGTGTGTTGTCTGTTTCCGTGTTTGTTGTTTGAGTTCTTTGTTTTTCCTGTTCGTTGGTTTTCAGAATGTACTGTCTAAAGGAGCTCATATTGGTGTGTGGCTGGGGTGTGAGGTTTCTCAGTTCTGGATACACCAAGTCTGCGGTGTCGAGCGTCCGGACCTTCCGGAAGTCCTTGTTCAACATGTCGAGGTTCCGAAGGTTGGATACTCTGAATTGTTAGTTCTGGCGCAAAAAATTATGACTAACATCACTAGACAACCACACCGCTGCCAACTCTATTCTCCACAAACCAACACCAATATTAGACGCAACAAGCATCACCAACCATTTCTAATCACATAAACATTGAGTTTTTTTACCATGTGGAAATTCCAATCTCACATTTACTTTCCCATTCCCTTCCAACATATATGATTCATTAATCAAATACCATTCTATAATTCCGGGTTACTATGACATAACTACTACTACTTAAAGTAATGCCACAACAAATGAGCCCACCATCTCAACATCACTAACGCCACCGCCACTCATCATCATCAACATCATCAACAACCCAGCTGATATGAAACAAAGTGGAAGAGAGAGGGAAACAAGCTATTTCTATTAGCAATTGGAATTTTTGTACAACTCGAAGCTCAAGAAGAAGGAAGAAAAAGATAGTATGGAGAAGAAGAAATCCTGTAGGAACCTGCTCTTTGAGGCCTTGGCCGCCGCCTCCTTCCGAGCAGAAAGCCAAATCCAAATACCAATTTGCCCCCCCAACTGCCCAGCAGCCCTTATTTAATAGCATCCACCCACCGCTTAACTAACCAGCTAACAACCACCTAACTCACATGACAAAACTACCCATGACCATTATTAATACACCCAACCTACCCCTACACAGCAGCACCGCAACAACTCCTAACCCATACTCCTATCATTTCCCCACCCCTTAAAAAACCATCTTGTCCTCATGGTGATTAGTGTAGGCCATTTGCATGAATCATGAACCGAAGGTTCCGTGTTGTCCAAGCCCATGGCGGAGGCTTTGGCGGTGGACTTGGCGCCCGAGTAACTTGTTTTGTTGCTCTTTTCATTTGTAGCAATATCCTCTTCTTGTGACATGCAAGGGCCAGAAGCAGCTTGGCTATATCGTAAGAGTCATCAGCCTCACATGCTGTCGTACTGACAGTCCTTCCCGAGCAATTAGGGGTGAGCATTCAAATGGTTCGGTTATTTTGGATTGATTTTTTCAAAAACCGAAATAACCGACTTAAATATCCTGAATAATCGAACTGGACCGACCTAAATTCAAAACCAAAAACCGAAATAACCGACTTTTCATAAGATAAATCGGTTAAACCAAAATAATCGAATTAAATTTTAACAAGTTATAAATCCACAAAATAAAACATTTTTTAGTATCTAAAATTTGTTTTATAACCTAAGTTTACAAAAAAATATTCAAACATTTGAAATGATTAATTGAAGTCTTAACATATTAGCTTCATTAATTGATACAAAATTTTCAAAAATATGTTCTTTATTAAATATAGTCGGTTAAATTTGATAAATTGGTTTTCCTGATTCAAAATTGAAAACCGTCCGACTTAACTGATTTAACCAATATGCAAACAGAAATAGCTGATTTGCAGAAAAAACCAAACCAAATTATCGAATTGGGTTTCGGTTCGGTCGGTTAATTCGGTTAACCGCCTCGAATGCTCACCCCTACGAGCAATCTCCTTTCGATGTGGTGGCTTGTGTACATCTATGTCTACCCTACGGACCCCAGCACAAACCATCTCTACTCGCAGCAGTTTGGAGCACCCTACTGCAGTCTTCTAAATGGCCTCTCCCTCCCTGCATCTTTCCGCTGCAAGCTTCAGTCTGATCGCCCCATGTAGAGGTTTCAGAAATCCAGTAGAAGGTCAAATAAATAGCTCCACAAGAGCCTGGACTGGTACTTGCATAGACTGGAGCAGCTGTTGCGATGACCGAGCAAGACTGAAAACTTTCAGCGCCTCTTCGGCTCGAGGCTACAACCCAAAAGCCGCTTGTCTCGAAATTTTAGGAGTGCATTTGCCTCTGCAGATGCTGCTGAGTCTGCATTTGTTCCTCTTTGTCATTCCCATCATGTCCAGTCTGGTGAAAACCAAAAGGAGATACCCGAAAAAGTGGTAACGCTCATAAACGAGCGTTTTTGTTTTACCTCCTCCACCCCCTTAAATTCTTCTTATACTATGCTTATATAATAACCTCAGTATCCTCAATATACTGAGATGTTGTTATGTTAAAGGAAAGACCTACACCCACACACAATTCCATCAAATGGGTTACGAAATCATCATTTGTTTGTATGGCGGACTACCGTCTCGCGAAACGATGTCGTTCATTTTTCTATCACTACCTCTCATGGTTGGGCATAACGATTAACATACTGTTTATATACGATATATATGATATTTATAACATAATTATACCTCTGGAGTCAGTATATCATATACACCCTTTTTACATCCCATACCATATGGGATATGATAACGTCGCTCGTCTGTACGGCGGACTACCGCCTCGCGAAGCGTTTTTCACTAACATGTTACATGGAAGGTAATAAGGGTAACTATACTGAATATATATGATATACATGACATAATTGTGATATTAATGACATAATTATCTTTCTGGAAATATAATATATCATTTTCTTTTTTCATTTCACATTGAAAAACTGATAACATCGTTCGTGGACGTGTGGACTACCACCTCCTCGAATCGATGTGATTCTTCTTTTTTCATCACCACATCATAAGAATGATATATATAAGTATATATAATTAAATAATATGGTATTTATGATATAATGATCATTCTGGAAAGAGAAATGTTACTTACCTTCTTTTCATAATGATCATTGGAAAAATGGAAATGTTACTAATGCGTACGTATGACCTACCGTCTCCATGATCGTAACGTTAGTTCATTTTTCATAACCATATTTCATATTTGGTTTTAAAATTTTAATTGATATATTACGTTATGATTATTATTATGGAGTTGTTTAAATAATGACCCCTTTGATCATAGTCGACCTATCAAAGTTGTTTTTGACACAGAAGTCAAATATGGCCAAAACATCTGATGTAAACTTAATTGATTAAGTAATTGTATATAACTTGGTAATAAGTGAAATGAAAGTAATAATAAACTTGAAAAAGGTTCTCAATCAAGTCAATCAAGTAAATAAATAACATAAGTTTATTATTTAGAAAGACACTTGACAATTCAGGCTCAAGGTAAGTAACTTCGTTTCAATTTCCTTTCATTGAGGCATTTCTTGATGATATGCATCTTTATTCTTTTAGAAGGTGTATATATGGCCCCTTTGACATGTTATATGATGAATTTCTATCTTCTCATGATATTTAATGTTTTTTTTAATGTCATTCTTTAATGGGGTTTACGATTCAAGTGTTTCCCAAGTGATAAGAGGTAGGAACGACCCGGTAAATTCTATTGCCCGAGACCAACATCGGAAATTTTGCCCTTAAATGCATTGAGAGCTACAGTAAAAGGGTGAAATTTATGCCCTTGCCTTTGTATTTTTTTTCCCTGCTTGTGTGTTGGCCTAGTCCGGGGGCTCGTGGGGCTTTCCCCAAGGCCGACCCTGATAAGAGGCTTTTTCTTTGGAAAAAATCCTTTTTAAGGCTTTCCTTCAAACTTTCGTTTTCTTCTATATCCATGTTTTTAAAATGACATTTGAATCTTTTTACGTGTTTTAAACGGAACGACGACAATGATTTTTTCTGCCACCGGGACTGTTATTTCATTTCTAGCTTCCCTTGCAAGGTTACATGTTTTCTTAAATGTAAAACCCTCTTTCTTTTTTTTTGGGATATTTTGGTATTGAAAATGGTTTTTCAAAAGAAAGGTGTATTATGTATTGAAAATTAGTTTTTGAAAGAAAATTGTATTTTAATATCTGAAATTGATTTGCATACGAGTTTATAAGAGTTTTTCAAATGATGAAAATGTTTTATTTTATGTTGTGGTTCTTGGATATTATATACAATGGGTGCGTCCAGATAGTGTCGGGTGAGCCCATTATAGCTTAAACAATGGGTGCATCCAGATAGCGCTCCAATGCATTGGGTAATGATTATGTTTTCCGAAGAATTATATTAGAAGTTGGTCGTATGGTTATTCCAATTGTAAGGGTTCTATAAAGGTTCTATGAGATGATGTCCAAAGGTACTACATGAATTTTCTATGTTTGCTAATGAGTTTTCATGGAAGTCATTTGTTTTCAAAAGGTAAAATAAATGATATTTTTAAGGGAATGATATTTCCCTTTATGGGTAAAATGTTATGTTTTCAAGAAAGGGTTTTTCATGGGTTTTAATGTTTTCCATTGAACTAACGGTTTCCTTCTTTTTGTATCCCTTATCGAGCTTTTGTGCTCATCCCATGTTTTTAAATGTTTTTTTACAGGATTTAAGGATAAGTAATGGATTGGAAGAGGTATTGAAAGTCGTGAAAAGTTTTTATGAAAATAAATCATGTTTTGTTTTAGAAGTTTTATATGATGGTAAAAATGGATACTAATCGGAAGTGTTTACTTTGTATTATATGGTTTTGTTATTCATGAGTTATGATCTAATTCTCTAAAAACTCTAAATCTGAAAAGATCTTCACAGTGAAAGAAAGTAAATTTTTTGACTAAAACTCAAGATTATGTATTGTTTAAGCCCAAAGCCTTATAATTACGACACAATTATTATAGAAACAATAATCACAACCGCAACAGAATTAAATATCTATAAACCACTAACACAACAGCGTACACCATCAACTGGCATAATCTAGCGTATAGCACAAAGCCCAAGCATAAACAGCTTCACTTATTAATTCCAGATTCAGCTCTTTCCTTTTATCATCTTTTGATTATTAATCAATTATGAGCATGCTAAAGAAACATCAAGCCTGATATCACAACAATGATCAGCACAAATATAAATTAGTGCAATGTTGTCAACATTTATCAATTCCATGTTCAATATCCTCTTAGTCTAACCATCTTTAAGTTATTTCACCATTTATGAACATGATAATCAAACAATAATGAATATAAAATCACATAAATAAACTACCACAAAATCTTTAAGTTATTTCATCATTTATGAACATGATAATCAAACAATAATGAATATAAAATCAGATAAATAAACTACCACACAATATATGGAATATCATATAATTAATATCATAAATAATAACATAATCACATGTGCATCACAACCTTCCCCTTTCACTTCCTTAAATTTTCGGTTCATTATCTTCTTAGGTCAATTCCATCTCTTCACCTAATGACAACAACATCATGATAATTCCACATTCACACATAATAATAAAGTTTTGAACCCCCTACTTCGAAACAAAGCTAAGACGATCACTGTGGACCGATCAATAAACACTTCCACAATTGCCTAGGGTTCCAGAGGAGGAAACGAGATGAATTTGAGTGGAACCCTGAATTTATAATAAAAGTCTTGAGGTCATGCCATGGCGCAGAGCGTCACGGCGCAAGGATGGTCAAATCCGAGATCATGGCATGACTCTCCTACACGTTTCCCCCTTTCTTGCGGTCAATGACTGTTTCATTTGATGATATCAAAGGGAATCATGACACAACGAGTGGCATTATGCCTGAACGCCCAAACCCCGGGAGTCAATGTGCAATCCGCAACCTTCTCCCTCAAACTCGATCGACCCTAGACCATGATCAATGCACAGTCGATGCACTGAGGTGCAATGGTCCCTCAAAAAGGCAGAACCAAGGAATTCAACAGCCAAGGCTTCATGCCGCAACCACCTACTATCACAGTGCAACCTTCCTTACATAAAATTAAACCAAAAACTCGGTACCTTTCTCGTCATGATGAGGCCCACCACGCCGCAACAGAAACCCTCATGGCACAACAAATTGGGACCACAACGCAATGCAAGCTGCTAGCTGAAATTTTAGTTGAAACTCCTCTCTCCCACTGAGCTACCTGCATACAGTGCCTAACATCTTCAACGACCAAAAACGACGAAGGGTCTAGGAAGATCCGGGCCTAATAGGGTAGTTGTGTCAAAATAACAACTGTTACTGGCACAACTATTGACACTTATAAACAACAAGAACTATTGATCCACTCAAAAGCACACACAACACATCTAACTTCTCTCCTTTTAGATTTGCCTTGTCCCCAAGGTTCAAAAATCACTCAATCTTTTTGGATCCTCCCAAGAGGCCCCTTCATTTGACAATATTTTCCACTCAACCAAGCTTCATTTTAACAGTTCATTTTGAGCCCTTTTTTAACCCTGCAATTGTCTGTTTTAACAGTACATTTGCTTCCACGTCAGTACTGATAACGTTCAATTTGGTTCCAGTGAGTTTGGAAAACTCTTGAAAATAATTAATAATGAGTGGGTCTCGATCTTTGATAATAGACCATGGCATTCTATGGTGTTTTATGAACAACACCTTAGCTGTTTATGCATGTGATGGAGCCAGAGTGAGAAAATTTACGAAGCCAATCCAAGGGATGGGCAGTGTCTGAAAGAATACTCACTGGTGATAAATTCTCTCTTTGAACTCCTTTACAAGCTTGGAAAGAAGTTATACATTCCTTTATAGAATTGAACATGGAAGGCTAGTAAAATTGTTGTGCGTAGCACTTATAAATTTGAAGTGCTTCAAAATACCCACCTAAACCAAAATCTTGAAACTTCAGCAACAATCAATGAATGATTGGATAGCAAGGATCAATCACTGCTTGCTTGTAGTGGATTGTGTCATTTCTCCAAGAATAAAGAGTGTCGGGTTTATCACATGCTTGGTTATCAATTTTTGCATGTAAGAATCTGATTTAGTCTCAGTTCCCCAATTTGAGTTTGTGAGACACTCGATGCTTCTATAGCAGGGCTCCTAGAAAGTCTTGATAAAGTAACAGCTGCATTTTCCTGGCTTGAAGGTAATTTCATAATCATAATCCGCAACTTGGACAACACCCACTTTTGTTGTTATGGTGCTGTGATGCTGTTCAAGCAAGTACTTGAGTTTTTTTAATCCTTTTTAATGTAAAATTTGTGAACCAGAAGATATGGGGCTACCTTGCTGAGAAAGGACTACTCCCATGCCATCCCCATAAGCATCTGTTTCGATGGCAAATGGCTCTTTGAAATTTGGCATATCTGGAATTGGCGTTGTAGTCAGGCCTGTTTAAGGTTTTGGAAGGCGTTTTCAGCTTGATCCAACTGTCTAAAGATTACCTATTTAAGAATAGTTGTAAAAAGACGAGTTATAGTTCTGTAATCCCAAACAAACTTTTGTTTGTAACATGTAAGGCCTGAAAACCCGCACATCTCTGAAATTTTAGCAGGTTTAGGCCATTCAGCAATGCTTTAATTTTTCATTGATCTACCTTGGAAATTTGTGGAGTGGCAATGTCGCCAAGATACTCTAATTGTCTCTATCCAAATGCACATTTACTAATTTATGGAAAAATTGATGCTAGTGCTACCTTTATAATTTTTAATAGAATCAATTTTTTAAGAACTATTTTTTGGCGCAAACAAAAAAATACATATAATATTAATTTAAAAGTTTCATTTAAATTTTTTTTATAGTAATATCATTAATGAAACCCTAATAAGTGGTAATTATGTTATTGTAATTAACAAACACCTTACATTCTTTACTTAATTTGTTTTCAGCTTTGAAAACAAAAAACAGGATGTTTAGGATGGTTGGTCATATATAATGTAGGTATCAAGTTATAAGAGTGTTGTCTCTATTTTTGGTTATTTTCTATGCAGGGCCATTTTTAATTGTCCACCCTTCGTATAATGATATTTATATTTTGATGGTTAGTCATTTCTCATTCCCTGTTTCCATTCCTCTTTTATTTTCTTGTTCTCCTCTGCTTTTCAAATCCTGTTTCTAGCCCTCCTGTGCTTTTAGCTGAAGGCATATGTTCATTTTATTTTATTTCTTTGATTTGCCTATAATCATTTTCCTGATCAACCTGCTGCTGCTCATATGATTGCTTTGATTTGATGATAGGTACTGTTGTCATGCTTCTTGTCATGGTCTGGAGACCTCACATTGGTATTCTTACTTTATTGGCATTACTAAGGTGTGAATACCCTACCATTGTCAGTCATCTATGCTTGAGAGCTGCGTTGTATAGCTTTCTCTAAATTGTCTCTTATTGCTATATTTTGTAAATGCACTCTTACATGAAATTCATGAATGCTGTTATATATTATTGCCTTTTTTTTAATTAATAATGTTGCTTGTCAAAGTGGTTTATACATTAACCTTGAAAGCATGTTCTTCCACTGTTTCCTGTACAAGGCTATATCATCTGAGTCTCATTTCATTCTTACAAATTGCAACCAAATTGTCAAGCGTCTAGACTTCCTAACCTCTCCCAAAGCAATTGCATCACCCCTTCAATCCATATTTTCTATTCATAGTTCTCTTTCTCATTGTCTCTGTTATCATTCATCCTGGCAGCTGTTTCTTCCATCTTTCGATGCATACATATTATACTCTGCAACCTAAGCCACATAAGCCATCCAGGGCTTCCGCGTTAAGGCCAAATTCCTAACCTATTGAATGATCTTGTTTGGACCCCTTTTTATTATAATTTTAAGTAAAATAAGCTCAGGTTTTTTTATTGATTCATTCAAAGAAGATTGAGATATCTCATCAAGCATGATCAATGTTTCTTCTTTTGTTAAAATGAGTGGTCCACTCATTTCAGGGTCTCATCAATGAAAATAAATGTCACCTTGGTACCCAGATTATCCTTTCTCAGTAAATGATTTTTTTGTATTAGGGTTTTGTGAGAGTTGAAGTATAAATTTATAATTAAAATTTCACTCTTTTAGAATCACGGCCTCCCATCATATACCCTTTGTCTATGCAGTTGTAATTTATCATTGATGCTGGATCCAGTCTTACTGACAAAACTATCGACATCACCCATCAACACGCATTACACCTCTTTGTCTGAGCTGATTCTTTGATAGATGACCTGACTCCGGACCTTGGTGCAATGCTAAAGACAGAAAATTCTCAACAAAAGTCAATGATCTTAAATTTACAAGTAGTACCTTAAATCTTAGTTTGTGTTTCACCGAGTGGATCCTAGTCTTGAAGGAGTAAGATTTTGATTAGTTTATGGCCGACATTGTTCACTAGCTATGAATATGAATAATCTCTTGGGTTCATCTTGTGACCTTTTGAGTTTAATTAAAGATATACCTTTTATATAATTCTCAACAAAGGTCAATGATCTTAAATTTAGAAACAGTACCTTATATCTTAGTTTGTGTTTAAACAAGTGGATTCTAGTCTTGAAGGAGTAAGATTTTGATCAGTTTTTGACCCAAATTGTTCAGTACCTATGTATATGAATGAGATCTCCTGGGTTCATCCTTCGACCTTTTGAGTTTAATTAAAGATATACCATTTATATAATTAATGGGCGAGGTGTTAACCCAATGGAGCACTTAATTGAACAGTCTGGTTAAAAGGTACCAAAGCATCCTTTATGGAGGTCACTGAATACTGAAGGAGAATTTCAGTCAATTAATCCTATATCATTAACAAATGCACTGTTATTTAAAATTGTTATTACGATCTCTTGAAAATGAGGCTTTATGGTTCTATTCTTTTTAATGCATAGATTATTTTAGATCTATCATTTGTAATGCTGAACATCGCATGGTTGAATGAAAACTTTCTTTGGTTGTTAATTTAGCAAGTTTGATAATTTTCTGACATGATTTTTTGATTCTGTGTTGAGTCCACAGGATTATTATGTTGGTTGAAGTGGTTTGTGCTGCTGCTTTTATGAGCATCTATATTGGTTAGTACATAGCAATATTATCGTGTTGAACCCTTCTTCCTATACCCTTCACGTACTTTGATGTTAAACTGAATGAATGAGCCTCTCATAATGAGATGTTATTTGAGTTCCATCGATTGGTGTGTTCTTATGGGTCACAATGCTTTCAATTGATGGTTGTTTTTTGTTTAGTGTGGGTGTGATAAAACGCCAACACCAACTTCTTTGTAATAAAAGAGTAGAACCATAAATACCAGAGGGAGGAGGAAGAAAAGAAGATGAAAGAAGTATGGAGACGCAACTCCCCTTGAGTGGCACTCAACACCCTCGCCCAAGCCTCAAGGCTGCCCAACTTACTCGATAATTCTCCCCTGCACTCTCTCTAGCCTTGCCAATTTATAACAGCCCCCTTCTAACTACCTTTGGGCACCCGTAGCATATTCCCCTTCCATTCCTCAGCATATTTCCTTGCTGCCTCCCCCTATAACAGCCTCCTCTAATAGCTGTGGGCCCCAAGAATATTCCTCCAGGTTCCCAGCATATTCCCCATGGCCCCCCATGCAGTTACAACAGATTCCCTAGCAGCAGCCCCTATTGTCCAGCAGCACATCCCCTCTTTCCCAGCCCATTTTTCCTGTCACTGCCACCCTCCCGAAAAACCACCTTGTTCTCAAGGTGGTGGATCTGTCCCCTAATTGTGACGGACCCAACATGCCAAGCAATTCCCCAGACCAGCCTTATTCCATGGAGCCGTAGGTGGTGAGAAGGTGCACAACCCATATAATCATGCCAAACAATCTTCCATATGCTCCTCTCGACTTGCTTGACATCTATTGTTGTCAGTTCATCTCTGTGCCACATCATATTTGCCGGATGGTGCAGCTTCCTAGTTAACATGCAACCGTGGTGGTGGGGATTGGAGTCCAGCACAAGTGCCCCATGCTGAACATTGGTAACTCCCGCAAACGGTGAAACAATAGGGAGATATTTGAGATTAATCACAGCTGGAGATGAATTAAATGTCAATGCCACCTTTGCCTAGCGGTGCAAAACAGGCTGCAGGCCCGCGGGTTAAGCGGGCTTGGGGCGGGTTTGGGGCGGGGCGGGTTTATTAAAAATAGCCCACATTTGAAACGAGCATATATGGGCAGCCCGCACGGACATCCAACCCGTGCGGGTTTACCGGCACGGATACGGGCTAGCCCGCAGGTTTATGGTGTAATTTTTTTTTATAATAATTTTATTATACTAACTTTAAATTTTTTACCCCCTTCATTTCCCAACGCCATGCATGCCTCCCGTTAGCCGCATGCCTGCCTCCATTTCCAAACGTAGCCGCACGCATGCCTGCCTCCATTAATTTATCCATTTATATTTATTTTAATTATCATCACATATTTCCCCCGCCCCTCCCTCCTTCACACTCACCTACAGGCTACTGCAGTCTGCACTGCACATCGACTCCTCTGAGTCCTCCGCTACCCCCCGGCCCCGGCCTCCTCTCCTACCCCCGGCACCGGCCTCCTCCGCCAATAACCTCCGGCCCGAGCGTCCTTCGCCGCTACACCCCGGCCTACTCCGCCGCTACCCACCAGCCTCCTCCGCCGCTGCAACCCCGGCCCCAGCCTCCTCCGTCGTGACCCCCGCTACCCCCCGCTACCCCCTGCCTCCTCCGCCGCTATCCCCGGCCCCGACATCCTCTCCAGCGCCGCGACCCCCGGTACCCCCCGGCCCCAGCCTACTTCGTCGCTACCCCACGTCCCCGACCTCCCCCGTCGCGAGTCGCGACCCCCGCTACCCCCGGCCCCGGCGTTCTCCGCCGCCACCCCCAGCCTACTCCGCCGCTACCCCCGACCTCCTCCACCGCTGCTACCCCCGGCCCCGGCCTCCTTCGTCGTGACCCCCACCCCACCTTCACGCCTTCTCGGCAGCTCTCGGGTACTACAGAAGAGGTATGTTTTTTTTATTTATGTTATTTCATAAAAGTATTTTATTTTTTAGTTTTAATTTTTAATATTTTCCACATCTTTATTGTGTTTCTCATAATAATTTAATGTAAGTTTAAAAAATAACATATAATAACATCAATAAATATTATATCACATAAATCACGCCCTTATTTTTTAATTTAAAATCTAATTATTTTTAGAATATATATATATATTATTTTGTTATTTATATAGTTATTAACTCTTAATATTATTTTTTATTTTTGAAAAATTGTGATTTTTTTCATAATTTCATTTAAAATGAAATCATTCATTTTTTAATTTTTAATTTTATAAGATTTCATTAGATTATCAGATTTTATCATTTATGTATTTATATTTGAATTATAAATTATTAATTTTTATTGACTAACATTTATGATTGTAAAAATATAATTCTTTTAATGTTTAGTGTATTTTTTAATCACCAATATCGTATTAAAAAAACTTTATATAAATTATTTGTCTAATATAGATATATTATTTTGTTATTGTAGGTTGTATTAAACATGTATCAACTTCAAAATGATCTTGAATCGGAAGAAAATCCTGGCATTAATGATAGTTACTCAATGATACATGATCATGTGGATAAAACTTGCCAATTTAGTCAAGAAATGGATAAAGACGAAAATAAAAATGATGATGTTCAAGTTGCAGCAAAAAGATCAAAAAAGACCACATCTGATGTTTGGAGTTATTTTGAGCAAATGGGTGTAATTGATGAAAAACCGAGAGTTAAGTCTAAAGGATGTGGATTAATATTGGTGGGAGGTGGAAGGAAATATGGAACATCAACTTTGTCTCGGCATATCGAAAAATGCAATGGAATCAAAGTTTTAAAAGATCGTAGTGTTCCTTCAATGATCTTGGACCATTCAGAAAAGTTGCGAAATAAAAAATTTGATTCAAAGATGTTTTGAGAAAAGATGGCAATGGCCATTATAAGACATGACCTTCCATTTAAATTTGTTGAATATGAAGTAGTTAAGAGAAGTTTTCAGTTATTTGAATCCAGAAGTGAAGTTTTTTTCTAGAAGTACTGCAAATTCGGATGTGATGGAAGTATATGATCAACATAAAAAAAATTGAAAGATATTTTGTCAAACATTGGTTGTAGGATATGTCTTAATTCTGATTTGTGGACAGCTTGTACTAGTAAGGGGTATCTTTGTTTGACTGCTCATTATGTTGATTTGGAGTGGCAGTTAAAAAGCAAAATTCTTTCTTTTATTGACATGCGACCTCCACATTCTGGTGCTGAATTGGCAAAAAAAGTAAAAGAAATATTAGTGGATTGGGGCATACAAAAGAAAATTCTCTCTCACCCTTGACAATGCTTCTGCCAATGATATCATGCAACAAAAGCTGAAAGATCAATTGAATTTGGAAAAGAATTTGCTTTGCATGGGCGAATTTTTTCATGTTCGATGTTGTGCCCATGTTTTAAACCTAATTGTTCAAGAAGGTCTGAAAGTTATTGATTCTGCATGCCAAAAAATTAGAGAAAACATTTTTTATGTTAAAGGTTCTGAGGGTAGAATGATATGCTTTCAAGATTGTGCAAAACGTGTTTCAGTTGATAGTGGTGTACTTTTGAGATTGGATGTGCCAACCAGGTGGAATTCTACTTATACAATGTTAGAAAGTGCATTGAGGTATAAAGATGTCTTCAATAATTTGGATATTTATGATCCAAATTATAAGAATTGTCCTTCGTAAGAAGAATGGAAGAGATGTGAACTGATTTGCAAGTTTTTGAAGCCCTTTTTTGATATGACAAATTTGATTTCTGGATCCACATATCCTACATCAAATTTATACTTTGGTCAAATTTGGAAAATTGAGAGGTTTTTGTTGCACAATATTAACAATGATGATGATGTCATTGGAACAATGTCATGCCATATGAAGAAGAAATTTGATAAATATTGGAGTCATTATAGCATTCTACTTGCAATGGCGGCTGTGTTTGATCCTCGTATCAAGTTGACAATGTTGGAATTTAGCCATCAAAGTCTTGATTCATGTCATTATCAAGAAAAGATTTTTATGCTGAAAATCAAGCTATATCAGCTTTATGGAGAGTATGCAAAGGATTTCTCTTCTATTCCATCAATGGAAACTAATCAAATGGGTTCATCTTATGCTTCTCTTAATTCTTCAACAAGGGAAAATGCTGATGTAATTGATGTAAGTTCAGTTTCTTGTTATTTAAATCATTATCTATGTATTTCATTTCATTTTTTTTAATTTAATTTTTTTTGTTTATATATTTTTTTTGTAGATGTGGATTCATCTAAAAAATAAACTTGTTGGCCCAAATGATGCAAAATCTCAATTGGATATTTATTTGGAGATTCCATTAGTGGATATGTCAATTTATAGAAATCTAAATGTGCTTGATTGGTGGAAGGATGAGAGTAAAAGATTTCATATCTTATCACTCATGGAATGTGATTTGTTATGCATTCTTATTGCCACAGTGGCCTCAGAGTCTGCCTTTAGCATTGACGGAAGGGTGTTGAATAAATATAGGAGTCGTCTTCTACCAAAAAATATTCAATCATTAATATGTGCTCGGAGTTGGATTCATGGTTTCGAACCTATTGGTAACTTTATCAATATTATGTTTTGTCATATTATATATATAATAATTATATTAACATTGATTTTCTTACAGGATTGGAGGATAAAAAGGTGGAATTTGGCTTGGAGGAAGATTCTAGTTCTGAAAGTATATATGTGGAAAGCACAAGTACTCCTTCGATTTCTTAAATGTATGTCTTCCTAATAATTAATAAAGATACTTTACTTTTATTAATATATTTTCATAAGATTTTTTATCAAATTCAAATTCATCAGTACTTTTATTTTTTAATATATTTTTTATTTTATATTTGTTTAAAAGTCTATTTTTAATTGTGTTTTGATGTAGGATTTGGAGGAAGCATTAAAGGAGACAAGGGTGCATGGAATATTGAAGAAGAATGTGAAATAGATCGACTTGTTCTATATTTTTTGTTTAGTGTTATATTATTTGTAACTTTGATTTTGAAACTTTAGACTTTTTATGCTAATCATGGACAATTTTATAATGTGGAATTTTGAATAGTTATTACAATCATTTTTTAAATTATTTTTTTTTATATTTTCAAGCTTACATTCTCATTCTTATATACTTTCCAACCATAATTCGACTCGTTTTTCACGAGGGCTTTTACGAGCCTATTAAAATGTAAAAAATTATAAAAAACAATATTGAATGCGGGTTGCCCGCGGGCTTGCCCGTATTCGCTGCAGGGCGGGGCGGGCTTGATAAATCCACCCGTTTTTTATGCGGGCTTTTGCGGGTCTAGCCCGCATGGGCTCAAGCCCACGTGGGCTTGGCCCGCCCCGCCTCGCCCCGCCCGTTTCGCATTGCTACCTTTGCCTGGTTTGGAGCAAAATCACCAACAATTCTAGATGCAAGAACTGTAGGGAAATACTCAAGTTGAAAGGCTGAAGGGCTTGCAGCTGTGCCCAAACGGTGCCCATGTTTCCAGAAATGCAGTTCCATGCTTGGAGCAATTTCTGGTGAGCTCCATCCAGCAGCACGCGCAACACCAGTAGGCAGAAGGGGAGAAGTGACCGTTTGCGCTAGGTTGTTCCATGTTCGTAGGAACTAGGTGAAATCCAGCAGTTTCCAGAAGAGGTTCAGCAGATCTTTGGACTGTCAAGCGCCAGTAATAGCGTCACAGGCATACCTTGTGCCCTAGCTGCAGTCGCCTCCAGTGACGCTGTGCATGTGAACCCCCCAGAACTGGGTCGCGACTCCCGTGGTTCTATCATTTGTGGCGCTTCGGTCGCTGAACGAGCGGTCATTTTCGCGGCAGCTGCAGGCTCCCAAGTGGAATTTCCCGCAG
This sequence comes from Viscum album, assembly GCA_963277665.1. NCBI lineage: Eukaryota > Viridiplantae > Streptophyta > Magnoliopsida > Santalales > Viscaceae > Viscum > Viscum album. The sequence continues at coordinate 1,529,798,014 of OY728163.1, read as the reverse complement.
CATCAGAAATGACAGCGTAGAAGGCGGACAGATTGGAAGTAGAGGACGGGAGGTCCTCGGCAAGAAACGATGCTTTCTTTGGGCGGCGAACCATGGAAGTGATGAGGTGGCGGAGGTCCGCCAATTCGGAGGCGATAAATCTCTGGAGCTCGGCATGCGCTGTGCGGGTCGCTGCCAATATCGATTTCAGGTTTGTGAGAGGGGTTTCCAAGATCCCCACCCGTTGGTCGAGGCCAACCTGACGAGCTTGGTGGCGGGTTTCCATGGGAGGGGTGTGGGGTGAAGCGGTAGGTCGGACCAATTGATAAAACACCAACACCAACTTCTTTGTATTAGAAGAGTAGAACCAGAAATACAAGAGGGAGGAGGAAGAAAAGAAGATGGAAGAAGTATGGAGACAACTTCTTTGTATTAGAAGAGTAGAACCAGAAATACAAGAGGGAGGAGGAAGAAAAGAAGATGGAAGAAGTATGGAGACGCAACTCTTCTCGAGAGGCACTCAACACCCTCGCCCAAGCCTCAAGGCTGCCCAACTTACTCGATAATTCCCCCCTGCACTCTTTCCAGCCTTTCCAATTTATAACAGCCCCCTTCTAACACCCCTAGCATATTCCCTTTCCATTCCTCCGCATATCCCCTTTCCATTCCTCCGCATATTCCCCTGCCCCCCCCCCCCCATAACAGCCTCCTCTAACAGCTGTGGGCCCCAAGAATATTCCTCCAGGATCTCAGCATATTCCCCATGGCCCTACTCATGCAGTTACAATAGATTCCCCAGCAGCCCCTATTGTCTAGCAACACCTCCCCTCTTTCCCAGCCCATGTTTTCCTATCAGGGTGCAGCGGACAGAAATTATGTATTGAAAATTTTTGGAAGTGAATGCTTATTATGTATGTTAAAGATATTTATTATCTTAAAAAATAATGTTGAAGAGATGGCTTTTCAAAAGCATTTCTGATCATAAAGATTGAATTTAAAGAATTTCGAGGACTAAAATATTTTTTATGAGTCGCGGTGATGTGATTAGTGGTGGGGTTTTATATTTCAAACTTCATTTTCTCAGTTAATGATCAATGGTAGGGTTTTTTTGATGGATATCAATGGGTTGCAAGGAGAAATCCATTAGTTTGATTGTTGTGTTATTTATATATATCAATGGGTTGCAAGAAGAAGTATGGAGACGCAACTCCCCTCGAGAGGCACTCAACACCCTCGCCCAAACCTCAAGGCCACCCAACTTACTCGATAATCCCCCCTTGCACTCTCTCCAGCCTTGCCAATTTATAACAGCCCCCTTCTAACACCCCTAGCATTCCCTTTCCATTCCTCTGCATATCCCCTCCTGCCCCCCCCCCATAACAACCTTCTCTAATAGCTGTGGGCCTCAAGAATATTCCTCCAGGATCTCAGCATATTCCCCATGGCCCTACCCATGCAGTTACAATAGATTCCCCAGCAGCAGCCCCTATTGTCTAGCAACACCTCCCCTCTTTCCCAACCCATGTTTTCCTATCAGGGTGCAGCAGACAGAAATTATGTATTGAAAATTTTTGGAAGTGAATGCTTATTATGTATGTTAAAGATATTTATCTTAAAAAATAATGTTGAAGAGATGCCTTTTCAAAAGCATTTCTGATCATAAAATTTGAATTTAAAGAATTGAGGACTAAAATATTTTATGAGTCGGGGCGATGTGATTAGTGGTGGGGTTTTATATTTCAAACTTTATTTTCTCTGTTTGAATGATCAGTGGTAGGGTTTTTTTAATGGATATCAATGGGTTGTAAGGAGAAATCCATTAGTTTGATTGTTGTGTTTGGGTTGCAAGAAGTATGGAGACGCAACTCTCCTCTAGAGGCACTCAACACCCTTGCCCAAGCCTCAAGGTTGCCCAACTTACTCGACAATTCCCTCATGCACTCTCTCCAGCCTTTCCAATTTATAACAGCCCCCTTCTAACACCCCTAGCATATTCCCTTTCCATTCCTCGGCATATTCCCCTGCTGCCCCCCCCATAACAGCTTCCTCTAACAGTTGTGGGCCCCAAGAATATTCCTTCAGGATCTCAGCATATTCCACATGGCCCTACCCATGCAGTTACAATAGATTCCCCAGCATCACCCCCTATTGTCTAGCAACACCTCCCCTCTTTCCCATCCCATGTTTTCCTATCAGGGTGCAGCGGACAAAAATTATGTATTGAAATTTTTTGGAAGTGAATGCTTATTATGTATGTTAAAGATATTTATTATCTTAAAAAATAATGTTGAAGAGATGGCTTTTCAAAAGCATTTCTGATCATAAAATTTGAATTTAAAGAATTTCGAGGACTAAAATATTTTTTATGAGTCGCGGCAATGTGATTAGTGGTGGGGTTTTATATTTTAAACTTTATTTTCTCTGTTTTAATGATCAGCGGTTGGGTTTTTTTGATGGATATCAATGGGTTGCAAGGAGAAATCCATTAGTTTGATTGTTGTGTTATTTATATTTATATCAATGGGTTGCAAGGAGAACTCCATTAGTTTGATTGTTGTGTTATTTATATTTATATTTATATTTTTTAATTTTTGAAAATTGTAAAGGGAATCAAATTTTAAGAATTATTATTTTAAACAAATTTTTTTTATAATATTACTTTAAACTTTAGTTTAAAAAATATTTATCGTAATATCATTAATGAAACCCTAATACATATAAGGTTTTTTTGGTTTCCAAGAAAAAAAAATTAGAACAGAATTGCACACATCCAAAAACACCTTAAATTTGTTTTCATTTTTTTTTGTTTGAAGAGAAAAAAATAAAATCTACATTACCTAGCAAGTTTTTTTTGCTTTCAGAAACATGAAAGCTGTTTTTAAAAGCAGGAATCAAACGAATCCTATGTGCATTACTCGATCTATCATTTTGTGTTGTTAGTATTTATGCCATGCTTGTTCATGCTTGTCTGCTCTGCATATGGATTGACTTAGCTATGTGATTTTTCTTTCTTGTTTTTACTGAGCTTTAAATTACTTGAAATCATTAAGGAAAAAAAGCTTCCTTTTTTTCAAACATTTTACCTTTAAATTTGGGGTATATAAAAATATTATATGAGTTTCTTCAATTATAAGTGGATCTATTTTGTGTGAGAAAAAATCTTATTTTGAGGTCAAGGAAGATATCTTTGATTGGTTGTTTAAGCATTGTTGTGGAGTGTCGATTAGTGAATGATGGGTTATCTGAATTCGTGTGAATAAAACAATTTTTATTGTTCAGTAAGTCTGATAAAATACCTTTCCATGGTTGATATGATCACAATAAAACTGTTAATATTGTTGATGATCCAATCCAACACGATAAAACAATGTGTAAAAGGTGACTATCATTTCTTTGATGAATAAAATTGTTGGCAAGCATCCTTGTTTTCCATTCATTCTATTAATCAACAATTTGTCGATCTAATCACTAAATGACTGTTTAAGCTATATTTTCTAAATCCTTCCCAAGCCCGTCTCTAATAGGTCAGAGGTTGGTGGGTAGTATCAAGAGGACCCACATACAAAATGGGTTACCTTTTTCCATGAACCTGCAACAACAAACCACTGATACACACACAACATATGCAATGAACATCAATACCATAAACTCTAAGAATGCATGAATGAATGTATACATGTCACACCGTTTGTCAAGTAGACCACAAGTAGACCAATACATAATCAATGTCACATACATGATAACAACAATGCAAAACCCCGGATATGATATTAACCTATCCTAATTGCAAGCCCAAAGTAAACTCCTCGAATAACAGATGTAGACTGCAGGATCAAGACTCCTTCAACCATCATTACCCGGTCCACCACGTCTACAGTCTGACACCACCAACTCCGCAACTTTGATTAGCTTGTCTTCTCCTGGGCCAGCAGCTCCTTCCCTCTGGCCGATTGGACGCGTCGTCAACCGCTGCGACAACACTCGCAGGAGCCGACCGCTGCCGACGGATCAGACGGATCGCACCGACGAAGCTTCGCTCGTTCTCGTTTCGCTACAAGGCCGCCAGAAACAGTGGTCACGGCCGCGCACAACAGGCCTTCTGCATAGCAAGCTGCGAGTTCGCGATTTCTCGACCGCACCGTCGGCATTTGTGGTCTCTATCAGTTTCACTCGAACATGAGGCGAGTGAGGGAGGAGGTGACACAAGACCCACGGCATTCCCGCTTTTCACCGTCTGCAAGAGCGACGCACGCTTAAAAAAAAAAGAAGGCGTGCCCTCTCTGTTACGTAACTCAAAAAAAAAAACAAACAAAGAAAGAAACCGACGAACTGCTCCTCATGCAGTCCGACCAGATGACATGGGAGGATAAATGGGACCGTTACTGGCGTGAGGAGGCTAAATTTCGAAAGATTCTTCTCCGATAGGTGGATCACCAGGAGGAGCAGCACCAGCCGATGGCTGTGCAGGTCCTGCAAGTGACTCCAACGAAATTTGGTGAACCTCCGGTGCAAGAGCTGGAGGTGCACGGGGTAACTGAAATCATGTCGCTACAACACCATTGTGACGCAGCATTGTCGGGGATGCTGGTGAATGATCGGCCGCAGAAGGTGTGCCCATTTTCTCTGACGACCACACAACAGGAGGTGCCCTTAGTGGGGGCGACTCTGTTTCCTTGGTTGATGTCTCTCTTCTAAGGAGCAACCCGAAGCCTCTAGTGCGATAATGGGGTGTGACGCAACGCACCACATGTGCGACTTGGCGAGATGGACACTCATCCCGATGGAGGTGGCTACAGGGGGCCGAACATGGGGCATGTGATCTGGACATCAGACATCATTGGACTAGCTGCAATCCAGGTATTCAGTAGTACGATGTCGTCGGTGGTGGTGATACCACTTTCTCTGACGCCTGGCGCGGGCGCTGGTAAATCAACGGCGCAAGGGGGCGATGACGTAGCTATGCTCGGGCAACAACACACACAACCGACCCACAATGCTGGAAGGGCCATCTGGATGATTGCCTGGAAACTAAGTGATGATCGAGTACGTTGCCATCAGGCGCTGGTGGCCCATGGAGTAGGGAGGACCATTTGGCATATTGCTTGGAGATTTTCGAGGCACCGCAATCAGTTTCTTCTTCTCAGTCTTGAGGACAAGACTGATTTTCAAGGCGGGGCGAGTGATAAGGACCTTGCCAGACAAAGACAGTACATCAAAGTACAATCTAGAAGGGTAAAAGGGTCATAGAAGAAAGGGAGTCTGTTTGGAGTGGGGGGGGATCATTTGGGTCCACATGTCAGCTGAGGTAGGGGAGAGGTGTATTTGTCTGTTATGGGGAATAGCAAGTTCAGTTGAAGGGCGGAGAGAGGAGTTGGGGGTTGTTAAATAGGAGGGCTGGAGTGTGGGAGAGGGAGGAGAATATTTTGAAGTATTCGGCCTCTGGCTTGGACCGGCAGTTGCTTGGGCGGGAGCTCCTTGGGGAACTCTTGAGTATCCCCTTCTTCCATCCTTCCTCTTTCCTCCATTCTTGTAACTCTGCTTCTTTCTCCTGCAATTATACAAGTAGTCTACCCTGTTTTTTATCACATATCCTATAGTATTTAAACACTAACCATATTTTTTGGTTGCATGCATGAAATGCGGTGTCATTATGCTCAGGGAACTGCAAATGTTTTAATGTCATTTCCACATTCAACAGCATATTTTGACTTGTATTTTCAATCATGTCAGCGGGTTAAGAGAATCTCCATTAAGGAGAACTTTAAGCCCGTGTTTGGTTTTGGAAAAAATTTCTTGTTTTCATTTTTCATTAATATATTAAGTGAATGTCCATGAAATGTGTGCTTGTTGCATTTTCATTTTTCAGGAAACCCAGGGACAGTTTTTAAAAAATGACCTTATTTCCATTTTCCTTTTGTAAAAATGTTTTTCATTCACATTCACATAATCTAATGCACATTTAGAAAATATAATAGAAACAGCAAAAACATTTTTCCAAAATATGACGCAATTTGAAGTGTTAGTCGATCCTTCTCAATCTCTTTCCTTGATAGCCTTTTGATTCGGAAAAGGTAATTTTTGATGATGAAGGGACATGGAATTGCAGATGAATCAACTGCAGTCTGAGCTAAGGTTGGCCCGATCTTTAATTGCAGAGAGGGACAGTGGAATTCAGCAAGTCAGAACCACAAACAGTCAGGTAGATTGTTTACAAAACTCGACGTTTGTTGTATTTTTTGCTTGAAAATGAATAACCTTAAAAAGAATACAGTATATTGAAGAGAATGAGAGGTTAAGAGGTATACTTCGAGAATGGAGTGCCCGAGCCGCGAAGGTACCATCTTCATCTGATGAACGGATCTGATCTGATCTTGCCATAAATTTTTGAGTGTTTGTTTTGGTTGAAAAGCTGGAACGAGCATTGGAGGGGGAGCGGATGTTAAATTTGGAACATAAGAAGACAGCATTGAAGATCAAGGGTGGTGCATCTACGTGAGCTCGTGTCTTCCCGTGTGAACCATTTTCATATGTTGGGATGATTGAAGGAGAGGGGGTGGTAAGCAGCAGGATCTCTTAGGAGTGGGAGTTGGATGCGGACAACTTCAGACAATGTAAATTGATGAAGTGGAAGGAATGAATGTTGTTCAAGGTATAATTTACTGTGGTTGGTTTTGGGGGGGTGGGGGGGGGGGGGTTGGGTAGCAATGCGAAACGGGCGGGGCGGGGCGGGCCAAGCCCGCGCGGGCTTGGGCCCATGCGGGCTAGACCCGCAAAAGCACGCATAAAAAACGGGTGGATTTATCAAGCCCGCCCCGCCCCGCAGTGGATGCGGACAAGCCCGCGGGCATCCCACATTCAATATTATTTTTTATAATTTTTTTCATTTTAATAGGCTCGTAAAAGTCCTCATGAAAAATGAGTCGAATTATGGTTGGAAAGTATATGAGAATGAGAATGTAAGCTTGAAAATATAAAAAAAAATAAAAATAAAAAATGATTGTAATAACTTTTTAAAATTCCACATTATAAAATTGTCCATGATTAGCATAAAAAGTCCAAAGTTTCAAAATCAAAGTTACAAATAATATAACACTAAACAAAAAATATAGAACAAGTCGATCTATTTCACATGCTTCTTCAATATTCCATACACCCTTATCTCCTTTAATGCTTCCTCCAAATCCTACATCAAAACACAATTAAAAATAGACTTTTAAACAAATATAAAATAAAAAATATATTAAAAAATAAAAGTACTGATGAATTTGAATTTGATAAAAAATCTTATGAAAATATATTAATAAAAGTAAAGTATCTTTATTAATTATTAGGAAGACATATATTTAAGAAATCGAAGGAGTACTTGTGCTTTCCACATATATACTTTCAGAATTAGAATCTTCCTCCAAGCCAAATTCCACCTTTTCATCCTCCAATCCTGTAAGAAAATCAATGTTAATATAATTATTATATATATAATATGACAAAACATAATATTGATAAAGTTACCAATAGGTTTGAAACCATGAATCCAACTCCGAGCACATATTAATGCTTGAATATTTTTTGGTAGAAGACGACTCCTATATTTATTCAACACCCTTCCGTCAATACTAAAGGCAGACTCTGAGGCCACCGTGGTAATAGGAATGCATAACAAATCACATGCCATGAGTGATAAGATATGAAATATTTTACTCTCATCCTTCCACCAATCAAGCACATTTAGATTTCTATAAATTGACATATCCACCAATGGCATCTCCAAATAAATATCCAATTGATATTTTGCATCATTTGGGCCAACAACTTTATTTTTTAGATCAATCCCCATCTACAAAAAAATATATAAACAAAAAAATTAAATTAAAAAAAATGAAATGAAATACATAGATAATGATTTAAATAACAAGAAACTGAACTTACATCAATTACATCAGCATTTTCCCTTATTGAAGAATTAAGAGAAGCAGAAGATGAACCCATTTGATTAGTTTCCATTGATGGAATAGAAGAGAAATCCTTTGCATACTCTCCATAAAGCTGATATAGCTTGTTTTTCACCATAAAAATCTTTTCTTGATAATGACATGAATCAAGACTTTGATAGCTAAATTCCAACATTGTCAACTTGATACGAGGATCAAACACAGCCACCATTGCAAGTAGAATGCTATAATGACTCCAATATTTATCAAATTTCTTCTTCATATGGCATGACATTGTTCTAATGACATCATCATCATTGTTGATATTATGCAACAAAAACCACTCAATTTTCCAAACTTGACCAAAATATAAATTTGATGTAGGATATGTGGATCCAGAAATCAAATTTGTCATATCAAAAAAGGGCTTCAAAAAATTGCAAATCAGTTCACCTCTCTTCCATTCTTCTTCCAAAGGACAATTCTTATAATTTGGATCATAAATATCCAAATTATTGAAGACATATTTATACCTCAATGCACTTTCTAACATTGTATAAGTAGAATTCCACCTGGTGGGCACATCCAATCTCAAAAGTACACCACTATCAACTGAAACACTTTTTGCACAATCTTGAAAGCATATTATTCTACCCTCAGAACCTTTAACATAAGAAATGCTTTCTCTAATTTTTTGGCATGCAGAATCAATAACTTTCAGACCTTCTTGAACAATAAGGTTTAAAACATGGGCACAACATTGAACATGAAAAAATTCGCCCATGCAAAGCAAATTCTTTTCCAAATTCAATTGATCTTTCAGCTTTTGTTGCATGGTATCATTGGCAGAAGCATTGTCAAGGGTGAGAGAGAAAATTTTCTTTTGTATGTCCCAATCAACTAATATTTCTTTTACTTTTTTTGCCAATTCACCACCAAAATGTGGAGGTCGCATGTCAATAAAAGAAAGAATTTTTCTTTTTAACTGCCACTCCAAATCAACATAATGAGCAGTCAAACAAAGATACCCCTTACTAGTACAAGCCGTCCACAAATCAGAAGTAAGACATATCCTACCACCAATGTTTGACAAAATATCTTTTAATTTTTTTTATGTTGATCATATACTTCCATCACATCCGAACATGCAGTACTTCTAGGAAAAAAACTTCACTTCTGGATTCAAATAACTGAAAACATCTCTAACTCCTTCATATTCAACAAATTTAAATGGAAGGTCATGCCTTATAATGGCCATTGCCATCTTTTCTCGAAACATCTCTGAATCAAATTTTTTATTTCGCAACCTTCCTGAATGGTCCAAGATCATTGAAGGAACACTACGATCTTTTAAAACTTTGATTTCATTGCATTTTTCGATATGCCGAGACAAAGTTGATGTTCCATATTTCCTTCCACCTCCCACCAATATTAATCCACATCCTTTACACTTAACTCTCGGGTTTTCATCAATTACACCCATTTGCTCAAAATAACTCCAAACGTTAGATGTGGTCTTTTTTGATCTTTTTGCTGCAACTTGAACATCGTCATTTTTATTTTCGTCTTTATCCATGTCTTGACTAAATTGGCAAGTGTTATCCACATGATCATGTATCACTGAGTTACTATCATTAATGCCAGGATTTTCTTCCGATTCAAGATCATTTTGAAGTTGATACATGTTTAATACAACCTACAATAACAAAATAATATATCTATATTAGACAAATAATTTATATAAAGTTTTTTTAATACGATATTGGTGATTAAAAAATACACTAAACATTAAAAGAATTATATTTTTACAATCATAAATGTTAGTCAATAAAAATTAATAATTTATAATTCAAATATAAATACATAAATGATAAAATCTGATAATCTAATGAAATCTTATAAAATTAAAAATTAAAAAATGAATGATTTCATTTTAAATGAAATTATGAAAAAAATCACAATTTTCCAAAAATAAAAAATAATATTAAGAGTTAATAACTATATAAATAACAAAATAATATATATATAATATATATATATATATATTCTAAAAATAATTAGATTTTAAATTAAAAAATAAGGGTGTGATTTATGTGATATAATATTTATTGATGTTATTATATGTTATTTTTTAAACTTACATTAAATTATTATGAGAAACACAATAAAAATGTGGAAAATATTAAAAATTAAAACTAAAAAATAAAATACTTTTATGAAATAACATAAATAAAAAAAACATACCTCTTCTGTAGTACCCGAGAGCTGCCGAGAAGGCGTGAAGGTGGGGCGGGGGTCACGGCGAAGGAGGCCGGGGCCGGGGGTAGCAGCGGTGGAGGAGGTCGGGGGTAGCGGCGGAGTAGGCTGGGGGTGGCGGCGGAGAACGCCGGGGCCGGGGGTAGCGGGGGTCGCGACTCGCGACGGGGGAGGTCGGGGACGTGGGGTAGCGACGAAGTAGGCCGGGGCCGGGGGGGTAGCGGGGGTCGCAGCGCTGGAGAGGATGTTGGGGCCGGGGATAGCGGCGGAGGAGGCAGGGGGGTAGCGGGGGGTAGCGGGGGTCACGACGGAGGAGGTGTTGGGGCGCGGAGCCCGGCGCCGCAGCAGAAGTCGTCGTTGCAGAAACACAGAAGAGAAGAGGATTTCACCTGAAGGCTTTTTTATCACCCGAAGGAATTTTACACATCACACCCGAAGGCCTTTTACATCACCACACCCGAAGGCATTTTTACAACGCACCCATACCCATGAACGTACCATTCTGTTTCGTACCGCCGATCATCGCAATCGGGACACGCCGCTTGATCTCCGCAACCAAGAGGACTTTCGATACATGGCACTGTCATCATCGTCGTCTTCAATCATCGTCGCCGACACACCATCGTTGTCACGATCACCATCTTCGCTTCGCACCGGTTACCGCAAACGCGGCAACCCCTTCGCTGCTCTCTCTTGGTGGCTACATCTTTGCCAGCCCACATTCCAAAACATGCTACCACATCTTCTTATATAGACACCCAGCCCATATCTCCATTAATGCGGTCAACATTCGTTATTCCATCATTAATTCCACCAATTAATCTTGGAATTAACTCTTCATTAATGTTGGGAGAAAATCCTCCATTAATGTTGAGAAAAATCCAACCATTAATATTTTTATCTCTCCTCATTATTTAAATTTTAAATCAATTAACTCCCAACAATCTCCACCTTGATTTAAAATTCAAATACTCCAAAGTCATCTCCACCATCTAGGCCTCTGTGATCGCCAACTCCATCATGCTCTGAATGTCACCCAATGAACGGAACACGCCGCATGACACCTGCGGCCAAGAAGACTTTCGATATTCCAGCAACACTGCTGATACCGCCGCCATTTTCCGAGGACATCCAAGTCATAGATAAGCTGCTCCACCAGATGCCTGCCACCATGTTCTGCAACCGAGGACTTCAACCAATCCCTCTGATACCACTGTTGGGGCGCGGAGCCCGGCGCCGCAGCAGAAGTCGTTGTTGCAGAAACACAGAAGAGGAGAGCATTTCACCCGAAGGCTTTTTTAACACCCGAAGGAATTTTACACATCACACCCGAAGGCCTTTTACATCACCACACCCGAAGGCATTTTTACAACGCACCCATACCCATGAACGTACCATTCTGTTTCGTACCGCCGATCATCGCAATCGGGACACGCCGCTTGATCTCCGCAACCAAGAGGACTTTCGATACATGGCACTGTCATCATCGTCGTCTTCAATCATCGTCGCCGACACACCATCGTTGTCACGATCACCATCTTCGCTTCGCACCGGTTACCGCAAACGCGGCAACCCCTTCGCTGCTCTCTCTTGGTGGCTACATCTTTGCCAGCCCACATTCCAAAACATGCTACCGCATCTTCTTATATAGACACCCAGCCCATATCTCCATTAATGCGGTCAACATTCGTTATTCCATCATTAATTCCACCAATTAATCTTGGAATTAACTCTTCATTAATGTTGGGAGAAAATCCTCCATTAATGTTGAGAAAAATCCAACCATTAATATTTTTATCTCTCCTCATTATTTAAATTTTAAATCAATTAACTCCCAACAGGAGGCTGGGGCCGGGGTTGCAGCGACGGAGGAGGCTGGTGGGTAGCGGCGGAGTAGACCGGGGTGTAGCGGCGAAGGACGCCCGGGCCGGAGGTTAGCGGCGGAGGAGGCCGGTGCCGGGGGTAGGAGAGGAGGCCGGGGCCGGGGGGTAGCGGAGGACTCAGAGGAGTCGATGTGCAGTGCAGACTGCAGTAGCCTGTAGGTGAGTGTGAAGGAGGGAGGGGCGGGGGAAATATGTGATGATAATTAAAATAAATATAAATGGATAAATTAATGGAGGCAGGCATGCGTGCGGCTACGTTTGGAAATGGAGGCAGGCATGCGGCTAACGGGAGGCATGCATGGCGTTGGGAAATGAAGGGGGTAAAAAATTTAAAGTTAGTATAATAAAATTATTATAAAAAAAAATTACACCATAAACCCGCGGGCTAGCCCGTATCCGTGCCGGTAAACCCGCACGGGTTGGATGTCCGTGCGGGCTGCCCATATAAGCTCGTTTCAAATGTGGGCTATTTTTAATAAACCCTCCCCGCCCCAAACCCGCCCCAAGCCCGCTTAACCCGCGGGCCTGCAGCCCGTTTTGCACCGCTAGGCAAAGGTGGCATCGACATTTAATTCATCTCCAGCTGTGATTAATCTCAAATATCTCCCTATTGTTTCACCGTTTGCGGGAGTTACCAATGTTCAGCATGGGGCACTTGTGCTGGACTCCAATCCCCACCACCACGGTTGCATGTTAACTAGGAAGCTGCACCATCCGGCAAATATGATGTGGCACAGAGATGAACTGACAACAATAGATGTCAAGCAAGTCGAGAGGAGCATATGGAAGATTGTTTGGCATGATTATATGGGTCGTGCACCTTCTCACCACCTACGGCTCCATGGAATAAGGTTGGTCTGGGGAATTGCTTGGCATGTTGGGTCCGTCACACTTAGGGGACAGATCCACCACCTTGAGAACAAGGTGGTTTTTCGGGAGGGTGGCAGTGACAGGAAAACATGGGCTGGGAAAGAGGGGATGTGCTGCTGGACAATAGGGGCTGCTGCTAGGGAATCTGTTGTAACTGCATGGGGGGCCATGGGGAATATGCTGGGAACCTGGAGGAATATTCTTGAGGCCCACAGCTGTTAGAGGAGGCTGTTATAGGGGGAGGCAGCAAGGAAATATGCTGAGGAATGGAAGGGGAATATGCTACGGGTGCCCAAAGGTAGTTAAAAGGGGGCTGTTATAAATTGGCAAGGCTAGAGAGAGTGCAGGGGAGAATTATCGAGTAAGTTGGGCAGCCTTGAGGCTTGGGCGAGGGTGTTGAGTGCCACTCAAGGGGAGTTGCGTCTCCATACTTCTTTCATCTTCTTTTCTTCCTCCTCCCTCTGGTATTTATGGTTCTACTCTTTTATTACAAAGAAGTTGGTGTTGGCGTTTTATCACACCCACACTAAACAAAAAACAACCATCAATTGAAAGCATTGTGACCCATAAGAACACACCAATCGATGGAACTCAAATAACATCTCATTATGAGAGGCTCATTCATTCAGTTTAACATCAAAGTACGTGAAGGGTATAGGAAGAAGGGTTCAACACGATAATATTGCTATGTACTAACCAATATAGATGCTCATAAAAGCAGCAGCACAAACCACTTCAACCAACATAATAATCCTGTGGACTCAACACAGAATCAAAAAAGCATGTCAGAAAATTATCAAACTTGCTAAATTAACAACCAAAGAAAGTTTTCATTCAACCATGCGATGTTCAGCATTACAAATGATAGATCTAAAATAATCTATGCATGAAAAAGAATAGAACCATAAAGCCTCATTTTCAAGAGATCGTAATAACAATTTTAAATAACAGTGCATTTGTTAATGATATAGGATTAATTGACTGAAATTCTCCTTCAGTATTCAGTGACCTCCATAAAGGATGCTTTGGTACCTTTTAACCAGACTGTTCAATTAAGTGCTCCATTGGGTTAGCACCTCGCCCATTAATTATATAAATGGTATATCTTTAATTAAACTCAAAAGGTCGAAGGATGAACCCAGGAGATCTCATTCATATACATAGGTACTGAACAATGTGGGTCAAAAACTGATCAAAATCTTACTCCTTCAAGACTAGAATCCACTTGTTTAAACACAAACTAAGATATAAGGTACTGTTTATAAATTTAAGATCATTGACCTTTGTTGAGAATTATATAAAAGGTATATCTTTAATTAAACTCAAAAGGTCACAAGATGAACCCAAGAGCTTATTCATATTCATAGCTACTGAACAATGTCGGCCATAAACTAATCAAAATCTTACTCCTTCAAGACTAGGATCCACTCGGTGAAACACAAACTAAGATTTAAGGTACTACTTGTAAATTTAAGATCATTGACTTTTGTTGAGAATTTTCTGTCTTTAGCATTGCACCAAGGTCCGGAGTCAGGTCATCTATCAAAGAATCAGCTCAGACAAAGAGGTGTAATGCATGTTGATGGGTGATGTCGATAGTTTTGTCAGTAAGACCGGAGCCAGCATCAATGATAAATTACAACTGCAGAGACAAAGGGTATAGGATGGGAGGCCGTGATTCTAAAAGAGTGAAATTTTAATTATAAATTCATACTTCAACTCTCACAAAACCCTAATACAAAAAAAATCATTTACTGAGAAAGGATAATCTGGGTACCAAGGTGACATTTATTTGCATTGATGAGACCCTGAAATGAGTGGACCACTCATTTTAACAAAAGAAGAAACATTGATCATGCTTGATGAGATATCTCAATCTGCTTTGAATGAATCAATAAAAAAACCTGAGATTATTTGACTTCAAATTATAATAAAAAGGGGTCCAAACAAGATCATTCAATAGGTTAGGAATTTGGCCTTAACGCGGAAGCCCTGGATGGCTTATGTGGCTTAGGTTGAAGAGTATAATATGTATGCATCGAAAGATGGAAGCAACAGATGCCAGGATGAATGATAACAGAGACAATGAGAAAGAGAACTATGAATAGACAATATGGATTGAAGGGGTGATGCAATTGCTTTGGGAGAGGTTAGGAAGTCTAGACGCTTGACAATTTGGTTGCAATTTGTAAGAATGAAATGAGACTCAGATGATATAGCCTTGTACAGGAAACAGTGGAAGAACATGCTTTCAAGGTTAATGTATAAACCACTTTGACAAGCAACATTATTAATTAAAAAAAGGCAATAATATATAACAGCATTCATGAATTTCATGTAAGAGTGCATTTACAAAATATAGCAATAAGAGACAATTTAGAGAAAGCTATACAACACAGCTCTCAAGCATAGATGACTGACAATGGTAGGGTATTCACACCTTAGTAATGTCAATAAAGTAAGAATACCAATGTGAGGTCTCCAGACCATGACAAGAAGCATGGCAACAGTACCTATCATCAAATCAAATCAATCATATGAGCAGCAGCAGGTTGATCAGGAAAATGATTACAGGCAAATCAAAGAAATAAAATAAAATGAACATATGCCTTGAGCTAAAAGCACAGGAGGGCTAGAAACAGGATTTGAAAAGCAGAGGAGAACAAGAAAAGAAAAGAGGAATGGAAACAGGGAATGAGAAATGACTAACCATCAAAATATAAATATCATTATACGAAGGGTGGACAATTAAAAATGGCCCTGCATAGAAAATAACCAAAAATAGAGACAACACTCTTATAACTTGATACCTACATTATATATGACCAACCATCCTAAACATCCTGTTTTTTGTTTTCTAAGCTGAAAACAAATTAAGTAAAGAATGTAAGGTGTTTGTTAATTACAATAACATAATTACCACTTATTAGGGTTTCATTAATGATATTACTATAAAAAAAATTTAAATGACACTTTTAAATTAATATTATATGCATTTTTTTGTTTGCGCCAAAAAATAGTTCTTAAAAAATTGATTCTATTAAAAATTATAAAGGTAGCACTAGCATCAATTTTTCCATAAATTAGTAAATGTGCATTTGGATAGAGACAATTAGAGTATCTTGGCGACATTGCCACTCCACAAATTGCCAAGGTAGATCAATGAAAAATTAAAGTAATGCTTGAATGGCCTAAACCTGCTAAAATTTCAGAGATGTGCGGGTTTTCAGGCCTTACATGTTACAAACAGAAGTTTGTTTGGGATTACAGAACTATAACTCGTCTTTTGACAACTATTCTTAAATAGGTAATCTTCAGACAGTTGGATCAAGCTGAAAACGCCTTCCAAAACCTTAAACAGGCCTGACTACAACGCCAATTCCAGATATGCCAAATTTCAAAGAGCCATTTGCCATCGAAACATATGCTTCTGGGGATGGCATGGGAGTAGTCCTTTCTCAACAAGGCAGCCCCATATCTTCTGGTTCACAAATTTTACATTAAAAAGGATTAAAAAAACTCAAGTACTTGCTTGAACAGCATCACAGCACCATAACAACAAAAGTGGGTGTTGTCCAAGTTCAGGATTATGATTATGAAATTACCTTCAAGCCAGGAAAATGCAGCTGTTACTTTATCAAGACTTTCTAGGAGCCCTGCTATAGAAGCCTCGAGTGTCTCACAAACTCAAATTGGGGAACTGAGACTAAATCATATTCTTGCATGCAGAAATTGATAACAAAGCATGTGATAAACCCGACACTCTTTATTCTTGGAGAAATGACACAATCCACTACAAGCAAGCAGTGATTGATCCTTGCTATCCAATCATTCATTGATTGTTGCTGAAGTTTCAAGATTTTGGTTTAGGTGGGTATTCTGAAGCACTTCAAATTTATAAGTGCTACGCACAACAATTTTACTGGCCTTCCATGTTCAATTCTATAAAGGAATGTATAACTTCTTTCCAAGCTTGTAAAGGAGTTCAGAGAGAGAATTTATCACCGGTGAGTATTCTTTCAGACACTGCCCATCCCTTGGATTGGCTTCGTAAATTTGCTCACTCTGGCTCCATCACATGCATAAACAGCTAAGGTGTTGTTCATAAAACACCATAGAATGCCATGGTCTATTATCAAAGATCGAGACCCACTCATTAGTAATTATTTTCAAGAGTTTTCCAAACTCACTGGAACCAAATTGAACTTTATCAGTACTAACGT
The DNA here is from genome assembly GCA_963277665.1 of Viscum album. Lineage (NCBI taxonomy): Eukaryota > Viridiplantae > Streptophyta > Magnoliopsida > Santalales > Viscaceae > Viscum > Viscum album. Next base: position 1,529,780,875 of record OY728163.1, on the reverse strand, counting down.
GGAAGCAAATGTACTGTTAAAACAGACAATTGCAGGGTTAAAAAAGGGCTCAAAATGAACTGTTAAAATGAAGCTTGGTTGAGTGGAAAATATTGTCAAATGAAGGGGCCTCTTGGGAGGATCCAAAAAGATAGAGCGATTTTTGAACCTTGGGGACAAGGCAAATCTAAAAGGAGAGAAGTTAGATGTGTTGTGTGTGCTTTTGAGTGGATCAATAGTTCTTGTTGTTTATAAGTGTCAATAGTTGTGCCAGTAACAGTTGTTATTTTGACACAACTACCCTATTAGGCCCGGATCTTCCCAGACCCTTCGTCGTTTTTGGTCGTTGAAGATGTTAGGCACTGTATGGAGGTAGCCCAGTGGGAGAGAGGAGTTTCAACTAAAATTTCAGCTAGCAGCTTTCATTGCGTTGTGGTCCCAATTTGTTGCGCCATGAGGGTTTCTGTTGCGGCGTGGTGGGCCTCGTCGTGACGAGAAAGGTACCGAGTTTTTGGTTTAATTTTATGTAAGGAAGGTTGCACTGTGATAGTAGGTGGTTGCGGCATGAAGCCTTGGCTGTTGAATTCCTTGGATCTGCCTTTCTGAGGGACCATTGCACCTCAGTGCATCGACTGTGCATTGATCATGGTCTAGGGTCGATCGAGTTTGAGGGAGAAGGTTGCGGATTGCACATTGACTCCCGGGGTTTGGGCGTTCAGGCATAATGCCACTCGTTGTGTCGTGATTCCCTTTGATATCATCAAATGAAACAGTCATTGACCGCAAGAAAGGGGGAAACGTGTAGGAGAGTCATGCCATGATCTCGGATTTGACCATCCTTGCGCCGTGACGCTCTGCACCATGGCATGACCTCAAGACTTTTATTATAAATTCAGGGTTCCACTCAAATTCATCTCGTTTCCTCCTCTGGAACCCTAGGCAATTGTGGAAGTGTTTATTGATCGGTCCACAGTGATCGTCTTAGCTTTGTTTCGAAGTAGGGGGTTCAAAACTTTATTATTATGTGTGAATGTGGAATTATCATGATGTTGTTATCATTAGGTGAAGAGATGGAATTGACCTAAGAAGATAATGAACCGAAAATTTAAGGAAGTGAAAGGGGAAGGTTGTGATGCGCATGTGATTATGTTATTATTTATGATATTAATTATATGATATTCCATATATTGTGTGGTAGTTTATTTATCTGATTTTATATTCATTATTGTTTGATTATCATGTTCATAAATGATGAAATAACTTAAAGATTTTGTGGTAGTTTATTTATGTGATTTTATATTCATTATTGTTTGATTATCATGTTCATAAATGGTGAAATAACTTAAAGATGGTTAGACTAAGAGGATATTGAACATGGAATTGATAAATGTTGACAACATTGCACTAATTTATATTTGTGCTGATCATTGTTGTGATATCAGGCTTGATGTTTCTTTAGCATGCTCATAATTGATTAATAATAGAAAGATGATAAAAGGAAAGAGCTGAATCTGGAATTAATAAGTGAAGCTGTTTATGCTTGGGCTTTGTGCTATACGCTAGATTATGCCAGTTGATGGTGTACGCTGTTGTGTTAGTGGTTTATAGATATTTAATTCTGTTGCGGTTGTGATTATTGTTTCTATAGTAATTGTGTCGTAATTATAAGGCTTCGGGCTTAAACAATACATAATCTTGAGTTTTAGTCAAAAAATTTACTTTCTTTCACTGGGAAGATCTTTTCAGATTTAGAGTTTTTAGAGAATTAGATCATAACTCATGAATAACAAAACCATATAATACAAAGTAAACACTTCCGATTAGTATCCATTTTTACCATCATATAAAACTTCTAAAACAAAACATGATTTCTTTTCATAAAAACTTTTCACGACTTTCAATACCTCTTCCAATCCATTACTTATCCTTAAATCCTGTAAAAAAACATTTAAAAACGTGGGATGAGCACAAAAGCTCGGTAAGGGATACAAAAAGAAGGAAACCGTTAGTTCAATGGAAAACATTAAAACCCATGAAAAACCCTTTCTTGAAAACATAACATTTTACCCATAAAGGGAAATATCATTCCCTTAAAAATATCATTTATTTTACCTTTTGAAAACAAATGACTTCCATGAAAACTCATTAGCAAACAAAGAAAATTCATGTAGTACCTTTGGGCATCATCTCATAGAACCTTTATAGAACCCTTACAATTGGAATAACCATACGACCAACTTCTAATATAATTCTCCGGAAAACATAATCATTATCCAATGCATTGGAGCGTTATCTGGATGCACCCATCGTTTAAGCTATAACGGGCTCACCCGGCACTATCTGGACGCACCCATTGTATATAATATCCAAGAACCACAACATAAAATAAAACATTTTCATCATTTGAAAAACTCTTATAAACTCGTATGCAAATCAATTTCAGATATTAAAATACAATTTTCTTTCAAAAACTCATTTTCAATACATAATACACCTTTCTTTTGAAAAACCATTTTCAATACCAAAATATCCAAAAAAAAGAAAGAGGGTTTTACATTTAAGAAAACATGTAAGCTTGCAAGGGAAGCTAGAAATGAAATAACAGCCACGGTGGCAGAAAAAATCATTGTCGTCGTTCCGTTTAAAACACGTAAAAAGATTCAAATGTCATTTTAAAAACATGGATATAGAAGAAAACGAAAGTTTGAAGGAAAGCCTTAAAAAGGATTTTTTCCAAAGAAAAAGCCTCTTATCAGGGTCGGCCTTGGGGCAAGCCCCACGAGCCCCCAGACTAGGCCAACACACAAGCAGGGAAAAAAATACAAAGGCAAGGGCATAAATTTCACCCTTTTACTGTAGCTCTCAATGCATTTAAGGGCAAAATTTCCGATGTTGGTCTCGGGCAATAGAATTTACCGGGTCGTTCCTACCTCTTATCACTTGGGAAACACTTGAATCGTAAACCCCATTAAAGAATGACATTAAACAAAACATTAAATATCATGAGAAGAGAGAAATTCATCATATAACATGTCAAAGGGGCCATATATACACCTTCTAAAAGAATAAAGATGCATATCATCAAGAACTGCCTCAATGAAAGGAAATTGAAACGAAGTTACTTACCTTGAGCCTGAATTGTCAAGTGTCTTTCTAAATAATAAACTTATGTTAATTATTTACTTGATTGACTTGATTGAGAACCTTTTTCAAGTTTATTATTACTTTCATTTCACTTATTACCAAGTTATATACAATTACTTAATCAATTAAGTTTACATCAGATGTTTTGGCCATATTTGACTTATGTGTCAAAAACAACTTTGATAGGTCGACTATGATCAAAGGGGTCATTATTTAAACAACTCCATAATAATAATCATAACGTAATATATCAATTAAACTTTTAAAACCAAATATGAAATATGGTTATGAAAAATGAACTAACGTTACGATCATGGAGACGGTAGGTCGTACGTACGCATTAGTAACGTTTCCATTTTTCCAAAGATCATTATGAAAAGAAGGTAAGTAACATTTCTCTTTCCAGAATGATCATTATATCATAAATACCATATTATTTAATTATATATACTTATATATATCATTCTTATGATGTGGTGATGAAAAAAGAAGAATCACATCGATTCGAGGAGGTGGTAGTCCACACGTCCACGAACGATGTTATCACTTTTTCAATGTGAAATGAAAAAAGAAAATGATATATTATATTTCCAGAAAGATAATTATGTCATGAATATCACAATGATGTCATGTATATCATATATATTCAGTATAGTTACCCTTATTACCTTCCATGTAACATGTTAGTGAAAAACGCTTCGCGAGGCGGTAGTCCGCCGTACAGACGAGCGACGTTATCGTATCCCCTATGGTATGGGATGTAAAAAGGGTGTATATGATATATTGACTCCAGAGGTATAATTATGTTATAAATATCATAAATATCTTATATAAACAGTATGTTAATCGTTATGCCCAACCATGAGAGGTAGTGATAGAAAAATGAACGGCATCGTTTCGCGAGACGGTAGTCCGCCATACAAACAAATGATGATTTCGTAACCCATTTGATGGAATTGTGTGTGAGTGTAGGTCGTTCCTTTAACATAAAAACATCTCAGTATATTGAGGATACTGAGGTTATTATATAAGCATAGTATAAGAAGAATTGAAGGGGGTGGAGGAGGTAAAACAAAAACGCTCGTTTATGAGCGTTACCACTTTTTCAGGTATCTCCTTTTGGTTTGCACCAAAGGTCTTCCTTGGTTGGATTTATGCCCAAAGAAAGGCTTCAAGGATGAGAGGAGGGAAGTGTAAAAGTGATTTGGGCGGGGTTTGACCGAGCCAAAGGGTTGAGAGGTGTGAAGAGAATAGGAGAAGAGGTAGCCTTTTATAAGAGAAGTGAGTGGCACTCTTGTAATTTTTTGAAAAAGTGAATTTCACCCACGTTTTTTCCATGTCAAGTGGGTTCAATAATGCACCAAACTAGAGCCTAAGAAGATATAAGGTCGAAATATGGTCAGTCAATGGGTGCTTGACAAGTTTTTAGGTCATTTGGCCTCTTATGTTTAAAGTTTAGTCACTTGATAAACTCATTTTTACCTTAATCGTTATGATTAATTTTAATTGTTTTCACTAATCACTTTGGTCAAAAATTAAGTTGACTTTAATAAACATTATAAAATATGTTGATTCCAAATATGGAATCAATTTTTCCAAATTCAATTTACAGAAGTGACAAAATTTAATTTAATATTAATCCCGCAGTGGCAACGGGTTTTTAAGAAGAGTATTTGTTTTTTAAAAGATGATTCTATATTAACTCTATGACTAATAATAATCATTGTACGAAACTCAAATAATATTTACTGATATATAGTATATACATTTCATTTAAAACATTCCCCATCAGGGATTATTTTAATTAATTAAAAAGTGAAACATTATGCATTTTAAAACAGTTTTTAGAAAAACTAATCTTTAAACCCAAAAACAAACTTATATTAAAAACCAATATAAAGTTGATTCAAAAGTAATTAAGTGGATTAAATATATCATAAATAATACTTAGGTTACTTGGAATCACATTCAAAACTTATTAGGGCTCTAAAATTACTTAATTTATTAAAAAGAATATTTTTTATAAAAATCAGTATTTTTCACTATTCACTAAAAAATCAACATTTTCTAAAAAATCCCAAAATTTCACCAAAAGTAAATTTTGATATTCTGATTTCAAAAAATATATTCATTTTATCAAATTCAAATTCTAAAATTTAGAAATTAAGCTTTTAATCAAACCTAATAAGAAAATTGTTTAATTCAAACAATCTCTTTTTTGATTAAAAATTACTTTACTTTTATAACTAATATAACTATCTGATTCATATTAATAAATATGAAAATGATTTATTCTATCATTACCTAGGTTGTTACAATAATACTCGTTCTGATTAAATGAATTCTAATACGGTTGGTTTGTTATGACGAGGGCTGGTAATAGGAATATGGGTTGGGGGCAGCTGCGGTGCTGCTGTGTACGAGTAGGTTGGGTGTATTAATAATGGTCAGGGGTAGTTTTGTCGTGTTAGTTAGGTGGTTGTTAGCTGGTTAGTTAGGCAGTGGGTGGATGATATTAAATAACGGTTGTTGGGCAGTTGGTGGGGGTGGATTGGTATTTGGATTTTGCTTTCTGCACGGCAGGAGGAGGTTGCGGGCCAAGGCCTAGGGGAGCAGGTTCCAGGGGATTTCTTCTTCTCCATGCTATCTTCTTCCTTCTTGAGCTTCCAATTGTGCATAATTTATAATTGTTAATAGAAATACATTGTTTCCCTCTCTCTCCCACCTTGTTTCATATCAATTGGTGCTCTCATTGAGATTCTAGAGAGAGAATCTTGATTAAAGCTGAGAAACTCAAGTCGTGGCGGATATTGGTTCTAACAGGCGTTGGTGGGCGCAGCAGGCACAACAACTATATTTCTTTTTCTAGCACGCATGGAGTGAACACAACAGTTCTTGTCCACGCAGCAATGAAGAAGTACGACTCACAGCAGGTTCTTGATTGGCACTTTCTTGATCATTCTTGACTGAGAAATTCTAAAAGAAGCTGACTCACCAACAGTAAGCGGATCACAACAGGTGGAAAATGGTACGCAATTGCGGTAACCGACACACAGGACGCAGTAGTCCTTAGTTTGTGAAGAATAGGTGGTTCTGGAAGAAGGTTCTTGGTCGGCAACAGACACAGCAGCTTTTGACGCTGTAGCTGAAATCTTAGGCACAGCAGATCGTCTATCAGCCAAGAAGATATCGAACATGGAGAGGAAGACAAAGAATCAAATGCAAGAGCTATGGGCGATAACGGCCAAGCTGCCAAGGAGTTGGAAGCGTGCGGAACAGAAGATGCCAATATTTTTTGGAGAAGAACCTGAGGCAAGGATAAAGGAAGCTGGGGTTTATTTTTCAATCTACCAAACTCAGGAGCGGATGAAGGTACCGATGGCATGATTGTGCATGCCAGGTATGCTCGAACTATCGTTTTTATTGGCTAAAGGAATTAAGGCTAAGTTCACTTGGTCACAACTCAAAGAGGAGCTATGCCAGAGTTTTGGTAGTGTGGCAGTGCTCAAAACAGTGGAATCGATTACACAAGAGCCGAAGGCGGAGGAATGTGCCGAGGAGGAGCAAAGCGTGGAGCTACAGAACAAATCAAGACAAGCAACAACACATGTAGACCAGTCTACCCAACAACATTCTTCCATTTTTTTGACACCTATAGCGGCGGCGGAAATGGTGAGAAGGAAGCCAATTGTAGAGAGCTTGTGTGATTATCGGGCTAGTCAGGATGGGAACGACAGAGGAACAACAAATGTGGAAGCAAATGCGGACTCAGCATCACCAAAAAAGGCAAATGCGGACTCCTAAAATTTCAGGACAACAAGCAACTTTTGGGTTCTTGCGTCGAACCGAAGAGGCGCTAAAAGTTTTTAGTCCTGCTCAGTCGTCGCGACAGCTGCTCCAGTATGTGTGGGTGCTAGTCCAGGCTCCTGTAGAGCTATTAAATAAGGGTTGGGCAATCGGTGGGTGGGGGGTTGGTATTTAGATTTGGCTTTCTACTCAGAAGGAGGTTGTGGCCAAGGCCTAGGGGAGCAGGTTCCCAGGGGATTTCTTCTTCTTCCCCATGCTATCTTCTTCCTTCTTGAGCTTCCAATTGTGTAGAAATTATATCTGCTAATAGAAATACCTTGTTTTCCTCTCTCTTCTACCTTGTTTCATATAAATCAGTGCTCTCATTGAGAGATTCTAGAGAGAGAATCTTGATTGAAGCTCAGAAACTCGAGCCGCGGCAGATCTTGGTTCTAACAGACGTTGGTGGGCACTGCAACTATATTTCTTTTTCTAGCATGCATGGAGCGAACACAACAGTTCTTGTCCACACAGTGGTGAAGAAGCACGACTCACGGCAGGTTCTTGATCGGCACTTTCTTGATCATTCTTGACCGAGAAATTCTGAGAGAAGCTGACGCAGAGTTTTGGTGGTGTGGCAGTGCTCGAAACAGTGAAATTGATTACACAAGAGCCGAAGGCGGAGGAATGTGCCGAGGAGCAAAGCATGGAGCTACGGAACAAACCAACACAAGCGGCAACACATGTAGAGCAGTCTGCCCAACAACATCTTCCAATTTTTTGACACCTATAATGGTGGCAGAAATAGTGAGAAGGAAGCCAATTGAAGAGAGCTTGTGTGATTACCAGACTGGACAGGATGGGAATGACAAAGAGGAACAAATGCAGACTCAGCAGCATCTGCAGAGGCAAATGCACTCCTAAAATTTCGAGACAAGCGGCTTTTGGGTTGTAGCCTCGAGCCGAAGAGGCGCTGAAAGTTTTCAGTCTTGCTCGGTCATCGCAACAGCTGCTCCAGTCTATGCAAGTACCAGTCCAGGCTCTTGTGGAGCTATTTATTTGACCTTCTACTGGATTTCTGAAACCTCTACATGGGGCGATCAGACTGAAGCTTGCAGCGGAAAGATGCAGGGAGGGAGAGGCCATTTAGAAGACTGCAGTAGGGTGCTCCAAACTGCTGCGAGTAGAGATGGTTTGTGCTGGGGTCCGTAGGGTAGACATAGATGTACACAAGCCACCACATCGAAAGGAGATTGCTCGTAGGGGTGAGCATTCGAGGCGGTTAACCGAATTAACCAACCGAACCGAAACCCAATTCGATAATTTGGTTTGGTTTTTTCTGCAAATCAGCTATTTCTGTTTGCATATTGGTTAAATCAGTTAAGTCGGACGGTTTTCAATTTTGAATCAGGAAAACCAATTTATCAAATTTAACCGACTATATTTAACAAAGAACATATTTTTGAAAATTTTGTATCAATTAATGAAGCTAATATGTTAAGACTTCAAATAATCATTTCAAATGTTTGAATATTTTTTTGTAAACTTAGGTTATAAAACAAATTTTAGATACTAAAAAATGTTTTATTTTGTGGATTTATAACTTGTTAAAATTTAATTCGATTATTTCAGTTTAACCGATTTATCTTATGAAAAGTCGGTTATTTCGGTTTTTGGTTTTGAATTTAGGTCGGTCCAGTTCGGTTATTCAGGATATTTAAGTCGGTTATTTCGGTTTTTGAAAAAATCAATCCAAAATAACCGAACCATTCGAATGCTCACCCCTAATTGCTCGGGAAGGGCTGTCAGTACAACACCATGTGAGGCTGATGACTCTTACGATATAGCCAAGCTGCTTCTGGCCCTTGCATGTCACAAGAAGAGGATATTGCTACAAACGAAAAGAGCAACAAAACAAGTTACTCGGGCGCCAAGTCCACCGCCAAAGCCTCCGCCATGGGCAAGGCCAACACGGAACCTTCGGTTCATGATTCATGCAAATGGCCTACCACTAATCACCATGAGGACAAGATGGTTTTTTAAGGGGTGGAGAAATGATAGGAGTATGGGTTAGGAGTTGTTGCGGTGCTGCTGTGTAGGGGTAGGTTGGGTGTATTAATAATGGTCATGGGTAGTTTTGTCATGTGAGTTAGGTGGTTGTTAGCTGGTTAGTTAAGCGGTGGGTGGATGCTATTAAATAAGGGATGCTGGGCAGTTGGGGGGGCAAATTGGTATTTGGATTTGGCTTTCTGCTCGGAAGGAGGCCGCGGCCAAGGCCTCAAAGAGCAGGTTCCTACAGGATTTCTTCTTCTCCATACTATCTTTTTCTTCCTTCTTCTTGAGCTTCGAGTTGTACAAAAATTCCAATTGCTAATAGAAATAGCTTGTTTCCCTCTCTCTTCCACTTTGTTTCATATCAGCTGGGTTGTTGATGATGTTGATGATGATGAGTGGCGGTGGCGTTAGTGATGTTGAGATGGTGGGCTCATTTGTTGTGGCATTACTTTAAGTAGTAGTAGTTATGTCATAGTAACCCGGAATTATAGAATGGTATTTGATTAATGAATCATATATGTTGGAAGGGAATGGGAAAGTAAATGTGAGATTGGAATTTCCACATGGTAAAAAAACTCAATGTTTATGTGATTAGAAATGGTTGGTGATGCTTGTTGCGTCTAATATTGGTGTTGGTTTGTGGAGAATAGAGTTGGCAGCGGTGTGGTTGTCTAGTGATGTTAGTCATAATTTTTTGCGCCAGAACTAACAATTCAGAGTATCCAACCTTCGGAACCTCGACATGTTGAACAAGGACTTCCGGAAGGTCCGGACGCTCGACACCGCAGACTTGGTGTATCCAGAACTGAGAAACCTCACACCCCAGCCACACACCAATATGAGCTCCTTTAGACAGTACATTCTGAAAACCAACGAACAGGAAAAACAAAGAACTCAAACAACAAACACGGAAACAGACAACACACGGGATTAATGTGGTTCGGGGATTACCTTACTCCGTGGGAGGAACAATGCAACATTTCATTCAAGAGAGAATCACAAGAGAAAAAATTCAAAATATAAGGGCCCTATCATCCACAACCCTACTCAAAATCATAAGAACACATCAAAGCTTCCCCGTTTGTGGACCGAAGTGCTCTTCAAGGTTCAGTCTGATTTTCAAGTGACCCACATGCATCTATTTTTAGACAACCCCGCACCAGTCAACCAGTTCTGCTAGTTCCATCGCCTTCCAATCTTCACGGACAAGCCACAGCTTGATCAAGACTATAGCCAGCTGCCCCACTAACACAACGCCTCAAACTTCCAATCTCCGGTGAACAGTGCAAACGTCAGGAAACACAACCTCCTGCTTATTCCGCACTTCACATCATCTGGAATCAGCCGCCACCGCTGCTACCACCTGGAGTTCCGAACATTTCCTAGTTTCATGGCACCGCCCCCATCAAGCTGAGAAACCATTCAACTGTGCTAGCGTTGCAACAAGAAAATTGACTTCATGTTCTTCAATCATTTTTTGCATAGTTGAGATGAAAGGTTGTACATACCGAAGATAAACTGCATTGAGTGATAGGAACTAGGGGGTAAGGTGAGGAATATATTGTGGGGCCAGGGGAATATTCTAGGGAATATTATTAGTTTGATAGTGGGGGAATTCAGTTATAAATAAAGGGTGAGGGAGGGAGGGAAGTGGGAACGACATAATTTTAATTCAGGCTGCTGTTTAGCAGATTCGGCCAGCGGGCTTGGGAGTCGGCCTTCTTGGTTAGGCTTGGGCGTGAGTCCCTCCCGATCTTCTTCTCCCCTATTTCTGCTTGTATTTTCTACTGGTTATCTTCTATATTCAAGTTGTTGGTCCTCTGTCTCCATCAATTGGTCCGGCCTGCCGCTGCTCCTTCCAGCGGAGCACCTGGCCATTTCTTTCTCTGTATTGCGCTCAAAGCAAAGACGTTGTTATCACTCTTGTGCTAAGAATTCACAAGGCGGAGACGCTCATTGCGGAATACGGCTCGCCTCTGCTGTGCATTTTTTAGGAGTCGCGCCAACGTCCACGCACACAACAGAGGCAGAAGTTGTTCTTGCTCGCGACGCTCTGATTCGTCTCGTCCAGGGGCAGCACGCACCACTGCTGGAAATCATCTCACTCGGATAAACGTAGTGTGGATTCACACCGAGGAGACTCACTCCCAGCTCACCTCTCCTGCAGCACGACTGTTTTCATTCACACGAGCTGCACAACACTTCATCGGAGGTGCGCACAGAGGAGTAGCGCAACCCTGCTCGTCTCGCGACCGCGCGATTTATTGTGACCTTTTGTTTGCCACTGTCCCGCTTCACCCCACACCCCTCCCATGGAAACCCGCCACCAAGCTCGTCAGGTTGGCCTCGACCAACGGGCGGGGATCTTGGAAACCCCTCTCACAAACCTGAAATCGATATTGGCAGCGACCCGCACAGCGCAGGCCGAGCTCCAGAGATTTATCGCCTCCGAATTGGCGGACCTCCGCCACCTCATCACTTCCATGGTTCGCCGCCCAAAGAAAGCATCGTTTCTTGCCGAGGACCTCCCGTCCTCTACTTCCAATCTGTCCGCCTTCTACGCTGTCATTTCTGATGCTGCGGGAAATTCCACTTGGGAGCCTGCAGCTGCCGCGAAAATGACCGCTTGTTCAGCGACCGAAGCGCCACAAATGATAGAACCGCGGGAGTCGCGACCCAGTTCTGGGGGGTTCACATGCACAGCGTCACTGGAGGCGACTGCAGCTAGGGCACAAGGTATGCCTGTGACGCTGTTACTGGCGCTTGACAGTCCAAAGATCTGCTGAACCTCTTCTGGAAACTGCTGGATTTCACCTAGTTCCTACGAACATGGAACAGCCTAGCGCAAACGGTCACTTCTCCCCTTCTGCATACTGGTGTTGCGCGTGCTGCTGGATGGAGCTCACCAGCAATTGCTCCAAGCATGGAACTGCATTTCTGGAAACATGGGCACCGTTTGGGCACAGCTGCAAGCCCTTCGGCCTTTCAACTTGAGTATTTCCCTACAGTTCTTCCATCTAGAATTGTGGGTGATTTTTCTCCAAACCAGGCAAAGGTAACAATGCGAAACGGGCGGGGCGAGGCGGGGCGGGCCAAGCCCACGTGGGCTTGAGCCCATGCGGGCTAGACCCGCAAAAGCCCGCATAAAAACGGGTGGATTTATCAAGCCCGCCCCGCCCTGCAGCGGATGCGGGCAAGCCCGCGGGCAACCCGCATTCAATATTGTTTTTTATAATTTTTTACATTTTAATAGGCTCGTAAAAGCCCTCATGAAAAACGAGTCGAATTATGGTTGGAAAGTATATAAGAATGAGAATGTAAGCTTGAAAATATAAAAAAAATAATTTAAAAAATGATTGTAATAACTACTCAAAATTCCACATTATAAAATTGTCCATGATTAGCATAAAAAGTCCAAAGTTTCAAAATCAAAGTTACAAATAATATAACACTAAACAAAAAATATAGAACAAGTCGATCTATTTCACATGCTTCTTCAATATTCCATGCACCCTTGTCTCCTTTAATGCTTCCTCCAAATCCTACATCAAAACACAATTAAAAATAGACTTTTAAACAAATATAAAATAAAAAATATATTAAAAAATAAAAGTACTAATGAATTTGAATTTGATAAAAAATCTTATGAAAATATATTAATAAAAGTAAAGTATATTAATTATTAGGAAGACATACATTTAAGAAATCGAAGGAGTACTTGTGCTTTCCACATATATACTTTCAGAACTAGAATCTTCCTCCAAGCCAAATTCCACCTTTTCATCCTCCAATCCTGTAAGAAAATCAATGTTAATATAATTATTATATATATAATATGACAAAACATAATATTGATAAAGTTACCAATAGGTTCGAAACCATGAATCCAACTCCGAGCACATATTAATGATTGAATATTTTTTGGTAGACGACGACTCCTATATTTATTCAACACCCTTTCGTCAATGCTAAAGGCAGACTCTGAGGCCACTATGGTAATAGGAATGCATAACAAATCACATGCCATGAGTGATAAGATAGGAAATCTTTTACTCTCATCCTTCCACCAATCAAGCACATTTAGATTTCTATAAATTGACATATCCACCAATGGCATCTCCAAATAAATATCCAATTGAGATTTTGCATCATTTGGGCCAACAACTTTATTTTTTAGATCAATCCACATCTACAAAAAAAATATAAACAAAAAAAATTAAATTAAATAAAATGAAATGAAATACATAGATAATGATTTAAATAACAAGAAACTGAACTTACATCAATTACATCAGCATTTTCCCTTGTTGAAGAATTAAGAGAAGCAGAAGATGAATCCATTTGATTAGTTTCCATTGATGGAATAGAAGAGAAATCCTTTGCATACTCTCCATAAAGCTGATATAGCTTGTTTTTCACCATAAAAATATTTTCTTGATAATGACATGAATCAAGACTTTGATGGCTAAATTCCAACATTGTCAACTTGATACGAGGATCAAACACAGCCGCCATTGCAAGTAGAATGCTATAATGACTCCAATATTTATCAAATTTCTTCTTCATATGGCATGACATTGTTCCAATGACATCATCATCATTGTTAATATTATGCAACAAAAACCTCTCAATTTTCCAAATTTGACCAAAGTATAAATTTGATGTAGGATATGTGGATCCAGAAATCAAATTTTTCATATCAAAAAAGGGCTTCAAAAACTTGCAAATCAGTTCACATCTCTTCCATTCTTCTTACGAAGGACAATTCTTATAATTTGGATCATAAATATCCAAATTATTGAAGACATCTTTATACCTCAATGCACTTTCTAACATTGTATAAGTAGAATTCCACCAGGTTGGCACATCCAATCTCAAAAGTACACCACTATCAACTGAAACACGTTTTGCACAATCTTGAAAGCATATCATTCTACCCTCAGAACCTTTAACATAAAAAATGTTTTCTCTAATTTTTTGGCATGCAGAATCAATAACTTTCAGACCTTCTTGAACAATTAGGTTTAAAACATGGGCACAACATCGAACATGAAAAAATTCGCCCATGCAAAGCAAATTCTTTTCCAAATTCAATTGATCTTTCAGCTTTTGTTGCATGATATCATTGGCAGAAGCATTGTCAAGGGTGAGAGAGAATTTTCTTTTGTATGCCCCAATCCACTAATATTTCTTTTACTTTTTTTGCCAATTCAGCACCAGAATGTGGAGGTCGCATGTCAATAAAAGAAAGAATTTTGCTTTTTAACTGCCACTCCAAATCAACATAATGAGCAGTCAAACAAAGATACCCCTTACTAGTACAAGCTGTCCACAAATCAGAATTAAGACATATCCTACAACCAATGTTTGACAAAATATCTTTCAATTTTTTTTATGTTGATCATATACTTCCATCACATCCGAATTTGCAGTACTTCTAGAAAAAAACTTCACTTCTGGATTCAAATAACTGAAAACTTCTCTTAACTACTTCATATTCAACAAATTTAAATGGAAGGTCATGTCTTATAATGGCCATTGCCATCTTTTCTCGAAACATCTTTGAATCAAATTTTTTATTTCGCAACTTTCCTGAATGGTCCAAGATCATTGAAGGAACACTACGATCTTTTAAAACTTTGATTCCATTGCATTTTTCGATATGCCGAGACAAAGTTGATGTTCCATATTTCCTTCCACCTCCCACCAATATTAATCCACATCCTTTAGACTTAACTCTCGGTTTTTCATCAATTACACCCATTTGCTCAAAATAACTCCAAACATCAGATGTGGTCTTTTTTGATCTTTTTGCTGCAACTTGAACATCATCATTTTTATTTTCGTCTTTATCCATTTCTTGACTAAATTGGCAAGTGTTATCCACATGATCATGTATCATTGAGTAACTATCATTAATGCCAGGATTTTCTTCCGATTCAAGATCATTTTGAAGTTGATACATGTTTAATACAACCTACAATAACAAAATAATATATCTATATTAGACAAATAATTTATATAAAGTTTTTTTAATACGATATTGGTGATTAAAAAATACACTAAACATTAAAAGAATTATATTTTTACAATCATAAATGTTAGTCAATAAAAATTAATAATTTATAATTCAAATATAAATACATAAATGATAAAATCTGATAATCTAATGAAATCTTATAAAATTAAAAATTAAAAAATGAATGATTTCATTTTAAATGAAATTATGAAAAAAATCACAATTTTTCAAAAATAAAAAATAATATATATATAATATATATATATATATATATATATATATAATATACATATATATTCTAAAAATAATTAGATTTTAAATTAAAAAATAAGGGTGTGATTATGTGATATAATATTTATTGATGTTATTATATGTTATTTTTTAAACTTACATTAAATTATTATGAGAAACACAATAAAAATGTGGAAAATATTAAAAATTAAAACTAAAAAATAAAATAATTTTATGAAATAACATAAATAAAAAAAACATACCTCTTCTGCAGTACCCAAGAGCCGCCGAGGAGGCGTGAAGGTGGGGCGGGGGTCGCGGGGGTTGCGGGGGTCGCGGGGGTCGCGGGGATCACGACGAAGGAGGCCGGGGCCGGGGGTAGCAGCGATGGAGGAGGTCGGGGGTAGCGGCGGAGTAGGCCGGGGGTAGCGGCGGAGGATGCCGGGGCGGGGGGTAGCGGGGGTCGCGACTCGCGACGGGGGAGGCCGGGGACGGGGGGGTAGCGGCGGAGGAGGCCGGGGCCGGGGGGTAGCAGGGGTCGCGGCGCGGCAGAGGAGGCCGAGGTCGGGGGGTAGCGGGGGTCGCGGCGCGGCGGAGGATGCCGGGGCCGGGGGGTAGCGGCGGAGGAGGCCGGTGGGTAGCGGCGGAGTAGGCCGGGGTGTAGCGGCGGAGGACGCCCGGGCTGGGGGTTAGCGGCGGAGGAGGCCGATGCCGGGGGTAGGAGAGGAGGCCGGGGCCGGGGGGTAGCGGAGGACTTGGAGGAGTCGATGTGCAGTGCAGACTGCAGTAGCCTTTAGGTGAGTGTGAATGAGGGAGGGGCGGGGGAAATATGTGATGATAATTAAAATAAATATAAATGGATAAATTAATGGAGGCAGGCATGCATGTGGCTACGTTGGGAAATGGAGGCAGGCATGCGGCTAACGGGAGGCATGCATGGCGTTGGGAAATGAAGGGGGTAAAAAATTTGAAGTTAGTATAATATAATTATTATAAAAAAAAATTACACCATAAACCCGCGGGCCAGCCCGTATCCATGCAGGTAAGCCCGCACGGGTTGGATGTCCGTGCGGGCTGCCCATATAAGTCCGTTTCAAATGTGGGCTATTTTTAATAAACGCGCCCCGCCCCAAACCCGCCCCAAGCCCGCTTAACCCGCGGGCCCGCAGCCCGTTTTGCACTGCTAGGTTGGGGTCTGGGGTGGTTGCCGGGTCAAGTCTCTGGGCCAGCAGTTTATCTTCGGTTTTATTTATAGTGTTGTGTGCCGCACTTGTGGTTGTACTGATTGAGGTTGAGAAAGGTATATTGTGATAATGAATTAGTTGTGGGAAAAGAACAATTATAATGGGATCTAGTATTGCTTTAAATGTTATCATATGATGCTATACTTCACATGGATTGATTGTATTCTAGATAGGGTTGTGGGGATTGTTATCTTTGAAGGGGTTATATTTTCTAGTTTTGAAGGTGAATGTGTGACTTTTGATGATTGAAAAATATATCCACATGGGTCTTCAACATATTGAGCCTCAATGAATCACATATCAATTGGTGAGTTTTGTGCTTTGTGCATCAGAGATAAAGGGAATTGTATAAAGTACCACATGAATTTGTTGATGTTTTTTTATACCCAAGTGTATCTTGAAAATTTATGGTCGCATATCTGATGGCATTAAAAAACCTTTAGGAGTTAATGATTCAACTCAATGATACGTTGAGGATGGGTTTAAAAGTGCTGGAAGCTTTTGAAATGGGAATTTCCAAAAGTTTTGATTAAAAATTGGATATAGGGACAACGATACTAGGTTCTAGAACTAAGCGTTGTCAATGGCATATGGAAAGTTCCAGAAAGTTGGATGTTGAATTATGAGTTCTTGATGTTGGTTCATTGTTAACTGGACGTTGGCTATTGTGGTGTTGCATTTTCTCAATAGCTGTTAGTGGCCATGATTAAGTGGGGGTCGTCTGCAGATATTGAAAGCTGGTGACATTGGTGGTACTGTCTAAACTTGTCTATATATAGATGAGTGGGGTCACTTGTACTTGATTTTGTGTAATCATTTTCTTATTCTTCCATTTTTAATAAAAGAGCATCAGTGTTTCTCATATGGAGTAGGGTTAAGTTCGAACCACATAATCTCTCGAGTTGTTCCATGTGAGTGTTTTTTCCGCTTGTTTGTTTGTGTTTCGAATGTTATGCCTGTGTTTGAGTTTGGTGATTTGGTTCATGGCTAGGGTGCATAGTCTTCCTAGTTCTGGACACATTAACTTTAGGTGTCACTTTGTTTCAGGAAGTTTTTAGACTTTTTCTGCAAGTGAAGTTCTGGAAGGCATCTTTTGGATCGTATTTGTTTAATTTGGCGCAACAAGTGGTCTCAAATCTTATGGTTTAGCAAGTGTTAGAGCACTTGGTTTTTCAGAGAAGTTGGGTTTTCAGCAGCAGACATTTCTAATAACAGCTCTTGTCCTTATCCTTTTCGTTTAGTGGGTGTTCTATTAAGAAGGAATGACATTGGAGGAATGCAAGGTTCAGATTGAAAGATTTGATGGATTAGATTTTAGAATCTGGAGGGTGTAAGTTGAGAATTACTTATATCTATTGGATCTTAAGCTTCTGTTGAAAGGGGTCAAACTGGAAGCAATAGAGAAAACAAAATGGGAAAGACACGATATGAAGACATTAGGAGTGATTCAGATAATGCTGCACGAAATGTTGCCTTCAACATTTTTGGAGGTTACCACTGAGAAATTGATGAAAACTCTAGAAAATATGTATGAGAATCCAATCGTTATAAGCAAAGTGTTTTTGATGCAGCTACTATATTATATATAAATGTCGAAAGGAAGGTCAATGGTTGTTCATGATAATGACTTCAACATGATCTAGAGTCAGTTGGAATGAGAACATTGAATTTGAAGAGAAAGTTGGACGGAGCAATGATTGTTGAGACATCAATTTTTGGAAGTCTAGTGTTGTGGCATTGATGAATTGGGCATATGAGTGAGAAACTCATGTGAGTCTTGGTAGCTAATGACATACTGAAGCTTAGTCACACGGAGTATGAAACATGTGAGAGTTGTATCCTTGGGAAGCAGAAGGTGTTTGTTACAAATGGAAGAATACCAAAAACTTGGAAGATGGAGCTTGTTTTCATGGACGTTTGGGGGACAACTCCGGTTCACTCTCATGGTGGCTTGTTGTACTATGTCACCTTCATTGATGACGCAACATGAAAAGTGTAGGTGTTTTTCCTTAAAAAAATATGAGGTTTTTATAACGTTCATTCGATGAAAAGCCATGGTGGAAATGAAGATTGGAACAAAGCTGAAGTGTTTTGAGGTTTGCTAATGGAGGTGAGTACGGATTGAGAGAATTCTGAAGGTTTTGCTGGATAAACGGAATTTTATTTGAAAATATTGTACCTAGAACACCAAAACAAAATGATGTGGTAGAATGGATGAATCATAGAGTGAATGAGATCTTAGAGCATGAGGTTGCCTACCGGTTTCCAAAAAGAGTTTGAGTAGAAGCTGTCAACTATGCCATTTATCTTGTGAATCAGAACCAATTTGCACCATTGGGGTGAGAGCTTCCAAAATCGCTATGGTCTGAAAGATCGATTGATGTTTCTCACCTTAAATTTTTTGTAAGCGTCACATATGCCCATGTTGATGCCAAGGAAAGGGACAATCTTGAAGAACAATCCTGACCGTGTTTATTTGTAGGGTATGGTGGTGAAAACTTTGGATTTTGACTCTTGGACAATGGTGTTTAGATGTTCATTAATAGTAAAAATGTTCTCTACAATGAGAAGATCCCGTGGAAGGATCAAAACTTGGTAGAAGATACAGTTGAGATCAAAGAATTAACCGAGCATGTCCAAGTTGATTTGAATGGAAGATCAAATGTTCTGGAATGTTTAGGAATTATCAATTTTTTGGAAGAGGCCAGAAGTTTAAGAATATTTAAAAATTGTAGAAGTTTAGGGAAGAATTCAATAAGATGATGTTCCTAAAGGAGCGGAACCATAGGGTGAATTAAGAATGTCTACTAGGATCAGAAGATTGATACAAAGGTTTAGAACTGATATTTACTACCTACTTCTTACGAATGATGGGGAAATAGAGTCTGGAAGATGAGGCGATTCTCAGTGATTTAGAATAACAGAAGTTAATAATGAAGGAGGTAGACTTCTTTCATGTCAATAGAACATGGGAGCTAACATAATTACTGTTAGGAAAAAAGGTGTTATGGAACAAATGGGTTTACCAGTTGAAGGAGGAAGTGGATGATAGAAAATGGTATAAGGCCGGGTTGGTTGTGAAAGGCTTTCAATAAACAGAAAGTGTGGTTTTCTTGGAAATCCTTTCTCCATTTATTAAGCACACAACAATCTAGATGGTCCTCATTTTAGTTGCTTTATATGGTTTACATCTTGAACAATTATATGAGAAAAAAACTTTTTTTCATGGTGAATTGGAGGAGGAAATCTTCTTGAAGAAAATGAAAGGTTTCATGAAAAAAACAGAACAAAGGATTGGTGTGCAAGCTCAAATGGAGTTTGTATGGGCTGAATCAAGCAACTAGGCAGCGAAACCAAAAGTTTGATGACTTTATGGAAGAGAAGGGGTTTGTCCAAAGTAATGTGGATCATTTCAGCTACCAGAAGGTGTTCAATGATGGAAGTTTAATCATACTTCTCTTGTATATGGATGATATGTTCTTGGAGGTTTGAATATGAAACAAATTAAGGAGTTAAAAGTTGATTTGTCCAAAAGGTTTGAGATGAATAATCTTGGTAAAGCCATTTTTTTGGGGATGTGGATTGGAAGGGATTGGAAGACTGAAACCCTGGTCTTATCTTAGAAGCACATTCTAAAGGTCTTGGAAAGATTCAAAATGTCCATGTCTAAAATAGTGACTACCCCATTGGTCAAACATTTCAAGTTATTTAAAGGGAAAACACCTAAAATGGGAGACGGTGCTAAGTATATGATGATGATTCTATTTGCATCAATAATTAGAATCTTGATGTATGCCATGGTTTGTACAAGGCCAGACATTGCTCATTTAGTGGGCGTTGTCAGTAGGTTTATGGTGAATTTGAGAAAGGAGCAATGAGAAGTGGTGAAGTGGAGTCTCTAATATCTCAAAGGAACAAAATAACTACCCTTGAGTTTTAGAATGAATGATCCATTACAAGGTTATGTTGATGAAAACTTTAGTGGAGACATGGATACATGAAAGAGTACCACTATCTTTGTGTTTACCTTCAAAGGAACAACCATTAGTTGGATGTTGAAGATATGGTAGTTTCAATTTCTACTATAAAAGCAGATTATGTAGACATTATAGAAGGAAGGATATGGTATTACTGAAGTGTTTGTTGGAGGAACTTGAAAGGAAGCAGGAAAATGGAATGTTGTTCTATGATAGTTATAACACAATCCATCTTGTGAAGAATCCAGTGTTTCAATCATAAAAAGAACACATTCAGCTGAAGTATCACTTTATTTGGAATCTACTATAATGTGGCGTTATGGAACTAAGAAAGTCCAGTGGAAATGAGAATCTGGAAGATATGTTGACAAAGGTCATAGTCAGGGAAAATTTGAGGCAGCGTTGCGCCTTAGTGGGGATTGGATGACTAGAAAGAAAGGAAGAGAGATTCAATATTTGTTGTTAGACCGAAGAAGCCTCGGAGCAGCGGTTTTCCCTCTCCCTCGCGTCTCTTAGGGTTTTTTCGTTTCTTTCCTCTTCCCCATTCGGGCTGAGTTCTGCTCGCGGCGGCTGAGGGTTTGTCTCGGCGTTGGCGTCGCTGCTCGTGCGGTGGAGGCGCTTCTTGGTGGAGGTCCGGAAGTCGGCTCGGCGCGAGACGTTTTCCGATCGCAGCGTTGGCGGCTTTGCCTGTACAACGATTCCGCTTCCCGGTGGATGTTCCGCAGTCGGCTCAGCACGAACGCGACGTCGTGCCGTCAGTCTGTGTTCGGGTGGTCGGCCCAGTCTTCCTCTTCCGACAGCGTCGAAGCTTGGGGTGGCCTTGTTCTTGGTTCGGGTTGCTCAGCTTTTCCGGCGGGACAAGTGACGAAGTGGGCTGGTCTCTCGGCTAGATCCGGGCTGCTTCCAGCTATCCTTGGTGCGACTCAAGGCTTGTTCTCAGCGCTTCGGAGGGGGAGGATTTCAATCTCGGTTGCTGTGAGTTTTCACAAGCATTTAATTTGGAGCAAGTTGTGATTTTGTTCTTGGATCTGGTTTTGGTTGTCCTGGTCCGATGTCGCTGGTCCTTTCGTTCTTGTCAACGTGGCTTGTGCCGGAACCTGATGATGGTGTATCCGAGGTTCTGATCAGAGCAGATCCATGCCCAAAGAGGCGTTTCTGTTTCAGGAAGACCCAGTTTCCCTCATTGGTGGCGGTTCTTAGGTGCGAGGTTCGGTCATCCAGTCCTAGGTGACGTTGGCTTGACTCGTGTTCTATGGATTGCCTTCTGGGATTTTTTGGCTATGATGTTGGGGTGGAGGTTGACGAGGTTGTTCCAGGATGATTGTTTGTTGGAGGTATTTATGGTTTTTGTGTTCTCTGAATGATGAATGAGTTTTATGAGGTCTGTTGGTACGACGATGCATTCAGACTCGACCACGCGGATCTGGGCCCAGAGGAGGTTCTAGAGCTTGCTGTTCATCGTTGCAGAGCTTTATAGATTTGGTTGTTGAGAGGGTATGGCTTTTGCCATCGGATCGGGCCTGTGATTTGACACAGGACACTTGCTTGTCGTTCATCTCTGCACTGGTGGAGAGCCTTTTTATGATCAATTGCTGGGGAGGGGTAGCTCCATGTTGTCAGTTTGGGTGGTATTGCTAAACCTTCAGGTTGTAATTTGTCCTAAGTCGATGATGTCTATTTGGGTTTCTCTTCTTCTTCCCTTAAAATGGGGGGCTCGCTTTAAATAAAATAAAAATTTGAAGGCCTTTGGGCCGTTGGATGTTGTTACAGAAGAATGGAAGTGAACCATAAGACTTTGTGTTGAATCCTTGAAAATAGACTTCAAGTGGGAGATTATTAGGTTGGTTGTGAAAACTATTTTTCAGTTAATTATTTAAAGCTTCCAAAATAGGAATTTCAAAAAGTTTTGAGATAGCGGGTTTTGGAACCAAGTGTGATTAGCGACATATGGAAATTGAGGTGATGCATTTACTCAGTAGTTTTTGGTGTCCTTGATCAAGTGGGATTCTTCCGTAATGATAGGAAGGTGGTGGAACCAATAGAACCATCTAGTCTTGCCAATATATAGATGAGTGGGGTTACTTGTACTTGATATGGTGTAATCATTCTCTTCTTCTTCTTCTTCCATTTTTAATAAAAGAGTTGCAACATTTCTTCCATGGAGTAGGATTAAGTCCGAACCACATAATCTCTTGAGTTTTCATTCCATGGGAGTGATTTTTCCACTTGTTTATTTGTGTTCTCAAAGTTCTATCAGTGTTTGATTATGGTGATTTAGTGCATGGATGGGGTGCTTAGTCTTCTCAGTTTTGGATGCATCAATTTTGGGTGTCACTGTGTTATGAGAAGTCTCCAGACTTTGTTCCTCAAGTGAAGTTCCGAAAGGTACCTTCCAGATCGTGGTTGTCTGTAATGGCCCAAACCATTCACAACATGATATCGTTTGATCTGGGCAGCTCTGAATTACTTTCATGTCTTTAAAACACATCATTATGGGAGAGGCACCCAAAACCCCTTATAAGGAATTCTTTATTCACCTCTCCAACCAATGTGGGATAGCCACACAGGCCCCTCCCCCCACACGGGGTCCAACATCCTCATTGGACACTAGTCTGAGTACTAACTTTGATACCATATGTAATGGCGTAGACTTATTGAACCATAATATTGTCTACTTTGGGAATCCTTGACTCACCCATACAAATTTAAAATTCATCATGATGGGAGATATATCTACAACCCTTTATAAGGAATATACTTCATTCATCTCTCCAACACTACTGGAAAACTAACCTTTACCAACGGTTTGGAACCGTTGGTATAGGCCTCCAAACCGTTGGTATAGCCTATACCAACGGTTTGGAGAACCGTAGCCAAGTAAGCCGTTGGGATAGGTCTATACCAACGGTTTCACCGTTGGTATAGGTAATAAGAAATCTATACCAACGGTAATAGAACCGTTGGTATATAAATTCCAAAAATAAAACATCCGCTGTGATTTGATCCCAGGACCCCTCGTTTATAATCGTACGACTTAACCACTAAGCTAACATCACTTTTGTAAACATAATTTCATAAATATATATATGTATTATCATAATTATTTAAAATTCTGATTTATATAATGTTCTCGGTTAGTGGATCTGGAAAAAAATTAAAGAACCTATCCCAACGGTTTTCAAAACCGTTGGGATAGCCCTTTCCCAACGGTTTTCAAAACCGTTGGGATAGGTTCTGGTGGGAGGTATTTTAGTTGGCCGAATGCTGGATTTTTTTGATGCTTTTTCCCAACGGTTCTTGAGAACCGTTGGGAAAGAGTGACCTTTCCCAACGGTTCTCCAAAACCGTTGGGAAAGGGGCTCAAAACACACCATTTCCCAACGGTTTTGGTGAACCGTTGGGAAATGGTAGCTATACCAACGGTTTTTACAAACCGTTGGTATAGAAGTGTTGGGAAAGATCATGTTTCCAGTAGTGCAACCGGTGTGGGATAACCACATAGGCTGGCCACACAACCCCTGACCCTCGATTTTCTATTTTAACCTTTATAATATTTTTGATAATGTTTCTAGAATGATTCATTGAGCCAGTGTAGAGTTGGGGGCATTATAGAGGTCCATTATTTGTATATTAAATATAATATTTTTTTAGTCCATATGCGTATTCTTGAGAATAATGCATTTTCTCCTTAATGGAACTCATATGTGATGATTCATGGATTTCTCCCTCTTTTCTTCACGAATTCATCTATGAACCTCGATTTGGATTTCTGTTTGAAAAATTGCAGTCCCATTTATAGTGCGATCAAAATCTAGGACCATGGGCCCTTGGTTGGGGGTTAGACAAAGAAGGTTGAGGCATGTGAGGGAATTACTGGGCATTTTTGATCAACATGGGATATAGATGAGTCGGTGTAGTTCCTTGGGATGACGACAATGGTGAAATAAGGCATGCGATCAGCTTACAAGTGACCTCCGTTTATATTTCAGGCTAAAGATGGTTAGAAATTAGCCATTAGAGGACTATGATTCTTGGAAGAGGCATTTGATGAAGGGGTTCCATTGCTCCACTACCAAGTTAACGGTCCAAGTACCTAATAGATAAAGAGTTACTACCCGTACCTACAAAATAGATCTAGATGATACAATCTACATACACTCAAGGGTGTATATAGGGTGTGTACAAACATGCATAGCAGGATTCTACCAAATAATATATGTGTAACCTTTATTAAATAAACTATTTCTTTCAATTCTGAACTATGAACATAAAAAAAGGATTTTCATTTTAAATAAAACAAGTAATAAGGGTAATTTTTTTTCAAAAAAATTTAAAGGGATTCAAATGCACAAGTTTAATAAAGAAGTAAAAGTTTTTCAATATAAGCAATGATGAGTAAAGATCCAATAACTCACCATGGAAATAACATAAGAGACTCAGGTAGGTAAAATAAGGGTTATCATACTAACTTATTTGATAGCGTGTAAAATCCGCTAGTAGAGTCTCATCATGCTCTCGTGTAAGGCCCATAAGGGGATAACTAAAAGGATATCCACTAGACATGGCTTACCATGAAATAATACCTGATTGTGTTTGAAACAACTAAATTAAATCTACTAGAAAGAGTAACCCCATAGCCTAGTAGTGTGTTATGTGTCCTGTTTCCCCTAAGTACCCAAGGATTCCCATTATGCTTTAGCTATTTCCAAGATTTTTCGTAGCTCACATATAAAACTCATTTATTATAATGCATCACATTTCATTAAAATAAAATCATGTAAATTCATTTCAATAATAAAAAAGGAAAAATCATTATATATTAAATACACTTTCAAGGATGCTTTTAATTAACCCAAAAACCTCATACCACTTTGAAACTATCATATAACCATTCTAATAAATCATTATAATTCACTTACGTTTATTCCAAGAAAACATTTTCATGTAATTCATTGAAAATCATGCTTGGTGTTTTAATGAACACCTTGTGTGTAAATTTTAATTCAAAACCAAAAGCATTCCCTTAAAACAAAACCCTTTCCTAAATCCTTTAGAAAACAAGTGGAGGAAAATATAAAATCAATAACAAACCTCATAGATATCACATAAAGATTTAATTTAAGTGAAAATATTTATAAAACATCCAAACATTCATGGTTCATTAAATAAAGGAAATCACATAGGGTAACCTTCCTTTAGGGCCTCTCTAATAGTTATCATTGGTATTACCCAAGTAATACCACTCTTTTAGACATAAAGAAACATTAAAGAAAAACAACATAAAATCATTACACAATGAGGATCCAAAGGTTTAGTGTCTTGAGAAAATTAATACCATACATAATATTTACAAAATAAAACATAAAAATTTATTTAATTCATTCTTCTCTAGATTTTTATTGTCCCTTGAATTCTCCTTAGTACATGTAATTACTTGAGGATATACATCAAAGAAAGGGGTGAGCGAAAAACCCAGTAAGAGGATAGATAAGAACATGAAAAAATATAACATGGGGTGAGAATAATCACAACATAATCATTATAATCATGAGAGGAAGCATTAGATAAAGGCATGGAATGTGGCAATGCATAAAAATGAAACATCATGTCTTAATGGTCAACTACCACACACAGTTGTGAACAAATCTAGCATCATGTTCATGCATATTTCACTTTTCTAATGATATAAACCACATTACCTAATTCATTGGAACACTATATAATTCTAAGCACACCCATCACATTATAACATTTACTTTGCACTATATAATTTCGGATGCACCCGTCACACCATAACATTTACATTATCATGCATGCCACATAGAACGTACATCAATCTTGAACATAAAATAACCCATGGAAAGAAATGAGTTTCATTTCATAAAGAATACATTAATAAACTTTGGGTTTCCAAATTAAAGAGGGAATAACATACTTGATATATGAATCATCAACCTTGAGTTAAGAAGAAACAATCCCGAGAAGTAAAAGGTGTATTTTTTTGAAAGAAGAGTTCTTTTGAAAAATATTATGTTTGTCATAAACTCAAGTAGAAAACATGTATATCCCAAAAAAGGTAAGATAATGATGAATAAATGATATTTAAGGAATATCTATATTGAAAATGGGATGAAAGAGGGAAAACCCAAAGAAAGAGAGTTGGGTTCGAGAATTCCCCTTACCTTGTGTCTAAAAGCTTCCTTCACGTTAATATCCTATATAATCACATTAAATTCATTTATTAAAAATAAAGAACCTTTTATAAATGAATTTGATTCATTATAGTTTTATTAAGTTCATTTATGGGCTTTTTGATGAGTTATAGAGTTTAATTTCATCGTTTGGGAGCATTTGTTTTCATGGTTTCATGATCAGTTCACTTATATACATGAATGGAAGTTCATGTAAAATGAGGATAAATATTTAGAATTTTTATTATATGTTATTAATGATATTCCATAATTTTAAATGGTCTTATAAAGAATTTAATTATATGATATTAGGATGAATCATTAAATAAAAGTTAATGATGATCATTTTAGGTTAATTTTGGCGGGTTTTCGATCACAACGATTCTGTTTTGTTTTATCATTCAGTATTATGTGTATAAGTTATTTTTAGAACATAAAAAGGTTTATAACATAAAATTTAAAATATGTTTCAAACATTATAAGGGTTTTATTAACATTATTTAAGGTTTTAAATGAAAATGAAAGTGCATCGCCCAAGATGTCGGTAAATTAACACATCATAGACGATGATTTCATTTTTAGAATAAAAGAGAGGGGGATGATTTTAATGATGGATCTTCCATTAACATGATAGCATTCCAGTATATAAAAAATAATGGATTTATCATGCTATTTGGATAATATATGGTGAAGAGATGATACAAATATAAATGAAATTGGAAAGAAATTAAAAGAAAAAGGAAGAGGGTTTTACCTCTTGGATGTATCCTCCTTGAGAACCTCCTTAGGGAAAGGTTTTGGTATTTTGATGAGACCAAGAGCTCCTAGACATTGGGGTGGGGGGGGGGGGGCTAGGGAAGAGTATTGGTCAAAATTTAGGCAAGGCATAAAGCTTGAGAGGTGTGAGGAAAAGAGGTTGTGAGGAAAAAAGACTATGAAGGGTGATATTTATAATGGAGGAGAGAGGTGTTTACTCATCATTATATTTATTAGTTTATTATTTTGACTCAAGACTATGAATAGTTTGAGAATTATCTCTAAATATATTAAAATAAAGAAGTATGGTTCAAGATTAATGTGCTTATATCATCCTTACATCAACAATGACTAAAAAATTCATGTATTTAGCATTTATCGAAAATTATCATATTTTACTATTCATAAAAATTCAAGTATTTTAGAAAAATCCCAAAAATTTACCCTAACCATTTTTTGACATGTAGAATTAAAAAATGAACTCAATTTATGAAAATAATTTTCTAAATATGAGCAATTTAATTTTTAATTAAAACCATCATTTACTTTCAAAATATAGATTTCAAAATTACAACTGATTTTATAACACTTTGAAAAATTACTTAAGGTCTCCTAAAATTATCTTAAAATCATAAAACATCAAAATATTAATTTATGAAGAGATTTTATTAAAATAAATTTTCTTTTAAATTATAAAATTAATCATAAAATTGTAATTAAATATTTATGACTTACAAAAATTCCAACACTTAATTAATAATTTTTAAAATATTTACTTAAACTATGATATAATTATATCATATTTTCAGTTATAAGATGCCTAAATTTTATTTATACTTCAATGAGTGATGTTACTATTTATTTGTCCAGTTTATTATTCATAAGGGTTATATTACTATTCCTAAGGTCAAGTTACTATTTTCTCGGTATTGGTTCCTTAACTTATAAAAATACTTATTATTTCATTAATTATATATTTATAAAGCTTTTACTATGGTATCTAAGTGTTTTATGCGATTTATACTATATAAGACATTACTATAAGAAGAGATAAATTCCATTGATAAAAGTTTGGGTCGTTACATTCTTCCCCCCTTTTGAAATTTCACTCTCGAAATTTTGTTTTACATAAACAGATGAGGGTACTTATCCTTTATCACCTCCTCAAATTCCCAAGTTTCTTCTTCGTACTTATGGTTCCTCCATAACACTTTGAAAAGGTGGGTTGTCTTGTCGCGTAGAACCTTATCTCACTAGTCCAAAATCTTTATCGGCTGCTCCTCATAAGAGATATCATCTTCCAGTTATACCACCTCTAAGTTCAGTACATGTGAGAGATTTAATATGTACTTCCTCATGAGTGATATGTGGAACACATCATGAACTTGATCCATATTTGGTGTAAGTTAAAGATGATAGGCCACAAATCCTATGCGATCAAGGATCTCAAAGGGTCCAATGTACCTTGGGCTTAGCTTTCCTTTCTTTCCAAAGAGCACGAATCTATTCCATGGTGATATTCAAAGGAAGACTTTATCTCCAACATCAAACTCTAAGTCCCTTTGACGGTTGTCAGCATAAATATTTTTCCGACTCTGAGTATCTTTGATATGTTTTTGGATGGATTGAACCTTCTCTATCATCTCTTGCATAAGATCAGGTCCAAGTAGATTTCTTTCACCAACTTCATCCCAACATGTTAGAGTTCTACATCAATTTCCATACAGATCTTCATATATAGACATATGAATACTTGAGTGGAAGCTGTTGTTGTATGAGAACTCAACCAATGGGAGATGCTGATCCCATCCACCTTTGAATTCTAAAGAGCAGGCACTTAGAATATCTTCAAGCGTATGAATATTCTTTTCAGATTGACCATCAGTTTGGGGGTGATAGGCCATGCTAAAATTTAATTCAGTACTCAAAGCATGTTGAAGACTCCTCTAAAATTTAGATGTGAACCTGAGATCATGATCATAAACAATTGAGAGTGAGATTCCATGCAGTCTCACCACTTTATTCACATACATCTTAGAAAGTTGTTCAAGTGAGAGATCTTCCTGAATAGTGATAAAGTGGGTAGCCTTGGTGAGTCAGTCCACCACAATCCATATCACATTATTTCATTTGGATATTTTCGGGAGACCCGTGACAAAGTCCATAGCGACATTATCCCATTTCCACATGGGTATATGTAATGATTACATCACCCCTTTGAACTTCTGTCACTCTGTTTTAACTTGATGACATATCAAACACCTGAGATATACTCCACAATCTCCTTCTTCATGTTATTCCACTAGAAGTTTTCTCAAAGATCATGGTACATCTTGGTACTTCCGGTATGGATAAAGAAAGTTGAGCTATGTGTATTTTCCAATAGATCCTTCTTTATCCCAAGTGATGAAGGAACACAGAGCCTCATTCCAAACCAAATTACACTATCATCATCGATATGGAACTCTCACAGCTTCCCTTCCTTTACTACATTTACCTTCTTTTGTAACTCCAGATCATCCCTTTGTTCCTCCTTAATCTTCTCTTGAATAGATGGTTGGAAAATAATTTGGGAAAGGTAGGATTTATTCCCCACTATTATGATTTCCAAATCCACCCTTTGCATATCCATAAAGATAGGGTCTTTCTCA
Source organism: Viscum album (assembly GCA_963277665.1). Taxonomy (NCBI): domain Eukaryota; kingdom Viridiplantae; phylum Streptophyta; class Magnoliopsida; order Santalales; family Viscaceae; genus Viscum; species Viscum album. Next base: position 1,529,750,842 of record OY728163.1, on the reverse strand, counting down.
ATCCGCAACATGGATAGAATAGCAGGTTATTTTCTGCTAAGAGCATCATCTGCCTTATTTGCCTGGCCAGGATGACAGTGAATAGAGAAATCATAGTCTTTCATTAGCTCCAACCATCTCCTTTGATGCATGTTGAGTTCCTTTCATGTGAATATATACTTTAATCTTTTTTGATCGGTATATATGTCACACTTCTCACCATATAGGCAGTGCCTCCATATTTTCAAGGGAAAAATCATAGCTGCTAGCTCTAGATCATGCATTGGGTATTTTTTTTCACGGATCTTCAGCTTCCGTAAGGTATATCCTATCACATTATCATTTTTCATGAGTACACAACCCAAACCTTTCTTGGAAGCATCACTGTATATCATAAAACTTTCTCCACTTTTCGGTAATGTGAGTACAAGTGCAGTGATCAACCTCTTCTTTAGCTCCTTAAAGCTTTCCTCACATTCTTCCATCCATATATACTTTATCCCTTTCCTTGTTAACTTATTTAGTGAGCTTTAAAATTGTGAAAAATTTCTCACAAAACATCGATAGTACCTTGCTAAGCCAAGAAAAATGTGGATTTATGTGACACTAGAGGGTCTGTTCCATTCCTCAATTGCCTTTGTTTTTGAAGGGTCAATAGAAATTCCCTCACTTGTGATCACATGTCCCAAGAATGTGACTTACTGCATCCAAAAGTCACACTTGATGAATTTGGTGTACAACTTATCCTTTCTTAATGTCACTAACAAAAGCCTTAGACGTTCTTCATGTTCCTCCTTACTCTTGGAGTAGATGAGAATATAATTGATAAACACTACCACAAATTTGTTGAGGTAATGTCTAAAGAATCTATTCATCAAATCCATGAATATTTCAGGGGCATTAGTAAGTCCAAAGGAAATCACCAGAAACTCATAGTGCCCATACCTTGTACAGAAGGAAATATTCTAAATATCTTCCTTCTTCACCTTTAGTAGATGATATCAATAATGGAGATCCACCTTTGATAAGTACTGAGCTCCTCATAACTGACCAAACAAGTCATCAATCCTTGGAAGAGGATAATTTTTCTTTATGGTGATCTTGTTGAGTTCTCGATAATCGATACATAGTAAAATTGATCCATCCTTCTTCTTGACAAAGAGTTCCAGCACACCCTAAGATGATGTACTAGGGCATATGAACCCTTTATCCAAATGATCTTACAACTACTTCTTTAACTCCTCCAGTTCTATAGGAGCCATCCTATAGGGAAACTTTGAGATAGGAGTAGCTCCGGGTATGAGTTCTATTGAGAACTCCACCTCTAGATCTGAGGGGAGTTCAGATAACTCTTTGGGAAATACATCATTGTATTCCCTCACAATGAGAATTTCCCTTAGGTTGATACCTTCCTTTAACTCAACCATTTGAGTGAGGTATGCTTATTCATAGGGAATCAACACCCACACCATTTAAGGATTTTCAAAAGGATATTCATGATGCTTCTTACCACATTTTTGACATATGGGTGGTTGAATTTTCTTTCCTCCTTTCTCATTAGACCCTCCATCTTGAAAATCCATCTTTTGTTTCTTATCACCATATACATGATACCATTCTCCAAAATCCATTTCCATTTTGATAGCACATCGAAAAAATTATTCATAACTCCCAAAGTCTCAAATTTCAAGAGCCTTTAGAAGGTGTGGATTCAAACCACTAAAGAATCTATCAAATTTTCTATCATTATTGATAAAATAATCCAAAGTGTACCTTCAAAGCCTTGTGAAATTTACTTCAGAATCCATGATAGATTATATTTACTTTTTATTCTGCTCTATGAATTCTCTCTCCATCTTTATATGAAGAGTTCGAGGGAAATAATTATTAAGAAACATTATCTTAAAGTATTCCCACTCAATCTCTTCAATTTCGTCCCTTGGCTTGGTGTTCTTAATCAATACCCACCATTGGTTGACCTCTCCATCTAGACAATAAATGACTAGATTCACTTTCTCTATCTCAGAATAGTGAAGTACAAAAAAGATCTTCTCTATTGATTTGACCCACTATTCTACGAATAGTGGATCAGAAGATCCATTGAATGTTGATGGTCATTTCCACATAAAACACTCAATAGTTTGTTGCTCCCTCTTAGGTGAAGGTGGATGTTCCACATTATTCAGGTTATTGTTCATAACCTGTGACAAATGGGTAAGCATCACCATGAAATTTTGAACTCCACCTCCCAAAGCATTGGGGATGTCGTTCAGACAATCACTGCATTGTCCCTCACATGGGTTGTTGTCCTGGTTTCTCATGGTTCCCACCATCTTCCAAAATAGGCAAGGTTAGAACAAAACATAATTCAACAATTCATGAATAAATAATTTATTACTTTGTGAAATTAAGTATAAAGGCATATCTTGTGGGATCCCTATGTTTAAAATTTTCTAAAACAAAGCTTCTTGGGTGCTTACTCATTGTTAGTCTCATACTAAGGGTTTTCGCTAAGGTTTTCTAATCCTAATTCCCAAATTAACTATACCATCCTCTGATAAAAACTATAGTGACTATGCTTTTTCTTACATTACTATCACATCATTTTAAAGACAAACAATATAAAATCATTACACAACAAGGATCCAAAGGTTTAGAGTCTTGAAAAAATTAGGACCATACATAAAATTTACAAAATAAAACATAAAAATTTATTTAATTCCTTCTTCTCTAGCTTCTTATTGTCCCTTGAATTCCCCTTAGTACATGTAATCACCCAAGGATATACATCAAAGAATGGGGTGATATAAAATCCCAATAAGAGTATAAATAAGAACATGAAACAATATAACATTGGGTGAGAATAATCATAACATCATCATTATAATCATGAGAGGAAGCATTAGATAAAGGCATAGAATGTGGTAATGCATAAAAATGAAACATCATATCTTAGTGGTCAACTACCACACATAGTTGTGAACAAAGATAGCATCATGTTCATGCATATTTAAATTTTCTCATGAGATACATCACATTACCCAATTCATTGTAGTTCTATATAATTCCAGGCGCACTCGTCACATCATAACATTTACTTTGCACTATATAATTCTGGGCGCATCTGTCATATCATAACATTTACATTATCATGCATGCCACATAGAATGTACTCCAATCTTGAACATAAAATAACCCATGGAAAGAAATGAGTTTCATTTCATAAATAATAAATTTATAAAATTTGTGTTTCCAAATGAAATAGGGAATAACATACTTTATATATGAATCATCACCCTTGAGTGAAGAAGAAACAATCTCGAGAAGTAAAAGGTGTGTTTTTTCGGAAGAGGGGTTCTTTTGGAAAACATCGTGTTTGTCATAAAATCAATTAAAAAACTTGTATATCCTAGAAAAGTTAAGATAATGATGAATAAATTATATTTAATGAATATCCATACTTAAAATGTGGTGAAAGAGGTAAAACCCAAAGAAAGAGAGTTAGGTTCGAGAATTCCCCTTACTTTGTGTCTGAAAGATTCCTTCACATTAATATCCTGTATAATCACATTAGATTTATTAATTGAAAATCCATAACCTTTTATACATGAATTTTATTCACTATATTTTTATTAAGTTCATTTATGGGATCTTCGATGAGTTATAGAGTTCAATTTCATTGTTCAGGAGCATTCATTTTCATGGTTTTCATGATCGGTTCACTTGCATACATGAATGGAAATTCATGTAAAATGCAGATAAATATCCAGAATTTTTATTATATGTTATTAATGATCTTCCAGAATTTTAAATGATCTTATAAAAAATTTGGTTATATGGTATGATGATAAATCATTAGATAAAAGTTAATGATGATTGTTTTAGGTTAATTTTGGCGGGTTTTCGATCACATTGATTCTGTTTTGTTTTATCATTTAGTATTATGTGTATAAGTTATTTCTAGAACAAAAAAGGTTTATAAAATAAAATTTAAAATATTTTTCAACCATTATAATGGTTTTATTAACAACCTTGAAGGTGTTAAAGGAAAATGAAAGTGCATCGCCCATGATGTTGGTAAATTGACACATCACGTACGAAAATTTCATTTTTAGAATAAGAGAGAGAGATGGATGAGTTTAATGATGGATCTTACATTAACATGATATAATTACATTATATTAAAAATACTGGAGTTATAATTCCATTTGAACAAGATATGTTGAGGATATGATAAGAATAAAAATGAAATTGAAAAGAAATTAAAAGAAAAAGGAAGAGGGGTTTACCTCTTGGATTTATCCTCCTTGAGAACTTACTTAGAGAAAGGTTTTGGTATTTTCATGAGACCAAGAGTTCCTGGACATAGGGAAGGGGATAGGGAAGAGTATTGGGGATAATTTAGGCAAGGATAAATGCTTGAGTGATGTGAGGAAAAGAGGTTGTGATAGTGGAGGAGAGGAGTGTTTTATTATTATTATATTCATTAGTTTATTATTTTGGATCAAGACTATGAATAATTTGAGAATTATCTCAAAATATATTAAAATAAAGAATGATGGTTCTATATTAAGGTGCTTACATCAGCCTTACATCAACAATGACTCAAAAATTCATGTATTTAGCATTTATTGAAAATTATCATATTTTACTATTCATAAAAATTCAAGTATTTTAGAAAAATCCCAAAAAATCACCCTAAACATTTTTCAACGTGTAGAATTAAAAAATGAACTCAATTTTATGAAAATAATTTTATAAATATGATTAATTTAATTTTTAATTAAAACCATCATTTATTTGGAAAATACAGATTTTAAAATTACAAATGATTTTATAATACTTTGAAAAATTACTTAAGGTCTCATAAAATTATCTTAAAATCATAAGAAATAAAAATATTAATTTATGAATACATTTTATGAAAATAAATTTTCTTTTAAATTATTAAATTAATCATAAAATTTTAATTAAATATTTATGACTTATAAAAATTCCAAGACTTAATTAATAATTTTTAAAATATTTACCTACTTATACTATGATATAATTATATCATATTTTCAATTATAATATTCCTAAATTTTATTTATACTTTAATGGGTGATGTTACTATTCATTTGGCCAGTTTACTATTCATAAGGGTCATACTATTCCTAAGGTCAAGTTACTATTTCATCAGTATTGGTTCCTCAACTTCTAGAAATACTTATTATTTCATTCTTCATTTATAAAGCTATTACTTTGGTATCTATGTGATTTTATGTGATTTATACTATATAAGACATTACTATAAGAAGGGATAAATTCCATTGATAAAAGTTTGGGTCATTACATATATACTTTATTATTCTTTTTTAATAGGGACATAAATTAAAACAATCAAAAATAAAATCATAAACGAGGTATCTAAAATAAATAAATAAGATCAATATCTTAATATTCCTTAAATTCAGTATGAAGGGTGTCTAGAAGTCGATATTTGAATAATAGAGTTTTGGATCAACCAAGGGGGTTGCATGGTTAGCTTGCATAGTTATCCAAACATTTCTCTAACCATGAATTACTCATTGTATCAACCTTAAAATGGTGTATGGTTTCCTTACAGGTTTCTCTTAACCATTATTAAACCATGCATCTCTCACATTTCTCAAAAATTTTAAATTCTACTATTTAAATTCAAAAAATTATTATTATAAAATCATTTATTGAAAAAGGAAAAGAGAGGGTGTTAAAATTATCCCCACCATAATTATTTTCAACCCTAGGAATTATCCTTTAGGTTTTTCTTTTTAAAATATTAACTCATTTTCAATAAATAAAAAATCCTCATTTTGAAAACATCATAACATAATGAAATTCAATTTCTTTTATAAAACTACTTTCAAGTTAAAACAAAACTTTTACTATAATTATTTCATTCTCATATTGGGTTCTCCCCACCATTTAAAATATCTTGTTATATCTAGATCCATTAAAATAGATACATGCAATTATACACCTTAACTCAGGTGAATACCCCCATAATAGGATAATATATAATCAATAATTGTATACAATGGATCCATTATTGAAATTACACTTCCTCTTAATGGTTATCAAGTAATAAAGTTGTGACTCTTTTTTTCATAAAAAAATACATATATACTTTGATGAAAACTTGTTGTTCAAGAAATAAATAAATTTGAGAAATTTCCTTTCATTCATAAATTCAAGATAATATATAAATTCTTGATTTTGAGATAAAAATGGATAATATAGACACAATTCAATATCTCATATGAGAACCTCAAGTTTTTCTATGAACATGAAAAATTTTATACTATAAATTAAAACATAATTTTGGATGTATTTTTTACCACTTTTTACTAAGAAAATATAGGTTATGGGGTACCCATTATAGAAAATATCTTATAGAATACCACAATCTTCTGTTTGACAGCTCACTAAACCCAAATAGACACCCAAATAAAATGTTATTGTCGTTTAAAGTTGAAGTTTTATTTTCAACTTCTATTAGGATATTTGGGATGTTTATGGGCCATAATCAAGGAATAAATGGTCTTATAAGGTCAAAAAGGGACTAAAATTATGGTTTTTAGGAGCTTCCCTTTATATATAGTCAGTGTGCATGATTACCTAACCATGCACCAATCACGTGGGTGATTTTAACAAAGGCACAGACATGCATGGTTTGTTAAACCATGTAGAACCCATGAATTTGGTTCTATATGAAGTTACATGGTTTACCCAGGAACCATTCACATACAAGCCAAACCATTTAGGATTTTTTAGAAATCCATTAACCCCACAAAATTGACCGATTTGACATCTGTTTTTCATAATTTTGACCCAAAACTTTCTTGAGAAATTTTATAAACTAAAATATTAAAAATGTACTTCCACTTTTAAAAATAAATTTCAATGAGTTATTCTCATTACACCACTCATTTATTTTCAAAATATCATAAACTTCACAATTTCAAATGTCAATAGATTAATCAACATGCCAATTTCAAAATTCACATTGAAAAATTAATCAAACTAATTTCTAATATGTCTCTTTTGAAATTTTACACATGGTTCAAATTTGATTTCAATATTAAACCCATGTATGACCTAAATAAAAACTTCTCCATCAAATATCATGAAAAAAATTAATGAAAAGAAATTTTATCATATAATCACAACCAAACATGCCTTAACTTGAAATTAAAGCACTCACAAAATACATTCACTGAAAAAAGTTCAAAATTCAAACATCCTTTTAGAATAAAAGAGACCCAACTATTTTAGCTTTATTTTGAAAATAAATCAATACAAATATTTTTTTATCTTCATTCAATTTATAAAAATGAACAATTTTTTAAATTAAAAAGAAGACTAAAGAAGGCCTTAACATTTAGAATACACTTTATCTCATCAAAAATTGGTTATAGCTTCATAAGATCTCTAATAGAAAATTATGCATTCTTAAAAATTTCTTTTTGAAAAATACATCTAAACAAAATAATCCCTTAGATGCAATTTCCCTTCAAACATCTAACACACACCAAATTTAAAACCAAATAAACCATGAGATTTTATTTAACATGACCTTTATAAACCTTTTTATCCCAAATAACTCTACCCAAACACCAAATGATATGTAATTTCAATTATAAATTCATATAAAAAACTCTATAGCCCGTTTCATGAAAAATTGAAAAAAACCTACATATATGTACAATTAATATAATTTAATAAGTCTAAAGGATAATTTAGATTGGAAAAACTGCTTGTTTTAATTGATTCATATTATGCTATTTTTATATGTTTTTATATGAAGTTTACTTTTAAAGAAAATTATTTTTGGAATGTGAAGCATTGTTTCATATTTCAGAAATGAGAACATCAGAGGGAGTTTTAGAATGAATTAATAGAAGAAGAACTGAAATAATTTTATGGAAACAACTGTAAATCTCTCCAGGTATAATGAATGTTATTATTAAATGGATAATCTTTTGGAATGAGTCAAGGTTCAGAAGGATAGCTGGAAGGAGCTTCTAGAAGGTTTCTGATGTAGACTGTACACTGATACCACATGGAAAAGAACCATTTCATAGAAGTTATTGGGAATTATATAAAAGGAGAGGAAAAATAGTATAAACATCAAACACTTGTATGAATAATTTAATTAAATTTACAATTCATGTTATTAAGTTTAACTTTTATTATTTGTATTCCTTTGTTCTTATAATTTAGTAAAAGAAAAGTAATATTGCTTATCTTGTGGATGTATGAAACATTGTCCGAACCATGTAAATTCCTTATGTTCATTTACTTTTCATTTTTTGCATCTATTTCACTTGAATGTGTATGAGATTTCTTATCGAAATGAGGTATATTTTATTGAGTGCGGTGGGTAGGGTTCTTAGACTTCATACTTATGATACATTTAATCAATTATGAGTTCTTTAGGAGAGATGGTTCTTCTATGTTGCTTCCAACATTCATAAGGTTGTGTGCTTCCAATGGTTTACTGAAAGGAGCTCGGTTCGGAAGGTGGTTTCCCAAAAAGTGGTATTATAGTGCTTGGTTGGTAGAAGACACGTTTCTTTGTTCCTGTGTGAAATCATCACAAGCTATAATTTTATTGAAGGTGATTCCATTTTTAGTGGAATTTTACTATCAGTGAAAGGAATGGGTTCTGAAGAAAGAAAGATTCAAATCGATAAGTTTTATGGAACAGACTATGGGTTTTGGAGGATGTAGCTGGAGGATCTTCTTATTCATATGGAGTTATACCTTCCATTAACTAGAAATTTTCATGATAAGATAGATAAAATAGAATAGAAATGGTTATATAGGAAGGCCTTAGTTTTGGCGAGGATGTAACTTGCTTGAAATATTGCATTTAACATCTGATAGAAGAAAAAAATTGCAGAAGTTATGAAGGTGTTGATAAATATGTATGAGAATCCATGTTGAAAAAAGTGTTAATATTGCAGTGAATTTTTAGCTTGATATTATTGGAAGGATGATTGGATTTAGATCATACGAATGACTTTAATATGACAAGGGGTAGATCAAATCAATAAAGGTAAATTTATAGATGATGTTTGGGTGATACTTTTATTATCTTTACTTTCAGAAAATGGGATGCAATGGTTACTATAATTAGTGACTCAAGTGGAAAGATAGACTTAGTATTTTAAGATATTCATAACTTGATTCTGAATGAAGAGTTGAGGTAGAGGGAAGTCCAAGAACCTTTCAGAAGTGATCTTAATGTGGATGGAAGAGGAAAATCACCTCAATATAAGCAAGTATAATGGAAGAAGTGATCATAGGATAAATCCTAAGAAAGGGGAAGAATTTGAAGTAAATCATCTATACTAGGTCCTACATGTTGGAGTTGTGGGAAGAAATATAATTTTAAGAATGTCTACAAAAGTTGGAAGGAAAGTTCCAGAAGGACATCAACCTCTAGAAATTAAAATTTCATAAGTTTAATGGAAGGAGGGGATACCTTACTTCTGAGTGTAAATATTCCATAGTAAGCATGTTTTATTGACTTAGGAGTGTCTTTTTACTTAATTGTATAGAGGATTCATGGTGAATTTTGTTTCTGAAAGCATGCAAAAAGTTCATATGGAAGATGATGAAGATTTGGAGATAGTTGGAAAAGTTGATGCAAATATCTAGATGAAGAATGAGGGTGTATGAAGCTAAAAGATGTTAGAAACATTCCAATAAATCTAAAGAACCTAATTTTTAACTTGATGAATATGGTTTTAGAAGCACTTTCTTAAATGGAGTTTGTAAGGTTACTAAAAGCTCCATGGTGATTACTTGAGGTGCAGATAATGAAACCTTTTACTTTAATATGAGTGATGAAGTTTACATGATCATAAGTACTTCATTAGAAGACCTAAAAGTATGGAATTGTATGTTTGATCACCTCAGTGAAAATAATATGAAAGTTATAACATAAAATGGAATATTAAAACTTGATCACATAGAGTTTAAAATATATGAAAGTTGTGTGCTAGGGAAATAGAAGAAGATGTCCTTTAATATAGAAAGAATGAAGCCCGAGAATCAGAAGTTGGAGCTTGTTCATTATGATGTTTGGGGACCTTCCCCTGTTAAATCAAAAGGTGGATCATTATACTTTGTAACACTCATTGAAGATGCAACAAGGAAATTATGGGTTTTCTTTTTGAATAATAAGTTTGATGTTTCCTAGAAATTTATTTAGTGGAAGGATCTGGTGAAAGAGAATGTGATTGGAAGATGAAGTGTATCTGGACAAAAAATAGTAGAGATTACATTGGACACAACTTCCCAAACTTCTTCCAGAAGAATGAGATTTTTCATGAGAATACCATTCCATGAACTCCACAAAAAATAGAGTAGTTGATATAATGAATCTTACTCTAATTGAGAAGGATAAAATTATGTGGCTTCATTATAGAATGTCCAAGGGAATTTAAGAAGAAGAAATCATAAAGTTTATTTCTTGGTAAATAGAAATCCAAAATTAGTGGTTGAATCAAAAATTATAGAAGAACTATGGTTCTAAAGGAAAACTAGTATTGAACATATTATAATTTTCAAAAGCTTGTCTTATGTTCGTGTTGATTTCAAGGATAGTGATAAGTTAGAGGAAAAATCCAAATCATGTTTTTTGTTGTTTATAGAGATGAAGAATTTGGATACAAAATTTGGGATGATGAACGAAAGCATGCCATCAGAAGTAAATATGTTATCTTTAATGAGAAAGTTATCTAGAAAAATCAAAAAAATTTATAGAAGAACATTGATGGATGGTCAACCATTGAAATCCAGACAGATTTTGGAAAGTTTAAGATATTAGATGGATGCTCTATATGTTTAGAAGGAAGACCATTAGAATACCAGTCTAAATGTTTGAGGAGTGCTGAAGCTTGAGTGGGAGTACCATAATGAAGGAACCTGTAATGAAGATCATTGGAAGAAGTAGTTATATAAGAAACACAATAGCCAATTCAGTTGAGGAGGCCAAATAGAATCATAAGGCCGATGTAAAGGTTTGGAGATGATATGAATTTATACTCTTAACAGATGCATGTGTACTAGAGAGTTTAGAAGAATTAGATATGATACGTTATTTTGAAGGGTGAAATTTGGATACGAATAAAGATATGGGTTACTTAAAAAAAAGAATCTGAGAGATAACAAAATTACTAGAAGGAAAATTAGCACTTGAGAACAAGTGGGTTTACAAGATTTAGGAGGAGGTTGGTGGTAATAAAAGATAAAAATATCGACTGGTGGTGATGGGTATACAACAGAAAGAAGGAGTTTATTTCTCTAAAATTTTCTCACCAGTGGTAAAACATGATATAATCTGAATAGTTCTAAGTTTAGTAGATTTAGAAGTTTTTTTCTTTGAACAGATGGATAGAAAGATTGTTTTACTTTATGGATGTTTAGAAGTGTAAATCTATATGCAAAAACCCTTGGTTATAAGGATATTGAATGAAGGTTTTTATATTGAATAATTTTCTTTATAGTTTGAAGCAAGATCTAAGGTAGTGGAATCTAAAGTTAAACTCATTTATGTTAGAATAATGTTTCGGTAGGAGAAATGTGGATCACTACTATTATCATAAGTGATAGAATGATGGGACTTAAAACATTTTTCTTTTATATATAGAAAACATTCTTATTATTGGGACAAATTATTTTAATATTTTGAAGTTAATGTAAAAATTATTCAGAAGATTTGAGATGAAAGATCTCAAGGAAGCTACGAAGACACTGGAAGTGAGAATTGAGCGAGATAAGAAAGTTTTAACTTTGGTTCTATCTCATAAGAAATATATATGAAAGGTCATTAAAAGGTTTGGAATGGCTTGATGAAAGATATTATTTACACCACTCTCATATCACTTTAAACTTTATAAATCACATGAAAAAAAATTGAATAATAACATCAGAAGTTGGAGAAAGTTCCATATGCATTAGCTATAGAAAGTTTAATATCTGAAATGATTTTTACTCTATTGGATATTTCTCATACAATGGGATTTGTAAGCCAGTTTATGTAGAATCCAAGGAAGGAAAACTGTGAGGATATTAAGTGGATCATTTGATAATTGAAATTAATGGAAGATCATTCCTTATGTTATGGAATGGATAACCCATTTTAATGTTTTTTGATGATGAATTTTATGGAGACTCAGATAGTCAGAAGAGAACAAAAGAGTTTTTCTTTACATTTGGTGAAGCAATGATGAGTTATATGTCACTGTTTCAAAATATTGTTACCTTAATTATACCAAAATTAGAATATGTGGTAGAAACATAATTAGTGAAGGAGTTGGTTTGGTTGAAAAAATTACTAAAGTAAATTAGAAGGATCCATTCAAAATGAGTTTTTTTATGTGATACTCAGAGTGCAATTCTCTTCGATTGAAATCTTTTTTTTCCATGAAATGAAACAACACATATGCCTAAAGTACCACTTCATTTATAACACACTGGAGGAAAATAATATGGATATATATAAGATTTATAGTAGTTAAAATCTAGAAGATATATTCACTAAGTTTTTGGTTCAAGAAATTATGAGGAAATACCAATCCTTAGTTATACTTGGGTGAATGGAAAAAAAGATGGAGGAACACTGTATGGTTTTTCAGAAGGAGGAAAGAAAGAATGTTTTATAGAAGGAAATATTTGGAGGGTTTTTGGAAGATAGTCTCATGAAACAAGTCTTCAAGTGGGATATTTTTGGGATATAAAGCCTTGTATTAGATTTTCAAAATGAGAACATCAGAATGAGTTTCAAAATAAGTTAACGGAAGAAGAAAAAAAATGAGTTCTTTGAAACAATAAAAGATATATACTGGTGGAATTAATGTTATTCTATAAGTGATAATATTTTAGAATTATTCTCATAAGGAAAACTAGAAGGAGATTCTATAAGGTTTATAATGTGGACTGTACATTGATCTCACATAGAAAAGCACTCTTTTAGGGTAGTTTTTTGGACTTCAATAAAAGGAGAGGTGAACTAGAAAAAATTACTAAATGATTTTATGAAGAATGTAATTAAATTTATAGTTAATGTTATTAAGTTTAACTATGATTATTTGTATTCTTTTTTTACTTAGATTTAGTAAAAGGAAAGCAGTAGTGTTTCTCCCATGGATATAGGTCACGTTGTCTGAACTATGTAAATTCCTTGTGATATTTTAATTTCTATTTATTGCATCCATTTCACTTGAATGTGTGTGATCTTTGTTATCGAAATGAGGGAAGTTTGATTGAGTGGGTATGGTGCTTATACTTCCTACTTCAAGTACATTTGTAACACCCCAAGATTCCAGGGTACGTTTCTCTTTGAATAATGCAATAGCTTCCATTGTACGCAACTTCGAGATTCTAACACACCGTGACCAATCAAACTAGCTGTTATGAATAGTAATATCCAATTTTTGAGATTTTAAAAATTTTATTTTTAAAAATGGACTTCATTTTTGAATTTGGAATATCGAAATTAGCTTAGGGTGAATTTTTGGTATTTTTTTGAAAACTTTCAATTTTTGATGAATAGTGAAAAACAGTGAGTTATTGGTTAAAACCGACTTTTTATTTAAATAATTATTTATATTATTTAAATTTATTTTAGGTCAAAATAGATACATAATACCTATATAAGTTCAATTTAATTCATTGGAGTCATTTTATAATACATTTAGATATATAAAAATTTTATTGAACATTTTACTGTCTTTTACCCACCTCATAGGAGCATTTTCGAATTTGCATAAAACTTAATTTTACCACTTTTGTGAGTTGAATTTCAAAAATCCAAGAGATATGGTTAATATCATTAAGTAAACTGTGGTTCAATAAGATGAAAATAATTTTTGACGAATCGTAACTTTTGACTTTTATTTACCACGGTTAAAAGTAAATAGGGTAATTAAGGGTAAAAATGATATCATAATTACCCTAAAACTTGTACTAATTCTATTGTATAAAGGTAATTAAACCAAAAAAACCTTAGGAATAAAATATGATCCCCTTTGGTCCACTTGAATTAGATTAGGACATTTATTATTATTTTATTTAAAGAAGAGTTAAAAGAGTTAAATTCAAAGTTTAATAACTAAACAATTTTTAATATAGGGTTACACACAATATAAATTCGACTATAAATATTATTTAGAAAGATAAAAAGATTTAATAAATAATGGTATTTTATTTATAATTTTTATACATTAAATAATTTAATTTATTTATGACACAATGATGATGTAGTAATTACCTTATTAATGAAATATTAAAATAATTGATATTATAAATATCCAAATAAATGTAAATTGAGACTTATGATGAATTACACTAATTTTATAGGTTAATATTACATGTTAGGGTTTTTTAAATAAATTTTATTTAAAGTGATAAAGTTTTAATGGATTTAAAAAAAACAAATACTAAATAGTGTCAAAATTGACATAAATGAGTTTTTAAAACAAATACTATATTATTAATTGATATAATATTCATAAAAATCTATGTTTTGGCCAAATGAATTAGATAAGGTTATATATATATATATATATTAATAATTAACCACTTGGGGTTCTCTTGGTAGTTTATATTAAGTTTATTAACCATATAATATAAAAATACAAAGAGACATGATAAATGTCAAACTATTTAACTAAGAGTTAAATCTAAAAGATAAGGTTAATATGGTGACCCAAACCTATCTAAAACCTATTGGTTGAGAGTTTTTCGACCCATACCCACATTATCCTCTAAATAAATCATTTTGGAGCCATTGGAAACTGAAAATGATTTTATTATAAAATAATATTTCAAGCTTTTCCAAAAGTGACCCTCACCTCTCTTATAAAAGGGCACTTCCCCTTCTCTTAATATCACACCTCCAAAGATATTTTTCTCGGCAAAACCCTACCCAAATATCCTCCCAAATATCCTCCCTTCATCCTAGAGGCCTTCCTTTGGTCATAAAGACAACCTAAGGATCCCTTTTGATCAAATCAAAAGGAAGAACCTGAAGAAGAGGTAAATATTTCATCACCTCTTTCAAGTTCTTTTCTTCTTCCACTTCCTCTTTCTTTGTTGTTTCTATTATAAAATAATAACTCTAGTATCTTCTATATACTGTGATGTTATTATAAAAATGGTAAAACCATATTCATTATTCTATCCATCATATGAATGACAAAGTCACCATACGTGCGTACGTACGGCTTACCGTCTCCACGTTGTGGTGTAGTTTGTTATTCAAACACTTCATTATTTGGATGGGTATAATAATGAGTATAAATAATGTAAATAATAAATATAAAATCTTAATTATTCTTTATATATGATATAACATCCAATTACATACGATTTCACTATCAATATAATGACATTGTCGCTCGTGCATACGTACGGATTACCATCTCCACGAACACGATGAGATTCATTCTCCATCGTAATAATTCAAGAATAATTTTCATTTTATGATTAAAAATAATGTTTATTAACATAATATAATTCTATATAAGAATCAAATACATCCTATCCATAATAAACATGGCTTACGTAACCAATCATATAAAGGAAAATGAATTAGTTAGCACCCGAAATGATGATACTACTGAAATATTATTAAAAAAGAAATATTATAAGATCATATATGATATCATATTTATGTATATAGTTATTGTATAATTTAATAACAATGTTTTAACTATTATACAGGAGGTTAACATACCATCTAATAAGGAAAAGTACAAGGTAATGGTTAATTTCACAATCTCTTTATTATCCGAGGTTGTTTTTACATAAGTATCTACTGGGACCTCTTTATCATCCGCATCCATGTTTTCTTAAAAATGTATTTCAAAACATTTTTCCTATTTAATAGACTATGTTTTAATGTCATTTATACCCTTATTTGACTTTATATGTTTTGAAAGGAATCTTTCTGTCATTTTCCAAACAAGGTACTTTATGACCTTTTCGACAAAATTAAGGTAAGAATGTTTTTTAACTTATATGGCAGGTGCGGATATTTTCCACCATTATAACATCATAGAAGATTCCCTTACAATATTATAATAATATTTTCAAATAAACTTTTTCTTTTATAATTATGTGACTCTTAAATGATTTTAAAATAGAAAGAGGTATTTCTTTTAATTAGTTTTCATTTCATCTATGTCAACATCCTTTGATGGATTTTAAACTTGTTTGAAGTTGATTTATTATGATACAAATATTCCATATTGTATTAAAGGTTTTGTGATATTTTTGACTGTGGATGTGTTATTTTTATACCATTCATGGTTTTTGGTTAAAGTATTGACATTTCATATGCTAGTTTTAATACGAATGTTTATGTTATGTTTCAACCTTTTCATATGAGGAATGTATTAGACTTAGTATGTGACGGGTGAAGCCCACTATAGATACTCAATGCATCGGTAGGTCTCATGAGACAATTAGACGTGGAATTGGCTGAGGCCTTTCCCAATTTGATATATAGTTTTGGCTGAGGCCTTAATCATTTTTAGACGTCTTGGCCGAGGCCTTGAAAAAATGTTTCAGAATGTCCGACATTATAAATTCCCTCATTATGAAAATAATAATGATGGTTCATGTGGTTATTCGACTAGTAGAATACCCATGACTATGTTTTATTATGGCATTATTTACTCAGCTCATATTCCCTCCATAAAGTGTTCATGTTTATTATTTGTAAAGGAATGTGTTTTAAATTATTCATCATGCCTAATGTTTATGTTATCTTCTGCTGTATTTCTTACCCTTAATGAGCATTTAAGCTCACCCCTTTTTTATGTTTCATTTTCCCAGGATATGAAGAAGTTAGTTATGAGTGACTTGCATGCATAATCTAAGAGGCTTGGATTTTTCTAATGGAATAAATTAGTCTTGTATTTATTTTCAAGTTTTAATGTTTAAATTATATATGTATCTTGTTTCCAATAATACTAAACTGATCGGTCTTTCGGGACATTATTTCTTGTATCATTCCAATGTTATGTAATAAATCACCAACTCTGGGTAACTGGGGTCAGGGCGTTATAGTTGGTATCAGATTAAGTTTAGCACAAACCTTAGAAACTAGATTTAGAAAAACTCTAATTAGAGAACATTACCCTAAGATAGACTTTGAAGATTAGTATAGAAGAACTTCCTATAATTTTTGTACTTTAGAGATTTTATGATTTTTACAAGCAATACATCCCTGTCTAGATACGAACAAGTAGAGGTGGCTCTATCACAGATGTACCTAGGGGTAAAACCTAAAAACACCACTTTGAGCTAGACTCAAATAGGAACTGGTGCATGACAATGGGCCTTACTGAACTCTTGGTTACGACACTCTCGTGGGATATGATTAAGATAATTCTCATTTTATTTACAAACCATTATGAAGGATTTATGATTATATACCTCTTCAAAGAATTTTTTTATGATTATGGATTATATCCATAAACTGTTCAATTTATGTTAAGTGTTTTACAAGTTCGAAATTATGTATTGCGGTTCATAAACTAATATATTGTATGCAATTATTTTGAAATGGATCTTAGTGGAAAGTATGGAAACCGTATCAATGCATGTAATCCATGTAGGGATGTCCCTCATGCTCAAGATAATTATAGCAGAGCTGGTGATGCAACTGGTTCTAATCAGCTTATCACCATACTGGGACAACTCACACAGGTTATGAATAATTACCTTACCCGTATGGAGCACCCTAATCCACAATTTGGAGGATCAATGTTAGATCGCTTCATGAAACAAAAACCACCAATATTCAATGAATCTACAAATCCATTTGTATCTGAACAATGGATAAGTTTCTTAGAGAAAATATTTCATGCTTTGGGGAGTAGCGAAAGGGAAAAAGTTATCATGGCAGTTTATCGCCTCACCAGAGATGTAGATCAATGGTGGTCATTAATTCAAAACACAAAGGAGGATGAAGAAGTATAAAGTATGGAATGAAGGGAGTTTAAAGATCTTTTCTTAGAAAAATAATTTCCTCATGACCATCAAGCAGATATGGAAAGGCAATTTCTGAGTCTGAGACAAAAGGAGGATGGGAATGTCACAAAGTATGAAGCTAAATTTACAAGTTTAGTAAGGTATGATGCAGATTATATATGTAACCCAAGAAGTAATATTGATTTTTTATTTTATGGGTTAAAACCATTTCTCCATCAAGCATTAGTCTCACAATCCTTCTCATCGTATGAAGATATTGTCTCATGTGCTATCAATATAGAAAAGGAATTATCTAAGTCTTATGACTTTAAAGAAAAGTAAGAGAAGAAGAGATCTTCTGAACACTCTGGGAAAGGAAATAAAGAAACATGGAAGAAGGGAAGAGTTGAATTTCCACCCTGTGATAATTATAGAAGGAATCACCCTGGTGCCTATCTAAAAGAAAAAGGAGTATGCTATAAATGTGGAAAAAAATTTCATCTTGCTAGTGATTGTAAGGGGAAGAAAGAATCTACCAATGTTCAATGATACAATTTTAGGGAGATGGGACATTATTCAAATGAATGTCCTAAGTGTTAGGGAAACTTACCTCAGAAAAGGACAAGGGATCAAGGAAAAACTTATGTTATTACTACTGTTGAGGTTGAAGCTTCAAAAGACGTGGTGGCAGGTAATTTAATGGTTTCCTCAAGTTTAGCCAATGCTTTATTTGATTCTGGATCATTGCATTGTTTCATATCTTCCTAGTTTGCTAAGAAAATTAGATATTTCCAATTTGATTTAACAAGGGATTTTTCAGTCAAAACTCCTAAGGGAAGTATCATTGCAAAAAAGTTTTGTGAATCAGTCCCCATTAAGGTATATAAACGATATTTATCTGCTGATCTAATCGTAATACCCATGATTGAATTTGATATAATCCTCGGTATGGATTGGCTTTCAAACCATGATGTGAAAATTTATTGTAATAAGAAGGAGGTTACAATTCTCAATGATGATAAGAAGTACATTATCTTTAGAGAAGAAACATCACCATCTAATTCTTATCTAAATCCACCCCCAGTAGCTCTAATAAATTCAATTATTGGGGAGGATGAGAATGAAATAATTATGGGTGAGGAAAAGAATGTTCAAATAGAGGACATACCTATTGTGTAAGAATATGTTGATGTGTTTCTAGAGGATTTACCTAGACATCCTACAGAACGATAAATTGAGTTTTCCATTGATTTAATTTCTGGTTCAAGGCCTATATCGAAGACTCCTTATAGAATGACCATTGTGGAATTAGTGGAACTAAAGAAAAAAATAGAGGAATTGAGTAATATGGGATTTATTTTCCCTAGTGTTTCTCCATGGGGATCCCCTGTCCTTTTTGTTAAGAAGAAAGATGGATTTATAAGGTTGTGAATTGGCTACAGGGAGATCAATGCTATAACAATAAAGAACAAGTATCCCCTACCTCACATTGATGATTTATTTGACCAAATTCATGGAGATCAATATTTTTCAAAGATTTACCTTTGATCTGGATATCATCAGTTGTGTGTGAAGAAGGAAGACATTCTGAAAATAGCATTTTGAACCAGGTACGAGCATTATGAGTTTACAGTAATTCCTTTTTGATTGAATAATGAACCCTCTATATTCATGGATCTAATGAATAGAGTTTTCAAGGAATATCTTGATGAATTTTTAGTGGTATTTATTGATGATATCTTGGTATACTCCAAAAGCTACGAAGATCATGAAAATCACTTGCGCATTATTCTAAAGACTCTTAGAAGAAATGAATTATATGGGAAGTTTAGAAAGTGTGAATTCTGGCTACATGAGATTTATTTTCTTGGCTATATTGTCTCTAAGGATAGAATCTCTGTTGATCCTTCAAATACCAAGGTAATCCAAGAATGGCCAGCACCGATAAGTATAGCTGAGGTATGCAGTTTTATTGGTTTAGCAGGTTATTATCGACGTTTCGTCCAAAATTTTTCCTGGTTGGCTAACCCATTAATCAAGATCACACGTAAAGGGGTTAAATTTGTTTGGAAAAAAGTGTGTGAAGAATTTTTTGAAGAACTAAAGAAAATATTAGTTAATTCTCCTATCTTGACCATACCATCAGGGAATGATGGGTTTGTTATTTATAGTGATGCTTCAAAGAAATGACTTGGTTGTATCCTTATGCAGAATGATAGAGTTATTGCCTATGCATCACGATAGCTTAAAATTCATGAGAAAAACTATCATACTCATGATCTTGAGTTAGCATCTGTAATCTTTAATCTAAAGATATGAAGACACTATCTCTATGGTGAAAAATGTGAGATTTATACTGATCACAAGAGTTTGAAGTATATTTTCTAACAAAAATAACTAAACATGAGGAAAAGGAGATGGCTTGAACTACTCAAGAATTATGATTGCACAATACACTACCATCCAGGGAAGGAAAATAAGGTGGTAGATGCTTTGAGTAGAAAGGATCATGGAGTTTTGAACAAAATGAGAGTTAAAAGGGATCCTATTTTCATGGATCTAGTAAAGATAGATATGGGAATAACCATGGAAGGTGAAGCATAAATACCTTTTCAAATGGTTTCAAAACCATATTTACTAGAAAGGATAAAGATTTCTCATACTGATGATTAGGAATTTCAAAAGAAGATTAAAGATGTAAATGATGGGAGATTGAGTGACTTCGTATATGAAGATGGAATTTTGAAATTTGGGAAGAGACTTTGTGTTCCCGATATACCTGATCTAAAAAGGAAATTATTAGATGATGCTCATAGATCCAATTTCTATATACACCCTAGGAGCACCAAGATGTATAGAGATTTGAAGGAACATTTTTGGTGTGATAACATGAAAAGAGAGATTACTGATTTTGTGTCAAGATGTATGGTTTGCCAACAAGTGAAAGCTGGAAGAAAACATCTGAGAGGAGTCATGCAACCTCTTCCCATACATGAGTGGAAATGGGATGATATTACGATGAACTTTTTCATGGGGATACCAAAGACTCCTAGAAGGAATGATACAATATGAGACATTGTTGATTGTATTACCAAGTCAGCACATTTTATTGCTATAAGATAAGATTTACCACTTGAATGTTTAACAAGACTGTATATTAATGAAGTTTTAAGACTTCATGGAGTACCCCTATTGATTGTTTTTGATCATGATTTCTATTTTACATCAAGATTCTGGAAAAGTCTTCAGAAATCCTTGGATACTGAACTTTGTTTGAGCACTGCCTACCACCCTCAAACTGATGGACAATCAGAACGAACTATTCAAACCTTAGAAGACATGTTGATATCTTGCTCACTTGACTTTCAAGGTACGTGGGATCAATATTTACCTTTGGTATAATTTTCCTATAATAATAGCTTCCATTCAAGTATTCAGATGGCACCATATGAAGCATTATATGAAAAGAGATGTCGCACACCAACTTGTTGGGATGATGTTGGTGAAAAAAACTCACAGGCCCAAAACTTATTGAGGAAACAATGGAAAAAGTGAAGATTATCCAAACCCACATCAAAACAGCTCAAAGTAGGCAGAATAGCTATGCCGAAAACTGAAGGAAGGATTTGGAATTTTAGGTAGGAGATCATGTTTTCTTAATGGTATCTCTATGTAAGGGAGTTATATGATTCAGTAAGAAGGGTAAATTAAGTCCTAGGTACATCAGACCTTTTGAAATTCTAGAACGAATTGGGGCTGTAGCTTACCATTTGACAATTCCACTAAGTCTCTCCAAAGTTCATGATGTGTTCCACGCATCACTATTGAGAAAATACATGCCTGACCCAACACATGTACTCACCTATGAGGAAATTGAACTGGAACCTGATTTATCTTATTGTGAAGATCCTGTAAAGATTCTTGATACCAGAGAACAAGTGTTGAGAAACCAGACGACTCGTCTGGTAAAAGTTCTATGGAGAAACCATAAGATGGAAGAGGCAACCTGGGAACCAGAGGAACTTATGATGAAGAACCACCTGAATATTTTTGGGAGGTAGTATTCTAGAAATTTTGAGGATGAAATTATTTAAAGGAGGGAAGAATGTGACACCCCAAGCTTCCACGATACGTTTCCCTTTGAATAATGCAATAGCTTGCATTGTACGCAACTTCGAGATTCTAACACACCGCGACCAATCAAACTAGCCATTATGAATTGTAATAGCAAATTTTTGAGATTTTATAAATTTTATTTTTCAAAATGGACTTAATTTTTAAATTCAGAATATCGAAATCATCTTAGGGTGAATTTTTAGTATTTTTCATCAAAATTTCAATTTTTGATGAATAGTGAAAAACACTGCGTTATTAGTTAAAACTGATTTTTTATTTAAATAATTATTTATTTTATTTAAATTTATTTTAGGTCAAAATAGATATATAATACCTATATAAGTTTAATGTAATTCATTGGAGTCATTTTATAATAAGTTTAGATATATAAAAATTTTATTGAACTTTTTACCGTCTTTTACCCACCTCCTAGGAGCATTTACAAATTTGCATAAAACTTAATTTTACCGCTTCTGTGAGTTGAATTTCAAAAATCCGAGAGACACGGTTAATATTGGTAAGTAAAATGTGGTTCAATAAAATGAAAATAATATTTGTTGAATAGTAACTTTTGACTTTTATTTACGACGCTTAAAAGAAAATAGGGTAATTAGGGGTAAAAATGATATCATAATTACCCTAACACATGCCCTAATTCTATTGGATAAGATTAATTCGACCAAAAACAACCTTATGAATAAAATATGATCCCCTTTGGTCCACTTGGATTAGATTAGGACATTTATTATTATTTTATTTAAAGAATAGTTAAAAGAGTTAAATTCAAAGTTTAATAACTAAACCATTTTTTATATAGGGTTACACACAATATAAATTAGACTATAAATATTATTTATAAATATAAAAGTATTTCCTACATAATGGTATTTTATTTATAATTTTTAGACATTAAATAATTTAATTTATTTATGACACAATGATGATACAATAATTACCTTATTAATGAAATATTAAAATAATTGATATTATAAATATCCAAATAAATGTAAATTGAGACTTTTGATGAATTAAACTAATTTTATAGGTTAATATGACATTTTAGGGTTGGTTAAATAAATTTTATTTGAAGTGATAAAGTTTTAATGGCTTTAAAAAAAATCAAATACTAAATAGTGTTAAAATTGACATAATTGAGTTTTTAAAACAAATACTATATTATTAATTGATATAATATTCATAAAAATATAAGGTTTGGAAAAATGACTTAGATAAGGTTATATATATTAATAATGAACCACTTTGGGTTCTCTTGGTAGTTTATAGTAAGTTTATTAACCATATAATATAAAAATACAAAGATACATGATAAATGTCAAACTATTTAACTAAGAGTTAAATATAAAATATAAGGTTAATATGGTGACCTAAACCTATATAAAACCTATTGGTTGAGAGGTTTTCGACCCATACCCACATTATCCTCTAAATAAACCATTTTGGAGCCATTAGAAACCGAAAATGATTTTATTATAAAATAATATTTCAATCTTTTCCAAAAGTGACCCTCACCTCCCTTATAAAAGGGAACTTCCCCTTCTCTTAATTTCACACCTCCAAAGCCATTTGGCTCGGCAAATCCCTGCCCAAATATCCTAAAATTTTTTATACCTTAATCCTAGAGTCCTTCCTTTGGTCATAAATCCAACCTAAGGATCCCTTTTGATCAAATCAAAAGGAAGAACCCGAAGAAGAGGTAAATATTTCATCACCTCTTTCAAGTTCTTTTCTTCTTCCACTTCCTCTTTATTTGTTGTTTCCATTATAAAATAATAAATCCAGTATCTTCTATATATTGTGATGTTATTATAAAAATGGTATAACCATATTCATTATTCTATCCATCATATGAACGACAAAGTCACTATACGTGCGTACGTACAACTTACTGTCTCCACGTCATGGTGTAGTTTGTTATTCAAACACTTAATTATTTTTATGGGTATAATAATGAGTATAAATGATGTAAATAATAAATATAACAAGTTTAATGATTCTGTATATATGATATAACATCCAATTACATATGATTTCACCATCAATATAACGATATTGTCACTCGTGCATACGTACAGATTGACGTCTCCACGAACACGATGAGATTCATTCCCCATCGTAATAATTCAAGAATAATTTTAATTTTATGATTAAAAATAATGTTTATGAAAATAATATCATTCTTTATATGAATCAAATACATCCTATCCATAACAAACATGGATTACATAACCAAGCATATAAAGGAAAACGAATTGGTTAACACTCGAAATGATGATACTACTGAAATATTATTAACAAAACAATATTAGAGGATAATATATGATATCATATTTATTTATATATATATTTTATAATTTAATAACAATTTTTTAACTATTATACAGGAGTTTAACATACCACCGACTAAGGAAAAGTACATGGTAAGGGTTAATTTCACAATCTCTTTATTATCCAAGGTTGTTTTTACGTAAGTATCTACTGGGACCTCTTTATCATCCACATCCATGTATTCTTAAAAATGTATTTAAAAACATTTTTACTATTTACTAGACTATGGGTTAAAGTCATTTATACCCTTATTTGACCTTATATGTTTTGAAAGGATTCTTTCTATCATTTTCCAAACAAGGTACTTTATGACATTTTTGACAAAATTAAGGTAGGAATGTTTTTTTAACTTATATGGTGGGTGTAGCTATTTTCCATAGTTATAAAATAATTGAAGCTTCCCTTACAAGATTATAAGAATATTTTCAAAATAAATGTTTTCTTTTATAATTATGTTACTCTTAAATGATTTAAAAATAGAAATAGGCATTTCTTTCAAATAGTTTTCATTTCATCTATATCAACATCCTTTGATGGATTTTAAACTTGTTTGAAGTTAATTTATTATGATACAAATCTTACATATTATATTGAATTTTTTGTGATATGTTTGACTATGGATGTGTTATTTTTATACCATTCATGGTTTATGGTTAAAGTATTGATATTTTGTATGTTATTTTTAATATGAATGTTTATGTTATGTTTCAACCTTTTCATATGAGGAATGTATTGAGCTTAGTATGTGATGGGTGGAGCCCGCTATAACTCATAGATGAATCGGTTGGTCTAATGAGATAATTGGATGTGGAATTGGCCAAGGTCTTTCTCAATTTGATACATGATTTTGGATGAGGCCTTAATCATTTTTAGATGTCTTGGCCGAGGCCTTTACAAAATGATTCAGAATGTCCGACATTATACATTCCCTCATTATGAAAATAATAATGATGGTTCATGTGGTTATTCGACTAGTATAATACCCATGACTATTTTTTATTATGGAATTATTTACTCATCTCATATTCCTACCATAAAGTATTCATGTTTATTATTTGTAAAGGCATGTGTTTTGAATTATTCATCATGCCTAATGTTTATGTTATCTTCCGCTGTATTTCTTACCCTTATTGAGCATTTGAGATCACCCCTTTCTTATGTTTCATTTTCCCAGGATATGAATAAGTTAGTTATGAGTGACTTTCATGCATAATCTAGGAGGCTTGGATGTTTCTAATGGAATAAATTAGTGTTTTATTTCTTTTCAAGTTGTAATATTGAACTTATTTATGTATCTTGTTTCCAATAATACTAAACTGATCGGTCTTTCAGGACATGATTCCTTGCATCATGCCAATGTTTTTTAGTAAATCACCGGCTCTAGGTAACTGGGGTCAGGGCGTTACAACATTCAATTAAGTGGGAGTTTTTATAGAGATATGGTTCTGCTGTGTTTCTTCTGATATTTGAAATCCCACATGCTTCCTGTGGTTTACCAAAAGGATCTTGATTAGAAAGGTGGTTTCCCAAAAAATGCCTTATAAATGTTTCATTATATCCTTGATGATATATTTAAACCCTTGGTCTATTTAAGGAGGGATCGACATGTCCTCAATTTTGTTTTCAACTTGGAAGGAGTTTTAGTAGGGTCAAGTTATGAAAAATTAGTATTAGAGATAGGTTTAGGATAAGGTTTTGGACTAAACACTAGTGAAGATTACATTGGTTTGGTAAGATATTAGTATCAATTGAACTTATTATGTGAAGGAGGACAAAGAAACTAACATTGGATATAGAGGACCCCTGTGATTCTAGGAATTTTTTTTGATCATCTATGAAACATAAAAAATGTAATATATACTAAATGCATCTAATTATGGTAGGAAAGGAACACACATCATGTAGTTATAGGTTATAATTATTGCGTTTGGGGAGTTTAGGATGAAAATTTACATGAGGTTAACCATGGGATTTTATTTGTAAACATTATTATTTATCCTTATCCCTTAGTTTCTTTATCTATCTATAGTCATGTCACAAGTTCACCACCATAGAGTGAAAGTTAAGGAAGAGGCCCAATAGGTAGAAATAAAATTTCATTGGAGGATACACCCAAATGCGGCCAAAGTTTGGAGTGAATAATTACATAATTTAAACTGATAGAATCTATCGATGCATGAGGACTTAATTTTTAACAAGGTGATTAAGAGTTTTTTAGAGGAGATAAATGGATTTTCAGTTAATACAAACATTGAATGAGTATTATCTCTCATGGCGACTTTATTTCTTAGAGAAGCTTGACAATAGTGGATATTTTTATTGGAAGATTAGGATGTTTTAATGATTTATTAGGCACAATTTTGGGACCAATTAAGAAATGGGTTCTTATTAAAGACTCTTAGTGTGGATCAAAAATAGGAATTATTGGCCTCACAATCAAGAAATTACACCATAAGTGAGTTTAAAATGATATTCATGGAATTACAATGTTATTATATAAATTTATTGACTGATGAGAAGTTGATCAGGAAATTACCATGTCACCCTATAGATTTATTAATAGATGAGAAGTTGATAAAATTTATTTTTTATAAAGAACTATATTTATAGATTCAATTAATACTAGGCATATTTTCTCCAAGTATATTTATGGAGGTTTTAGAGAAGGTTGAGATGGTAGAGAACTTGTTAGCTCAAAAAGTTCTTTTGAAACAATATTATTTCTATGGAGTTTGTAGTTCATAGAAATATAGTGTAGGACACTTAATTATATTTTTCTTATGTGGTGGTATGAGTTATTTTAGTTTATGTTTCCTTTTAACAAGAGTGGATAGAGGAGATCAAAGTAAAACATGAAACTTGAGGATCACTCCATCAGTTTTATTAGCCTCCTCTATGATAACTTCCCTAAAAATAACCATTATTTTGGAAACAACATGGCTGATGATATTTTAAACTACCAATGACTTGTTATCATGGAATAAGACATCTAGGAGGAGATTCATATCCTTAAGGGTTGTGGGATGATTAAAGGAGAGGGGGTGGCATGAAAAAAAATATTTTAAAAGTGAAAGTTGGATATGGATAACTTCAAAAAATATAAATTGATGAAGTTGAAGGAATAAAGGTTGTTCAAGTTATAATTTATATATTTTACACTCTTGATTTTATATTTATAGCCATGATGCTTCTCATTAATTTATTACACCTATATTGTTCTATGGATTAGAAATTTTAGTTGAAAGACTTCATAGACCATTGAAATTATATACCATGGTTAGTGATCAATCAAGGTTGATAAAGGTGTATTGTAACTTTGAATTAGTTACGAGAAAAGAGTAATTATAATAGGATCTATTATTTCTTCAGATGTAATCACATGACACTATAATTGACATGTATTTACTTTATTCTAGATAGGATTGTGTGTATTTTAATCTTTGAAGGGTTATGTTTTCTAAATTTAAAGGAGAATGTGTGAAATTTGTTAATGAAAAGATCTCCACATAGGTGTTCACCAAATTGAGATTCAAATAATAACTTCACAATTGGTGATTTTTGTGTTTTGTGCATTAGAGATAAATATAAGAGAACTATATGAAGCGGTATATAAATTTTTGATGTTTTTTAGAGGAAGTTAAAAGTTTATCCCAGTGACATGAGATTGAGTTTGATATAGAGTTTTGTCTTGGTGTATCACCAAAATATATGCTAGAATATTGATAGAACCAAAAAACTATATGAGTTAAGGATTCAAATCAATGATATATTAATGATGAGTTTTATTCTACTCAATATATCATTGTCGTTAGGTTGGCTATGAAAATAATTTTTTTCACTTATGTGTTGGAATCTTTCAAAATGGGAATTTTTGAAAGTTCTTATTCAAAACTGAATAAAAGGAAAACAATACAAGGTTTTGGAACTAGGCATAGCTAGTAGAAGATATAAAGTTTCAGAAATTTGGAGGCTGATGGATGGCTTATTGAAGTTGGTTAACTATTCACTAGAAGATGGATGTTGAGGTGGTGCATTTTCTTAGTGGATGTCAATGGCTATGATTAAGTGGGGGTAGTACATAAAGATTGAAAGGTGCTGGAATCAATGGTACTGGATGGACATGTCATGAAACAACCCACTGGGGCCTGCTTGGCTGGCAATAAGTCGAGAGTGACTACCCCAAACCCGCCTCTAATAGGTTAGGGGCTGGAAATTGGTGCCAAGTAGGTATAAAAATCACATGAAGGCCTTATCCTAAGGTACCTGTATTCACAAAAACATCTCCAAGCCCATAAAATACTGGAATATAAAATAAAACTGATACTAAATTCATTCATACATCTAAATCTCACAACAAGAGTATAACAAAATATTGGGAAGCAATAAGGGAAAAAACAAGCCTACCAAAAACTATAAAGAAGTCTAACCTAATAGTAAGTGGGGACTATAGTAAAATGTGACTCCTGGAACAAACCACTATCTATCTAGACCAAATATAGGGTCTGTATACACCTGGTCTACCGAGAACCCCATCAAATGTCTGATCATATGCATAAGAAATGACACATGTGGACAGAGCTCATGCAGGGGTGAGTATAACAATACCCAGTAGGAAACCCTGAAAGCACTAAGCATAAAGCAACAAGAGTAGTCATATAATTACATGATATGTAAATCATAATGTGATATATATAATAAAACATCCATAAATACTCATAGTTGATTCTAAGTCTCAAGTTAATATCACAACCACATTGCCAGGCTAAGATTCTACTTGAGAGTTTGTAACTAAACTCACCTAGGATAACTCACTCTGTGAGTTTGATAGTACTGATGAAATATATCCAAGATGTCATTATCATTGGGTCTCACCATGAGGAAGTACACATTGGAAGTTTGAAGAGATTTATAAACATATGGGAATCACACCTAGTTCCATGGGGTAATTTGACTAACCCAATCTGAATTAAACCACTAAGTAAGGGATCAACACCTGGGTACAAGTGGTCATGTCGATTCCAAGAACCCCACCTAGGAAGAAATATGATAGAGGATATTATCCCAGACTATGGGAGTTATTCCTATAACTCTATATAAAACTAATCCCTTATAGAGGATCAAAATCCTTTATTCAGGACGTAATGCCATACTATACCCTTATAGGGATGGATCGAAGGAACACATCCTTAAGGAAACTAGTCCATGTTGAGAGGAGAAAGGTCTACAAGTAATATTTGAATAAGTACATGGAATGTAATATTATTACATGGTATGTCCCTTTAGAACTGGGTCTACCCATTTATCATGGACCGTTATTGTGTTTGTGCATGTGTACACCTAGCTGTGTCCCTGTACTTGGCTGTGTTCGAGTACCAGGCCATGTACGAGTATATGACTCAACCCATGTACTCTGGATGTGTCATGTACTTGATCATGTTAGTGTCTATGTATCCTCTGGGATACATGCTGATCCATAAGGTATGGGTCACATGGAATGTGACACATGTCACATTATGTGTGATGTTTAACTTCATGAAGAACCCTAGCACTATAGCTAAGGCCACACAAATGGTGTGTGTTATTCCGTTACATGCCGTGTAGTGTAGAAATCTCTAGAATCTATGGATCCTCACAAAAATTACTCCTCCACTACCACTGCATTTTTTCCTCTACAAAACTTTCCACAAGCCATGGATATGAGTAAACTAAACTTGATCTCCATCAGAGGTCTGATTTTTGGCCGTCCAAATTGATAAAAAAACCTTCATCATCGATTTGTTCCACCGTCTCATGATGAAACTGCAAATGAGGATCCCAAAATTTGATCCTAATATAATTTCATCACCATAATATCTCAATACCATCATCTATTTGAACATGGATCTATGATTTGAATCTGGTTCACCAAGAAACGAGTGCGTAATGATTGATCACCGCGTATTTTTCAAACCACTGGCCAAAAAGAACACCGACAATGAACGAATGAAGAATTGGAGAATAAATGCACAAAACAAAAACACGAGGAACATACTTAATTAAATTTACATGTTATCCTAGATTAATTTCCATTGGAATAATGAACATAGAGATACAAATTAAACAACAAAATAAATCCCCAAATTCCCAGCATAATAATCTCATACCTGCAATATGACCGATCCGCAAATCAATCGATCAGTTGATTGATTCATGTTCATCATAGGATAAGAAAATGAGGATAAATACACATAAATAAACATTCTACCTTGATATGGATTGATTTCTAATGAAAAATTAATTTGGGTCATTTTTGTTAGCGTGATCCTCGATTTCCTTTGTCATGAACGATCCTCGGTCTGTCGTCATTGTTCGCCAAGTCTTCTTACAACACACTCTCTCAATTCTCATGGTCATGTGACTAACACTGGGAATTATTCATAATTATTCTTAAATAGAGGAATATTAGGTCACTACATCACTTTAAATAAAATTAATTAATTAATTAATTCATTCATTATTTACACTTGTGATGACTTTTTCACGAACACCCGATGTCGACAAAGATGTGCCTTGGGTAAAGACCACATTATAAACTCAACAGAGGTATTAAATTTCTGATCCAAGTCTATGTTTAGGATTTATTACACTTTTTTTAGAAAATTACCCACTTGTGATATTAATATATTTAATATTTTTCAAATATCAATTCTGGGTTCACCGAGCCTCGAAAGCTCGCTCTGTCTCAGTGCCTAGCTTCAAAAATATTACTAGATATATTTCAAAGATTTACATGGTAAAAACCAATACATCAAATTCTCTCCATATTATGGATTTTTGTCTCGAAAATAAAAAGGTACCACTCGAAAATATGTGGGTACTGAGATCACATCTGGGTCTCCCACTCTCGATGATCTCTTGAAGATTCCCATGATTCCACCAGACATGAACCAAAGAAATCGATTACCCATAAAGGATCTTCTCTTATTGATCCTAGATATCTATTGGGTACTATACAAAGGTAGATCTATCCTTGATGTCCATCTCACACCATTCAATAACATGTGATGGGTCATTCACATATCTCCTCAACTACAACAAATGAAAGACATCATGTACATGATCTAACTATGTTAGTAGAGCCAAGTGGTACACCACCTTACTAACACCGCACAATATTTGGAAAGTGTAATGACCCAAAGTTTTCAATGGAATTTTCCTTCTTATAAATATTTCATATAATTGCATGAAATCACAACATAATGAACTACAAAGTGCTATGTGACCTTTGAACATAATTTTGACACTTCTGTATTTTGAATTTCCAAAATCTAACATACACGGTTGCGATCAGTAAGTTATTTGGAGTCTAATATGATTAAATTATTTTTTGGTGAATAGTAACAAACCCTTATGAATAGTAATGCTAACCTTATTAATAGTGACATACAATAATTAATAGTAACCTTACCTATAATAGTATATAAATAAGATTCAAGTGGAAGTACGATATACCCTATATCCGGGAATAAGAAAATAAATGTTTTAAAATTATTGTTTTTTCGAGTAAATTATGTTTTTAATTAAAAATTAAATTAATAATATTCAGAAAATTATTTCTGGAAAATGGATTTTATTTTTGAATTCTTCACATCAAAAAATGGTTAGGGTAAATTTTTGGGATTTTTTTAAAATACTTGAATTTTTGATGAATAGTAAAATACAATAATTTACGATAAATACTAAATACATGAATTATGATGTCATCAGCTGATTTATGGATGATGTAAGGCCATTATCTCGAACTCACATGCAAAAATTACTATTTTTGATCATAGAATCATCACTATTACTGGTCTTGAGGGAAAATAATAAACTAAGGAATTAAATATTATGAATACTCTCCTCCCCTCCACTATAAATACCACCCCTACTTACCTCTTCTCTTCACTCCTCTCAAGCCTTGTGCCTTTACTATATTCTGCAAAAATAACTCCCCAAGCTCCCCCCCAAATCCAAAAGACCCTGGTTTCCTCAAAAGACCAAATCCCCTCCCCTTAAGAGGCTCTCAAGGAAGATTGAATCAAGAGGCAAACTTCTCTTTTCTTTTCTTGCTTTTTCTTTTCAAGTTCATTTGTTTTTTTCTATACTTACCTCTCTTTATCCAAATTTTATGAAAACTCTAGTAACTTACATTTACTAGATTTTTTTATGATAATGGAATAATTTATTATCATATCTCCTTTACTCTTATTTTATTTTAGTAGTAAAGACACCATTTGAGATGTGTTAAATTACCACATTCAAGGACGATGGGTTTTCAATTTCAGTTACCATCTTTAGTTATGGTCATTAAACTATTTTTATGGTTTAAAATGACCATAATATATGTATTATGTCTCATATATGGCTTTGAAATCATTTTTTCACACATTTTTTGATTTATAAAACAAAACATATTCATTGTGGCAAAAAACCATCAATTAACCCAAAAGGTTATCACTAAAGTTTTATATAATGATTAGACTTCACTCTAAGTAAACAAATTAAATTTACAACCATGTAATATACTGGATTTTCACTAATGTCATATAACTTCAATTTGGGATAACCACTTTCAACTTACATGTTTATCCGTTCATGAAAATAAGTAAACCGATCATAAAAACCAAGAAAACAAACGGAACCAAACAATGAAATTGAACCTAATAACCAATCAAAAAGGTTATTAATGAAATTAAAAAGGTTATAATAAATAATGTACTTATATAAAGGTTCTTTAATTACTAATTAATTAACCTAATTTTATTATTTAGTCCATTAAGTTCAAGAAAAGATCACCATCAGACTTAAGGTAAGGGATCCTCTCCATTTCACTTTTATTCAAGAATGTACTCCATGATATTCCATTTTATGTGTAATACCTAATGATGGGGTATTATTTATTAAATCCCCCATAATTATCTAATGATTTATAAGTGATGATAAACCCATTTATATCTCATTCATCCCTCTTAAGTACACCCGATACTATGCCGATAATCCGTGATGAATTCTACCTGAATCTCCTTTATTCCATTGGGTTGAATTATATTTCTTTCTACCAAAATGAAGTTATATTATCTATTTATGTTCATATTATAATTTTTTTTATGTGTAAAAAATTAATTTATCAATACCTTTTCATCATTCTCTTTTTGGGATATACATATTTTAAGTGATTCCCTCCTCAATACTTCACAATAAGCAAACCTGTTTTAAGGGAACTTCCCAAATTCTTACCTGATTTCAAATGAAATATATCTTCTATTTTAAACCACCATTGTATTTAGAAAATCAGTCCTTTTTATTATGAAAACCTTCTAGTTTCACTTCTAGTTTTTTATAAATTATTGTTCCATTTTCTATTTTAAAGGCTCTATAGTATTTTCCTTAAACCCTCTCAAAAATGTTTTAATGATAAAATTCATTAAATACTTTTCTTACATGTTTTCACTTCTACTTGACATAACTTCCCATGATAAATTTCTATTTTACCTCATGAATGTCCATGCATATTTTAGTTCCTTTATTTCATGGACACTTTTATGATACACCAATTTGTTATGCTTTATGTCATGATTATGGTACCCAACCTTTTCCATGGGTAACCCTTATGTTTATATATGATTGATTATGTATGATTCATTATGTGGAAAACATATTAATGGAAATTTAATATGGGTGTGCCTATATAGTGCTCCAATTCATTGGTTAAAGTTGAATCTAATGAGACATTATGTGTGATGGTCTTGGCGGTTAGCCTTGGCTTGTGCTACCATGGGAAACAGTCTTGGAGGTTAACCTTGAATCGTAATAAATTCATATTTTATATTTCTGCCACATTCTATGATTCCATGTTTATATTAACTCATGTTTATATGTTACATTCCTTTTTTTATATCATCATGTCATGCTTTTTATCCCATGTGCTAATGCTTTGTTATTAGGGTTATTCCCTTACTGGGGTTTTAGCTCATCCCTTTGTTCATGTTATCCCCATGTTATCCTATGCAGAAGTATGAGAACAATGGAAGATAGGATCTCATTATGGAGTTAAAATAAAAAGTTGTTTTTGTAATGTTTTATTATGTACCTAGTATTCCAAGACACTAGAATTTATGATCCTTGTCTTGTAATATGATGTATAATTATGCTTAAAATCATGTAATGTTATATGTAAAAGGTTAGGCTTGCTATAGTTGGTATTAGAGGATGGTCTAGTTATTTATGGTGATTAAGAATAGATAACCTTAGTGAGAACCTTAAGGATGAGACTAAGTATAAGAAAACATCCCTAAATTTTGGTAATTATAGAGGTTTATCAAGAAAATATATCCCTGTCTGAATACGAACAGGTAGAGGTGACTCTGGAACAAATGTACCTACGAGTAAAAACTTTGACAAAGAGTTTCGAACCTGAATCGAGGTTTCTTGGTACACGACAACGATCCCTACTACACTCTTGGTTTGAAAATCCTGGGGGATATGCTTTGGTAAATTCTTGAGCTTAGTAAAAACCATTATTAAGGGAATAAAAAAATCCCATAAGAATATAAGTTAAGAAATAGATCAAGGATAACCTAGATTTAAACCAGAGGAATCCCAAGTTAGTATATAATTATCCTTTACAAGTTTATCCTTTCATGTTCAAAGTTTCGTTTTTATGCTCAATAGATAAGTATTCAAGCCCTCTAATTGTATGATCTTTTTCTTAGTTAATGACAGGAAATAGAAGAACACGTTCCAACAACCAATGTGATAGAAAATGTGAAGATTTCCCTAACGATATGCCTGATATGATGGGAACAACTTCTCAAAGATTCATGGAAATACTTGCTCAACTGGATCAGGTTATGAATAATAACATGAATTATGTGAAACAAACTCATCCTCTAAGGAAAGAGCAATTTGCTGTAGAATCCTTCATGCAACACAACCTCCCATGTTTAGTGAATCTTTTGATACCATTTTCACGGAATAGTGGATTAACCCCATTGAAAAGATATTCTCCGTACTCTAGTGCTTGGAAGAAGAGAAAGTTGTATTGATGGTCTATCATTTTGACGGGGAAGCTAATCAGTGGTGGACACTGATCAATAATACAAAGTTCCAAGAGGAAATTGATTCCATGGATTGGGAGGAATTCAAGAGGGTGTTTCTTAATAAATATTTTCCTCAAACTCTCTATATCAAGATAGAAAGAGAGTACCTCAGACTCAAGAAGAAGGAAGATGAGTCTATTGGGGCGTATGAAGAAAACTTTACAAGCCTTTCAAGGTATGCCTCTGGCTTTTTCATGAACACCAAAAGCAAGGTGTATCATTTCTTTAGCAGGCTAAAGCTGAGTCTATGAAAAAGAATTGGTGATTCGAGACTTCGATAGTTATGAAGAGATTGTCTGTTGTGCCCTCAAAGTTAAAATGGATATTGGAGACTATCAGCGGTCTCATAGTCCTGGTGATAAGAAGTGAAAAATGGAGAACAACATGGGCAGTTCAACAAACAAATCCCATGATGGAAAGAAGCCCGAATATCCCACTTGTAAAAGTTTTGGGAAGAAGAATCTTGGGAACTATCTAAAGGGATCAGGAATTGCTTCAAATGTGGAAAGATGGGACATATAGCCAAGAACTGCTGAAGGGATATAAAAAATCCTAATAATGTGGAAGAATAAAGGAAGGTTCAGATCAACACTCAACCAATGGTGCAGTGTTACAACTGCAAGGATTATGGGAATTATGCAAACAATTTCCCTAATCTAAGGTTTGTTGGAGGAAATAAACAACATCCAAGGAAACAAGGAAAGGATTATTCTATCACTACTGCTAACATGGAGCTGGACAATAATGTTGTGACAGGTATGATAGTTATTCATTCAAGAACAATGAATGTACTTTTTGATTCTGGTTCTACACAGTCTTTTATATCTTGCAAGTTTAGTAGAACTATTCAAACACCACCCCAAAATTTGGAAGAAAAGTTATCTGTGAGAACAGAGAAGGGGGAAATCATTGCATCCATGGTTTATAACTCCTCCCTGGTTAACAATTGTGGACTAAAACTCCCAGAAAATCTCATCATACTTCCTTTAGTAGAGTTCAACGCTATCTTGTGCATGGATTAACTATCTTTATAGAAAGACAACATCAACTGTCGGGAAATGGAGATCAATATTCACATCCCAAAGAACCCTCTAATTCTATACAAGTGTAAGGATGAAGATTAATCTCCTTTAGAATCATCATCTCAAGTGTTGATATTTTTACCTTATGAGCAAGAATATCTAGATCAAATGATTAAAACAAAGGAGATAATCATGCTTCAAGACATTCCCATCATGAGGGATTACACTGATGTATTTCTCAAAGAGTTTCCTGGTTTTCCTCATGACCGATATATTGAGTTATCAATTTATCTTATTCTTGGGTCTCTACCTATATCAAATACACCTTATAGAATGGCCACCGTAGAGATGGAAGAGATGAAGAAGTAGTTACAAGAGAATCTAGAGAAGGGTTTTATACGCCCGAGTGCTTCACCATGGGGTGTTCCATTCCTCTTCATCAAGAAGAATTATGGATCAATGAACCTCTACATTGATTATCGTAAACTCAATAAAATCATGATAAAGAACAAGTATCCCCTGTCACAGATAGATGACTTGTTCGATCAACTTCGTGGGGCCAGTTATTTCTCTAAGGTGCACCTTTGGTTGGGATATCACTAATTAAAGGTTAGGAAGAAAGATATTCCCAATACTAGATTTAGAATGAGGTATTGACACTATGAGTTCATAGTGATGCTTTCACGAACTAGGCCGGGTCCTGGTTCGTGAAAAAACCCAAAGGGTGTTCCTGATCCCCACGGGATGGAACAAGTTCCCGAGTATCAAAACAATACATGGGAACGATTTACCCGAAACAATAAACACAAAACCACTAACAAGATAAATAAAATAAAACTGGAAATAGACAACCAAACATGACTTTAAACCATAATCAGATTTAAATTCTACAATTCAACTAAAAACCCAAAGGGAACTACAAAAAGATAGAAAACTAAAACTCTAATACCAGCATCCAAGCAACACAAGAAGTCACATCCCTAAGCTACCAACACCAACATGCGGGCGAAGAACATCAAAAACCCAAACCACCATCACTAAGAACAATTCCTCAACCTGGGATACACAAAGAACAAGGTCTATATAAACCCAAAGGTGTATGTAGGGTGTGAGACAAGATCCCAGTAGGATGCCACCGAAAAAGGGTTCCATGCATAATTATTAATTAGAAAATACATTTACAATTTTAATTAAAGAAAAGAATTAAATGATTGAACAATTTTTAAGAAAACAGGTCTAAGAAGATAGTTTCAAAGGGAATAACTTAAATTAAAGCACACACACACTCTTATATTTAAAATAACCAAAGTTTTACACCGATGAGCATAAAGTAACCAAGGAGCACCAAAAATGGGAGAGGCCTCGTGGGTATTAGCTAGTTTGGGTCCCTAGATCTTCGTGTCTCGGTGAAACATGGATTAGAAACTACGAACCTTAGAAAACGTGGATTAAAAACCACGACCCTTAGTAAAACATGGCTTAGAAACCACAAACCTCAGTCATTCATATGTTTAATTAGTGTTTCAGTCGTCAATCCTGCTAAGTGAAACAGGGCCAAAGCCACCCTAAGATCACTAGCCCACTAGTCTAGTCCACCCTCTTAGCTACCCGAGTTTCTTGCTTTGTGGTAAAACATGTTTCAAGTTCATGTCACACATCACAATTATTCATAAAATCCAAATAATGTAATTACACACACAAAATCACCATTTGAACACTCAAACCCTCCTTTAAATCCATACACACACGAAAAAGCATTTTAAAACTTAACTCGCATAGGTTACATGCTCAATTAAATCATCTACACAGTTTAAAGAGACTAATAATTAAACAAACCAAAACTTACACACACATATACCATTTTGAAATAAAATACACACTAAAACATTTTCTAAACACATTTCACACCGTTGATATAATTTAATAAAATATTTAAAAAAAAAGTTTATAAAACAATAGAAAATGTGTGTCACATGGTTTTACGCACACAAAAGTAACTATTTATACATCCAAAACACATTCCAACATTGCACGCACTCAAATAAAATTTTAAAGTGTGAGCTTCACCACACAAACAGTTTGATGAAAAACCTTACACCACACGTAAAATAGCTTTTCACAAACCACAGAATTTAATAATCCAAAAATAAAATCTCATGAAACAATTTAAAATAAGTCACTTGGAGTCACCCACTATCCCACACAAAACCTTCTTTTACGACCAAATTCACATGACACCATGTCAAAAAATATAATTCGCACAAATTTCACAGATTAATAAGCTAACTACACATTTTAAAAATTGCCAACAACTAACTAGATATGAGTTTTTAGCAGAAAGCGCACACATAATATAAACATACTATGAGAAAATTTAAATGAAAATCATACTTCAAAGAAGATCAACTTCGCACGACACAAATTAATTAAATAATGTTATAAATTAATTAAACTTGAAAATTAATTAATCAAATAATAATTCAACATGGGAACACCTACCTCACATGGATATTCCTTTGGAAAGTGGTGCAAAACCTCATCCGCACCGTAACCGCACTGCGTACAAACCCTAACAAAAAAAGTTTTACACAAAACAACCATAACACACCATAAAATTTAAACCGACAAAAAAAAACTTAAGGAAAAACCCCTACAACAAGGGAGGGGTTTAACTGGAGGGAACCCATGTGCATGGAAGGAGAGAGGGGTGCCGACAGGGGTTTCAGTCACCGGAGGAGGTAGGAGGCCGGTTGGAAACACACCGACAGGGAAGAGGAAGACCAGCCAGAAATGCACCAGCAAGGAAATGCGTCAGAAAGGGGTTGCACCGAGAGGAAAAAATACACCAGAGAGGTTCACACCAGCAAAAAGGGGGTCGTACCAGTGGGCTTTGCGTCGGATGGTGGCGGGTTGGAGGCCAGAAGATGTCAACTGCAAGGGGGGTGCGTCGAGCTTGGTGTGCACAAGTGGGAGAAGGGCACGACAGTAGGTGTCTAGGAAAGAAGTAGGGCGCAATGATGGTGTGTCCGAGGAAGAGGTAAGGGTGCGACGTGACAGGAAGGAGGGGGAATTAGGGGTCATGATGTGGAGGCAGGGAGCCGGGAGGTCGCTAGAGCCGATGAGAAGAGGGTATGAGATGGGTGGCACAACAAGGGAGAAGGATGGAGTCCGCCAACTGTCCATGGAGGGGGCGAGGCACGACGTAGGGTGGAAGCAAGAGCAAGGGGGTGATGACAAAACCCTAACAAAAAGAGAGGAAATAATAATAATAATAATAAATAAATAAACAAATAAAAGAAATCCTAATAATAACAAATGATAATAATTAATCATAATTATAGTAAAAATGGTGATAACTTAATAAATACCAACTATAATAATAATTTTAATAATATTACTAATAACTTAATTAAAATATTAACAAAAAGGATAATAATAATAATAATTTTACTATTATAATTAAAACAATCTATTATTTTTTTATTACACTTCTTATTTTTATTTTGCATCTATATTAATTCATTTTATTTAATTAATTGAACATTGGCAAGGTGTACGGTGATCCGGGTGAGGTTGCATGACGACCCAGGTGAGGCCGCACAGCTTCGAACACGATGCGTTGGATGCAGTCAAGGCCAAAACACTTGTTTTTTTAAATAAGTACTCAAAAATTTTATGTCGGGCTTTAACTTGAACTACCCGACACAAAGAAAATTAATAAAAATAAATAATTCAAAGACAACGAGTGTGGAAATTCTCTCCACCATAAATATTTCCACCCTCAGAAAGAAACAACTATGATTTAACCTCAAAGTAGAAAACAACACCCCCTTAAGGTTAAAAGAGGATCCCCACAATCAATAAGAAAAAATAGGAAAACACAACGTTCTTAGTGAAAGTGACTTAAATAAAAACTTCAAGAAACCCATAAAAAGACTTTCCATTATGTGTCACCCACCCCAAAGAGATAGGACACCTCCAATTGATTAATTAAAGAAACTCTTGCACATGCAGAAACCAACTTCACAAACTGAAACACACAAAGCACCATTAAATGAAAACCACACCATTTGAGTGGAACAATCAAACAAGACCAACCACATCCAAGGAACACTTTTATCACATACCACCAAGTCATTTCTAGGAACATAACTAAATGAAAACTTGGAAAATCCTGAAGGGGTTCCCCACCATTAGAAACCTAACAATGCTCGAGATGAGACTGGAAAACCGACACGGGGAGGGCCTAGCAGACTCCCCACCATTAGAATTGACAGAATATACAAGAAATTTGAAAATTTCTCAAAAATTACCAAACACCCCACCACAAGGGGAAGAGAGGGAGGGGCCCAACTACCAAGGCATCAAAACCACAAATGAAGACAAACCAACACCCCCACATTCATGGATGATCACTATTCATCTTTGAGGCTGATTTACCCAACAGACCCCATAAGGACGACTAAAAATGATTACCTTTAGTGGGATGAAACCCTCAGGACTTTAAGGTAATGAGATGACCATTAATACTCATAGCCAAAAGAAAACTCCACACACCCAAATGGGTCATTCGGAATGGAAAAACCACATAAAACAATTTAAAGTTCCTTCACCTTCAATACCAACGATAGAAATAAATATGGGGTCCCATACACTCCTGGGGTTCTTGACCACTCGCCAGCTTTACTCCGAGGCCTATGGAGGGAGCCCTGATGTTTGAAGTATCTCTTGATTTGTAGTCAGGAATTGAAAACTAATGAACAAATCTTCTCCTTTTGTTTCTACACACAACCACACTTCAACTGAGACAACACCAACAAACACAACACACCGCGACATCCAACTACTCACTCACAACACATACACAAAAATAGGGGTTTAGATGATGCACATGCATCACCTCTTTACCTTAACCAATAAACTCAAGAAAAAAATATGCACAAAAAATACTCCCCTTTGAACAGAAAGATTAAAAATCTCTAATAGGAGGACACACTCCTACGAAAAAAGGGATTCTCAGAGGGTTCCATGAAATCCACTTTTTCACTTTGAAGAGAACTCACACTGCAAGACATCACCAAACATGAATCTTGCAGCCTATGAAATCACTACAATCCTTTCAAGACACCGATCAACATCGATAACTCCAAACCGTCTTCAACCTTCCCTGCTGGAATTCCTTTCACCGCTTCCAGGGGAACCTTCAGACACAACAGTGTTAAACTTCATACCCTAAGACTCATACAACTCAAAGAGACCAAAACTCCCTTCAACACCCCTCACATATTTCACCCCGTTGTGAGAGGATCCACTTAACGAAAAAAGAAAATGGATAAACATAGTATTGTAACTAAAAAGGGAGAGTCCTTACTTTAATCAACTGGAGGGCCGACCAACGATGAATTTCCCATGGACACACCTCAATCACATGTTAATGCTTTATGGGGGAGTGAAATAGTCAAGAAAGAAAACCATGGACCCAATCAAACTATTCCAATGGACAAGACATACTGCAAGAAAACACTAAATGTGTAGGGGAACCACAACAAGGGATTCCTGAAGCACTTTTCAAAAGAATCCACTAACCACATGCTTGCACAACAACTTACAAAAAAAATTCAAACTCAAGAAAAAAATCATCTAAAAAGGATTCTCAGCTCGAAAGGCCCCACATCCAACATTTCCAAAATAAAAAGACACACCACACAATCATCAATTTTAAAACACCAAATTTTCATTTAACAAAACTTTTTGAAAATAAACGAAGCTGATGGGTTGCACAAACACCAATGGTGTCCCATGAGCCTCACACATGCATGTTCTCGTGCCACACTGACACCCACCTCATGTCCATCCAGGGAATCATCCACTCGTTCCATTAAACATTTCTCTTTCTATATATACCCATGCATGTGGTTGCCCATGAGAGCACTAAGGATCAAAACTAGACCCTTCCATTTTTCAAAACCAAAACATTCAACCCACACTTTTCAAACTTTAAACATCATTTTCTTTTTAAATCACTTCATTTCAAAACATTTTCCAAGACCAAATCGTTTTTACTTAAAAACTATATTTCCACGAATCCAAAACAAAGAGACAAGGAACGATGCAAGAGGAAACTAGTGTCAGAGGGTGATTGGGATATATGGTTGGTGACCATATTAAAAATCATGC
This sequence comes from Viscum album, assembly GCA_963277665.1. Lineage (NCBI taxonomy): Eukaryota > Viridiplantae > Streptophyta > Magnoliopsida > Santalales > Viscaceae > Viscum > Viscum album. The sequence continues at coordinate 1,529,708,067 of OY728163.1, read as the reverse complement.
CACTACCATAGAGAGTATTCTAGGATAGCGTCCCCAGCTCCACATGGATTTCCAGACCCTGTGAGCTCACCGGGACCACTGAACCTACTAACTTTTCATTTCCCCTAAACAAGATTAACCACAAGGACCAAAGACTTAAAAAAACCTCGACTTATCCGGGTAACTTGAGTCCCACCACGAGGTGCGCTGGCTAGGCACCTTGCTCATAGATAAAAAGTCGAGTTCTGACACCCTTAACTTTGGTCTACCCTAAACCTATCCCAAAAGAACACGACCCAAGAGATAAAACATCCCTCTAATACAATTTTTTCATGAACCAGGTCGGGTCCTGGTTCATAAAAAAACCCAAAGGGCATTCCCGATCCCCACAGGTAGGAAAAAGTTTCTGGGATTCAAAACAATACATGGGAATGATTTACCCAAAACAATAAACACACAACCACTAATAAAATAAATAAACTAAAACTGGAAAGAGACACCCAAACATGCCTTTAAACCATAACCATATTTAAATTCTACAATCCAACTAAAAAACCAAAGGGGACTACAATAATATAGAAAACTAAAACTCCAATACCAACCTCCAAGCAACACGAGACGCCACATCCCTAAGATACAAACACTAACCTGCGCACAAAGACCATCAACAACCCAAACCACCATCGCTAAGCATGATTCCTCAACCTAGGATACAAAAAGAACAAGGTCTATATACACCCAAAGGTGTATATAGGGTGTGATACAAGATCCCAATAGGATTCCACCAAAAAAGGGTTCCACGCATAATTATTAAATAGAAAATACATTTTTAATTTTAATTAAAGAAAATAATTAAATGCTTGAACATTTTTTAATAAAATAGGTTTAAAGAAGATAGTTTCAAAGGGAATAACTTAAATTAAAACACACACACACTCTTGTTGGGTCGGAGAGTGATGGCAAGAGGGGGGGTGAATTGCCTTTTAAAAATAATTAACAACTTAAAAACAATTTATAAATGCAGCAGAAATAAAAAGGGGCAAGACACAATTTGATACCGGAGTTCGGCTTAAACCAAAGCCTACGTCTCCGCTCCCAACTCAACCGTTGAGAGATTTATACTTCAGCTTGCTTTTTAATGGTTGTAGCAAGAAACCCACTAGCCGTTTTAAGGTAGGCTAGATCACCTTCGTACAACTTGCTTTTTTATTATGGTTGTAGCAAGAAACCCAAAATGAAAGTGAGGAAGAAAAGGATGGTTTGTTTTAATACAAACCCAATGAAGAACTAAACAATTGAAATAAATAAATTATAACAAACTAGAGGAAGCCTTGAGCACCAAGAGTGTGAGAGTAGTTGATGTAGAGGCAGCCCAAGCTTCAAGGATGGAGATGGATCACAAGTAGCCTTAGAGATTTGTCGTTAGAGCTTCAAGGGATCAAAATATAATTCCAATGTATCGTGGGTGTTCCCGGCATCCATCCTCGTCTATTTATAGGAGAAATATCCCCAAAAACTTCAATATGGCCTTTGGAGGGCTTTCGGAGCCGTTGGGGGTCAAAAGTACAAGTCCGGTCAAAGCCCAACGGCTAGTTTGACTGGGCTTACCGGCTGACCGGTGCTCCAGACAGAAGGCAGAGCTTTCTGTCTGGGTCCACCGGCTTGCCGGTGATTCAGACACCGGTGGGCCGGTGGCACCTAGCAGTGGGCAAGGCCTACTGTCTGGTTCCACCAGCTGGCCGGTGGTCAGGCACCGGCTGACCGGTGGAACCTGGCAGAGAGCAGTGCTTCTGCCAGAGACCACCGGCTGGCCGATGGTAATCCACCGGTTGGCCGGTGGACTCAGAGAGTCCTTTTCCAGTCTTCTTGGGCCAACTCTTTGGAAACCTTTTTCCTATCATCAAAAAACTTTAAAACAAGTTAGAACACGATGAGAGTGATTGTGATCATTAAAATCCAAGAGAGAGGGGTACAACAATCTCCCCCTATTTTGATGATCACAATCACAAATGAGAAAGCTTTTAAAAAGGATATGCCAAGTAAAAAATAAATAAGAAACTTGGAAATGGAAAATTTTAGAGACCATACAAGAATTTCATAGATGTATCATGTATTGAAAATGATATTAATCTTGAAAGGATTGAAATAAAGAGAATGGTTCATTTTGAAATTGTAACCATAGGTCATTTAAAAGAAACAACTGAAATCAATAACTTAAAAAGAGCACTTAATTAAATGAAATAAGTAACTATGTAATAGAGAGTTTTTCTCCCCCTTTGGGATTACCAAAATAGGAGGAAAAGTATGAAAGAAAATTAGAAAAACAATAATAAGGAAGTAAGCAATGACAAAAAGGATTGATAGATAAGACAACTTGAATTTTATAAAAGATGAAACGTTACATAGAAATATAAGCAAGCCAAAAAGAGTCAAATATTTATTGTGCTCATTGACAAATCATTCCTAACTCCCCCTTAATAAAATCAAAACGTTCAACCGGGAGCGGTTTGGTAAAAATATCAGCTAATTGGAAATCAGTAGAAATGAAGTCCAAAGTGATATCCCCTTTTTGAAAATGGTCACGAAGGAAATGATGCCTTAAATCTATATGCTTTGTCCTAGAATGTTGTATTGGATTCTTAGAAATACTAATGGCACTAGTATTGTCACACCGTATAGGGACATGATCGTAGGAAAGGCCATAATCCAAGAGAGTGTGTTGCATCCAAATAATTTGGGCACAAAAATTACCAGCTGCTACGTACTCGGCCTCGGCAGTAGAAAGAGCAACACAGTTTTTCTTTTTGCTAATCCATGAAACAAGGGACTTGCCTAGCAGATGACAGGTTCCACTAGTACTCTTACGATCTAATTGACATCTGCCAAAATCAGCATCCGAATATGAAGAAAGTTCGAACGAAGTATTAGAGGGATAAAACAAACCAATGTTTTTGGATCCTTTTAAATACTTAAAAATTCTTTTGACCGATTTAAAATGAGATTCTTTGGGATTGGCTTGAAAACGAGCACAAAGGAAAACACTGAACATGATGTCAGGACGGGTCGCAGTTAGGTAAAGTAGACTCCCGATCATACTCCTATAAATCTTGTTATCCACCGGTTTCCCGGCTTCATCTAACGTAAGTTTACAAGAACTACTCATGGGGGGTACTAATTTCCTTTACTTGATCCATACCAAAACAACTTAAAAGTTTGTTTGTGTATTTGCCTTGGCTTAGAAAAATACCATTTGAATTTTGAAAGATTTGAAAACCAAGAAATTTTTTTAATTCCCCCATAAAGCTCATTTAAAATTCTTTTCTCATTAAATCTGAAAAATCAGTACAAAGTGATTCTTTGGTTGAACCAAAGATAACGTCATCAACGTAAATTTGGACAATTAAAATATCTTTGGAAGTGTGTTTTAAAAATAGGGTACAATCATCTTGACCCATTTTAAAATCATTTTCTAAAAGAAATTTTGTTAACCGCTCATACCAAGCCCGAGGGGCTTGTTTTAAGCCATATAGAGCCTTGGTTAACTTAAAAACATGATTTGGAAATTTTGGATCTTCAAAACCAGGAGGTTGTTCAACAAAGATTTTTTCTGAAATAAAACCATTTAAAAAAGCACTTTTAACATCCATTTGAAAAAGTTTGAAATTTAAGTGAGCGGCGAATGCCAACAAGATTCTAATGGATTCCAATCTAGCAACGGGCACAAAGGTTTCACCATAATCAATTACTTCTTCTTGATTATATCCCTTAGCTACTAGGAGAGCCTTGTTCCGGGTTATATTTCCTTGATCATCAAGTTTGTTCCTAAAAACCCATTTAGTGCCAATAATTGGATGGTCATTGGGTCTTTCAACAAGAGTCCAAACATCATTTCAAGAGAATTGATTTAGTTCCTCTTGCATTGCAAGAACCCAATTCTCATCATTAATGGCATCATTAATGGTTTGAGGCTCTAGTTGAGAAAGAAAGGCTTGATGTTCAACCTCATTGAGGATTGATCATCTAGTTCGAGTACCGGCTTGAAGATCACCTATAACATTTTCTAATGGATGGTCTCTAGAAGGTTTCAAAACCTTAGGCAAGGTGGAAGGCGAAGAAGGTGAAGAAGGTTCTTGAAGGTCATCCTCCTTGGGAGGAGAAGAGGAAACATTCAAATGAAGCTTATCAAGCTTATCTTCAACATGTTCAATGACCGGGTGAGGTTTTGGAAGAGTTTCATCAAATTTGACATGAGATGATTCTTCGATGGTTTTTGAACGCTTATTGAAGACACGATAGGCTTTGCTTGAGTTGGAGTACCCAAGAAAAATACCTTCATCGGATTTGGCATCAAATTTCCCAAGGTTATCTTTTGTGTTAAGGATAAAGCATTTACAACCAAACACTTTAAAATAACCAACTTTGGGCAATTTGCCTTTCCAAAGTTCATAGGGGGTTTTCTTAAGAAGGGGTCTTACAAGGACTCTATTGATAGTATAACAAGCAGTGTTTACCGCCTCGGCCCAGAAATTTTGGGGAAGATTGAATTCACTAAGGAGGGTTCGAGCAATTTCTTGGAGAGTTCGGTTTCTCCTTTCAACCACTCCATTTTGTTGTGGAGTCCTAGGGGCAGAGAAGGTGTGATTGTATCCTTGAGAGGAACACAATTCATCGAATTCTTTGTTCTCGAATTCACCTCCATGGTCACTACGGAGCGATAAAATTTTATATCCTTTTTCATTTTCTACTTTCCTAGAGAATTCCAAAAAGGTTCTACAAGCATCATTTTTACGAGCTAAAAAGAAAACCCAAGTGAAACGAGAAAAGTCATCTACTAGGACAAAGGTATAGGATTTTCCACCTAGACTTGCTACAGGGGTAGGACCAAAAATATCAAGATGAAGGAGCTCAAGAGATTTTGAAGTGGACACTTCCTTCTTAGATTTGAAAGAAGATTTGTGTTGCTTTCCAAGTTGGCATGGCTCACAAATCAAATCTTTCTTAAACTTAAGTTTAGGAAGGTCACAGATGAGCTTTTTATTATTAATCTTTATAAGTGAATGAGAGCTACAATGCCCCAACCTTCTATGCCAAAGCCAAGACTCATTGTCAAGAGCACTTAAACATTTAACATTTTGGCTAGATAAAGACTTTAAATCAATAATGTAAAAATTTTGAAAACGGGAAGCAGGAAATATCAATTTGTTTTGAAAATCAAACACATTGCATAAATCATTTTGAAAATTCACCGAAAAACCACTATCACAAAGTTGACTAATGCTAATTAAATTATGTTTTAGACCTTCAACAAATAAAACATCTTTAATTAAGGAGGTGCTACCAAAACCAATGGTACCTATTCCGACGATCTTGCTTTTTGAATTGTCACCGAAGGTGACGTATCCTCCATCGAATTCTTCAAGGGAGTTGAACTCGGAGGGATCGCCACACATGGGCCTCGAGCATCCGCTGTCGAGATACCACGAGGCTTTCGAAGTCCTACTTCTTTGGTGTTTATCCTACAAAATCAAGAGAGAATAGATTTTGGTACCCATATAAGTTTGGGTCCGGAAAGATTAGCTAAAAGAGACTTTTGAACCCATACTTGTCTAGAGGGATACATCCTAAGATATTCATCCGAGTAGGTAATGATTTTGGGGAGGCCATATCTAGAATTTTTACAATTGCATTCATAAATCATATGTCCGGTTTTTCTACAATAATTACAAAATTTATTTTGAGAGCTCCCCCTTACAAAAGTAGTGGGTTCTCTAGAAGAAGTGGCTTGCTTGTTAAAGCCAAGTCCATGTGTGGTTCTAGCCGAACGTTGATAACCTAGCAATTTGGTCAAATTTTGTTCACCTTGGGTGAACTTGGCAAGAGATTCCCTTAAATCTTTAATAGTTGAATTCAAAGAATCAACATTTGGAATATCTTGGACCTTAAGGTAAAGTTCCTCATTCTTTTTGAGAAGTTGATCTTTTTTAGAAATTAGAATTTTGTGTTTCTTTTTTAAGGAAAAAAATTTAGAGGTAAGTTTGTGAAAACCTTCCTCTAATTGATCTCTCGCATTTTGGAGATCTTCATAAGACATGTCATTATTAAAAGAAGAAGATGATGAAGAGGAGTCGGAAGAAGATACCTCATCAAGTGCCATTAGGCATTTTCCACCTTCATCGCTTGAGTCGCTTGAAGACATGGAGTCATCGCTTGCACTCCAAGTTGACGCTTTGAAAGCCTTCTTGTTTTTCTTTTCCTTTAGCCTTTTCTTGAAAAGAGAGCACTCCGGTTTGATGTGGCCTTTCTTTCCACATTCAAAGCATGTAACTTCTTTTTATGCTTTTGGCTCTTCCTTTCGTGCCCTTTGAAAATTCTTCTTTTTCTTCGTGAACTTGCTCATTTTTCTTGCAAGTTGAGTAATCTCGGATTCGCTATCATCGGATGAGCTTTCTGGATTTTCTTTGAATGCTATGTTCTTTTTCTCCTTGAAGATTTTACCTTCTTTATCGGCTTGCCTCTTCATGGTAATCTCATAGGTCATAAGTGATCCAATGAGTTCTTCAACCGGAATTTTTTGACATCTTTCGCTTCTTGGATTGCCATCACCTTTGGAGCCCATGAGCTTGGTAGGACCCAAAGAATCTTCTTGAACATCGTCTCTGCAGAAACATCATCTCCAAGATACTTTCTCCCATTACACACATCAGTAAAGCGAGTAAACATTTCCGTAATAGATTCGTGTGGGTGCATGGTGAAACCTTCAAAGTCTTGACGATACATATCTAATCTAGTGTCTTTGACTTTGTTAGTGCCCTCATGGGTCACTTCCAAAAGCTTCCAAATTTCATGAGAAGTGGTGCAAGTAGAAATACGATTAAATTCATTACGGTCTAACCCACAATGAAGAGCATTAATGGCTTTTCCATCAAGCTCAAAATTAGCAATGTCTTCAGGGGTCCATTTAGACTCATCTTTGCTAGAGAGAGTGTAGCCTTGCATAACAATTCTATATATAGGATAGCCAATACTTCTAAGAAATGTAATCATGCGAGTTTTCCAATAAGTGTAGTCGGTTCCATTAAAGAATGGAGCCCGAGTCATGGAATACCCTTCGGGTGCTTGTGAGGAAGAAGCCATCACTATGGATTTTAGGTTTGTAACCGGTTAAGGTATTACACAAACTTACCTCTGATACCAAATGTTGGGTCGGAGAGTGATGACAAGAGGGGGGGTGAATTGCCTTTTAAAAATAATTAACAACTTAAAAACAATTTATAAATGCAGCGGAAATAAAAAGGGGCAAGACACAATTTGATACCGGAGTTCGGCTTAAACCAAAGCCTACGTCTCCGCTCCCAACTCAACCGTTTAGAGATTTATACTTCAGCTTGCTTTTTAATGGTTGTAGCAAGAAACCCACTATCCGTTTTAAGGTAGGCTAGATCACCTTCGTACAACTTTCTTTTTTATTATGGTTGTAGCAAGAAACCCAAAATGAAAGTGAGGAAGAAAAGGATGGTTTGTTTTAATACAAACCCAATGAAGAACTAAAAAATTGAAATAAATAAATTATAACAAACTAGAGGAAGCCTTGAGCACCAAGAGTGTGAGAGTAGTTGATGTAGAGGCAGCCCAAGCTTCAAGGATGGAGATGGATCACAAGTAGCCTTAGAGATTTGTCGTTAGAGCTTCAAGGGATCAAAATATCATTCCAATGTATCGTGGGTGTTCCCGGCATCCATCCTCGTCTATTTATAGGAGAAATATCCCCAAAAACTTCAATATGGCCGTTGGAGGGCTTTCGGAGCCGTTGGGGGTCAAAAGTACAAGTCCGGTCAAAGCCCAACGGCTAGTTTGACTGGGCTTACCGGCTGACCGGTGCTTGGCCACCGGCTGGCCGGTGCTGGGACACCGGCTGGCCGGTGATTCAGACATCGGTGGGCCGGTGGCACCTGGCAGTGGGCAAGGCCTACTGTCTGGTTCCACCGGCTGGCCGGTGGTCAGGCACCTACTGACCGGTGGAACCTGGCAGAGAGCAGTGCTTCTGCCAGAGACCACCGGCTGGCCGGTGGTAATCCACCGGTTGGCCGGTGGACTCAAAGAGTCCTTTTCCAGTCTTCTTGGGCCAACTCTTTGGAAACATTTTTCCTATCATCAAAAAACTTGAAAACAAGTTAGAACACGATGAGAGTGATTGTGATCATTAAAATCCAAGAGAGAGGGGTACAACAACTCATACTTTTAAAATAACCAAAATGTCACACTGATGAGAATAAAGTAACCAAGGAGCACCAAAAATGGGAGAGGCCTCATGGGAATTAGCTAGATTCGGTCCCTAGATCTTCGTGTCTCGGTGAAACGTGGCTTAGAAACCGCGAATTTTAGAAAAAGTGTCTTAAAAACCACAACCCTCAATAAAACATGGATTAGAAACCATGACCCTTAGTCATTCATATGTTTAACTAGTGTTGCATTCGTCAATCCTTCTAAGTGAAACATGGCCAAAGCCACCCCTGGATCACTAGCCCACTAGTCTAGTCCACCCTCCTAGCTACCCGAGCTTCCCGCTTTGTGCTAAAAAAGTTTCAAGTTCATGTCACACATCACACTTATGCATAAAATACAAACATGTTACTTACACACACATAATCACCATTTTCACACTTAAATCCTCCTTTAAAACCATACACACACCAAAATTCATTTTAAAACTTAACCCACATTGGTTACATGCTTAATTAAATCATCTTCAAAGTTTAAAGAGAATAATAATTAAATAAACCACAACTTACGCACACAAATAAAATTTTGAAATAAGATGCACACTAAAACATTTTCCAAACACGTTACACACCATTGATATAATTTAATAAACTATTTAATTTTTTATATATAAAATAATAGAAAAAGAGTGTCACATGGTTTTACACACAAAAAAGTAACTATTTATACATCCAAAACACATTCCAATATCACACACACTCAAATACAATTTTAAAGTGTGACCTGCACCACACAAATAGTTTGATGAAAAACCTTACACCACATGTAAAACACCTTTCCACAAACCACACAATTTAATAAGCCAAAAATAAAATCTCATGAAACAATTTAAAATAAGTCACTTGGTGTCACCCACTAACCCACACAAAACCTTCTTTTATGACCAAATACATACGATGCCATGTAAAAAAATATAATTTTCACCAATTGTATAGATTAATAAGATAATCGGAAAATTTAAAAATCACTAACAACTAACTAGATATGAGTTTTTAGCAGAAAGGGAACACATAATATAAACATACTACCAAATAATTTAAATTCAAATCAAACTTCAGAAAAGATCAACTTCTCACTACACAAATTAATTAAATAATATACTAAATTAATTAAACTTGCAAATTAATTAATCAAATAATAATTAAACGTGGAGCCACCTACCTCAGATGGAGATTCCTTCAGAAAGTGGTGCAAAACCTCATCCACACCGTAACCGCACCATGGAAAAACTCTAACAAAACAATTTTTACCCAAAATAACCACAACACATTATAAAACTTAAACTGACAAAAACAAACTTAAGGAAAAACCCCTACAATAAGGGAGGGGGTTTAACCGGAGGAAACCTGTGTGCAAAGAAGGAGAGAGGGGCACCAATAGGGGTTGCAGTCACTGAAGGAGGTAGGAGGCCGATCGAAAACACATTGGTAGGGAAGAGAAAGACCTGCTAGCAAGGAAACGTATTAGAAAGAGATTGAGCTAGGAGGGGGAACCATGCCGAAGAGGTTCATACCGGCCAAAAAGGGGGCTGTGCCGGAGGGCTTTTTTCCAGCCGGTGGTGGGTCGAAGGCTAGAAGGCACAAGCTGTAAGGGGGGAATGTTGGTCATGGTGCGAACAAGGGGGAGAAGGGTGCAGTAGAAGGTGTCTGAAAAAGAAGCAGGGTGTGATGACGGTGTGTCCGGAGAAGAGGTAGGGGTGTGTAGTGATAGGTAGGAGGGGGAAGCAGGGGTCAAGATGGGGCGATGGGGAGTTGGGCGGTCACCGGAGCCAACGAGAAGAGGGTGTAAGATGGGTGGCACAACAAGGGAGAATGAGGGAGTCCGCCAGCTATCCATGGAGGGAGTGAGGTGCGACGCAGGGTGGGAGAATGAGTAAGGGGGAGACACTGAAACCCTAACAAAAATAGAGGAAATAATAATAATAATAAATAAATAAAAAAAGAAATCCTAATAATAACAAATGATAATAATTAATAATAATTATAGTAAAAATGATGATAACTTAATAAATACAAACTATAATAATAATTTTAATAATATTACTAATAACTTAATTAAAACATTAAAAAAGGATAATAATAATAATAATAATAATAATATTACTATTATCATTAAAACAATCCATTAATTTTTTTATTAGACTTATTATTTTTATTTTTATTCTCTATTAATTCATTTTATTTAATTAATTGAAGATCGACAAGGTGTATGGTGATTCGGGAGAGGTCGCGCGGTGAACCAAGTGAGGCTGCACAACTTTGACCGCAACGCGCTGGACGCAGTCAAGGCCAAAACACGTGTTATTTTTAAATAAGTACTCAAAAATTTTATGTCGGGCTTCAACCTGAACTACCTGACGCAAAAAAAATTAATAAAAATAAATAATTCAATGAATAATGGTGTGACAGATGCCCTTTGGACTCACTAATGCTCCATCAATTTTCATGGATTTAATGAATAGAGTCTTTAGAGATTACCTTGAAAAATTTCTAGTAGTATTTATTGATGATATTCTGATATAATCCAAGAGTAAGGAGGAATATGAGGAGCATTTGAATACTATGTTAAAAACTTTTTGAAGGGAGAAGATGTATGAAAAGTACAGTAAATGTGAGTTCTGGATGGAGGAAGTATCATTATTGGGAATGTTATCACCAGAAAAGGGATATCTGTGGACCCTTCCAAGACAAAGACAATTGAAGAGTGACCCAATCCAACATCTGTAATGGAGATGCGCAACTTTCTGGGTCTATCTAGGTATTATCGACGATTTGTGAAGAACTTTTCACGATTTTCAAACCCAATGACCAAGCTAACATGAAAGGTAGTAAAGATTTTATGGACTCAGTAATGTGAAGACTATTTTTAGGAGTTGAAAAAGAGTCTTATCACTACGCTAGTACTCACACTCCCAACAAGTGGATAGATCTTTATGGTGTACAGTGATTCTTCAAAGAAGGGATTAGGCTATGTGCTAATTCAAAATGATAAAGTGATTGGCTACGCCTCAATGTAGATGAAAATACATGATCAAAACTATCCTACACATGATCTGGAGTTAGCGGCTGTGATCTTTGCATTAAAAATATGGAAGCATTATCTATATGGGAAGAAGTTTGAGATATATACTGATCATAAGAGTCTCAAATATATATTCACAAAAAAATAGATTAATATTCCCCAAAGAAGCTGGATAGATCTCATCAAGGATTATGAATTCTCAATCCACTACCATCTCGATAAGGCAAACAAGGTGGCAGATACTCTAATTAAAAATGATCCTGCATCTTTATCAATGATGAGAATTTAAAATGATCTGATCTTCTTAGATTTGTAGAGGATGGACATGGGAATTATTAAGGGAGGAACATCATCAATCCTTTCTCAAATGATTTCTCAACCATCCCTCATGGAGAAAATAAAGGATTCTCAAAGAAAAGATGTGGAAATTCTAAAAAGGGTGTAAGATGTTAAAAATGGAAAATCCTATGAGTTTATGATTGATGAAGAAGGAATTTTAATATTTGGGCCATGATTATGTGTACCATCCAATCCAGAGATAAGGAAGGAGCTTTTGAATGACTCACATAGCCCGACCTTCCCTATTCACCCAGAGAGCATAAAGATGTATCGAGATCTTTGAGAAAAATTTTGGTGGGACAATATTAAAAGGGAGATTTCTTAATATACATCAAAGTTACTTGTATATCAGCAAGTGAAGACTGATAGGAAAAAGTATAAGGGGATGATGCAACCACTACCCATACCAACATGGAAGTGGGAGAACATCACCATGGACCTTTTCACTGGACTTCTAAGGACATCAAGAGGAAACAATGCTATATGGCTCATTGTGGATCGTCTTACAAATACAACTCACTTTACCATGATTCGATAGGACTTATCATTGGATCAACTTGAATGGATATATATCAAATAAGTGGTAAGGATGCATGGAGTACCATTATCTATAGTATCCGATTGAGATCTGATATTCACCTTGAAGTTCTGGAAAAGTCTCCAATATGCTCTAAGCCCTGAACTGAACTTCAGTATGACCTATCATCCTCAAAATGATGTCCAATCTAAGCGGACTATTCAGACATTGGAAGATATGTTGAGAGCATGTTCTATGGAATTCAAAGGAGGATGGGACCAATATCTTAAACTAGTTGAATTATCCTACAACAATAGTTTCCACTCGAGCATTCGAATGGCACCATACGAATCCCTTTATGGGAAAAGGTGTAGAACACCGGTGTGTTGGGATGGATTCGGTGAGCATAAGATGCTAGGACCTGAAATAGTTGAAGAAATGGTGGAGAAGTGAAAACCATTCAACAACACATCAAGGCATCCCAAAGTTGACAAAATATTTTTGCAGACAATCATCAACAAGACCTTGAGTTCAATGTTGGAGACATGGTATTTCTACGCATATCTCTATGGAATAAGGCCACAAGGTTTGGAAATAAAGGGAATTTAAGTCCTAGGTACATTGAACCCTTTGATATTCTTGATTGTGTCAGGGCAGTGGCCTATAGACTATCAATTCCACCTACCATGGCCAAATTACATGATGTATTCCATGTATACCTCTTAAGTAATTACATATCATATCCTTCACATGTACTCTCTTTAGAGGTGGTACAGTTGGAGGATGATCTTTCTTATGAGGAGAAGCCTGTGAAGATCTTGGATAGTAGAGATAAAGTTCTGTGTAACATGACTAATCACCTAGTCAAGGTACTATGACAGAACCACAAATACGAATAGGTAACATGGGAACCATAGGAGGCAATGAAGGAAAAGTAACCGCACCTATATATGGATTAGAATGTAAAACAAAATTTCGAGGGTGAAATTTCATAAGGGGTGGGGGGATAATGTAACGACCCAAAGTTTTAAATGGAAATTTCCTTCTTATAAATATGTCATATAATCACATAAAATCATAGGAAAATGAACTAATAAGTTCTATGTGACCTTTGAACATAATTTTGACAATTCTATGTTTTGAATTTCAAAAATATGATATACACAGTTGTGATCAGTAAGTTTTTTGGAGTTTAATACGACCAACTTATTTTTTAGTGAATAGTAATATACCCTTATGAATAGTAATGTTACCCTTATGAATAGTGACATACCCTAATGAATAGTAACCTTACCTATGATAGTATATAAATAATATTCAAATGGAAGTATGATATACCTATATCTGGGAATAAGAAAAATAAATGTTTTAAAATTGTTGTTTTTCAAGTAAATTATGATTTTAATTAAAAATTAAATTAATCATATTTATAAAATTACTTTTGAAAAATGGATTTCATTTTTTGATTCTACATTTCAAAAAATGGTTAGGGTGAATTTTTGGGATTTTTCTAAAATACGTGAATTTTTGATGAATAGTAAAATATGATAATTTACGATAAATACTAAATACATGAATTATGATGTCATCATCTGATGTATGGCTGATGTAAGGCCATTATCTAGAACTAAAATGTACAAATTACTTCTTTTGGTCATGGAATCATCACTATTTTGGGTCTTGAGGGAAAATAATAAACTAAGCAATTAAATATAATGAAAACTCTCCTCATCTCCACTATAAATACCACCCCTCCTTACCTCTTCTCTTCACTCCTATAAAAACTTGTTCCTTGACTATATTATTTTTAAATAACTACCCAAGATCCTCCCACACGTCCAATAACCATTGTTCTCCTCAAATGACTAAATCCCATCCCTGTAAGAGGCTCTCAAGGAAGATTGAATCAAGAGGTAAATTCCTCTTTTCTTTTATTTCTTTTTCTTTTCAAGTTCATTTGTTTTTTTATATAATTACTTATATTTATCCAAATGTTATGATAAACCCATTAACTTACATGTATTGAAATTTTTTTATGATAATGGAATAAGTTATTATCATCTCTCCTTTACTCTTCTTTTATTTTAGTAGTAATGATACCATCTGAGATGTGTTAAATTACCACATTCAAGGACGATGGGTTTTTAATTTTAGTTACCATCTTCAGTTCTGGTCATGAAACCATTTTCATGGTTTAAAAAAACATAATCTATTTATTATGTCTAATATATGGTTTTTTAATCCTTATATATACATTTTTTTATTTATAAAACAAAATATGTTCATTGTGGAAAAAACCACCAATTAACCCAAAAGGTTATCACTAAAGTTTTATACAATGATTAAAATTCACTCCAAGTAACTAAATTAAAATTATAACATGTAAGATCCTGGATGTTCACTAATTTCATATAAATTCAATTCTGGACAACCACTTTCAACTTACATATTTATCCATTCATGAAACTAAGTAAACCAATCATAAAAACCGAGAAAACAAACAAACCTGAACAATGAAATTGAACCTCATAAACAATAAAAAAGGTTATTAATGAACTTAAAAATGTTATAATAAATCATTTAATTATATAATAGGTTCTGGAATTACTAATTAATAAACCTAATTATATTATTCAGGTCAATAAGTTCAAGAAAAGATCACTATCAGAATTAAGGTAAGGGATCCTCTCTATTTCACTTTTATTCAAGAATGTCCTCTATGATATGACATTTTATGTGTAATACCTAATGACAGGGTATGTTTTCTCACCTCCCACATACTTCCATCATGATATATAAGTGATGATAAACCCATTTCTATCTCATTTATCCCTCTTAAGTACACCTAATACTATGTCGATAATCTGTGATGAATTCTTCCCGAATCTCCTTTATTCCTTCGGGTTGCCTTATCTTTCTTTATACCAAAATAAAGTTATCTTATATATTTATATGAATATTCTAAATGATTTTTACATGTACAAAACTCATTTATCAATACCTTTCCATTGTTCTCTTTTTGGTATATACATGTTTTAAGTGATTCCCTCCTCAATACTTCCTGATAAGCAAAAATGTTTTAAGGGAACTTTCCAAATTATTACCTAATTTCAAGTACACTATATATTATGTTTTAAGATACCATTATATTTATAAAATCATTCCTTTTTTATTATTAAAACCTTATGGGTTTACTTTTGGTTTTTTATAAATCACTGTTCCCTTTTCTATTTTAAAGGCTCTATAGTATTTTCCTTAAAACCTCTCAAAAATGTTTTAATGATAAAATTACTTAAATACTTTTCTTAAATATTGTCACTTATACTTGAAATCACATCCCATGATACATTCATATTTTCCCTCATGAATGTTCATTTATATTTTAATTCCTTTCTTTTATGGAAACTTTTATGATTCACCCATTTGTTATTCTTTATGTCATGATTATGATACCCAATCTTTTCCATGGGTAACCCTTATGTTTATATATGATTGATTATGTATGATTAATTATGTTGAAAACATATTCTTGGAAAGTTAAGATGGGTTCCCCTAGATAGTGCTTCAATGCATTGGGTAAAGTTGAGTATCATGAGACGTTATGTGCGACCGTCTTGGCGATTAGCCTTGGATTGTGCTACTACATGCAGCGGTCTTGGTGGTTAGCCTTGGCTTGTGCTACTATGGGAAATGGTCTTGGAAGTTATCCTTGAATAATAATAAATTTATTTTTTATGTTTCTTCTACATTTCTATGATTCCATTTTTATATGATCCAATGTTTATATGTTACATGTCTTTTTTTATATCATCATGTCATGCTTTCTATCCCATGTGTGAATGCTTTGTTCTTATGGTTATTTACTTACTAGAATTTTAGCTCATCCCTTTGTTCCTATTATCCCTAGGCTATCCTATGAATAAGTATGATCACAATGGTATATAAGATCTCATTATTGAGTTTAAATAAAAAGTTGTTTTTTATAATGTTTGATTATTTACCTAGTCTTCCAAGACACTAGATTTTATGATCCTTGGATTGTACTCTGATGTATAATTATGCTTAAAATCTTGTAATGTTATATGTAAAAGGATAGGGTCACTGTAGTTGGTATCAGATGATGGTCTATTTGTTTTTGGAGATTAGGAATAGAGCACCTTAGTGAGAACCTTAAGGATGAGACTAAGTATAAGAAAACATCCCTAAATTTTGGTAAGTATAGAGTAAGTGGTTTATCAAGAAAATACATCCCTGTCTGGATACGAATAGGTAGAGGTGGCTTTGGAACAGATGTACCTAATAGTGAAAACTCCGATAATGAGTTTTGAGCCTGACTCGGGGTATCTTGGTACAAGACAATGGGCCCTGTTGTACTCTTGGTTTGATACTCCTGGGGGATATGCTTTGGTAAATTCACGAGCTTAGTAAAAACCATTATTAAGGGAATAAAAAAAAATCCCATAATAATATAAGTTAATAAATATATAGAGGATAACATATATTTAAACACGAGGAATCATAAGTTAGGATATACTTCTCCTTTACAAGTTTATCCTTTTATATTAAAAGCTTTCTTTTTTATACTCAATATCTAAGTATTCAAGCCCTCTAATTGTACATTATTCTTCTTAGTTAATGGAATAAAATAGAAGAACAAATTCCAACAAACAATGTGATAGGCAATGTGAAGATTGACCTAATGATATGCCTAATATTATGGGAACAGGTGCTCAAAACTTAATGACAGTACTTGCTCAAATGGCTCAGGTTATGAATAATAACTTGAATTATGTGGAACACCCACCTCCTCTAAGGAAATAGAAAGTTTCCATATAATCCTTAATGTGGAAAATGCCTCCCATGTTTATCGAATATTTTGATCCCCTCCTTGCGGAATAGTGGATTAAATCCATTGAAAAGATATTCTCCGTCCTCTAGTGCTCGAAAGAAGTGAAATTTTTACCGACAGTATATCATTTTGATGGGAAAGCTGATCAGTGGTGGACACTGATCAAGAATACAAATCCCCAAGAGGAAATTGATTCCATGGATTTGGAGGAATTCAATAGGATGTTTTTAACAAATATTTTCCTCAAACCCTCGATCTCAAGATAGAAAGAGAGTTCCTCAGACTCAAGAAAAAGTAAGATGAGTCCATCGGGGTGTATGAAGAAAAATTTAAAAGGCTTTCAAGGTATGCCTATGGATTTTTCATGAACACTGAAAGAAAGGTGGATTAATTATTTAGTGGGTTAAATCTAAGTCTACGAAAAGTGTTGGTGATTAGAGACTTTGACAGTTATTAGGAGAGTGTCCTTTGTGCCCTCAAGGTTGAAATGGATATTAGAGACACTCAGTAGTCTCGTGGGCCCAGTGATAAGAAGAGTTAAATGGAGAACAACATGGGTGGTTCAAAAAACAAATCCCATGATTGAAAGAAGCCCAAATATCCTACTTATAAAAGTTATGGGAAGAAGAATCCTAGGAACTATCTAAAGGGAACCATGAATTGCTTCAAATGTGGAAAGCTGGGACATCTGTCCAAGAACTGCCAAAGGGATATGAAAAATACCACTAATGTGGAAGAATAAAAGAAGGTTCATATCAAACCTTATCTAATTGTGTGGTGCTACAACTGTAAGGAGCATGTGCATTATGAATTTTTTTCCTAATCCAAGAGTTATTAGAGGAAATCAAAAAAAATCTCTAAGGAAACAAGGAAGGGATTATGATATCACTATTGATGATGTGGATCCAGACAACAATGTGGTGATAGGTACACTAGTTATTCATTCAATAATAGAAAACATACTATTTGATTCTGGTTCTATGCATTCTTTAACATCTTTCAAGTTTAGTAGAACTATTCAAAAACTACCCCAAAATTTTGAGGAAAAGTTATCTATGAGAATTGAGAATGGGGAAATCATTGCGTCCATGGTTTATAACTCCTCCCTGGTTAACATTTGTGGATTTAACCTCCTATAAAATCTTTTCATACTTCCTTTAGTAGAGTTCAATGCTATATTGGGCATGGATTGACTATCTTTATACAAAGCCAACATCAAATTTCAGGAAAGGGAGACCACTCTTCACATCCTGAAGAACCCTCTAATTCTATACAAGTGTATGGAAGAAGATGAATCTCCTTTAGAATAATCATCTAAAGTGTGGATATTTTTTCCTTATGAGAAATAATATCTAGCTCAAATGATTGAAACAAAATAGAGAATCATTCTTGAAGACATGCCCATCTTGAGGGATTACACTGATGTATTTCCTAAAGAGTTTCTTGGTCTTCCTCCTAACTGAGAGGTTGAGTTCTCAATTGAACTTATTCCTGGGTCTCTGACTATATCAAAGAAACCTTATATAATGGAAACCATAGAGTTATAAGAGATAAAGAAGCAATTATAGGAGAATATAGAGAATTGGTTTATATGCCTGAGTGCTTCACCATAGGGTGTGTCAGTCTTCTTCGTCAAGAAGAAGGATGGATCAATTCACATCTACATTAATTATTGTAAGCTCAATAAAATCATGATAAAGAACAAGTATCTCCCTCCATGTATAGATGACTTGTTCGATCAACTTCATGGCGTCATTTATTTCTCTAAGGTGGAACTTTAGTCAGGATATCACCAATTTAAGGTGAGAAAGGAATATATCCCCAAGAATTCCTTTCAAACAAGGTATGGACACCATGAGTTCATAGTGATGCCCTTTGGGATCACTAATGCTCCATCAATTTTCATGGATTTAATGAATAGAGTCTTTAGAGAATACCTCGACAAATTTTTGGTAGTCTTTATTGATGATATTATGATATACTTCAAGAGTAAGGAGGAACATGAGGAGTATTTGAATACTATGTTAAAAACTTTGCAAAGGGAGAATATGTATGCAAAGTATAGTAAATGTGAGTTCTGGATGGAGTAAGTATCATTATTGGGGCATGTTATCACCAACAAAGGGATATCTGTGGACCCTTCCAAGATAATGGCAATTGAAGAGTGGCCCAAGCTAACATCTGTAACGTAGATCCGTAGATTTCTGGGTCTAGCTGGGTATTATCGACGATTTTTGAATAACTTTTCAAGATTTTCAAACCCAATGACCAATATAACACATAAGGGAGTAAAGTTTGTCTGGACTAAGGAATGTGAAGACCGTTTTAAGGATTTGAAAGAGGATTATCACTCTGCCAATACTCACACTCCCAACAGGTGGAGAACTCTTTGTGGTGTATAATGATGCTTCAAAGAAGGGATTAGGCTATACGCTGATGAATAATGATAAAGTGATAGCCTACACCTCAAGGAATTTGAAAGTCCATGAGAAAAACTATCCTACGCATGATCTGGAGTTGGTGGCTGTGATCTTTGTGTTAAAAATATGGTGGCATTATCTCTTTGGGGAGAAGTGTGAGATATATACTGATCACAAGAGTCTCAAATACATATTCACACAAAAAGAGCTTAATATGCACCAGTAAAGATGGATAGATCTCATCAAGGATTATGATTTCTCAATCCACTACCATCCTGTTAAGGCAAACATGGTGGAGGATGCTCTAAGTAGAAATATGTATTGAGATCTCTGAGAAAACTTTTGGTAGGACAATATCAAAAGGGAGATTTCTAAATATAAATCAAAGTGCCTATTATTTCAGCAAGTGAAGTTTGAGAAGAAAAAGTAGAAGGGGATGATGAAACCACTACCCATACCAACATGGAAGTGGGAGAACATCACCATGGACTTTTTCACTGGACTTCTAAGGACATCTAGAGGAAACAATGCTATATTGTTCATTATGGATCATCTTATAAAGACAACTCAGTTTATCACGATTTGAGAAGACTTCTAATTAGATCAACTTGAAAATATATATATCAAAGAAGTGGTAATATTTCATGGAGTACCACTTTCTATAGTATCCAATCGAGATCTGAGATTCACCTCAAAGTTCTGGAAAAGTCTCCAACATGCTCTAAGCACTGAACTAACTTCAGTACAACCTATCATCTTCAAACTAATGGACAATCCGAGCAGACTATTCAGACACTGGAAGATATGTTGAGAGTGTGTTCTATGGACTTAAAAGGAGGATAGGACCAACATCTTCTACTAGTTGAATTATCATACAACAATAGTTTCCACTCATGCATATGAATGGAACCATACAAAGCCCTTTATAGGAAAAGGTGTAGAACAACACCATGTAGGGATGAAGTCGGTGAGCGTAAGATGATAGGACCTGAAATGGTTGAAGAAATGGTAGAGAAGGTAAAAACCAGTCAAAAGCAGATCAAGGCAGCCTGAAGTCGACAAAAGAGTTATTAAGACAATTGCCGACAAGACCTTTAGTTAAATTTTGGAGACATGGTATTTCTATGCATATCTCCATGGAAGAAGGTCATGAGGTTTGGAAAGAAAGGGAAGTTAATCCCCAGGTATATCGACTACTTCAAGATTCTTGATCATGTCAGGGCTGTGGCCTATCAACTAGCACATCCACCTACCATGGCCAAAGTACATGATGTATTCCATGTATCCCTCTTAAGGAATTACATACCAGATCCTTCACATGTACTCTCTTCACATGTGGTACAGTTGGAGGATGACATTTCTTATGAGGAGCATCCAACAAAGATCTTAGATCACAGAGATAAAGTTCTACATAACAAGACTACTCACCTAGTCAAGTTACTGTGGCAGAACCACAAGTATGAAGAGGAAACATGAGAATTGGATGAGGAAATGAAGGAAAAGTACCCACACCTATTTATGGCTTAGAATTTAAAACAAAATTTTGAGGGTGAAATTTCATAAGGGGGGGGGATAATGTAACGACCTAAAGTTTTCAATGGAAATTTACTTCTTATAAATATGTCATATAATTAAATGAAATTACAACACAATGAACTACTAAGTGCTATGTGACCTTTGAACATAATTTTGACACTTCTGTGTTTTGAATTTCAAAAATATGACATACACGGTTGCAATCAGTAAGTTATTTGAAGTCTAATATGACCAACTTAATTTTTGGTGAATAGCAATAGACCCTTATGAATAGTAATGTTACCCTTATTAATAGTGACATACCCTAATGAATAGTAACCTTACATATGATAGTATATAAATAATATTCAAGTGAGAGTACAATATACCTATATCTGGGAATAAGAAAATAAATTTTTTAAAATTGTTGTTTTTTCGAGTAAATCATGATTTTAATTAAAAATTAAATTAATGATATTTAGAAAAATATTTTTGAAAAATAGATTTTATTTTTGGATTCTACATGTCAAAAAAATGTCAGGGTGATTTTTTGGGATTTTTCTAAAATACTTGAATTTTTGATAAATAGTAAAATACGATAATTTACGATAAATGCTAAATACATGAATTATGATATCATCAGCTGATGTATGGCTGATGTAAGGCCATTATATCTAAATCACATGTACAAAGTACTATTTTTGGTCATGTAATCATCACTATTTCTGGTCTTTACAGAAAATAATAAACTAAGGAATTAAATATTATGAAAACTCTCCTCCTCTCCACTATAAGTACCACCACTCCTTACCTCTTCTATTCAATCCTCTCAAGCCATGTTCCTTGCCTATATTATACCCAAATTACTACCCAATCTCCTACCCTATGTCCAAAAAACCTTGGTCTTCTCAAAAGACCAAATCCCCTCCCCTTAAGAGGCTCTCAAGGAAGATTGAATCAAGAGGTAAATTCCTCTTTTCTTTTCTTTCTTTTTCTTTTCAAGTTCATTTGTTTTTTTCTTTAATTACCTATCCTTATCCAAATGTTATGAAAAATATAATACCTTACATGTACTGGAATATTTTCATGATAATGGAATAAGTTATTATCATCTCTCCTTTACTCTTCTTTTATTTTAGTAGTAAAGACACCATTTGAGATGTGTTAAATTATGACATTCAAGGATGATGGGTTTTCAATTTTAGTTACCATATTCAGTTCTGGTTATAAAACCATTTTAATGGTTGAAATAGAACATAATATATGTATTATGTATCATATATGGTTTTGGAATCCTTTTGTACACATGTTTTTGATTTATAAAACAAAACATGTTCATTGTGGGAAAAAACTGTCAATTAACCCAAAAGGTTATCACTAAAGTTTTATATAATGATTCTACTTCAATAAAAGTAACAAAATTAAATTTAAAACCATGTAATATCATGTATTTTCAATAATTTCATATAAATTCAATTCCGGACAACCATTTTCAACTTACATGTTTATCCGTTTATGAAAATAAGTAAACCGATCATAAAAGCCAAGAAAACAAACGGACCCGAACAATGAAATTGAATTTCATAACCAATCAAAAAGGTTATTAATGAACTTAAAAAATAAATAATTTTATTATATAATAGGTTCTTTAATTACTAATTAATCAATATTCAGGTCATTAATTTCAAGCAACGATCACCATCAGACTTAAGGTAAGGGATCCACTCCATTTCATTTTTATTCAAGAATGTCCTCTATGATATGCCATATTATGTGTAATCCCTAATGATGGGGTATAATTTATCACCTCCCCCATAATGAACTCATGATGTATAAGTGATGATAAACCCATTTCTATCTCATTCATCCCTCTTAAGTACACCCGATACTATGCCGATAATCCGTGATGAATTCTACCCGAATCACCTTTATTCCTTCGAGTTGACTTATCTTTATTTATACCAAAATGAAGTTATATTATCTATTTATGTGAATATTATAAATTATGTTTACATGTAAAAAATTAATTTATCAAGACCTTTAAATCATTCTCTTTTTGGGATATACATTTTTTAAGTGATTCCCTCCTCAATACTTCCCGATAAGCAAACCTGTTTTAAGGGAACTTCCATAATTCTTACCCAATTTCAAGTGCACTATATCTTCTATTTTAATTCACCATTTTATTTATAAAATCAGTCCTTTTTATTATGAAAAAATTCTTGTTTCAATTCTGGTTTTGTATAAAGTATTGTTCCCTTTTCCATTTTAAAGGCTCTATAGTATTTTCCTTAAAACCTCTCAAAAATGTTTTAATGCTAAAATTACTTAAATAATTTTCTTAAATGTTGTCACTTATACTTGAAATCACTTCTCATTATACATTCCTATTTTCCCTCATGAATTTTCATGTATATTTTAGTTCCTTTCTTTCATGGACACTTTTACGATACACCCATTTGTTATGCTTTATGTCATGATTATGGTACCCAATATTTTCCATGGGTAACCCTTATGTTTATATATGATTGATTATGTATGATTAATTATGTGGAAAACATACTCATGGAAATTTAATATGGGTGTTCTCAACAACACTTTAATTCATTGGGTAAAGTTGAGTCTCATGTGACATTATGTACGACGGTCTTGGTGGTTAGCCTTGGCTTGTGCTACTATGTGAAACGGTCTTGGGGGTTAGCCTTGGATTGTGATACTATGGGAAATAGTCTTACCGGTTAGCCTTGAATCATACTAAATTCATGTTTTATGTTTATTACACATTTCTATGATTATATGTTTATATTATCACATGTTTATATGTTCCATGCCTTTTTTATATCATCATATCATGATTTCTATCCCATGTGCTAATGATTTGTTCTTATGGTTATTCCATTATTAGGATTTTAGCTCATCCCTTTGTTCATGTTATCCCCATGTTATCCTATATAAAAGTATGATCACAATGGAAGTTATGAAAATGTGGCTCTATAAGGAGTGGAACCTCTAGTTGAATTAAGAAGGTATACCAAGATCAAAATAATGATACAAAGGTTCAAAATTGATCTTTACTACTTGCATCTTATGAATGGTGGAGAACCTGAGATCTTGGAAGAGGTGTAAATTCTCAATGGATTGAAATAGTGAGAGTTAGTAATAAAGAGATGTACTCCTTTTATGTTAGTGGAACATGGGATCTAATAAAATTACCATTGGGAAAAAAGGTACCCCAGAATAAATGTATCTACCAGTTAAAGAAAGAAGTGGATAGTAGAAAATGGGATAAGGCTAGGTTGGTTGTAAAAGGTTTTCAATAAACAAAAAGCGTAAATTTATAAAAAAGCATTTCTCTAGTTATTAATCACACAACAATCTAGATAGTAATTATTTTAGTTTCTTAGGATGGTTTAAATCTTGAATATTTGTATGTAAAAATGAATTTCCTTCATGATTATTTGGAGGAGGAAATGTTCATGTAGAAAACGAAAGGTTTCATGAAAAAATGGAATGAAGGACTAGTGTGAAAACTCAAATAGAGTTTTTATGGGATTATGTAAGCAACCAGGTAGTGGAACTGAAGGATCTATTCCTTCTTGCTAGAGAAGGTTTTTTTCTAAATAAATGAGGGTCATTTTTTCTACTAGAAGCTAATAAATGATATAAGTTCAATCATAATTATCTTATATGAGGATGATTTTATCCTGGAAGGTTCAAATATTAAATATATTAATAATTTAAAAGTTAAACTATCCCAAATGTTTGTCATAAAATATCTCAGTGAAGTTATTTTTTTGGGGATATGGATTCGAAGGGTTTGGAAAATTGGAACCTTGGTATTTTCATAGAAGTATATTATAAAGGTATTTAAAAGACTCAAAATTTCTAGGTTTAAAACCATGACTACCCCATTGGTTGAACATTTTAAGTTTTCTAAATAGAAAACACCTAAAATGTAAGATGAAGCTAAGTATATGGTGAAGTTTTCATTTTCATCAGTAATCAAAAGATTGATGCACACCATAGTTTATATGGGGAAAAATATTTCTCATGGATTGGGAGTTTTAAATAGATTCAGGAAGAATATAATAAAGGAGAGATGGGAAGTCATAAAGTGGATTATCTAATATCTCAAAATAATGAAAGAACTATACTTGTGTTTCATAATGGATTTTCCATTACAAGGTTATGTTGATACAAAATTCAGTGGAGATATGGATACATGAAAGAATACCACTATCTTTGTGTTTTACTTTTAAGGAATGAACATTAGATGGATGTTGAATATGTAGATTATAATTTCAATTTCTACTAAAAAAGTAGGGCATGAAATTATTATAGAAGTAGGTAAAGATATTTTATTTCTAAAGTGTTTATTGGAGGAATTAAAATGGGAGTAAAAAAATAAAATTTTGTTCTTTGATAGTTATAGAACAACACATATTGTAAAGAATCTAGTGTTTTACTCACAATAAAAACACATTTAGTTGATGTATCAGTGCATCCAGAATCTGATTCAAGGTATAGTGTTGTAACTATTAATTATTAGAGAAATTCATAATTCATCAAATATATTGACAAAGGTTATAGTCAGAAACAATCAGAGTCAAATTTATGCATTAGTGGGGCTTGGATGATTAGAAAAAAGGAAGGGAGATATATTATTTGTTATTGTGAAATAATGGAAGTGAACTGGATGAATTAGTGGTAAATACTTCAAAAAAACCTTCAAGTGGGATCTTATTATGTTTACTATGAGAACTATTATTTTGGTTAATTATTTGAAATTTTTGAAATGGGAATTTTCAAAAGTTTCAATTCAAAACTGGATGTAGGGAAAATAATACTTGGTTTTGGAATTGGGAATAGTCAGTGATATATGAAAAGTTAGAGGCTGAATGATGAGTTCTTAAAGTTTGTTCACTATTCACTAAAAGTTTGAAGTTAGGGTGATGTTTTTTTATCATCAACCGTCGATGACCTTGATCAAGTAGGGGTCGCATACAATGATCAGAAGGAGGTGGAACCAACAAAACAATATAGACTCATTGATATATAGATGAGTAAGGTCACTTGAACTTTATATGGTGTAATCATTATCTTCTTCTTATTCTATTTATAATAAAATAGTAACAATGTTTCTTCTGTTAGTAGAACTAAGTATGAACCACATAATCTCTTGAGATTTCATTTATGTGAGTGATTTTTAAACTTGTTTGTTTTTTCTATCAAAGTTATGTCTATGTATAATTATAGTGATTCAATGCATGGATGGTGTTCTTATACTTCTCAGTTTTGAATACATCAGTTTTGGGTGTTAGTCTATTATGAGAATTTTTTATAGTTTGTTACACAAGTGAAGTTTCAGAAGTCATCTTCTTAACTATGGCTATTTGTAATAACCCAAACCATTCAAAATGTGATATTATTCTCTTTGGGTAGCCCTAACTTTACTACATGACTTTAAAATGCATAATGACGGGAGTGGTATCCACAACCACTTATAAGAAATAATTCGTTCACCTCTCCAACTGATGTGGGATAGCTACACAATCCCCTTTCCCCATATAGGGTTCAATATCCTCATTGGTCATCAGTCTGAGTACTAGATCTGATACCATTTATAATGGCCCAGATTACTTGAATCACAATATTTTCTACTTTGGGTGGCCCTAACTTTCCCACACAACTTTAAAATGCATCATTATGGGAGAGGTATCCACACCAGTTTATAAGGAATGATTCATTCACCTCTCTAACCGATGTGGGATATCTACATAGAATGGCCACATAGACCCATAATATAAAAAACATAAGTTTGTTATTTAAACTTTTATAATATTTATAATACTATATCTAGAATGAGTTGTTGATCTGGAAAAAAGTTGGGGGTGTTGCAGATCCCTAATAATTGTATACAAAATATAATATATTTTTTAGTCTATATGAAATTTCTTTAAAATAATACATCCTCTCCTTAATGAAATCTCATATGGTAAAACCTAGACCATGGTTACATTAAAAAAATGGCTTTTACCCTAGGAGCAGTGTGAGTTTTATTTTCATCAGGTCTCTTGAGTGTTTGATGTTTTCAGTGGATTAATTAATGAATTTAAAAATTTAAAAAATTTAATTATTTAATTAGAGGATTTATTGTTAGAAACCCCAATCCACTATATACAATCCCATATAATCTATCTCTTTAGGGTTATCTCCTATAACCCTAGTTTGAGAGAGATATATATAGATAGAGGGAATGTGATGATCCGAGGGCTTGGTGATTGAATTCAATGTGGAATCACCAATGATGTCATCACAAACACATTATTCTTTAATTTTTTTGATTTTATTCATTATATGCGATTTTATAGCTTGTATTTAATCATTATTTATTTGATTCCTTAATTTTATGAACCATTCTATTTGAGCCTTTCATTTTGGCATTTATATACTTGATTTTTGTGTTTCTCTCTCATACTCTTGGTTTCTGTGACAATGATCACAATGAACATAGTTTATTCTCACCATTAATGATTTATGGATTTATCTATCCATTATTCTTGAATTCATCTTCGACCCTCATTTTGGCTAGTGGTTTGATAATTTGTAGCCTGATACATAGAGAGATCAAAATCTAGGACCATGAGCCATTGGTTAATGGTTTGATCAAGAAATTTGAGGCATATGAGGTAATCTCCAAGAGCTAGTGATCAAAGTTAAACATAGATGAGTCAATGCAGTTCCTTAGGATGAAAATAGCGGTGAGTGAGGGTTTGTGATTGGATTATAGGTAACTATGTTTTAAATTTTCAGTTAAAGATGGTCCAAAACCATCTAATAGAGGCTTGTGATTCTTGGAAGAGGCATTTTATAAATACGTTCTATTACTCAATAACTGTGTTAATGGCCTAAATACCTAATAGATAAAGTTTTAATACTCATACCAACAAAATATATCTAGAGGAGACGATCTACATACACCTAGGGTTGTATATAGGGTGTGAACGAACTTTCCCAGTAGGATTCTACCAAATACTCTATGTGATACCCTTAAAAAATAAATTATTTCTAGTTAGTATAAACCATGAATGTAAAAATTAGGCTTTTCATTTTAAATAAAGTAAGTACTAAGGGTAAGTTGTTTTAAAAAAATTTAAAAGGGATTCAAATGAACAAGTTTAATAAATAACTATAAGTATGTCAATATAAGAAAGGATGAGTAAAGATCCAATTATTCACCATGGGAATACCATAAGAGACTAAGGTATGGAAAACAAGGGTTTTCTTACTAACATATGTGATAGAATGTAAGATCAAACAGGCAGTTTATAATCATACTTTCACATAAGGTCCATAAGGGTCTAACTAAAAAAATATCCACTAGACATGTTTTACTATGTAATAACATGTGCTTGTGTTAGGAAAAACTAAATGAAGTTCATTAGAAAGAGTAACCCCAAAGCCTAGTAGTGTGTTACATGTCTTGTTTCCCCCTAAGTACCCAAGGATTCCCATTTTACTTTAATTAATTTCAATATTTTCCATATATCACATATAAAAAATAAAACTATTCATTTATAACAATTCATCATATTTCATTAAAATAAAATCATGTAAATTCATTTCTTTAATAAAAATGGGAAAATTAATATATATGAAACACAATTGAAAGAATTTTTTAAATTAATACAAACACCCTTACTCCTTTGAAACTATCATAAAACCATTCCAAAAAATAATATTAATTCATAGATAATTATTCTAAGAAAATACTTTCATGTAATTCATTAAAAATCATGCTTGGTGTTCTAACAAAACCTTGTGTACAACTTTTCATTCAAAACCAAAAGCGTGGCATTTAAAGAAAAAACTTTCCCAAATCCTTTATAAAATAAGTAGAGACAAATATAAAATAAATAAAAACACTCATATATATCATATAAATATTTAATTTAAGTGAAAAAATTATTAAAACATTCAAGCATTCATGGTTCCTTAAATAAAGGAAATCAAACAGAGTCACCTACCTTTAGGGCCTCTCTAATTGTTACCACATGTATTACCCAAGTAATACCACTCCTTTGGACCTATAGAAACATAAAAATTAAATTATAAACCAAATTAAACAAGATTCAAAAAATCTAAGAAATCCTTTGAATCATAAACACTTTTCGATGAGTAGTAAAATGAAACCACAACCTCAAACTAGGTTCCAATGAACAATAAGAGAGTTCTCTTAGATATCCAATAGAAGACCTATGGATTATGGGTGTTTCAACTTGACATGGAAAAACCCATAAATCTAATAGCCTTATAAATTTGAATAAAGGTAATAATAAATAGAGAATAATAATAAGAATAGGAATAAGAGATGGGAAGAGGACTTACCTTTGATTCCTCAGAATATTGACGGAGGAGAAGATATTGAGTGGAGAAGAAATCCCCCCTTCCCTTTGTGTTTATTGATAAAAATGAGGTAAATAGAGGGTTAAACCTATTTTAAAAATAAATTTAATATAAAATAATATAATCTTAATAATATCTCAATATTATTCATAGCCCCACTCCTTCAAGACTTCCATGCACTTTTAAATACTCTTCCACTAAGTCTTTTCACCATCTGAGAGCTATCTGTACCCCAATCTCTAGATACACTATATAAAACTAAAATCTATCTAGAAATAATAATTTATTGAAAGTATGATTCCATTGGTATGGTAGACTCCCATTGAACCTTTGCTCAGTGAAACCAAGGCACATAGCCGTCCTTTTCTCCCATTACTTTAGCCTAGTTTTGAATCTTTCATAATCCCATCTTTATTCTAGAGGTTATTAAAATAATTATATAATATTTCAATGATAATTTCAATATATTATGAATCACCAGATCATTTATCATCAACTTTTGTAAAGAAACATGTGCACTGGACTTAGGTTTTCCATATTCAAGCTTTAACATGGTCGTGGATGACTTCTATGATGAACTTTATAGATAAGAGAACAAAAATATTCCACCTTACTGAATTTTGTAGATTCTCTATAAGATACTTCTCCAAATGGAAATGAAACAGACCCTATCATATATATAATCTATATGATTTTTTTTGTACCACTATTTTGATAACCTACCATCTGACTAAAATATTAAGAATACTTTAAATGTGAGATACAACCGTGAATTTGACACTTTATTTTGGCTAAGTGAAATTCAATTTTATGAAAACTTATGAAATATTTTCAAATCATAGAAAAAATAGCTTACAGTCCTTCTAAAACTCTAATTTTCTATCTGAAATATCAACCCTAAAACTATCTTCCAATAACTTTAACACACCATATTTATTCTGATGAAGGATATGAAACTCCTCAGAATTTTTCTCTTGAGGATTTTTTTTCAATTTCATGAAGTCTTGTTGAATAAGGTATAAAGTAAAATAGATTATGTGAGATAAAACAACTAGAACTATCCAAGTTATGATTCCCTATTCAAACTCCTTCCAGTGCTTGAACACTCACTACAATAATTGAAGAATGATCTATGTATCACCATGTTTTGAAAGAATCTTCCAATGAATAGGGATTTTCATCCTAACTTATCTCATTATTGTGTTCTCATTAAAACCATTACACATACTCCAAATTTTGATAATATGCTTCTCCATCATGCCACTCTCCTTCTGAACATCTTCTTCCAGAGTAAGAAATCTTATCCACACTCAACTATAACCACGAAGCCCCCAACATGGAACCCATTCCCTTATAATGAATATTATTATATTTAAATAGTTTATAATCTTTCAATAAACCAAGATTATGATTCATACCTTCCAATACTTGTCCGTATGGGAACCCCACACCATTAAGTTATCTAGAACTAACCCCGACTCTCTATCAGATATTGATCAATGAGAACCCAAAAATCAATTCTTCCTACTCAAAGTGGATTGAAGAACACTTGAAAATATATCATCCATCCACTATCAACTATTATATTTTTGGAAATTTTAAAATTTTAAACTTCCAGGAACCTATATTTTAAACTTTCCAGTATGACTATAATCTCCCTATCTTCCTTCCGACAATTCTAGTCATAGAAATAGGGGAACCATTCAAAATTTCATCGACCCAAAACCTACCTTCAACTTTAATATTAATGTATTATTATATAAACATGATCCATATATATCTAAAAATTTCTAGAACATACCTATACTTATTTTCATGACCTTTAAGTCTGCTAAAAACCTTGCTTTCATCATACTCAACTGACCAATATAACTTACAAACCCTCTAGAAGTAGCACCACTAGAATTCTCTAAGATCTATAGCCTCAACCATTGAATAATAGAACCAGAAATTACCCATGAAACATAGTATTTTAGAAACAAATATCTTATGAAATATGAATAACATATGGATTATTATTATCCATGGAAACATTCAACAGTCTCTCCACTAAGTTCTGAATCCCATCTCAATAAATGGAACATCACACCAGAATCGATATAGACATAAATAATATTTTGAGTAACACATAATCCCCAGTAACACCAACATTTACATCAGTACACATCTTTTTGGAAATCAATAAAAAATCCACCAGTGGAGCACGATAGTCTTCTAACAAATCTCAGAATGTTTCCTATAACAAAACATGTATCAAGACACACATTGGTTAGAAACACTTTTGATATCCCAATAATACTGCTAGATCCACCACTATCTTCTAGTAATATTCTTTTTAATCTTTTATTAAAATCTCATTAGAATATCTATAACCAATATTTAATACTACTTATTTATAATTTGGTCAAGATTTTGATAAACACATACAAGTTTCACCATTGGAATCTACAAATGTGAAACATAGATCTAAAATATGCCCCATGACTATAGTGTAAGGTTCTATGAAATCCCATGAGTGAGGAGATGTGATAAACCTCATTCCACTTATTCTACTTATATTATCTTCACTTCAGGTCTCTGGATGGAGTACTGATTCAACACACCATCATCCAATGCATGATGTGTTTCAGGTCTGTCACCCCATAATTTCAGTCTATATTTACATGATATAAAAAACTATTTTTGGTCATCATATCTCCACCACCTTTTTATATTTTAAATTATAACAGCACTCTACTTTGATAATCATAAGTAACCATCCACACAGTCAATGACATCCATCACCTTGATTGTGCCTTTTGATGAACATTATAAGTTCATGTTCTTCCCGTCACCACCCTTAAAACTTTGTTATGATTTTAGAATATACTCCTTCTATTTTTATAAATTATTACTTAAAAAAATGACCTAACAAAAGTGCATACATTATAAGATCCTCCTATATATTATCACCCTTAGTCACCGCTATCACTAGTTTCACTGATCCATCGCCTAATTTCTTCCACCAAGAATTTTACACCATACTAAAAATGTTGAGTTTCTACCACTTATTAAAAACCATTTTAATCCTACTATTAAACTAACTAATTAAAATTTCAATTAACCACTTCCATTGAATTTGGATATGAACAAACCATGGTGCTGGTGTTTTGTCTCAATCCATCTTTCCAAGTGTAACTACCAAAGACTAGATTTTTAAAGCTTCTAACACTTAACCAGAAAACTTTTCTCACATAAAAAAACCTAACAAGTTTCAATGATATTATTTGGATAAGTAGAGTTTAAAAATATTCACCATAAATAATAAAATTATAGTGGGTAGCATACATGATAATCAAGGTATAAATTTTGGGCTTTCATATCCTTCATCCTAGTTTTTCTTAATCTATTTTACTATTCCTTTTTTTATTATTTTATTTTCTTAGAAAATTTATAATTTTATAATATTTGATATAACCTATATGATTAATTTTAATTCTTATTTTTTATAATTTTTTATTTTTTATTTTATTATACTTATCCATATTTCTATTTAATTCCATATTTATTAAAACTTATTTTATTTTATAGTCCATTCAATTCTGAGCCAATGTGATTGTCATGATTATTAGAGTTATGCATTTTTTACTCAGATTACTTTTATTAGAGAGTTATTTTTGAACTATATAATTTATTTATGTTACTTTTTTCAATTAAATTATATTTTTTCAAAAGAAGGGACCATGAAATCATGAGTCTTAAAGAAGAGATAGTGATGAAGAAGTTGATACCACTAGTTGAACATGTGAAAAAACTAGCCTATGATTGATCACATTGGAACAAATAATTTCTATAATTTAATTATTTAATCAATATTTGTTTCTTTTTATAATTTACATGACCTTTTACCTTTTCACTATTTTTTTTTAAAAATATCCAACTGCAACTGAAAGTTGGTAAAACCTAGAGATTTAGGATATTTTAGTAAGGCATGTTACAAAGGATTAATTGTATGAATAAATTCAATAAAAAATGAATTTATTATATAATGGTAATGAATGGATATTTCTTTGATTTATTTGACAACAATCACTAAATATTTTGGCATTTAACATCCTTTAATTGACCTACTTGTTGATTTTATGATTTTTTATTCTCAACTAATTGATAGTATTAATATTCTGGTTTCTCCCAAATGATAAAGGTTAGAGATCAATTTTATCCAAAAAATGTATTGATGTGATCCTGAATAATATTTTATTATGGTATTCTGGTAAAAATATCTATACATGATTTATTTATGATTATAATTTCCAATATACTATATGTTTCAAAAATTATTATTATTTTTATGTGTAATATAATATATATTATGAAATTATAAAACACTATAATTTTCATTCATGAGATTATTTTTATTTATCCTTCTTATTTTATTTTAGTGGTTATGGATTTTTTATATACAGAACATATATATTATTTATATAAAAAGAAAACTTATAAATGTTTTATATATAAACATATAAAAAATATATATATATTTTTTATATTGGATTTGGTGCCCTAGAATCAACTAATTTATGCTTTAGATTACTTATGAATATTCATAGAGGTGAATATTAAATATATTTCTTATCACATGACAATTTTATTTTCTGCATGACATCTATATGATAATTTCCTTAGAGATCTGTAATATTAATAAGGTTATAATTTTTTCTTACTATGATGAGAACCTTTTAAGTGCTATGATTTTATTCTTAAATCATATTCCTATAGTTGGATGATATCATCTAATAAGATACAGATGACACAAACCATCAGATGATAGTACTCATAAGTGGATGAGACCATTTCTCATATAGTTAACACTTAGCATTCTCCAAGATAGGATATGATGAGGAAAGAAATACCTATATAAATTCAACATGTTTGTGTGTCATTGTAATTTCTATCTGTGAGCATGTGAAATGGTCCTTAGACTTTAAAATTATTATTAATATAAATCTTGACTCACATAATTTGATGTATTTCATAAATCATGACAATATATGATCACTATGAAGCTGGATATATTGAGTGCATCATGATTTATATATTATTAATGAAAAGGTTAAGGAATTATTTTCCCTTCCTTCTTTATAGAAGTTAATATCTCGAGCCCTTTGATTGAAATGTAACTGTCTGATAAATTTATTGTCTATGGTGCTTGATGAATTAATTTCAAAAAATCAAAGAGTAATAATAACATTGGTTAATGAAACAGAGTATGAACACTTTTTATCGGAGATATTGAAAGAAAGGGATTATATTACATGGTAAGAATTCATATATGGTTTTCATTATTGAAACATTAACTTCTTCCTCTTGGGCACCTTTACATGTTACTAGACACTGATATTAGAATTTATGTCAGTCTTCCTAATACCACTGATGAAGAATCATAGAGGGTAATAGACTTAGTTTTTCTGTTGATCTTAGTTAAATATTATTTATATTTTAAAATTATAATAAACATTATTTTTTAAACATATTAAAATTATTTATTCATTATTTTATCGATCACAATTATTAAATAAATATTTATTATTTAGGCTATGAATGTAATATTTTTTATCTATTTAATGAATAATATTTATTTAGGTTTTAATAAATATATAGGAGGATGAGCGGACTAAATAACGGGTCCGGTGACTAATATTTATTTTCCACACTATAAATATAATATTTTTCATTATGTAGATCTTTTTCATGCCATAAGTTAAATAATATAATTATTATGTTACATAACATGGGATTATTATGGTATTAGAATGTTATTAAGTCCTATGTGTAATTCATAGTTATTTTTGACCCTATATCCAGGCTTATATCTATACCTGATTATGTCATTTAGAGAATTATAATTGATAAATTGATATATTTCATTACGCACAACATTTTTCCTCTCTTGATAGCTCTATCCACTAATATCATATCTAGTTATTCCCTTCAGGTTGAGATAGGCGATGTTATCCTCTTTCCACTCTAGCCAAAGAGATCTAGATCAATCCTTCTAGACTGAAGGGATTTTTGTGATCAAGAGAGTGATGTAATATGATTAAATCATTAGTGTTAGTACTATAAGTTCTGTTGGTGATTCTTAGAGATCAAAGGGATCATGTTTGGATCACCTCTATAGGGATTCTTCTTTGGATCCTCTAGATGAAACAATAGTGAAACCGAATGGGGTTCAGACAATCAACATATACTGTGAAGATATAATCTAAAGACCTAGGTAATTTTTTTGTTCTTATAAATTAAATATAAATTTAACATAAAATATCCCCTCTTGATTTTTTTAATTCTCTATAAATGGTTTCTTTAATTAATAATTTTTTTTCATGACATATTTTTCATGTACATTTTAGATAATTCATTAATTCTGAAAAAAGATGAGTTTGTCCTGGCTCAAAAAGGTTCTTCCACTTCATATGAAACTTACAAGTGGTATCATATAAATAATGCTTAAATCTAAAATTATTTAATAAATATTGGTCATTTATCCATTTAAATCTAGTTTTTCCTAGTTTATCCATTCTTTAAATACGAATATTGACTTCTCTTATTTATGTTATTGTTCTTTATTCTCACTCATATGATCAAGAACATGTTATTTTACATAAATAACATCCAAATAACCCATCCATAGGTGATAATAATTTCATGCAGACAACACCAAATTACATGAAGTGGAACCCAAAGG
The DNA here is from genome assembly GCA_963277665.1 of Viscum album. Lineage (NCBI taxonomy): Eukaryota > Viridiplantae > Streptophyta > Magnoliopsida > Santalales > Viscaceae > Viscum > Viscum album. Next base: position 1,529,672,017 of record OY728163.1, on the reverse strand, counting down.
TACACACTAGGTATTCAAATTCAATACACGAGGACATTTTTTGTTTCATATTAAATGAATATGTGATTTATTTATTACACTGCATGTTGACTAGGATAGATTGGAATGTGGTGTGTTAGATTATAGGTTGTGTACTAAATATACACATTCATAGTCCATAAATTTTCCTAGTGGAAAACTTGTAGTCAAATATGATTCATGCATTTATTATATGACGTGTAAGGATTTATAGCAGTGAAATAATGATACTACATGATGTGTGCTATCTTGTACACATCTTTTTCCAAATTAATTTATATGTAAAAATACATTCTTAGTATCCTGTTGTGTATCATGGATAAATGATGAAGAATAATACACAATGTGTATCTATCTTGTACATGCCATGTATTTTATCAATTTACATAGAAATAATAAAAAAAATTAACTACTCCTTTAAACTTGATTAACATGTGTTTGTGTGACAGTTATTTTTAGTACATACCTTGTGATAGGTTTTATATGTATTAAATACTATACATAATGTATAGTTTTCATATAATGTGTACTCTACATGCATTAAATAAAGTACACACCATGTTATTTACATGTGTCCATTTGACATTTATCATTAGTATATTCCAGGAAATTTCACAACACACCATGTAACCTAAATATTGTGTGAGTTCACCATACATAAAAAGGACCATGTTTGGTAGTTCGGATAGGTACACACCATGTTGCCTCTATGTACTCACTGTGTACATGAATAATTTTACTTTATTTAAAATTATAATGGAGGAGAATATCTAGGATAGTTTGGATGGATAAATGAACTAAATTAATCAGATAATTAATTTATTAATCCACACCTAGTTTATCTTTATAAAGAATGAATTGAAATTATTTCTAGCTAGTTATTTTAAATTCTTAGTCATTACATGAATGTAACCGATAATACACTTAGACTAAAAAAATGTATGTGATGGATTCATTTAATTTAATATTATTATATGGGTTTGTATTTTTTATTATTAAATTAAATTTGATGGTCTATGTGTCATTCCTTCCTATTTTATATATAAGACCTATGTGTCCATGGTTTATTTTATATAACCCCTAAACAAATCCTTTGGTTTCTACACATTCATATGATATAAAATCATGTATAAAAGATATCCTTGAGTTCATAGAGGTGGTTCAAGATGGAGTCAAGGTGAAACCATCCCATGAGGTACACTTTTCATTGGTCGAATGCTGCAGATCGAGCCTAGACTAGCTCCAGAATATTTTACCCTAAGGTATTTGATTGATTTATCATCCAATCGATAAATTAATCACTAGTATAATCATGATTATTTCACTATTTTTTTTCATGTTTATTTATTTTATTGGATGCTTGGGAATGATCACTAAATAAATAATATAAAATTTAAATCATTTATGTATGATTTTTTATCAATAAATGGTTAATTAATAATGTAAAATCCATATTATATATTAATAAAAATTGAGATAAAATGTGGAATTTATGCATAATATATAAATAAAAACCCCTTAATTATATATCAAGTCAAAATTTTCCTTATATTAATTTATTAAGAATGAAACCATATAACTAAGTGTTTTCATGGACAATTTTTGGACACTTGATTTTATCAGGGAGTTATTATGAAGATTTTAGGTCAAATTAACCAAATTAGTATTTATTTTAATATAAAAATTCCATTCAATACCATTTAGAGGATAGTGTTGAGGACATCAAAGTTAGGATTTTAGGATTGAGGTGTCTACTCAATAGTTCAAGGATATGCTAGCTAGTAGTTGAAAACAATACCTACCTAAAATTATTCTTGTGATTTGAATGGATAAAATCTATATCATGAGAAAGAACATATGGATCCTTTCTACTAGAATATACAAGAAATATGACATTCTATATCCAATGGTGTGGGATTTTGGGACTTGATAAAATAGTGGGAGACTAATAATAAAATAAAATTATATTATATCACATATTTTGGTAATTATAATAAAGTATTAATTAATTTAATTTAAATATTATATAAATGTAAAAAAACTATGAAAATACTAGGATCATTCCTTAAAGGGAATTTACTCACTGGAATAAATTTTTAGAAGTGGGTATAGATGTTCTTACACTGTCTAATATTGAAAAATTTATATTATGTGTATGAATACCCTATTCTTGATCAGTCCCCTTATTGAATAAAGGTCAAAAGGTTTCTTACCAAAGATATATGGAGGATATCTCCTATGTATGTTATATCATATTATCAACTATGTTTGGAGATTTTATGATACAATATAAGGATGGTGAGTCGTTTCACCGAAGGTATGTTATCAGTGTCCCAAATTATTTTTACCCTAACGAGTATAGTACCAGTAAGGGGTCAATCCACAGGAAAAAAGAAGTTATTTTTGTCTTTACTTAACTAATTTTTATTTTTGTCTTAGTGAAGTGTGCTTAATTTAGAGTCTATTTTTGATGTTTGGATAAAAAAATAATTGGTTTTAAATTTCTTTAATAAATTACTCAATGAATAGAATAAAATACGAGAGAATTGGTTGTGATGAAAATAAAGAGAGAAATGAATTGGGGTTTTGGATTATTAAGAAGTTGTTTAATAAATAAAATTTCTTATGATGTTGTGTTGTTCATGATAACCCAACAATCTGAGTTCAATTTGTAACAAAGTTTCCTTGATCTGGTAAACTTATATTCAGAGTTGAAGAAACTAACTCCTTGGTCCGGTAGTTAGTGTTTAACAGTTCTTTATTTGGCTTATTTTATTTTTGAGTCAACAAATACTTACAATGATCATGAAAATATTCATTGTTATTCTTCTTTTGAATCTCTGAAAATTATTCCCTTGGTCTGGTTTAGAATTTTTAGTGATAAGATGAAGTGATTTAAGAAGAATAAGAAGAAGTTAAAAGAACAAACACATTCATAACAACTAATCTATATTACAACTCTTACATCTCCCACAACCCCAACACACTGGGTATTTAGTTACACATAGAGGTAAATATAATCACAAAACCCTCTATACCTAATGTGATCATTGCTTGAAACTTCAAGGAGGGAGTGATTCTTCAGTATAACGGTAGAATGGCGAAGTAGTAGAATGGTGGTAGAATGGTGGCAGAGCTTCTTTCCTTCGGACCTTCAACCCTTTCTCTCCACACTTTATCCTCCTTGAACCAGAGGCCAAGGCCTCTATTTATAAGAAATATAACTACACGACATTTGGAAAAAGTACACTGCGTGTACTTTTTTCAACACGATTTTTCCATTGTTTTCTTCACTAGTAGGCGGCCTAACACACCATCTTTGTCTTAGAACATGGTGCCGCATGGTAAGTAGATATACACGACATGTAGTACCACCATACACGGCGTGTATTCTCATTTTTCGGCCACCAACCACTTCTAGAAATGTATACACGGCGTGTATAGGTTGAACATGGTGTGTCCCCATTAGTTGGCCACATGGGCGTGTAGACTTCTTCTCATCCTCCAACTACTTCTAGAAGGGTGTACACGGCGTGTAAAGTGTGAACACGACATGTACCGGCTTCTAGTTACTTGGTCATGTACTTTTCCTAGTCAATCCATGTCTTATTTTGAATGTACATGATGTGTGTATAAGTACATGACGTGTAGTTTGTAAATTTTGATCAATTCTCCCCCATTTTATGTATTTGGCCATAAATCTCCTGAAAATGAACAAGATCACCAAAATCAAAGTATTTGTGCTCTAAGAAGTAAGTAATTTCTGAAAACTTGTTCTTATTTTCAATAAAGTATGTGAAAATGTATACAAAAATCGGGTGCATAAAAGGACATGGATGGACATTCCATAATATCTAATCTCCCATCAGTTAAGAAGGATAAAAAAATGCAAAAGATAAATGATATTTTCACCATAAAGGGAACCTAGATACTGATCATGACTTAAAAATTCCAGATCATATTGATCAGTTAGCAGAACTAGGATTCCATTTGGATAAGAAGTTATATGTTAATCTCATTTTTCATACTTACCACCTAGGTTATCCTTATTCATCCCTGTCTGGATGAACAATATAGATAAATCACTTAGGAATATTTTAAATATACTTCACCAATATAATAATGAAAAGGTAGTAACAGATTCCCCTAACTATTATGGTGAAATGAATGAAATATATTATTGAAAATCCCATGATCAAGTCATTGGTGTATTTACAACATCCTTTAAAAATAAAAAATATTCAAAGGTAGCATTATAATTAGAAGGTCATTTTATTTTTTGTGTGACCAAAAAGGTCACTGTAAGAGTAGTTGTAATATTAAAAATAATGAGTTTATATAATCATCTACTTCATATTTATTCATCATTAAAATATTTTAGTTATACTTCTTATGTGTTTAATATAATGTGTTTTCACACACACACACACATATTCAATACAGAAACCAATAAAGTATAGAAATATTATAAGAAGTAGGGTGAACTCAAAAGTATATGAGATTGGGTGATTCCTATGTCATATAAAATGAGAACACAACTTATTATTTCCTAGTGGATTGATTCAAGTTGAACTATTGTTTTATATTTTTACCAAACATTTATCTCAATGTAAACTTTAGGGACAACAAGACATTATTTCACTTTGAAATGAATGTTTTTATAGCATTTCATACTTAAATAATATTTCAATAATTATTGAATTAAGTATATCTAACTGAAAATAATGATGATCAAGGTATAATACTTATACCCATTTTTGGAAAGATAATTATTTATTAAAATAAAACTTATATTAGTTGACTAGTTTATATCCAAAATAGTGTCTATTATCTCTTGAGATATGAAACTAGATATACTGGAAAACATCCTTATCAAATTTTATACAAAAGAAACCTTTAGAAATAAAGTCACACCATAAAGATTTGGAATTAGTTCATCCAGAATTCATAAACTATTCCAAGGGGATGTTAAGGGTAAATTCATTTACTTTATGAGATTCATTTAAATGTTAGGTCTATTCAAATAATTAATGAATACACTTGGTAAAAGATGAAAAAATATCTAAGAAGTCTTGTTAGATATTATCTCATATAAGTATTAATTGATAACCTATTTGTGGAGTGAAGGTATTCCTAAAATCACATTACCTTTTGAAACAAAGTGTTGATTTCTATAAAAGGGGATCAATGAAGAGTATTATATATATTTCAAATCTTATAAGATCTCCTTCAAGATATATCATGTAAATATCATCCTATCCTACCATAGACCAACTAATGAGACAAATAGTATTCCATTTATGGAATTAAATCCATGTTATCATGCAAAAAATTGTGGGGTTATTAAACATTTTCTAAGTCTATTTATAAAAAAAATATTATAACTCAAGGAACTAAGTGTATCTTTATAGGATACTCTAAGAAAATTATAGGGCATTACCTATTTAACCCCTCAGATAAAATAAATGGAGTTAATAAATGAATCATGTATCTTGATAGGGAGCACATCTCTAAAAGAGATATTTGGAATAAGATAGAATTCAATGAATTCATGGATCAATATATTCTGAAGTTGGTATAGGAACACTAGACTTCACCAAGCTCACTGGGAGGAGTTTTTCCAAATACACACACTACATAAGAGAATTAAAACTAAATATAGTTTTTTGTATTCACCACCGTGGGTGAGATATTATTATATAAGAATAATGAATCCCATAAAAAATAAATAATTGGAAATAAACTAAGATTAAAAATCATGATTATAATTCAATAATGGATTCCATGGACTAAAATTTAGGATATTCCTATTTTTGAGTTTTTTCATTTCATAATACAACTGGTGGGTATTTATGTGTAAAACGAGACATGGATGATGTAAGTTGATACCAATAAAGCATGATTTAACATTTGATTTTTTAATCAATATATAAACAAGTTCTATGAAAAAACCATTAAATAATTCACCATACTAAAAATCCATTTGAATTTTACTTGTAAAATATTTATCTATGATCATAATATTTGGAAATTAAGTGTTAAGATCATGTTCCTTAATAGATACCATAAGGTTATGTCTCTATGATGCAACCAAAAGGATTAATAACACCAATAAATTCCTATAAGATATGTTAATTTCATAAATCCAATTTTTGGCATAAGAAATATTATTAATCATAGGATATTAATTATAACAATGCTTTGAAAAGTATTTACAAGAGGTAAGTGGTAGAATTGAAAATTACTAATGAAAATATATTTTTAATATATGAAAAAAATAGATGACTAGTCTTAAATTTTTGTTAAGAATAAGGAATGGATTTCTCCAAGAATGACATAAAGTAGCAACCAATGATTTAGGGAAAAATATCCATTGATATAGATCTATGGGACTATTGAATCAATTCATAGTACATATATTAGCAAGGTGTCGGAGAAACACCAATTGAAACAATTTATAAGTGATTTTTTACTAGTGTCACATAGTATAGAATCTCTCCAAATCTATATTTGGAAGAGATTATTAAGATGAATTAAATTCAATATGCCTTGTATTACTTTATAATACATATCATATACTATGATATGTACTAGGTTTTGATATTAACTATGTATAAACCATAAATGATAAATACCAAACAATTCTAAGAGAACTGCATAGATATGTAGTTGGAATTATCTGATATTAATTAAGAAAGTAAAATTGGATGAGTTCTTTCTAAATGGATAAATTAGAATATTATTTATCAAGGATATGTAATTATAGTCTTCCATATGATCATTTTGATCTATTATCATGGTGAGGGTAAAGTCATATATAATAAAAACTTATTACAACTAGTGTTTTCCATATCTATAATATCTGAGTTCGTTACATCTTCTAATGCAACTCAAAAAGAAATTTTGAAATAATTTACTAGGATATATAATAATAATAAAGTTTAATAATAATGATAAAATATTCCTTTTAAAGTATCCATATTTTCATTTTATGTCAAAGGATAAAAGAAATTACTCATAGATATAACTTCATGAGGTATTTTATTAGAAGTGAGGTCATAGTAAGAAAATTATCCATAAAGATGGGGGGAAATTCTAACCTTAATCATGTGAGAGCATGGAAGGACCTGAAAATATATCCAGACTCAGCATAAGAATGTTTAAAATGTGAGAACTAACTAGTTAGTTAATAGTTGGATCTAGTGAAAATGGGTGTTTATTAGAGTTGGTACCCTAGAACCAACTAATTTATATTTTAGATTGACTATGAATATTAAAAGAAGTAAATATTAAATATATTTCTTATCACATGACGATTTACTCCTCTACATTATATCTATGTGATAAATCCCTTATGTATTTGTCGCACTAATAAGGTCATATAACTATATATATATATATATATATAACATATGTATGTTTTCTCTGTGTATGTACAGAACATATATAGAACATATGTTAGTTTTATATATAAATAAAACATCTTATATATTTATATATATGTGTGTGTGTGTGTGTGTTTTTTTATATATGTATAAATTTTCTGAATATATATTTATATATATGTATGCACACATGCATGTATATATGTATGTATATCATCTAAATTGAGACAAGAAGAACATTCATATATTTTACATAATTTTAGATGTAATTACATTATACTTAATATTATTACATGCCCAAGAAATGTAAAGGTTTAGTGTCCTTGGAGACTAGATACATAACTAAATTATTTCTGTATAATCTTTCACATCTTCTATAAATAAATTTCACATATATTACTCTTCTAGACTCATCACAATTATAAAATTTATTCTTAACCTAGGGAAAACGTAAAAATAAGAAAGGGGTGTCCTCAGATGCTTAGAAATGGTAAACATATGGATAAAAATTAAAGATATTAAGTAATAATAAATGAGAACAAGGGTTTAATAACATAACTAAAATTTCATAAACATATCATAAGAGGATCATACCCAACATAGATCATAACTCATAAATCATAGCATATAGATTTGGTTATAAAAATAGTATAAATAATTGTTCATTGTAGAGACCCAAATCTTGACGTACATGGACATTACATTACTTTTTCGGTATACTTAATACGTAACAAAAACAAACACTGAAGGACCGTAATAGTTTAGTGTCTTTGGAAACTCAGAATATAATCTTCTAATCGTGGTGAAAGATCTTAAAAATCTCCCATAAAGATATTCCCCTTTTGTTTTCTTACCTAAAGCCTTTCCTTATATCCTGGGGAAAAGAAAACATAAAAATGGTGAGCTCAAATGCTCAGTAAGGGTAAACATAGGGAACATAAAACAATCCATAAACATTTGAATGCAAAAACTTGAACATAAAATCTAAACATCAAAATCTTGAGCAATGACATAAATCTTGGAAGTGCGTAAGGCATATATCATAAAGGAATATCAATAATGATAAAATAGCATTGGAATAAAACATGTAATTGTGTAAAAACATTAAGCACATGATATTATTTCCATAGTATCCAAGGCATTGATTCCAAGACCATCTTAGTGGACAAAATCCCTTTCTGAATTGAGTTCACTCCTCATTTCAGTCCTGTAACACTTCACTGGATTAACTTGTCGTTACAACCATGTCTATATCATGAGATAAAAATCTTTACCAAATGCATTGAAGGGAGATATAGGTCCCAACCATCTCATAATTAAATCATTCTTACTTTTGCCACAACATGAACATTAATCATTCATCATTACCCAAATTATAAAATGGGTTTCATAAACATCATCCCATCATAACATAATCTATACAAAAAAATGGATATCATTTCATCATAAGAATAGTTAAACCATGTAAATCATAGATAAATTTTACGTTAAACATACACATATGAAATAATATCATCTTATATGGAAAATTGTTTTGATAAAACACTTGAAAATAATTCTTGACGAAAATATATTTTCTTCTTAAAAATAATTTTCTTTTCACAAAATGCCACACAATTTTAAAAGAAAAGGATTTTGTTGAAAATAAACATGAAATATTGTAGAGTAATATTCATGAAAATAAGGTGATATGAAATCGTAAAAATCCATTCATGCCGTATAAGTTAAAAAAACATTCTCCTCGTACTTTTGTTAGAAAAGTCAAAAAGTTCCTCGTATGGTAAACAAAAGAAAGATTCCTTCCATAACACAAAGTAAAAGTCAAAGAGGGGTAAAAATGACATTAAAAATACATGGATGAATATTAAAAACTTTATGAAAAACATTTTATGGGCATGGATGAAAAATATAACCCCAGTTAATACTTACGTATAAGCAATCTCAGATAAAAATGAGATTGCAGAATTATCCCTTACATTAGGTATGATATGCTTCGTACATATCCAAACCTCCTATATAATGACTTAAATAATGTCATTTACTTATTACAGAATCATATTCATTTTTATTATATCATATATGGTTCACTTATGACTTTATATTACTCATTCTTTTGTAAATTCCATTTTAAAGCAGCGTTTTGGGTAAAATCGTTTTATTTATCGTACTTGTTTGGACTTGTTGTTATTGATATTATTATTACTTATATCATGATTTAATCACTTCAAGAATGTAAATCATGATTTATATATCATATATATTCAGTATATATATATATATAATATATAGATAAATGAAATGAAATACACCGTTCATGGAGACGGTAGACCGTACGTACGCATGAACGCTGTTTTCCTTTCCTTATTGACTTGAATGAAATTAAGTAGAGACATACATATATATATATATACATAAATCCAGTAGAATTATTATGTAATATATTTCATGATTACTTATTATATATACTTTATAATCATTCTTGAATTGTTAACATGGAAAATGAATCTCATCGCGTCATGGAGACGGTAATCTGTACGTACGCACGCACGATGATATCGTTCCCATATTTATTGAATGTAATTGGAGTGGATGATATAATATCTTAGAATAAGTATGATTTTATAATAATAATATATAGTTATTATTTACACCATCATACCCATCCAAGTAGGGTGGTGGTGGAAAAACAGATTACACCACGACGTGGAGATGGTATTCCGTACGTATGCACGAGCGGTGATTTACTTTTGCGTAGGATGGATAGAAGGTGAAATGGGGTTGTTTAATATTTATAATAACATATCATTATATTATTGATACTGATTTTATTACTTCAAAATGAAACAACTAAATAATAGGAAGTAGAAGAAGAAAGAAACTTGAAAAAGTCAGTAGAAGAGATTACCTCTTCCTCGACGCACCTCCTTTAAACTCCTTCATAGGGCACTAGAGTTGGTCTTTTGAGAAAAACAGAAACTCTATGATATAACTAGAGAGGTTGAGAAGAGTAATTTTCAGGTTTTGGACGATCTTTAAGGCTCAAAAGGGTGTGAAGAGAAGAGGGAAGGGGTGCCCATTTTATAAGGGAGGATAGGGGCACCTTAGGAAAACTAAAAATAATATTTTATAATAAAGTCATATTCTATTTATAATAGATCCAAATTGATTTATTTAGAAGCTAAATTAAGGATGGGTCGAAATAATCTCAACCAATAGGTTTTAGATAAGTTTAGGTTATTATTTTAACCTTATAATTTATATTTAACTCTAAGTTAAATAATTTAACTTTTACTGTGTCTTCTTGTTTTCTTACACTATATGGTTAATAAACTTACTATAACAAGAAAAACGAACCCCAAGTGGTTTATTATTAATATATACATCCTTATCTAAGTCATTTGGCTGAAAATTAGATTCTTAGTATTATAATATCAATTAATAATATAATATTTCTTTTAAAAACTATTTTATGTCAATTTTGACACATTTGGTAATTGATTTTTGTGAAAATCATAACAGCATTATTAGTTCGAAAAAAGTTAATTTAATCAATAATAACATGTCATATTAACCTATAAAATTAGTTTAATTCATAAAAAGTCTCAAATTACATTTATTTGGGTATTTATAACATCAATTATGTTAAAATTTCATTAATAAGGTAATTACTACATCATCATTGTGTCATATATAAATTAAATTACATAATGTATAAAAATTATAAATAAAATACCATTATTTAGGAAATATCTTTTGATTTATAATGAATATTTATAGTAGAATTTATCTTATGTATAACCCTATATTAAATTTTTTTTACTTATTAAACTTTGATTTTCACTCTTTTAACTCCTCTTTGAATTAAATAATAATAAATGTCCTAATCTAATCCATGTGGACCTAAATGGTCATATTTCATTCCTAAGGTTATTTTTGGTCGAATTACACTTATCCAATAGAATTAGGACATGTTTTAGGGTAATAATAATATCATTTTTACCCTTAATTACCCTATTTACTTTTAACCGTGGCAAATAAAAGTAAAAAGTTACTATTCACCAAAAATTATTTTCATCTCATTGAACCACATTTTACTTAATGACATCAACTGTGTTTCTCGGATTTTTGAAATTACATTTATAGAAGTGGTAAAATTAAGTTTTATGTAAATTTACAAATTCTCCTAGGAGGTGGGTAAAAGACGGTGAAAAGTTCAATAAAATTTTTATATATCTAAAATTATTATAAAATGAATCCAATGAATTACATTGAACTTATATAATTATTATTTATCTATTTTGACCTAAAATAAATTTAAACAAAATAAATTATTATTTAAATAAAAAGTCGGTTTTTAATCAATAACTCAGTGTTTTCACTATTCATCAAAAATTGAAAGTTTTCAGAAAAATAGAAAAAATTCACCCTTGGCTAATTTCGATATTCCAAATCCAAAAATTAAGTCCATTTTGAAATATAAAATTTATAAAATTTCAAAAAGTTGGTATTACTATTCATAACGGCTAGTTTATATAACATATCATTGTTTAGTGAAACTCGGTATTGCGTACAACATACGCTATCGTGGAGGGTCGCAATTGCGTGTAATGTAAGCCAAGTTAGGGACGCATATAGTGAAAGCTCCTTTTGGTGTAGTGTACAACACAGGACATCGATGAAATTAAAAAGATCATTTTTCATAAAATCTCGGGGTGTTACATTCTACCCCCCTTAAAATGAATTTCGCCCTCGAAATTCATTAGGGTTATAAATGGTTTACTACTCGAAAGTTTTAATAGAAACCCGCATCATAAAAATGAATACCAAAACTTATTTTTAAAAACTAAAGTATGAAATGTAATAGTTACCCAAATTAACTAATCACTGGGTTTCCACATAGGAGAACATAGGTGAAAATATGGATATGAAAGAGAAATCTAACCCTCAAGTTCTGATGGAGAGTGGTAGAGAACATGGATATGAAAAATCCAACAATCACAAAGACATTAATTTGTGATGATCTAAGGTACCATCTGATTCATCAGATATAAGGGCACTAGGAAAACATTTTTGGTTTTCAAGATGATTTCCCTAAAGTTGAAGAATTTAAATTGGAAGAAATACTTACTTTATTTCGGTATAATCTCACTGTTGTTCGTGCCTTACAATTTCTACTTCATCTCTTAAAGAAATGAATTTGAATTTTTCATTCGTGAAGTGTTAGCAGATCATGTGATAGAATGATGGGTCATTCCATATGTCTCAAACAAAAGGTTAGCAAAAGTTATCAAATATACATAAGTACATCTATGGTGAGGTTAATCGTATATGATTCCAAAAATGGACTTATACTTTATCTATCATACTTCTTAATAAAACTATTTTCTACTAACCAGGGACTTCCTATAGGCCAATGGTAGGAAATAAAGGCATGTCACACTTCAGTTGTGGGTTCGATTCCCACAGCCTTATCCGACGCGACGGGTTGTCGTCCATCCTGCAAGTTTTCCTTTTTCTAAAACTACATTATTATAACATTCCATAAATAATATCGAAAAAAGTTCTATCCTTAAACAATACTAAATTATTTCCAACATAATACATTCCAATCTTTAGGCTTATCCAAAATACTCTTGTCCAAGCTCATAGTATAAAGAAAACAATTACTAGAAATGTCATCTGCTGAGCATGTGAATACCATCATTTATCCCCCATATATCATACAATATATCTTGTTAGTCAAATTATAAACATGTTAATACCTTAATCATGTATTCTCTTAAAAAATGAATACCCATTGACCCTTAGTGAAAAAACGAATGCTGTCAAAATTTAACACTTTTCACATACTAAAATCCCAAAGTTTCTATATACTCAAACCATGATATCACATTGTCCTTATATCATTCATGAGCTCATTAATACTATTAAAAATTTCATTTTCTCCTTATCATATCATCTGCTTTCCAAAATATTTGAATTACTTTTAATGGTTACTAGTACCATATAATTATTGAAAACCATAATAAACCAATACATAGATATTCTAATATTCCACAGTACTCTAAATTAGATTTCACAACATTATTTTGGAATCCCATTACATAAACACATAATAATTCCACTACATCATTGTCATACTAAACATCGCCAATAGTGATCACATGTGACTTCCCTTTGTCCTTTTCCTTAAGAGGTTGCTCACATCGATCATCATTAACCCTTGGATTAGGGCATTGGTTAGCATAATGCCCCATTTCCTTGCACTTGAAGCATTGAAGTGTTGGTGGAGCGTTCTCTGTGGTCTTTTCTCTATTCACATCATTAGAAACCTTTTTACCATTACTTTAGTACTTAGCTGCTTGATGACCTTTTTTTCCACACTTGAAACATTTTCTAGTACCTTTTAGAAAATTCCCACCATGCTTCTTTCCACACTTTGAGCATAAAGAAACATCCACCTTCTTTTCACCATTGTTCTGAGGTTTTTCCTTGAACTCCATCTTTCATTTCTTGTCAAAACCATGAGATGGATATGTTACACCAACTTCCATTTCTACCTTGATAGCACAACGCACAATTTCTTCATAGCTACTGAAGTCTCTTATATCTAATGCCCTTCGAAGACTTGGTTTTAAGCCAATAAAGAATCGATCAACTTTACTTTCAGGTTGGATGATAAAGCCAGATGCATACCTTTAAAGTCTTGTAAAATTCACTTCGTATATACCAATATATTCATCATCTTTCTGCTTAAGCTCAAGGAACTCCTTTTCCATCTTTTTTCGAAGAATACGAGGGAAATACTTACTGAAAAACAAGTTCTTGAACTCGTCCCATTCCATGGATTCAATTTCATCTTGGGGCCTTGTATTTTTAATTAGAGTCCAGCACTGGTCTGCTTCAACTTCCAAACAGTAAACAACAAAAATGACTTTTTCATGTTCTGAATAGCGAAGTATGGAAAATATCTTTTCAATGGTACCGATATATTATTCAGAAACAAGTGGATCAGAAGACCCATTGAAAGACGGTGGAAGTTTCCTCATAAAGGACTCAATAGAATATTGTTCCCTTCTCTGATCATTTGGAAATCCAGAATGATTCAAATCTTGTGTAAGTATAGAAATACTATTTTCACTCTATCTCCCATAACATTTGGTTGTTTGGGAGGACAATCATTGCATTGTCCATTATATTGATCAACACGGTTCCTTCGGGTTCCAACCATTATCTAAAACCCAAAAAGAACAGTGTGAGAGGAAAAAATCATGCTAGGAGAACAACATAATAAAGGGGGATTACCTTCAATATCTAACATCTTAGGTTTAATTCTAATATCATTTCTGTAATTCCAGGAATATAACCTATACTTATACTTAACCTTAGGGACATCCCTAGACATACCTTATAAATATCTCTGGGGATCTCACTAAAGTTCTCGCATCCTAGTTTCCAAAGGTTGACTAAACCAAACCTCTGATACCAACTGTAGATACCCAAAGCTTGATGTACATAGACATTACATTACTTTTGCGGAATACTTAATAAGTAACAAAAACAAACACTGAAGGACCGTAATAGTTTAGTGTCTTTGGAAACTCGGAATACAATCTTCTAATTGTGGTGAAAGATCTTCAACATCTCCCATAAAGATATTCCCCTTTTGTTTTCTTACCTAAATCCTTTCCTTATATCCTGGGGAAAATAAAACATAAAAAGGGTGAGCTCAAATGCTCAGTAAGTGTAAACAAAGGGAACGTAAAACAATCCATAAACATTTGAATGCAAAAACTTGAACATAAAATCTAAACATCAAAATCTTGAGCAATGACATAAATCTTGGAAGTGCGTAAGGAATATATCATAAAGGAACATCAATCATGATAAAATAGCATGGGACTAAAACATGTAATTGTGTAAACACATTAATCACATGATATTATTTCCATAGTATCCAAGGCATTGCTGCCAAGACCATCTTAGTGGACAAAGTCCCTTTCTGAATCGAGTTTACTCCTCGTTTCAGTCCTGTAACACTAAACCAGATTAACTTACCATTACAGCCATGTCTATCTCATGAGATATAAATCTTTACCCAATGAATTGGAGGGAGATATAGGTCCCACCCATCTTATAATGAAATCATTCTTACTTATGACACAACATGAACATTAATCATTCATCATTACCCAAATTATAAAATGGGTTTCATAAACATCATCCCATCATAACATAATCCATACAAAAAAATGGATATCATTTCATCATAAGAAAAGTGAAACCATTTAAATCATAGATAAATTATACTTGAAATATACACATATGAAATAATTTCATCTTATATGGAAAATGGTTTTGATAAAACACTTGAAAATAATTCTTGAGGAAAATATCCTTTCTTCTTAAAAATAATTTTCTTTTCACAAAATGCCGAAATTTTTTTAAAAAAAATGATTTTTTTGAAAATAACCATGAAATATTTTATAGTAAGTTTCATGAAAATTAGGAGATATGAAACCATAAAAATCCATTCATACCGTATAAGTTAAAAAAAGCATTCTCCTCGTACTTTTGTCGGAAAAGTAAAAAAGTTCCTCGTATGGTAAACAAAAGAAAGATCCTTCCATAACACAAAGTAAAAGTCAAAGAAGGGTAAAAATGACATTAAAAATACAAGGATTAATATTAAAAACTTTATGAAAAACATTTTATGGTCATTAATGAAAAATATAACCCCAGTAAATACTTACGTATAAGCAATCTTGGATAAAAATGAGATTGCAGAATTATCCCTTACCTTAGGTACAATATTCTTAATACATATCCGAACCTCCTGTATAATGATTTAAATAATTTCATTTACTTATTATAGAATTATATTCATTGTTATTATATCATATATGGTTCACTTATGACTTTATATTACCTGTTCTTTTGTAAATTCCATGTTAAAGCAGCGTTTTGGGTAAAATCGTTTTATTTATCGTACTTGTTTGGACTTATTGTTCTTGATATTATTATTACTTATATCATGATTTAATCACTTCTAGAATGTAAATAATGATTTATATATCATATATATTCAGTATATATATATAATAGACAGATAACTGAAATTAAATACACCGTTCATGGAGACGGTAGGCCGTACGTAAGAATGAACGCTGTTTTCCTTTCCTTATTGACTTGAATGGAATTAAGTAGATGACATACATACATATATATATATATATATATATACATAAATACAGTAACATTATTATG
Organism: Viscum album; assembly: GCA_963277665.1. Classification (NCBI taxonomy): domain Eukaryota; kingdom Viridiplantae; phylum Streptophyta; class Magnoliopsida; order Santalales; family Viscaceae; genus Viscum; species Viscum album. The sequence goes on along the minus strand of OY728163.1, from coordinate 1,529,655,347 downwards.
TAATATATTTCATGATTACTTATTATATATACTTTATAATCATTCTTGAATTGTTAACATGGAAAATGAATCTCATCGCGTCGTGGAGACGGTAATCCGTACGTACGCACGAGCGATGATATCATTCCCATATTTATTGAATGGAATTGGAGTGGATGATATAATATCTTAGAATTATTATTATTTTATAATAATAATATACAGTTATTTTTTACACCATCATACCCATACAAGTAGGGTGGTGGTGGAAAAACAGATTACACCACGACGTGGAGACGGTTATATAGGATGGATAGAAGGTGAAATGGGGTTGTTTCATATTTATAATAAAATATCAGTATATGAGTGATACTGATTTTATTACTTCAAAATTAAACAACTAAAGAAGAGGAAGTAGAAGAAGAAAGAAACTTGAAAGAGTCGGTAGAAGAGATTGCCTCTTCCTCGATGCACCTCCTTTAAACTTATTCTTAGGGAACTAGAGTTGGTCTTTTGAGAAGAACAGAACCTCTATGATATAACTAGAGAGGTTGATAAGAGGAATTGACAGGGTTTGGCTGAGCTTCAAGGCTCAAAAGGGTGTGAAGAGAAGAGGGAAGGGGTGCCCTTTTTATAAGGGAGGAGAGGGGCGCCATAGGAAAACTAAAAATATTATTTTATAATAAAGTAATATTCAGTTTATAATAGATAAAAATTGATTTATTTAGAAGGTAAAGTGGGTATGGATTTATATCATCTCAACCAATAGGTTTTAGACATGTTTAGGTTACTATTTTAACCTTATCATTTAGATTTAACTCTAAGTTAAATAATTTAACTTTTACCGTGTCTTCTTGTTTTATTACTCTATATGGTTAATAAACTTACTATAACAAGCCAAACGAACCCCAAGTGGTTTATTATTAATATATATATCCTTATATAAGTCATTTTTCCGAATCTTAGATTTTTAGGAATATAATATCAATTAATAATATAATATTTGTTTTAAAAACTATTTTATGTCAATTTTGACAGTATTTGGTAATTGATTTTTGTGAAAATCATAACAACATGATTAGTTTGAAGAAAGTTAATTTAATCAATACTAAAATTTCATATTAACCTATAAAATTAGTTTAATTTATAAAAAGTCTCAAATTACATTTATTTAGGTATTTATAACATCAATTATGTTAAAATTTCATTAGTAAGGTAATTAATGCATCATCATTATGTCATATATAAATTAAATTAAATAATGTCTAAAAATTATAAATAAAATACCATTATGTAGGAAATCTCTTTGTATTTCTAATGAATATTTATAGTAAAATTTATCTTATGTATAACCCTATATTAAAAATATTTTACTTATTAAACTTTGATTTTCACTCTTTTAACTCTCTTTGAATTAAATAATAATAAATGTCCTAATCTATTCCATGTGGACCTAAATGGTCATATTTTATTCCTAAGGTTGTTTTTGGTCGAATTAAACTTATCCAATAGAATTAGGACAAGTTTTAGGGTAATAATAATATCATTTTTACCCTTAATTACCCTATTTACTTTTAACCGTGGTAAATAAAAGTAAAAAGTTACTATTCAACAACAATTATTTTCATCTCATTGAACCAAATTTTACTTACTGACATCAACTTTGTCTCTTGGATTTTTGAAATTCCATTCACAGAAGCGGTAAAATTATGTTTTATGTAAATTTGCAAATTCTCCTAGGAGGTGGGTAAAAGACGGTGAAAAGTTCAATAAAATTTTTATATATCTAAAATTATTATAAAATGAATCCAATGAATTACATTGAACTTATATAAGTATTATGTATCTATTTCAACCTAAAATAAATTTAAATAAAATAAATTATTATTTAAATAAAAAGTCAGTTTTTAACCAATAACTTAGTGTTTTCACTATTCATCAAAAATTGAAAGTTTTCAGAAAAATACCAAAAATTCACCCTATGCTAATTTCGATATTACGAATCCAAAAATGAAGTCCATATTGAAAGATAAAATTTATAAAATTTTAAAAAGTGGGTATTACTATTCATAACAACTAGTTTATATTACATATCATTGTTTAGTGAAACTTGGTATTACGTAAAACATACGCTATTATGGAAGGTCGCGATTGCGTGTAATGCAAACCAAGTCAGGGACACGTATAGTGCAAGATCCTTTTGTTATAGCGTACAACACAGGACATAGATGAAATTAAAAAGAACATTTTTCATAAAATCTCAGGGTGTTACATTCATGGACCATGAAATAATAACATAGGCATAAGAATAAGTCATAAGAGTGTGACATAAAAGTTTAGCACATACATAGACATATATAATTATTTCCCTCATTTCCAAGACCATCATAATATATTAGACAAAGTCCCATAATGAATTATGTTCATTCTACAGTCCCTTTAAAATATTAGGGGATAAAGTCCCTTAGTGGATTAGGTTCACTCCCCATTCCCTGAAATATTATCTCATGAGATATAAATATTTAACTAATGCATTGGATATCTATATAATTTTGTTCCCACATGTCACATAATGAATATCCATACATATGTGTGATCTATAAACTTGAAAAAATTTATCATTTCATCATAACATAACCTATGTAAAAAGAATAAATTTCATAAATTTTTTGTCATCACATAATCATAATCCATCTAAAGAAATAAAATGGATTATTTCATTAAAAAATATCCTTGTTGAAGCATAATAGAGATTAAAAGAAGTTTTAATACATTAAATATACCTTTATTATAAAATTTATTTAAAAATCAAAAGGAAATATCCATTTTCTATTGACATCATTAAAAATTTCTAGAATAATGAGAAAATTATTTTATTTGAAAATAATCAAAAAAACTTGTAAATGAATCTTCAAAAAAAAATCTATGATTATGGGAAACTTTATTCATTCAATGAATATTAAAACTAAGTTTCCTTTCCATCATCTGATAAAAATTCAAAAGTGACTCATTTAAAAATCAATATGAAAATTCCTTTTAAATATTTTTAAATAAAATAAAATATAGTTAAAAATGACTTTAAAAAATAATTGAATCATTTAAAAGTATGCTCTTGAAAATATTTTAAAGAATATAAGCATGAAATAAAAATATCCTTGACTTAAAAGAAGAGATAATATTGGTAACACTTACAAACAACTTTATTGTTGTTTCTTGAATAAAAAAGAGAGTAAATGATAAAGAAACATATAAAACTAAAATATAAACATAAAAGAAGAAAAAGAGATTTTTTCAAGAAATTAAGATTATATAATTTTTCCCAAAGAAACTTTGAACATAAAAAATCCAGAAATAAAATGATATTTTAACATAAAACTCTTACATTTGATCTTAACTTACTCATACAAGCTCTAACATCCTCTTATTTAGGAAAAATACTTTATCTTACACCTTAAGGATTTTTAGGATTGTTTTAAGGAAATACTAAAAGCTCTAAAATATGGAGAAGGAATCTAGGAAGGTATCTGGTTTGGGATTGGATGAGCTATGTGGCTCAATAAGTGCAAGGAAGAGAGGATATGTGGTGTCTTTTTATAAGTGAGACATGTGTCAGTATTGTAAATATTCAAAATTTTAAAATAATATATATCTATTTTCATGTGAAAGTGGCACCACATGGCAAAATTTAGAACCTAAGATAGGGTAAGGAGAACATTCCTTCACCACAACCAACTCCTAGTCATGAAACACTACATGCATGTATATCCCATCAAGTATAATGTATGGATTTTATAGAAGGATAACCTGTAAGTGGAATAGATAAAATCCTCTCCGTAGCACACCACTATCCAACATTATTGAGGGTAATCAATTGTTCTTATTTGATTTTGTTTATTCCAACTGTGATATAACTGAAATAAGGGTGATATGGAGTAAACTATTTGAGTTAAACATGGAGAATACACCATAGTTTATAAGTAGATATTTAAACAAAATCATGGAACCATTTAAAAATAATGGTGGATGCCCAATATTAGGGAGATCTATATAGGATTTCAGATATTTTCTTATGTAAAGTTAGTTGATTGACATCAGGTACTCTGGTGATCATTTTAACTGGTGTAATAATAATAAGGGCCAAAGGAGAATGTGGTGTCATCTAGATTGTTTTCTATATAACCTATAAGGATTCACCCATTTCCCAACATATCGATAACCCATTTGGTTTGTTATGTGTTGGAACATGTCCCCCTATATTTAAAATGGATCACTCACATGGTAACATCCCAAATTTTTTAGAATATTAGTAAGTGATTTGTTTTATAATTTAAATAAAATTTGATGATGAGTTAAATTTATGGATTTGAAATTAATTAATAATAGTTAAAAATAATATTTCTTTGTATTATATAATAACTTTATTATAAATGATGATATACTAAATTATTTTATCAATTATGGTTTTATGAAAATCTTATAATATTACTATAATATTTGGTAATATTTAAAATTTAAAAACAAATATTGTTCTGTTTTAAAAAATAATTTTAATATAAATATATTTATTTTATTAGTTTTCTAAAATATATGTATAAAAAAATTATTATGGAATTATTATAAATAATTACATGAAATAAAAATATATTTTAATATAATTTTTTTTTGAAAATAAAATGATTATCAATAATAAGTATTATTTAACACATAAATTTATAGAATTATTTGTTCATGAAATAATAATTTTAAAGAATAGAAAATTTGTTTTGAAAAAATGAATAATTTATAAGAATTATACTTATAGATATTTAAATTCAGATAAATTAATTTATATTATGAAATTAAAGGTGATTTAATTAATTGGTGAAATTATTAATAAATAAAATTATGAGTATATTCAATATAAGTACTTTAATATAAAATTTAATTAATAAATAGAATTAATATACAATTAATTTTCTTTTAAAAATCATGATTTTTGAAAATATGATATATGAGTATTATTATTATTATTTTATAGATTATAGATTGTTTAATGAAATTATGAAATTAAAAATGGGTTAATAAATAGAATTATATATTATTATTTTTATTTCAAATATGAATATATAAAAAAAATTATGAAACCATAAAAAAATGAGGATAAAAGAATTGAGATGGGGGAAGGGAGCCTCATTTTTTTTGGGTTAGGGTACCATGCACAAGGGTTCGAGTGGCGTAGCTTCAGAAGAGTATAAATGAGCACAAGTCAAGGGTCTTATTTGGAGGGTTTGACAAAATATGTCATACGAAGGCTGAGGTCAAGGCTGAGCAAGTAGTCACAGACCAAGAGACCGAGTTTGGTTTGGGGATTCAATTGTTAGACAAAGTTCAAGCGTGTTGGAGGTCAAACATCAGATCCGAACCGCAAAGAGGTTTGAACGAGGTGTTCTTCACTGACATCATCATCCTATGATGTTGTTCCTTACTGATAGATATGTTTTTTTGTTTTCCTGTTAGTCTAAATCTTCTTGAAATTGGGTTATTAAGTGTCCTCTTGTCTATTTTTCTTCCTCCCATCATCCGTTGTTCCCTAGTATTCATTTTTATAAGGTTTGTTCAATATATATACTATTTTTCAAGGATTTAAGTTATCTCATTAAGGATTTTTTATTCATTAATTGATTTGGAATTCATTGTGAATCACTTTCAATTTATCAGTATCAAATATGTATCTGTTTAATTTAATGATCTATGAATTTTTTTCAACTTTTCTATGGGCTTCGTCTCGATTCAGTTTAGCTTCATTGAGAAGATTTGAATTGATCCAAATAAAAAAAAGATGACGTAGCCATCATATTTAATTATTGATGTTCAACTAATCCAACTAGAATATATAATATTTATTCTCAAAATTCATTTTATGCTTGGTCGGAATGCATTATATCCAAACCACACATTTTGAGTTGGCAATTTTTTTGTTCATGTGATTCTTACTTCAGTGAAATAAATGAATGATTTATAATTGATTTGGAGTTAGTCTAGAAATAGGGAGTCTCATAACACTACCTCCACACTATATTCTAAGTTCTAAACCCTATGTTGCAAGGTATACTTCATAAGAGTAAGAGAGTAGCATTGTTGATATTTTGTGCTTTACGATTAAGAATAAATCATCTTCAGTGTCAATAAAAATTCAAAGAGGTGAGTACCGCATGCAAAGAAGTGAAAATAATTATAAAGGTAAGTGATATTTTATAAATTTATATTTTTCAAAGAATTATTTCATTATTTAATTTTTATTGAGTTTTAATTTTTATGGGATTTTATTAGTATTGTTTTTAATAGAAATTAATTCTATGATCTAAGGTTTTATAAAATTTTTATTATAAGAGATTATTTATTTATATTTTTTTTTATGTTCAAATTCATTCATAAGGAAATGTTTATTTTTCATTTATTTATTTATTAATTTTACATTTTCTTGAGGATGATATTATTATTCTCAAAGTTATGAGATTATTATTTTTGAAAGAAAAATAATTATCCTAGGAATTTTATAAAAAAATCTATAATTTTTTTTATTTCAAAAATTTCTATTCTTGATCTATGCTATAAAAAAATAAAAAAATTTGCTTATTATTGTTTTAACTTTTAAAGAGTAATTTATTTTATCAAATATTCTTTGATTATATTTTATGTCCTTATAATTTATAAAAGTTATTATTTTATGTGTAAGTTTAAAATAATAAATGCTATCATTTTATGTAAAACCATGAATGTCATTCATATTATAAGATATGGTTATTATATATAACTTATGACATTACATACATATACTAGTTCAATTTTAAAGAATCTCTTTTTTATGTTCATATGAATCAAATAAATTATTCATATGTAAGAAACTAATTTCAAAATGGATTTTATGAGTTTAATGAATGAAATTTTAATACATGAATGTTAATTATTAATTCAATAACAGACCATGTATTTTTTCAATGACTATTGGTGATGATATTTAGTTGATCCAAATCTAGAAAATGATTTTCTATGAAAATATATATGTACTTAATCATGTTTCCGTGATTTTAAAGAAAAAACTATAATGAAAAATGTATATATATTTAAGGAAAGCTTAAAATAATTTAATAAAAATTAGGCACATGAATGTTTTAAACATTGTAGGTAATTGAGAAGTGAATCCATCCCTCAGGAAAGTGGTTTGGTCTGAGAAAAAATTCATTATTTCAAGTGTCCCCCATGTTTTGTTTTAAAAATATTACATAATGTTTTCTGAAAAATAACTGGTTTATTTTAAAGTAATTTTTAAGAATAAGTATTTTGAAAGTGTTGTAGTATTTATAAGTCATAAATAATTTCAATTATATTTTCAAAAGTTACTTCAAAATATATTTTCCAAGGTATTATCTAAATAATGTTATAAAGTATTTCTCAAAATTTATTTTCAAAGGAGATCTTATAAATGTTTGTTCACTGATTTTAAAATCCTTTACTGTGAAATTTTATGCTTATCCCATGTTTTTAAATTATTTTCACAAGAATATTATAAGTTCTTAAAAGGAAAGAGCATTCAAAGAAAATTAAATATTTTATTTTATTTTCAGAAAACACTAATAAATTTGTAAGGTGTTGTATAATTCTCTAGAAACTAGACCAGAAAAAATCATGGAATGTATTAAGTGATGTGTATTTGTCTAGTATCTTTTTTTTAAAAAATAGATAGAATTTTTATATACTAAATCTATAAGTGATGGTTTGAGTCTTTACATTTGGTATTAGAGGTACATTATATAAAACTTTGGATATTAGGCATTTTATTTTGAGGGAAAAAATCTACATGATATAATTTTCTTTATATGATTAAGTTCCCTTAGAAATTATAGTTTTTATTAATTTTGAAGATGAAAATTCAGAATTTTCTTTAGTCCAATGAACAAATTTAGAGGACGTAATTCATTCAAGGGGGGAGAATGTAACATCCTAGAAATTTTAGAATATTAATAAATGTTTTGTTTTATAATTTAAATAATATTTAACTATAAGTTAAGATTATATATTTAAAATTAACTAATAATACTTAAAAATAATATTTCTTTGTATTATATAATACCTTTATTATCAATGATGATATACTAAATTATTTTATCAATTATGGTTTTATGAAAATTTTATAATATTATTATAGTATTTGATAATATTTAAAATTAAAAAACATTTTTTTAAATAATAATTTTAATATAACTATATTATTTGATTATTTTTGTAAAATATATATTTAAAATAACAAAAATAAATTTTATTATGGAATTATTATAAATAATTACATGAAATAAAAATATTAATAACCCTAACCCCAGTAGCTTAGAGTCAGTGCCTTACTTTTTTACATTGGAAGAAGATACAAGGAATCACATCCAAAATGACTGAATAGTTTAGTAGTCTGGGTAAACTAGATACATAATTGAAATCCACATTACATTTTAAATATAAAACACAAAAAATATTTTCCTTGAGAACACCATTATCCCCCTTAGTGTAACCCTATATATCAGTCATAATATACTTCTTGTAATACTCAGGAAAGATAAAACATAAGAAAGGGGTGAGCTTAGATGCTCAGTAAGGGTATACATACAATAGAAGCTATCATAAACAAGTATAAATGATTATGTCAAGGTGATTAACTGAAACACATTCCATTTAATCAACAACCTAAGCATAATATGGCATGAATAAAATATGATCAAATAATGCTATATAAATAATCACATGAGAATGAAACTTAAACATGGATATTATATTAGTCAAATAAGCACATGTAATATCAATAAATATTCACATAATGAGGGAATACATAATACTATGCATGATAAACATACTTCTAGGGCTTTTTCTAAGACACCATACATAAATGGGTAAGGGATCAATCAATACCCAAACCAGTTTGTCTCCTGAGACCTACTGATGCATCAAGGGGCTATAGCGGGCCCCACCCAACACTTACTAAGTCTAATAAATTACTCATATGAAATTGGTGAAACATAATCAAAATATACATTTGTATTGAAACTAGCATAAAAAAGTTAAATAACTTTCCCCATTAAGTAAACATAATCATAGACCATCCAGAGTAATATGGTGAATGGTATCAAATAATATATCCCTAGTCAAACTAATTAATAAAAATTTAATAAAATATAGAATATGGTATCATAATATATAAACATTAATTAATCATAATGGTCAAAAAAGTATGTTGAAATAGTTGAAAATAATTTAAATTATATCATTGAAAAATTCTTGAGGAAAATAATCTTTAATCATTCCAAAGTGTCCCATACCACTTTAAAACATTTAAATTCTAAGCCACATGAAAAAATAAAATAAATGAAACATATAATACCATGATAATAATTATATTTATGATAAAACATGTCAAAAGGTCAGTATATACACCATACAACAAAAATAAGTGGTTAATAAGGCATATATCTCACAGAAGTAAAAGTGAGATGAAAAACCCCTTACCTAGTGCTTTCCTTTAGTTGAACATTCTTTGGACTCCTGTATAATGGTTAAAAGAATGTTATTAAATTATATTAGAACCATATTAATATTTATTGTATCATATTTGACACTATTATATCATATTATCATCTGTTTATTAATAATATTTCATTATTACCCTTGTTTTGGGTGTTAACTGCTTCATTATCCCATGCATGATTTTTTATGTAAGTCATATTTATTATACATAAAATATATTTAATTCATATCCAGAATTATATTAAGTTCATAGATATAATATTTATTTATTATATACATTTTTATAATCATTCTTGAATGGTTAACATGGAAAATTAATCACATCGTGTCGTGGAGACGGTAGCTGTACGTATGAACGAGCGACGATTTCATTCCCTTAATGGTGAAAGGGTTAAAAATTGGATGGTATATTAATTTTTATAGAATAAGTATCATTTAATAATTATCACACACACACAGATATATATATATATATATATATATATATATTATTTCCATCATTATACCCATCCAAGTAAATTGGTGGTGAAAAACAGATTACACCACAATGTGGAGATGATAAACCGTATGTACACACATGTAGTGCTTTCATTTTTCATAGGATAGATAAAAGGTTGAATATGGTTTTAACATAATCACAATAACATCTTAGAATATATATGATAAAAGAGTTATTACTTTACAATATAAAAAACACATGAAGAGGAAGTAGAAAAAGAAATGAACTTAGATGAGTTGGTAAAAACAATTACCTATTCTTCGATAGACTTCCTTTAGATCTCTTTTTAAGGGATCTAGGATTGGTATTTTTGGAAGGACCATATCATCTATAACTTAAATAATGATTTTTATAAGATAAATGGGTAGGTTTTGGTCGATTTAGAAGATTCAATGTGTTGTGAAGAAGTGAGGGAGGAGGTTCCCTTTTATAATTGAGATGGGGGCACTTTTAGAAACTTCTAAAATATTAAATTAATAAAAATTAATTTTCAATTTAAAATGGATCTAAAGAGAGTTATTTAGAAGATAGGATAATAATGTGTCAAAATAATATCAACCAATAATTTTTATACAAGTTTAGGTCAAATTATTACTCTTATATTTTGGATTTAAACCTTATTTAATCCCTTTAACTCTTACCATGTCAACACGTGTTTTTACTCTTTGAAGGTTAATATAGTTACTATAAAATTCCAAAAGAACCATAAATGAGTCATGGATGGAATTTTAAACTTTATCTCAATCAATTTTCTTAGTTTTATATTTTTATTAATTTTATATCGATTAATAAATTATTATTTATTTTAAAATATCATTAGTGTCAATTTTGAAACTATTCATTACTTGAATTTTTAAAAAATATTATAAAAACAAGATAATTTTGAACAAAAAACTTTATTTCATACCTAATATGTATAGGTCATCTATAAAATTCATGGATGACATTAATTATATCAAATTAAATTTATTTTAATATTTTTAATCAAATTTATTTGATATGTCCATTAATTAAACAATTACTGTATCATCATTGTACAAGCCTTTAATTTAATTATTCATTCCCTAAAAATTTAAAATAAATTATCATGATGAATATAAAAATTATAGATTTTAAATGAACATTTATAGTCAAATATATCTTTTGAATAACCATATATAAAAAATGTAACACTTATTAAAAACTCGAGTATGACATATTTGACTTCCTTAGAATAGAATACTATAAAAGGATTAAAGTCATACAAGTGGATACAAGAGGAAATAAAATCATCCAAGGATTTTTTTTGAAATTAAATCATCCAAAAAAAAATTGGAAAAGTTTTAGGGTAATTTTACAATACTTATAATATTATTTTTACCCTTAATTACTCGATTTACCCTCAAATATGGTAATTAAAAAAAATACCAATGTTACTATTCAAATTGTTCAAAAATAAAATGGTCATATTTACTAAATTTTGACCTTCTGATTTAAAATATGTAATCCATTTTTCAAAATCCAAAATAAATAATCGGATAAAATTAATTTAAAATTAATCCCATTGATGGAATGAGAAAACATGTTTTTAAAGTGAAAATATTCAAAAGATTGAAATGTTTTTATATCCAAATTTAATGTGAAATTTATTCAAATGACCTTAATTGGATTAAATGATATAAAAATGATATAATTATACTTTAAAACCAATCAAAAATATAATTTATCACTATAAATTATTTATACAAAGAGACTACAAAAGAAAAATGAAAGTAATAAGGTATTAAGGAATAAGATGATGAAGCACAATTAATAGTTTAAGAATGAAGTGAAATGATTAAAGTCATGTTTATTTAGATTAAAGAATTATTCTATCATTGATGCTCTAGATATTTAATGATTTTACAGAAATACTTCTTTAAGTATTTGGATGCACATGATGAATAGTATGAGTAACCAAGAGAAGTGATTCTATGAAAAATTGATCATTTGGAAAACACATGATTGAGGGAAGAGAACCCTTAATATATTTTTTGATGTTGAGATAATAATGATAAAGATATATTTATGGGATAGTATTGGTGACCATAAAAATGGTTAGTTATTTTATTATGTATTTTATCTATGATGGGTTTACTATATGTTTGGATTTAGGGAATATATTCAATAACCTAAGATTTTATTTTTCAAAGCATGCATGTTTTCATTAAGGTTTTAAGGTGATAAAGGTATTTATATATTTGTTATGTGACAATAAGAACTAAATTATGTTGTTTTGGTTAAATTTAATTTTAAGATGATTTTGGAAATTTAGTGAACTTATTTATAAATTTTTGGTCTTTGAATTTGGACATACAAATTTGGTACGAGTATTAAAATTAAATACTTATAGAATGAATTAAGTTGAACTTTAGAGATTATTTTTTTGAGTTAAAGTATGATTTATCATATTGGATAACCTATGCTAAACATTTTGGTTTTAGAAAACATTTAAAATCCTAAGGAATGAATCTCAGATCTTATGATTCATAAAAGTCCTTCATGTGTGAAAAAATCATCTTGAACATCCTTTCCGGATGTAAGGGATAAAGTGAAAATAGACCAAAGAACAACCAAAGGATGATATTATTCTTATGAAATGGAAAGTAATAAAGTAATTTTATTTTCTCAAGTGATTATCTAAATATTAAAAGAAACCCTCAACTCTAGGGAAATGAGTTTTGAAGAAAAAATGTTATCTGTTTACTTTTCTTTATGAGAAATCAATTTTATTTTAACTGATCACAAATTAATGGTATTTTGATTGTTAAATTTATATTTACCATGCTCTCTATCTCTCTTTATCTAAACATGATGGTTATATTTCTCTTATATTTCCATGTTTTCACTTTCTATTAATTTTATCCAATTCTAAATCCTAATTTTTTGGTGACCTTCTCATTTCCCTTTCCCTCTTATTAATATGATATTTTATTAACCCTATTTATGATGTGAGTTTCCCACTAAGGAATTTACAAGTATCAACCTTTGATTTTCAAAGTGAAATTTCAAATTGTGAGGATGAAATTTATTGAAATAGAGGATAATTAAACCCCCTATTATTTTATGGTATGTATCTCATTAAATAAATTCAATTTCTTAGATAGTATACGTTGCACGCAACATCCGACTTAAACAAATAATGAAATATTATTGTAATATAGCCATTAAATTGGTAGAAATGAATAGTATTAAACACATTATAATTTTTTTTATTATATGTTAAATATAATTCTTAAAATTCATCTTATGTTTTTTCTAGACATGATATAATAATAAATCCAATTTTACTCATAAAAAGCTAATTTTTCTAAAGGCACTTTTACCGCCTTTTGATGGAACACTTGTTTTAAATCTTGTTTTTGAAACATTTATAAATTCTATTTTAAAAAATAAACTTCTTATTTGAAATTATAATATCAAAATTTACTTTATTTAAATTTTTGATATTTTTTTGATAAGTTTCATGTTTTGATGAATATTAAAAAAATACCAAATTTTAATTGAAAATAGATTTTTATACTAAATAAATTATAGTGTTAAATTATTTTTGATTGGATTTAAAGTATAATTAGATCAATTTTATATCATTTAATCCAATTTATTTAATTTTAATAAATTTCACATTTAATTTGGAAATAAAAATATTTTAATCTTTTGAATGTTTTTCTTTTTAAAACCTGTTTTCATATTCTATCAATGAGATTAATTTTAAATTAATTTTACATAATTATGTGTTATTAATTTTAAAAAATGGATTCCATATTTAAAATAATATGGTCCAAATTTATTAAATATGTCCCTTTTATTTTTAGACAATATGAACTGTAACTTTAGTATTTTTTTAATTACCGCAGTTAAGGGTAAATTGAGTAATTAAGGTTAAAAATAATATTATAAGTATTATAAAATTACCCTAATTTTTTTTCAAATTTTACTCGATGAGTGAATTTATACCAAAATCATTACTAGGCCAATTTTATGTTCTCTTGGATCCACTCAGATCACTGTCAGCCTTATATAGTATTTTATTCTAAGGAACGTCAAATATGTCATACTCATGTTTTTAATAAGTGTTAAATTTTTTATTTATGGTTATTCAGAATATATCTTAGACGATAAAATTTATCTGAAATATAAAATTTCTATCTTCATCATGATAATTTTTTATTTTAATTTTTTAGGGAATAAATAATTAAATTAAAGTCTTTCACAATGATAATGCAGTAATTTTTTAATTAATCAATATATCAAATAAATGTTATTAAATATATTAAAATAAATTTAATTTGATATAACTAATGTAATAAATGAATTATATAAATTAAAAAGACATATTATTCACATATTAAAGGTTTTGGTTTGAATTTATCTTATTTTTAGGATAATTTTAAAAAGTCAAGTAATGAATAGTGTCAAAATTGACACTATTGATATTTTAAAATAAATAATATTTTATTAAATGATATAAAATTCATAAAGATATAAAATTCATAAAATGTTTTGAATAAGTTTTAAAATTCCATCCATGAGTCATTTATGATTTTTTGGCATTTTATATGAACTATATTAACCTTCAAAAAGTAAAAACATATGTTGACTAGGTAAGATTTAAAAGGTTTAAATAAGGGTTAAAACCAAAATATAAGAGAAATAATATAACCTAAACTTGTATAAAAATTATTGTTTGAGAGTATTTTAACCCATACTTATCTTATATTCAAAATAACTCATTTTTTAGTCATTTGGAACTAGAAATTTATTTATATTAATTTAATATTTTGAGAGTTTCGAAAAGTCTCCCTCAACTCAATTATAAAATGGCACCTCCTCCATCACTTCTTCATAACACCTTGAGACTTATATATTAAAAAAACCCACCCATTTATCCTAAAAAAATTCTTATCCAAGTTCTTGAGAATCTGGTCTTCTAAAAAGTCCTACCCTAGATCCCTTAAAGAAGAGATCTAAAGGAAGTCCACTAAAGAAGAGGTCATAGTTTTTAATAACTTATTCAAGTTCATTTCTTCTTTTAATTCATATTAATTAATTTTTCCATTATAAAGTAATAAATATAGTATGATCTATATTATGAGATGTTATTATTATTATATAACGACCATATTTTACCTTTTATCCATCCTATAAAAAATGAACTCACCACACGTGCGTACATAAGGCTCATCTTCTCCACGTCATGGTGTAATTTTTTTCATAACCAATTTATTTGGATAAGTATAATGATGTAAATAATGTATATATATTATAATAATGACATGATATTGATTCTATAAAAATTAATATACCATAAACTTCTTTATCCTTTCACTCTTTAAGGGAATGATACTGTTGCTCGTGCGTATGTACGACCTACCGTCTCCACAACACGATGTGATTAATTTTCCAAATACAACATTAAAAAATAATTCTAAAAATTTATTTAATTATTAAATATGATATTTATATCATTAATATAATTATTTAGATTTTTTATCTATATCCTATGCAAAATAACTGAGACATTAATGACTAAACATGCATAGGAAAATGAAGTAGTTAAAACCCAAAACAAGGGTAATAACAAAATATCATTAATAAAATAAAATAATAAAATAATATATGATATAATAAATATGAATAAGGTTATTATATAAGTTAATAAAAAGTTTTAAACCATCATACATGAGGTTAAATAATTTTTTACTAAAAGAAGTGTAAGGTAAGGGACTTCGTCTTAATCTACTTTAATTAAGGCATAATTTGATGTTATACACCCACATTATTTTATAAGGTGTATATATAGACCCTTTAACTTATAATATCATTAATTTATTTATTATAATGTTATTTAATATTTTGTTAAATGTTATTCTTTCATGGGTCTTATAATTTAAATGTTCAAAGTAGTATGAGACACATTGAATGTTTAAAGATTTAATTATCACATCCTTTTCTCTATGTCAATATTCTTGATATTATTTTACATATTTATTTATATGGATATTAAAGGATTATAAATGAAATTTTATGTCTATTTTTAATTTCATTTAAATTTTTCCAAGGAATATTTTTATGTATTTTATACGAAACTTTTTTACAAACTAAAAAAGAAATGTTCTATTTTTTTAACGTACACAGTGACAATGGATTTCTTGCCGCCATGAATATTATTTAATTTCTATATTAATTTGAAATATTACATATTTTATTAAATTAATAACCCTATTACCTTATTTTTGGGATATTTGGTATTGAAAATGGTTATTTTTAAAATAAAAGGGTATTTTTTTATGAAACTATTTTTCATATGGTTTTAATAAGAGTTTTTCCTCAATAAAATTTTAATGATTTTATTATAGTATGTTCATCTATGTAAAAACCCTTTTTTGAATCTTATATTAATCAAGGTTAATCTCTTATGACATCATCTACCATATTTTATTGAATAGTTTATGAACAATTTGATTGTGAATGTTCTATTTTGATACCTTTCATGGTTTATTATTAAAGTATTCACATTTCATATAATAGTTTTTCAATATGAATGTTTATATTGTTTATGTTTCACCCATTTAATATGAGGAATGAACTAGACTTAGTATGTTATGGGTAGGTCTCACTATAGACCCTCGATGCATCGATAGCTTTCATGAGACAAACTAGTTTGGGTATTGGCTGAGGCCTTGCCCATTTATGTATGGTGTCTTGGGAGAATCCTTTATGGTATGTTTATGATGTTTGTAATTAGGTATTCCCTAATTATAAGATTATTTATTGATATTACATGTAATTATTAGACTAGTAGAATATCCATGGTTAAGTTTCCTAGCTCATGTAATTATTTAAATGGAATGTTTTTCAGTTATTTACCTTTCCATATTATTTATGCCATATATACTCATAGCTTACACTGTATGCTTACCCTTACTAAGCATTTGAATTCACCCTTTCATGAGTTTCATTTTTCCCAAGAATGCAAGAAGAATAATATGAATGATATGAAGGGTTACACAAAGGGGAAATATTAGATAACTCAAAGAAATTCATCGTGTATTTTATGTTTTAAAAATTAATATGAATTTCATGTATGTATATAGTTTAACAAGACTAATAAACTATTCATTCCTTTGGGATAATATTACTTATATCTTATAAAAATGTAATAAAGTATCCATCGGCTCTGGGGAATATTTTTCTTCAATATATAGGTTTTATAAAAATATTTTTAAAAAGGTTTTTATTATTATTATATCAGAGTTTAAATAATTTTTACCCATGTTTGACTTTTTATAAGATGGTTTGAAAGGAATCATTTTTTCATTTTTCAAATGAGGTACTTTATTACTTTAAAAAAAAAAAAATAAGTAAAGGATGTTTTTTTAACTTATACAGCATGAGCGTATTTTCCCATAGTCATATCGCCTTAATGTTTTGAAGCTTCCTTTACCAATTTACAGGGTTATTTTTAAAGAAAACGTTTTCTTTGTGTGACTTAAATAAATAATTTCAAAGTAAAAGGGCATTTCTCTCAAGAAAATTTTAATGATTTTATAATATTATTTTCATCTATATCAACATACTTTATTAGATATTATGCTTGATTGAGATTGATCTCTTATGATACCATATACCATATTTTATTGAATGGTTTATGATCCGTTTGATCGTAAATGTGCTATCTTGATAACATTCATAGTTTATGATTAAAGTATTCACATTTCATATTATAGTTTTTCAATATGAATGTTTATGTTATTTATGTTTCACCCCTTTCAAATGTGGAATTAATTGGACTTAGTAAGTGATGGGAGGGGCCCACTATAGCTCCTCTATACATTGGTAGGTCTCATGAGATAAATTAGTTTGAGTATTGGCTGAGTCCTTACCCATTTATGCATGGTATCTCAGATAAAGCCTTGGGGGTATGTTTATGATGTTCGACATTGTGTATTCCCTAATTATGAGATTAATTATTGACATTTCATGTGATTTTTCGAAGTAGAATATCCATGTGATTATTTATATATAATTATTTGATTATCATTTATTCTTGACATTTTATACTCAAGATTATGTTTAAATGGATTGTATCTCAATTATTCACCCAACCTTAATGTTTATGATTATTTATTCATGTTAGATTCCATTGTACACTTACCATTACTAAGAATATGAGATCACCTTTTTTCTTATGTTTTATTTTTCCTAGGATTCCAAGATGTTTTTTATGATTAACGTGAGGGGATAAACTTATAGAATAATGGAATTCTTAAAGGAATCATCATGTTTTATTTTATAGTTTCAATTGTAATTTTTATTTGAAGTATATATCTAGTTTTCCATAACTACTAAAATTTTCGGTCCTTATGGATGTGATTCCTTGTATAATATTCCAATGTAATAAAGTAACCGCTGACTTTGGGTTACTTGAGATAGGATCTTTATAGTTGGAATGGATTATGTTGAACATTGGATATTATTGTTTTGAAATTAAAGTGTGATTTATTATATTAGACATCATGTGATAACCATTTTGGTTTTGATAATATTAAAAAGTTTGAGTAACGAATTATGGATATTTTGTTAAAAGTGTTTTAGGTATAAAAATCTATCTTGAATATCTATCTCCAGGTGTATGAAATAAAGTGAAAATATATTAAAGAACAACCAAATAATGATATTATGCTCATGACATGGAAAGTAATCAAGTGAGTTAACTTTCTAAATAGTTTATTTGGATAGTAAAATAAACCCTAAACTCTTGGAAATATATTTCAGAATTTTTTTTATTCATTTAATTTTCTTATTGAGAAATCAATGTCCACTTTAACCCATCACAGATTTATGGTTTCGTGATGGTAGTATTTTTGATGACTATGTTCCATATCACTCTCCATCAAAACTTGATAGTTTTATTTCTATTCCATGTACCAGTTTTCATTTCCCACTAATTTTGTCCTATTCAAATGCTTAATTTTTTGGTGACCATCACATTTACCTTTACCTCTTTTTAAGGGGATGTTTTATTAACCCTATTTCCAATGTGGGTTCCCCACAAAATAATTTTAAGTATCAAACTTTGATTTTTGAAGTGCAATTTAAAATTTATAGGATAAAATTTATTGAATGAGGTAATAATATAACACCCCAAGATTTTATGGCATGTCCCTCTTTAAATTTAATCTTTTCGAAAGCTTATACTGCACACAACACCCAACTTAATAAAATAATGAAATATTATTATAATACAACCATTAAATTTGAGATAATGAATAGTATTAATACTATTTTTAAATTTATATATATTATATGTTCAATATAAATGTTAAAATTCATATTATTTATTTTTTAGACATGATTTAAAAATAAAACTACTTTTACACATAAAAAGCTATATTTTTCTAAAGGTAGTTTTACAGCCTTTTGATGACGCACTTGTTTTAAATATATTTTTTGACAATTTTATAAATTTTATATGAAAAAATAAACTTATTATTTTAAATAATAATATAAAAACTTTCTTTGGTTATTTTTTTTCTATTCTTTTGATAAGTTTCATATTTGATGAATATTGAAATATATTGGATTTTAATTGAAAAGAACTTTTTCATATAAATAATTTATAGTGATAAATTATATTTTTAATTGGGTTTAAAGTTAAAATATATAAATATTATATAATTTAATCTAATTAAGGCCATTGGAATAAATTTCAAATTAAATTTTTATATAAAAATATTTCAATCTTTTGAACATATTCACTTTAAAAACCCGTTTTCTCGTTCTGTAAATGAGATTAATTTTAAATTAATTTTAACCAATAACATGTTTTGTATTTTGAAAAATGGATTCTATATTTTGAATAAGTAGGTTAAAATTTAGTAAATAGGTCCTTTTTTGGACAATATGAATAGTAACTTTAGTATTTTTTTAATTACCACAGTTAAGAGTAAATCGAGTAATTAAGGGTAAAAATAATATTATAAGTATTATAAAATTACCCTAAAACTTGTTATAATTTTATTTTACAAGTTTTTGTTGACCAAAATCATCATTGGGCTGATTTTATGGCCTCTTGGAGCCACTTGGATGACTTTAATCCTTTTATAGTATTTTATTCTAAGGAAAATCAAATATATTATACTCATGCTTTTAATAAGTGTTACATTTTTATATACGGTTCTTCAGAATATATATTCAACTATAAATATTAATTTTTAATCTAAAATGTTTATATTCACCATGATAATTTATTTTTAATTTTCAGGGAATAAATAATTAAATTAAAGTCTGACACAATGATGATGCAGTAATTGTTTAATTAATGGAAAGATCAAATAAATGTTATTAAAAATATTAAAATAAATTTAATTTGATATAATTAATGAGAAAATAAAATTTTATAGATTATCTAGACATATTAGGGATATATTTAAGTTTTTGGTTTGATGTTATCTTATTTTTATGATATTTTTAAAAATTCAAATATTAAATATTTTCAAAATGGAAATTGATGATATTTTAAAATAAATAATATTTTATTAAATGATATAAAATTCATAAAAAAACTAAAATTCTGAAAAATTATTGGGATAAGACTTAAAATTACATCCATGAATCATTTATAGTTCTTTTGGTATTTTATAGTAACTATATTAACATTCAAATAGTAAAAACACATATTGACATGATAAGAGTTAAATGGTTTAAATAAGGGTTAAAACCAAAAGATAAGGGTAATAATTTAAACTAAACTTGTCTAAAAATTATTGGTTGAGATTATTTATACCCATAATCATATTATATTAAAAATTAATTTCTTTTTATGCCATTTTTAAATGAAAATTAATTTATATTAATTTATATTAATTTAATGTTTTGAGAGTTTCCAAAAGTTCCCCTCACCTCAATTATAAAAGAGAACCACCTCCCTCACTTATTCACAGAACCTTGAGCCTTATAGATCAACAAAAAATTGACCATTACTCCTCCCAACATACTTATCCAAGTTTTTAAGGTCCAATTATTCCAAAAACACCAACCCTAGATCCCTTAAGAAGAGATCTAAAGGAAGTCCGCTGAAGAAGATGTAATCGTTTTTACCAACTCATCCAAGTTCATTTCTCCTTATTCTTACTATTCATATTTTGTTTACATGAGAAAGTAATAAATCAAGTATAATATATATTCTGATATGTTAATACTATTATGGGGAAACTATATTCTATGTTTTTTCCATCCTATGAAAAGAAAAAGCACCGTGTGTTCATACGTTTGACTTACCGTCTCCACGCTGTGGTGTAATATGCTTTTCACAATAAATTTACCTATATAGGTATAATTATGGAAATAATGGATATATATAATAATTATGACATTATATTTATTTTGGAAAAATTAATATTCCATACACTTCCTCATCCTTTCACATATTAAGGGAATGATATGGTTGCGTGTGCGTACATACGACTTACTATCTCCATGACACGATGCGATTAATTTTTCATACCCAACATTAAAGAATGGATATAAAAATGTATTTAATGATTAAATATTATATTTATAATATTAATATAATTCTATATATTTTAGATATATATCGTATTCCAAATAACTGAGACTTTCATGACAAAACATGCATACGAAAATAAACCAGTTAACACCCAAAACAAGGTTAACAATGAAATATTATCAACAAAAGGGTGATAAAATAATATAATAAGATAATATATGATAACATAAATTTGTATAGGGTTATTATATAAGTTAATAACATGCCTAATACCATTATACTTGATGTTAAGTCACATTCAAATAAAGGAAAGTTCAAGGCAAGGGACTTCATCTCAATCTCCTTTTATTGAGGAATAATTTCATGTTATAAACCCACCTTATTTTATGAGGTGTATATACAACCAATTTGACTTATCATGTAATTATTTTATTTATTATCACATTATTTAATGTTTTTTTAAATTTTATTCTATCATGGGGATTATGATTTAAATGTTCAAAGTGGCATGGGACACCTTGAATGTTTAAATATTTAATTGTTAAATCATTTTCTCCATGTAAATATTCTTGTTATTATTTTACATATTTATTTATATGGATATTAAAGGATTATAAAGGAAATTTTATGTCTAATTTTAATTTCCTTCAATTTTTTTCAAAATTAATAATTTTAAATGTTTTGTATGAAACATTTTGACAAAAGAGAAAAGGAATGTTGTATTCTTAACATACACAACGAAAATGAATTTCCCACCATCATGAATATTATTTAATTTATATATTACTTTATAAGATTACATACTTTCTTAAATGAAAAATGTTTTTCCCTTCTCTTTGGGATATTTGGTATTTAAAATGGTTATTTTTAAAAGAAAAGGGGTTTTTATATCAAAGTGTTTTTCATATGGATTTAATAAGAGTTTTCCTTGATAAATTTTTAATGATTTTATTATAGTATTTTTATATATGTGAATTTTTTTTATTTAATCTTATTATTAATTGAATTTGATCTCATATGATATTATTTACCATATTTTAATGAATGTCTTATGATTTAGTTTGACTGTAGATGTGTTATTTTGATACAATTCATTATTTATTGTTAAAGTATTCACATTTTGTATGCTAGTTTTTCAATAATTTTTTATGTTATTTATGTTTCACCCCTTTCATATGAGAAATGAATTAGACATAGTAAGTAACATGAGGGTCCCACTATAACCCCTTTATATATCGCTAGGTCTCATGAGATAAACTAATTTGGGTATTGGTTGAGGCCTTACCTGTTTATGTATGGTGTCTTGGATGAAGCCTTGACGATGTGTTTATGATGTCCAATATTATGCATTACCTCATTATGAAATTAATTATTGATATTACATGTTATTACTAAACTAGTAGAATATACATGGTTAATTTTCTTAGCTCATGTGATTATTTAAATGACATGTGTTTCAGTTATTTACCTTTTCATATTGTTTATGCCATATTTACTCATAGATTTTGCTATATTCTTATCTTTACTGAGCATTTGATATCACTCCTTTTATATGTTTCATTTTCCTTAGTATTCCAGAAAGTATATTATGATAGATAGGTAGGGTTACACAAAGGTTGAATAGTGTAAGACTCAATGAAATTCTTTGTATATTTTATGTTTTAAAATATTATATGGATTTAAAGTATGTATCTTGTTTACTAAGACTACTAAAATATTTGGTCCTTTTAGATTCTATTCCGTGTATCTTTTACCAATGTGATAAATTAAGGCATTGAATCTGAGCTACTGGGATTTGGGTCATTATTGTTGGTATTAGAGCATGTTTAGTAGAAACCTTGGGAACTTGATTTAATAAATCATAGATTAGAAAATATAACCCTATTACCGACTTTGAGGATAAATCTATGTATAGGAAAACATCCTATAGATTTGGTAATAACAATTGATAACCTAGGTTAAATGTAAGGATTCATATATTGAGAAAGTGTCATGATTTATAAATACTATAAATGATTATTCATGACTATATCACTATGATTAGTGTTTATCACATTGTACTTTGGGTTTTGTTCAATGGTTAGAGTGAACAAGGTTATACAAGTAATTGTTATACTACTGATTCTTAAGAGACTATAAGGGAAGAACAAAAGGAAGGAGGTATTAAAGATTAAGATGATGAAGCATAGTTAGTAGTTTAAGATTGATATAGAATTATTAATGTTCTTGTGTATTTGGATTCAACAATTATTTCAATAGTTTAGTTTTATTGGTAAACTTGATTAATATTTGAAATTCAAATTACATTTTAATTATAAATTAAAAAAACTATTTTCTTTGAGAACACCATTATTTCCCTTAGTGTAACCCTACACATTAGTCATAATATACTTCTTGTAATCTTGGGGAAAGATAAAAAATAAGAAAGGGGTGAGATTAGATGCTCAGTAAGGGTATACATTCAATAGAAGCTATTATAAACAAGAATAAACAATTATGGCTATGTAATTAACTTAAACACATGACATTTAATAAATAACCTGAGTATAATATGGCAGGAATGAAAGATGACCAAATAATTCCATATAAATAATCACATAAGAATGAAACTTAACCATGGATATTATACTAGTCTAATAATCACTTGGAATATCAATAACTAATCTCTTAATGAGGTAATTAATAATGCTAGAATTAATAAACATAAAATCAAGGCTTTTGACAAGACATTATACATAAACAGATAAGGCCTCAGCCAATACCCAAACAAGTTTGTATCCTAAGACCTACCGATTCACCAAGGGTCTATAGCGAGTAACACCCATCATTTACTAATTCCAATTCATTCCACATATGAAATGGGTGAAACATAGTCAATATATACAAGCATATGAAATGTTAATAACTTTCCCTAATCAACAAACAATATCATAAACCATCCAGAGTAATATAATGAATGGTATAAAAATAGTATATCTACAGTAAAACTGATCATAAACCATTATGGGACAACCATATTTCACCTTTTATCCATCCTATAAAAAACAAAATCACTACATGTGCACACGTTCGACTTACCGTCTCCACGTTGTGGTGTAATTTTTTTCATCACCACTTTAATTTTATGAGTATAATGATGTAAAAAATGAATATAAATAATAAATATGACATGATATTGATTCTGTAAAACATAATATACCATACACTTCCTTACCCTTTCACCATTAAGGGAATTATATCGTCGTTCGAGCATTTATACGACTTACCATCTCCACAATGTGATGCGATTCATTTTCCATGTTAACCATTCAAGAATGATTATAAAATTTATATAATGAATAAATATGATATTTATGACCTTAATACCATTATGGAGATAACAAAACTATATACTATTCATAAGAATTGGGATTTACATTATGAAACATGCATAAGAAAATAAAATAGTTAACACCCAAAACATGGGTAATAACAAAAAATTATTAACAAATGGATGATAAAATAATACAAAAAGATCATATATAATATCATAAATATGAATAAGGTTATGATATAAGTTAATAACATGCTTAAAACCATTATAAATGAGGTTAAAACACATTCAACTAAAGAAATCATAAGGTAAGGGACTTCATCTCAATCTCCTTTCATTGAGTCATACTTTGATGTTACACACCCACCTTATTTTATGAGGTGTATATACAACCCCTTTCAATTATCATGTCATTTGAATAAGATAAATGTGATCACATCCAGAAGGACCAAATAGTTTAGTAGTCTTGGGAAACTAGATGTATACTTTAAAATGACATTATATTTTAAAACATAAAATACACAAATAATTTCATTGATTCTCCATTATCCCCCATTTTTGTAACCCTACATATCAATCATAATATTATTCTTGGAATTCTAGGGAAAGATGAAACATAAGAAAGGGGAGATCTTAGATTCTCAGCAAGGGTATATATACAGTGGAAGCTATCATAAACAAGAATAAAAAATTATATAAAGTTCATTAACTAAAACACATGCCATTTAATCATCAAACTAAGAATAATATGGAAGGAATAAAAGATGATCAAATATTGTCATATAAATAGTCACAGGAGAATGAAACTTAACCATGGGTATTTTAATAGTCAAATAATCATATGTAATATCAATAAATAATCTCATAATAGGGGAATGCATAATTCTAGACATCATAAACATATCATCAAAGCTTCGACTAAGACATCATACATAAATGGGTAAGGCCACAGCCAATACCCAAAATAGTTTCTATTATGAGACCTACCGATGCATAGAAGGTCTATAGAAGGCCCTACCCATCAATTAATAAGTCTAATACATTACTCATATGAAAGGGGTGAAACATAATTAACATAAGAATTCATATTTAAAAACTAGTACATGAAATGTGAATACTTTAACCACAAACCATGAATAGTATCAAAATAACACATCCATAGTCAAACTAAATCATAAAAAATTCATTAAAATATGTTAATTGATATCATAAGTGATTAAACTCAATTAAGAATAAGATTTAACAAAGTGTATTGACATATATGAAAATACTATAATAAAATCATTGAATTTTTACTAAGGAAATATTCTTATTAAACCCATATGAAAAAACTTTCGTATAAAAATTCCTTTCTCTTTAAAAAAAACATTTTCAATACCAAATATCCCAAAAAATAAGGGAATAGATTTTTTTTCACACTGGTGGAAATCCCACCTATACCAACACTTCTTTTCCAACAGTTTTGAAAAACCATTGGGAAAAAATAACCTATACCAATAGTTCTGTGAAACCGTTAGTGTAGACTAATATATGTTGGGTTTTCCCAATGGTTATAGTAAACCATTGGAAAAAAACACCTCAATAAAAATGGTTCATATGAACCGTTGGGATAGCGACACCAAAAACTGGAAGCCCAAGCTTCTTCTCCCATTCGGTCACACCCCACTTCTCCATCCCTATAGCACAACATCGCTCCTCCTGACCTCCCCTCATCACCGCTCCCATCCTGACCTCCCCTCACCACCAAACATCAACTCACCGACTGACCTCCCCTCACCACCACTCCCATCCCATCCTGCCCTCACCGCTTCTCTCATTCCCCTCACGGTCCCTTCCTCCCATTCCAACTCCCCCTCGCCACTTGCCACTCGCTGCTCCCTTCTTGCTGCTCCCTGCTCCCTGCTCGCCACTCACCGCTCCTCGATCGCCGCTCATCATCACCCGCCTCTCCCCTCACTCCAATAATAAGCCCTATCAGACATCGCTCTCCCCTCCCCCAGAAATTCTTTACTCTGTGTGTCATTTGAAACATGCACAGAGGTAGCATTTCTGATTTCAGAAGTGTCTATTTTAGGGTTATTCATCGATTTCAAAGAAGTATGGTGAAATCAATAATTTATGATTTAGATTTTACTATAATTAGGAATAGGGGAACCCTAAATCAAGGTTTCATATTATTTTTTTGGGTTATTCAATGTTTTATATTCTGTTTTTGCTATAATTAGGATTAAGAAGGGTTATTCATTGATTTTTATATAATTAGGAAGGGTTATTCATCCCTTTCTTTTTTTGCACATCGATCCATTGAGGTATTCACTTTTTCATATTCTTCCAACGAGTTTTTCCCAAAATCAATTTTATTAGTTATTGAATAGGTATTTTCAATTAGGGCTTTGTCCTGCTGATATTCATGGACACATTGAGAGTGACATAGAAGAATAACAACACTATATGAAGGATTCATTTTTGAAAAATTATTTTCCTTTAAAAAAATATATATATGTGAAGTGAATATTATTTTACATTTTCATTCGATTATTTTTTTTATATCAACAAGTATGGTAATAAGGTGGTTTTATGAAATTTTAAGTTATAACACTGACTGAGGATTTTTTCTCAACACTAGAGCACTTTTTTTGTAGCTCAAAAGTGTTTGATTTTCTTTGAAATTTCTTATTTCTCACATTATAAACATGTTTTTGTTGAGGAAATATGGTTTTATCTTCTTTCACATGTTTATTATTGTTTGAAAATTTCATATTCACTTGAATAATTACAGAACTCTCAATGTTTTTTGTTTTTTAGTTTATCCTTTTATAAGTCATCAGACTATATGATCAAACATTATTTCTTATCATGTTCAACCTTATTCATAGGTGTAGATCCATTTGTATCAACTGATTTAGAACATGATAACATTGTCTCTTTTCCCTTACCACTAATAAAATTATTTTTGAAACTAGAATCAAAGTCATACATATGATAGCTCCATGACCAAAATAATTATAACTTCAAAAAACTTCTTCAACTATTTTTGATTTTCCTTAGGAAATCTCTTAGGATCTTCTTCAGAAAGGTCAACTACTAATCCAATTATACTATCTCTTTCTTGGATGGTTTCCATTTTCAGTTCAAATTTTCTATTAGAAACGTTTTAGATCTTTATTTCTATAATTCTCCATTATCTAACTTTGATCCTTATTTCTAGGGCATATCATGGTTCTTTTGGGTCCACCTCAGATGTGATTTGGAATCCACTGCTAAAGGTAAAGAAGTTTGGAGCATCTTGGTTCATCTTCCACCATTTGAGGTTGGTTTATTCTGACCTCCTTTTTGGACCAATTTAATTTAGGGCTTTTGGTGATTTATGTGTCCATGGAAAATATATATTAGGTATGAATTTCATGAATAATACTACTTTACATATTGAACCTCTTATGATTTTCCTTATATGATATCATTCATTTATATGTATTTTTTACTCTAGATATGGAACTAATGGATATAATTATTAATATGGATTGACAGATTATTAATAATTTCATGATCGACTAGAACCCAAATGAATGAAATTTTCCAAGATAATATAAACAAAAACAAGGAAAACTAAATATAATAGAAATGTCCCAAACAAACTTGTATCAAACAAAACCAAACTAAGCTCAAACTCGAGCCAAACTGATTATATACTATTAATAGAAAGAGTAATTATTAATTAATAGGAATGTACTATTTGATATTATCATTTTGAAACATGGATCTATTTCCCCCTTGCTTGCAGGAACATGATTTGACCCATAGGGCGTTGTGGTTCTTATATGTTGGGCAGTGACGTGTATAGTCAAAGGAGAGATGCATGTTTTAGTTTAGTTTTTATTTTATTTTCTTTATTACATTGGCCACTTGGGTATTTTAATTCTTTCTATGGACATAAGGTAGTTATATTCTGTGAAGGGGTTTATATTGATTCAATCCACTGGCTTTGATCTGAGGTAAGATTTTATGGTTACTACTTGTCTCGTACCTCATGTATTTGGGGATTTCGGTGTTTTTGACTCCATATTATGTTTTCAGTAGGGCATTGAATCATTTCATGTTGGTTTGGGTGGATTTGGTTCTCTGTTTCCAATCAAGGTAGGGCATTAATGTCATTGGTTGGTTTCTCACTAGTTATTTAGCATTCTTTATGTGTTTTAAGGTTCCTAATATCCTTTGTGTAGTGCGTTGATCCCTGCTCGTTGGTTTCAAGTCACCAAGTCAAGGGCGACTCGCCTACATGTGCATAGGTAAGTAAGTATATGTATGTGGGTTCCCCTGTTATGTGTATAGTTATCCATGGGAGTGATTATGCACGTATGGGGCTAGGTGTTCCCATGTATATATTTATAAATTCATATGCATGTGAGTGGAGACTGGTATATACATATAAGAATATGTGCAAGGATCCTCTTGCACATGCTCATGGCCATGCAGGTGTGTGCATAGGGGATAGGTGTCCTTGCATGTGTGTGAAGGTGCATATACTGAGTGGGGGAGCATCAACTTTTAGTTAAAAATCTTTAAGAGACAAAGTAGACGACTTGGTTCCACCTTGAGGTAGGGTCCCTCTTATAGACTCTTTAATTTAAGAATGATTTAAATTGAATTTAGATTCTTCCTTAATTATGATTAATTATATTGAATTTCATATCTTGAATAATTTTTCTTTAATATAATTGTTTCATTTGATAAATAAAGTCATGTTTTTATAATAAAACTCCTCCAATGGAGGTGCGATGTCTGCAACAACTCACAGTGATAGTTATGTTGATCTAGTTGCTTAACTTATTGCATTTGACTTATGCTGAATGAGTTTTGGAATAAATGTTAAATATAATTAAATGAATTATGTGATAAATCTATGCCATGATTTTATAATAAAACCCCTCCAATGGAGGTGTGATATCTTCTAAAACAAAGAGTAGTGATGGTTATTTATATCATGTTTAGATTTGGTTTGAGTTTTCCATATATCTCTAGTTGGTTTTTGTTTTGTGGATAGTTACTTTTTGTTTTCTTTGAATAATATAAATTGTCTTATAATACTCGTTTAGATCAAATGACATTGCCTGAGTAGGCATATGTATTGACCATGACACTTTTATTTTCACCCTTTGAATATTATAAATTAAATTTCCATGTTTAGGAAAAGTGAATGAATTTGTAAATGGTTTGTGTAGGGTGTATGATTATTTTCTGTTGTTTCATTTCCCTTTATATGTTGCGTCATTGTGACGCTCACTAAAACCTTCCGAATATCCATTGTTATAAGATATTAAATAGTTAATTTGTTCTATCATGTCCGTTGTGACCTTATATTATGGTGAAACCCATTTTAGTTGTTTTCCTATCCTCTTGGCCACCCCTTTGGGT
Organism: Viscum album; assembly: GCA_963277665.1. Classification (NCBI taxonomy): domain Eukaryota; kingdom Viridiplantae; phylum Streptophyta; class Magnoliopsida; order Santalales; family Viscaceae; genus Viscum; species Viscum album. The sequence goes on along the minus strand of OY728163.1, from coordinate 1,529,625,068 downwards.
GTTTACCCAAGCCTATATATCTAAAAATACTGATGGTGTCATTGTTTAACACCTGTTAGGCTTATAGTGCTCTCCACTATAAGCTTCATTTTAACACCGTTTGGGGTGTTTCCCTGGCCTCGATGCACATCTAATTTTTTACATATATGAATTCTCCCATAAGATTTGTGTTACATCCTGAGATGTTAAAACATACTCAAATTCTGTTTTCCTCAAGGTGATTGAAGTTTTATTACTAGAGTTCCAAGAAATGCATATACCGTTGATAAGTAATAAACCTGCATAAATTGACCCTCAATCAGTAGTTTCAACTACCTAGTACCAATTTTAAAAATAATGAATATAAAATATATATCTTTATCCAACCACAATCCCAAATCAAGAGTCCTTTTTTATACCATAAGATCTGTTTCTATAATGTGATGGAAAACTACATAAGATTTATTTGGAATCTTGTATAAAGAGTAATCAACATTTTGATATCTATTATAGACATTGGTAAGTAGAATAGAATTTCAATAATACTTAAAATCTCTATATGATCACTAGGCCTCCCCACTTCATGCCATGACCACTTGGTTCTATGTTCTATAAGAGTGGAGTCCTATCCTGATTTTTCCATTATAGAGATTCATTAATTTCATATGAAATTATATAAAATGATTGATAAAAATAAGAATATAATATTTTCTACTAAAATATGATTAATTAACTTTCTCAACAGAGTTGATGAAACCATTTATGTATGGTTTTCTGTTTTGTACTTGTCCTTAAAAGTTTGATATTTTGATGATCCTGATGATCTGATGAGTGTTTTGAACCATGCATAGAAAATGATTCTACATTATCTTTTTTTTTTCAGCGTGAGAACAGTAAACAACACACACCTCATATAGTGTAGTTGGAGCTTTCTACAACAATGGGGAATCTGATGGATGATCAGCTCTATGATAGTATTCCATGAGTCTTGTGATCAATGTTGAGACTGACTAATCACAATTTACCTTAGATTTATGATACCTAGATAGAGTTTTAGATACATTACCCACCCATAGTTAATGGGGAGGGGGGCCCTCAGGTAGCAAATATCAGGATTGAGTCTCTCATGAAAATATTTAGTCACCTGTAGACAACATTGGAGATGAGGGTGAAGCTTGCTACTTGTATTCTACAAGGACCATTTAAGTGCTTGAGGGACATTATAGTACATGTTGGACAATAAAAAGACTTGAGAATACTTTTATAATGATATTTGTATTTGGAAAAGTGTCTAAAATGTTTTGGATTTAAAATGATAACCTATTTTGGAAATTTTTTCAATTCCGTTAGAAAAAGGGATAGTGTTAATTATTTTCAAGGTTTTAAAGTGATATTAATAAAGCATAATTAGAATCTTTTAAAGGATTTAAGCTGAATGTACTTTTAAAATAGATGATTTTGAACTATTTAAATGTTAGAAGTGTTTTACCAAAATCTATAATTTCATTTAAATGGTTTCATAAACAATTAAATTTTCTCTTTATTAGATGAGTTTTTCAAAACCTAATGGGTAAAAATGATATTTTAATGAATGAAAGTTCTTTTTGAAATAAGTTTTGATAAAACCATGTTGGGTTAAATAGGTGAATTTGGATAACTTATTCAATGAAGTAAAATTCCTTATTGTTGGTTTTTTATGAATTTATAAATTATTGGATTTTAATTTTATTTAAATGATGTCTTTAGATTACTTATTGATCTATTTTATGTCTCATGGGGATGGAGTTTTGAAGTCCATTTTGATCATGTTTGTGTTTCTTGTTTTAGAGTATATATTTATATATATATTCAAGGAAAATAGAACATATATTAAAGGCATAAGATGAATTAAAATTAATATCAAACCACTCAACCAATGGGTGGAACAAGGTGACTAAGCACCAGGAACAAGGACAAGAAGCCAAGAAAAGAACCAGCCCCCAGGGAGAACCAAGGCTGTAGAAGCAAGCCAACCGCCCAAAATTCCAAGCCACACAGAGTCGGCAACCCAGAGAGAGGAAGAAATAATCATCAAGAGAACACAACCAATGAGAATTCCGAGCACAGCAACCAGCGCCCAAAGGAAGAGACTGCAACAACTGCCATCATCCCGCCACCAGTAGTAAAGAAGAAACCTCCACACGAAGAAACACAGAAGCAACATGCGAACCTCAAACGAACATCCAACCAGAGACCCAGGAATCACACGAAACCACCCTGCCATCATGAAAGCACCAAGGTCCACTCGCAGCAAGCGATAACCAAGAGAAAAACACACCCACCCACCCACCCACCCACACAAACCCACACACCCACCCCACAGAGATCACACACTCCCACACTAAAAAACACACACACACACACCCAACAACACGAACGCATGCTCCTAACCACCAACACAAGTAGGCCGCCAAAATCCACCTACAAAACATAATCCACCACAACCACCATAATACAGTATACACAAGCCATATCTATCCCACACCAGCCCCCTTCCACCTTCATTTCAGCTTGCTGCCACCAACATTCCAGCTCGCAACAGCCCCCCCTGCCACCTTCGAACCAGCCCGCACCATCCCCCCACCACCTGTAACCAACCCCTTCCACCAACATTCCATCCACCTTCCACCTGCATTCTAGCCCACACCAGCCCCTAGCCACCTGCAATACAACCAACACCAACCACCACACCAGCCCCCAACCTCCTACAAAACACCCATTCAAGCCCTCTACTACCTGTAAAACAACCCCAACCACCAGTTCCAGCCCACACCAGCCCCTGCCACATGCCCAACAGCCCCCAGCCACCTACAATCCAGCCCACACCAGCCCCTACCACCTATTCCTGCCCGCACCAACCCCCTGCCATCCCCCTGCCACCTGCCTTTCTGCCCGCACTAGCCACTCCAGCATGCACCAGCCACTGCACCAGCCCCCAACCTCCTGCATTCCATCCCGCACCAACCCCGTGCCACCTACAAAACAACCCCATACCACCTGTTCCATCTTGCACCATCCACTTAACCAGCCCTCAGCCTCCTGCATTTCGGCCCGCACTAACCCCATGCCACCAACAAAACAACCTCATACAACTTGTTCCAGCCCGCACCAACCCCCTACCAGCCCCCCTGCCACCTGCATTCCAACCCGCACCAGCCACTCCAGCCCGCACTAGCCACAGACACCAAGAACATCAGCCAAAAACCCCAGCCACTGCACACCACCAACCCACACCCAGCTCCACAACAAACCAACACCCCATCCACCAAAAAATCACTACCACTTCATACAGCCAAAAAAACCATCCTACAAAACCAGTACTCCAACCCCTATCCAAACCACGCCTCCAGCACATAAAAAACATCAGGCCACCCCTAGTAAGAAAACACCAGCTCTAAACAACCCCTGAACTAGCGCCCCAATGTAGCAGACCAATAACAACCAACATCAACCTACACTCTTAAGCAAAGTACCCGTGAAATTCCAATGAAGAATTAAATTATGATTAGCACTGCAGTTGGAAAACTTCTTGCAATATGAAAACCTAGAATGGAGAGTAAGATCAAAATTATGTCAGAAATAAGAAACACTATTATTGGAAAGACCATGTAACAGAGAGTTCCTTTCCTTCCATATCAAATACAATAAGTTAGAAATGCCCAATCTTCCTAAAACACTGCTCAAATAATCACTACTAAACAGACCAGAACCCCACCCCACAATGGTATAGAAAGAATCAGTGGTTCAGTTAACATTAAGAAGGTCCAAGAAGGTAGACCATAACCTCTTCAAAAAACCGCATTTGAAAAAAAGGTGATCAATACTCTCATAATCCTTTTCACAAAGAAATCACTGATTGGGAAACACTATATCCCGACGTTGCAACCTATATTGGGTGTCCAACCTGTTAAGAACTGCTAACCATAAAATAAAGGAAAACCTTAACATAATGGGCCAACTCCGAACCAGAGAGCTCCAAGAGACCGGGGATAACTTTTCTCTGAGATCATCCCAAACTAAGAAGATAGAAACCTAGACCGTCCATTCTAAAGGATCCTATCAAGGATGCCTCATGGCCTAGAGAGAAAAAGAACCTCCTGACACAAGTCCCAAAAATCGGCTAAAATTGTAAGCGGGGGACCCTAAGAGCCATCATAAATGAATTCCACCACTCGAGAAAACTTAGAAATCCAAGAATCATAAATGATACAATCATCAATAGAGGAACATATAGGGCCTCTTGGAAGCCAAGAATCAAACCATAAATAGATACCCCAACTATCCCCCACTAAAAAAGACACATGGTATCTAAGAAAGTCCCAAATACCCAACACATTCCTCTATGTCCAAGAACAATTCCAAGGCACTTTAACCACCCAAAAAATGAGAATGAACTAGTAGAAACACCTTGCCTAGTACACCCAAACTGAAGAAAAGGAGGGGTTACAAAGATCCCAAGCATGCTTAGAAATAGCCGCCCTATTCCAGTCTTTAATCCACTACACCCCTAAACCCACATCTTCTTCGGTCCTTGCCACTAAATCCCAAGCAACTTTATCCCCAGAGAAAGCCAGTGAAGGACCTTTCCAAAGAAAATTATTAAGGGTGGATTAAATGGATTTGACTACTATATTGGGTAAAATGAATTGATAACACCAATAAGATTGCATACTAAAAAGAACTAATTGAACAAGCTGTAACTGCCCAACATAAAAGAGAGATTTATTAGTCTAAACTTTTACTCTTAGAACAATTTTCTCTTCCAAGACCACACAATCAGAATCTCTAAGCTTGGAAGTGATGATGGGAACTACCAGATAACAAAGAGGAAGGGAAAACTTCCTAACCCCTATAACAGCTTCAATAGAATCACAAACATCAGGAGAGATACCAGCCGAATACATTAGGGGCTTTGAAAGACTAACATTCAATCCAGACATGGAATAAAAAAGATCAAAAACATGCTTCAAGAATAAAACCGAATCCAAATCACCATAAGAAAATAAGATAAGGCTATATGCAAAACAAATGTGAGAAATAAAGGTTTTAAATATCTCTAATGAAACTTGTAAGCATCTGAAGATGAAATAAGGGAGTCCAGGATGCATGAGAAAACCTCCATGCAAATCAAAAAAAGGAAAGGCGAAAGTGGATCCCCTTGCCTGAGACCTATTTTCCCCAGAAAGTAGCCATGTAAACTGCCATTAATGTTCATCGAGAACATTGGGGTAGAGACGCATCTTTTAACCCAAGTTGAGAACCTAGCTGGAAATCCGAGCAGATCCAAAGCATCCCATAAGAAGTCCCACCTGACTGAATAAAAAGCCTTGAATAAATTGATCTTGAAGGCACACCTAGGAACCCCAGAATCAAGATGGTATCCCCACAATAATTCCTGGGTAACAATATTCTTAGGATGAATTGGTTTTGGTATTGAAGGTTGAGGATATTTTTATCCAGCTTTAGATTTATGAGTCTCTTAAGGTTATTTTTGTAACCATCCTACTAGAGGGTCCGAGTTATAAGTGGTGGAAGTCTATTATTCAGACTAAGCCAGACAAAGACTATTCTTTGAAAAGTTTCAAGTCATGGTTCATTTATCATTATTTCATAATGAAGTGAAGGTACTGATGGATATATAATTTTCTAGGCTCCAGTAAAGAGATGAAATAGTGTTAAAGTACACAAATCATTTTATCCGGTTGGTTCCATATATTTCTAATCTAGACTTAGACGATTCTTTAATGGCTTGGTGGTTTGAGAAAAGACTTTAATGACTTATCACTAGCTGTTTCTTACTTTGGACTCCACTTCTAAAGAGTGATTGTGAGATAAGATATCAATGTTGATGAAAGATTAGTAGGATCACCTGAGGTATTGTTGGATTGGTGTAGCCTGATCCGGTTGGGCCGAATTCTTGTGGCCTGCAAATCTCACGGGTCGAGCTCCGCGGTGAGCTCGTTGGGGGTTGTAGGGGGAAATGCATCCCTGCTCTGGGGGCTAAAGGCCCTCGACCCAATTTTTTTAGCATTGTAGAATCTCTGACCACTATAGGAGAGCTAACTAACCGACACTAACAAAAACTGTAGCAGTGCAGACTTTAGAGTCAATGATACTGTTGTACTTTTGACTTCCATCCTACAGCCACTATAGCACTTTTGATAAAGGTGGCTTCCATTCAATATAGCAACACAGAATTCCTATTCGGAATAGTGGATAGTCTTCTCAACATGTAGCCCCTTTCAGACTAGGGTTTATAACCTGAAAAAAATCTATAATTTGTACTCCCAAAATAGTGAATTTCTGCCTCTCCGTGGACGTAGGGATTATTCCTAAAACATGTAAATTTGTGTGTTCTGTGTGATTTCATTTCTTTTTCTTTTTTTTTTGTTTCTCGTTTCTGTTATTGTGACTCCCGATGATTCTGAAACAGGTATTTCATGTTTCTTTTATTCCTGTTTCTTATATTCCTGGGTGTGGTAGAAGAATCTCCAATAAGGGAAAAATGAAGTGCTATGTCAGACCCTATAAGTGGTAGTTTAAAAACTATATTTTTTTCTCACTGGTTTCTTCTAGGATAAAATACTTGGTTTAATATTAGTTCCAAAAAGTGGGACATAAGAAACTTTGTTGTTAGGATCATCAGAGGTATTTTTTATTAGACTACCAGATGGAGTCTAAACAATGTGAATATATTGGGTTACATGAATCAATTTAGACTAATAGATGTAGTCTTTGGGATACTGAATCCATTATGGTGATTCATATTTGTTTTGTTATATTGGTTAATATATTAACTATCCAGAATGAAATTTTGGATGTACTGGGAAAACATGAAGGCTGCTGTGTAGTGGCTGGAAGCCTGGGGGGTGCAGGGGGGTCTGTAGGGTAGGGGGGAGGGTGCAGGTGGGGTGTCTACGAGGGGGTGTCTAGGGTCTGTCGGGGGGGGGGGGGGGTGGGTGGGTGGTATAGGAGTGGGTGTACGGGGGGGGGGGGGTGTAGGGGGAGGGGGTGTTCGGGGGGGGGGGTGTCTAGGGGGGAGGGGGTGTCCAGTGGGGGTGCAAGGGGGCTGTTTAGGGGGGTTCAAGGGGGATGTATAGTGGGGGCATGGGGGTGCAAGGGGTGTTTAAGGGAGGTGCAAGGGGGCTGTTTAGGGGGGTTCAAGGGGGATGTATAGTGGGGGCATGGGGGTGCAAGGGGTGTTTAAGGGAGGTGCAAGGGGGCTGTCTAGGGGGCATGGGGATGGGGGGGGGGGGGGGTCCAGGAGGGGTGTCCGGGGGGGGGGGGGGGGTGTCTACGGGGAGGGGGTGTCCAAGGGTGTCCAGGGGGTGTCTGGGGGGGAGGGGGTGTCCAGTGGGGGTGCAAGGGGGCTGTCCAGGGGGGTGAAATAGGGCTATCCAGGGGGGGCATGGGGGTACAGAGGGTGTTCAAGGGAGGTGCAAGAGGGCTGTCTAGGGGGGGGCATGGGGGTGCGAGGGGGGGGGGGGGTGTCTAGGGGGGAGGGGGTGTCTAAGGGGGGTGTCTAGGGGGAGGGGGTGTCCAGTGGGGGGTGGAAGGGGCTGTCTAGGGGGCATGGGGGTGCAGGGGGGGGTATGGGGGGTGTCTAGGTTTGTCTAGGGGGGAGGGAGTGTCCAGTGGGCGTGCAAGGGGGCTGTCTAGGGGGTGCAAGGGGGCCATCTGGGGGGCATGGGGGTGTTCAAGGGGGTGCACTGGGGCTGTCCTGGGGGTGCAAGGGGGCTATTCAGGGGGGCATGGGGGTGCAAGGGGTGCAAGGGGGCTATCCAGGGGGTGTAAGGGGGTTGTCTGGGGGGGGGGGGGGGCAGGGGGTGTTCGGGGGGGGGGGGGTGTTTTTTTTGAATTCTGTACATTGTATTGTTTGCATGAGTGTTTTTTAAAATTCTGTATTTTTAGGTGTTGTATTTATCATTGTATATTGTCTACATGAGTTTTTTTTTGTATTCATAATTATTCTGTAGGTTTGTATTGTAATTCCAGAGTGGATCCAACTACATGCTACTTGTTGGAATTGTAGTACTGGAATTGGAGAGGGGAGGCCACTGGAATTGTATAGGAGGGGAGGCAGCTGTATGCTGGTTCTGGATGGCTGGAAGAGGGGCTGGCTGGAAGAGGTTCCCATAGTTTTTTTGTGTAGACATGACTAAATACCAACGGTTCATATAACCATTGGTATACAGATCGATTAGTCTAAACCAACAATTTTCAAACCGTTGGTATAACTATATCCCAATGATTTTACAAAAACCGTTGGGATAAGTGTACTGTAGAGGATATACCAACAGTTGTTAAACCATTGGTGTATACCCATACAACCCAGATTATGAAAATAGTTCACTTTGAATCGTTGCAATTGGTGTATACCAATAGTTAAAAACCATTTTTGTAGTTGTATAAACCCACAGTTATTAACCGTTGGGATAAAAATTTACCAACGGTTAACACTAAACCATTGATATTTTGAAAATCCAAATGACCTATCCCAATGGTTTAGCTTGAACCATTGGGATATTTCTATCCCCACGCCTCATATCCCAACAAATTAGTGAATCGTTGGGAAATAATTTCCCATTGATTTTGGGTATTTTATCAATGGTTTGAAACCATTGGTATAAGCTTACTTTACACTAGTGTCATTTTATAAAATATGTAAGATTTCAAAGCAAGCTATAAATTTAATAATAGTCATGGTGGTGGGAAATTCGTTGCCTCCATGTATGTTAAGAATAGAACATTCCTTTTGTATTTTGTCAAAACGTTCTGTATAAAACACATAAAAAGATTCATTTTGAAAACCTTTTAGTGAAATTAAAATTAGACATAAAATTTCCTTTATGATCCTTTTATATCTATATAAATTAATATGTAAAATAATAATAAGAATATTGACCTGGAAAAAAATATTTAATAATTAAAATTTTAAACATTCAAGGTGTTTCATACCACTTTGAACATTTAAATCATAAGCCCCATGAAAGAATAAAATTTAAAAAAACATTAAATGACATTATGATCAATAAAATAATGACATGATAAGTAAAAGTGGTGTGAGTAAGTGAGATAAGATGTGACCTTTTATAATTGAGGTGAGGGGCACTTTTAGAAACTCAAAAACTATTAAATTAATATTAATTATTTGTTATTTACAAATAGACACAGAGTGAGTTATTTAAAATATAATATTAGGATGGTTTGAAATCCTTTTAACTAATAATTTTTAGACAAGTTTAGGTTATATTATTTGCCTTATCTTTTGGTTTCAACCCTTATTAAATCCCTTTAACTCTTATCGTGTCAACATGTGTTTTTAATCTTTTTAGGTTAATATAGTTACTATAAAATGACAAAAGAAACATAAATGAGTAATGGATAGAATTTTCAACCTTATCCTAATTATTTTTCCAAATTTTATATTTTTTATGAATTTTATATCATTTAATAAAATATTATTTATTTTAAAATATCATTCATGTCAATTTTGACACTATTTATTACTTGACTTTTTAAAAATATCATAAAAACAAGATAACTTTGAACCAAAACCCTATAAATCCCTAATATGTTTAGGTAATCTTGAAAATTAATGTATGACATTAATTATATCAAATTAAAATTATTTTAATATTTTTAATAACGATTATTTAATATGTCCATTAAATGAATAATTACTACATCATCATTTTGCAAGCCTTTAATTTAGTTATTTATTCCCTAAAAAATAAAAATAAATTATCATGATGAAGATAAAAATTTTATCTTTAAAATTAATATTTATAGTCAAATATATCTTCTGAATAACCATATATAAAAAATGTAACACTTATTAAAAACACAAGTATGACATATTTTACTTTACTTATAATAAAATACTATAAAAGGATTAAAGTCATCCAAGTGGATCCAAGAGGCCATAAAATCATTCAAGGATGATTTTGGTCAAAATTTAACCATATAATATAATTTGGACCAGTTTTAGGGTAATTTTATAATTCTTATAATATTATTTTTACCATTAATTACCTGATTTACCCACCACTGTGATAATTAAAAAAATACTAAAATTACTATTCATATTTTCCAAAAATAAAATGGACGTATTTAAAAAATTTGGACCTTATTATTCCAAATATGGAATTAATTTTTCAAAAATAAAAACAAATAATTTGCTAGAATCAATTTAAATTAACCCCATTGATGGAACGAGAAAACAAATTTTTTAAAGCGAAAACATTCAAATGATTGATTTTTTTTTTAATTTCCAAATTCAATGTAAAATTTATTAAAATGACATAAATTTTATTAACTAAAATAAAATATATCTAATTATACTTTAAAACTATCCAAAAATATAATTTATCACTATAAATTATTTAGAAAAAAAATTTGTTTTCAATTAAAACCCAGTATTTTCACTATTCATCAAAACATGAAACTTATCAAAAAATTACCAAAAATTTAACCAAATTAAATTTTGATATTCTTATTTAAAATAATATGTTTATTTTTTTCTTATAAAATTTATAAAAGTGTCAAAAACTATATTTAAAACATGTACGCCATCAAAAGGTGATAAAACTACCTTTAGAAAAATATAGCTTTTTATGCATAAAAGAGTTTATTTTTATATCATTTATAAAAAAACATAATATGAATGTTAAAAATTATATTGAACATATATAAATTTTTAATGTGGTTCATACTATTCATTCTTACCAATTTAATGGCTAAGGGTATATATACAGTGAAAGCTATCATAAACAAGAATAAACAATTATGGAAAGGTGATTAACTGAAACACATGTCATTTAATCATTAACCTGAACATAATATGGTAGGTATGAAAGATGATCAAATATTTATATATAAATAGTCACATGAGAATGAAACTAAATCATTGATATTCTAGTATTTTAATAATTATAAGGATTATCAATAACTAATCTCATAATGAGGAAATTCATAATGTCAAACATCATAAAAATACCGTCAAAGCTTTGCCCAAGACACTATACATAAATGGGTAAGGCCTCAGCCAATACCCTAACTAGTTTGTCTCATGAGACCTATCAATGCATCAAGATATATAGTGGGCCTCACCCATCACTTACTAATTCCAATACATCCCTCATATTAAAGGGGTGAAACATAAACAACATAAACATTCATATTGAAAAACTAGCATACAAAATGTGAATACATTAACCATAAATAATGATTGGTATCAAAATTACACATCCACAGTCAAGTTGAATCATAAAAAATTCAATAAAATATGGTAAATGACATCATAATAGATCAACCTCAATTAGGCATAAGATTCAACAAAGGGTGTTGACATAAATGAAAATACTATAATAAAACCATTGAAAATTTATTGAGGAAAAATACTTATTAAACCCATATGAAAAACACTTTTGTATAAAAGTACCATTTCTTTTAAAAATAACCATTTTCAATACCAAATACCCCAAAAATTAGGGAAGTGGGTTTTTCATTTAATAAAATTTTTAAGCTTTCAAAGGATGAAATATATTAAATAAGTCATGGTGTCAGGAAAGTTGTTGTCACCATGTACATTAAGAATAAAACAATATTTTTTTTTCTTTTGTCAAAATGTTCCTTATAAAACACATAAAAATATTACTTTTGGAAACCTTTGAATGAAATTAAAATTTGACATAAAATTTAATTTATAATCCTTTTATATCCATATAAATAAATATATAAAATAATAATAAGAATATTTAAATAGAGAAAATGATTTGATAATTAAATCTTTAAACATTCAAGGTTTCCGATACCGCTTTGAACATTAAAATCATATGCCCCATGAAAGAATAAAATTTAACAAAAAATTAAATAAAATTATAATAAATAAAATAATGACATGATGAGACAAAGGGGATGTATATACACTTCATAAAATAAGGTGGGTGTATAACAACAAACTATGGCACGATGAAAGGAGATTGAGATAAAGTCCCTTACCTTGCACTTTCCTTTAGTTGAACATGATTTAACCTCATGTATGATGGTTTTAATATTTTTATTAAATTATATCAGATTATTATAAAAATTTATGTTATCATATATGATCTTATTATATTATTTTACCACCCATTTGTTGATAATATTTTGTTTTTACCCTTGTTTTGGGTGTTAACTTCTTCATTTTTGTATCCATGTTTTGTCCTGAAAGTCTCAATTCTTTTCCATAGGCTATATATCCAAAATTTAAAGAATATTATTAATGTTATAAATATAATATCTTATCATTAAATACATTTTTATATCCATTATTGAATGTTGGATATGGAAAATTAATTGCATCGTGTTGTGGGGATGATAGGCTATATGTATGCACAAACGACGTTATCATTCCCTTAATGTGTGAAAAAATAAGGAAGTGTATGGTATATTAATTTTTCCATAATAAATATAATGTCATAATTATCATATATATCCATTATTTCCTTCATTATACCCATCCAAGTAAAGTGGGTATGAAAAATAGATTAGTCTATTATGTGGAATGGTAAGCCGTACGTACACACATGCAGTGATTTTTATTTTCATAAGATGGATAAAAAATAGAGTATAGTTTTCCTATAATCATAATAACATCTCAAAACTATAAATAACCTGATCCCATTAGCCTAGAGTTAGTGGTTACTTTATTACATTGGTACTAGGTATAAGAGATCGCATACCAAAAGACTGAATAGTTTAATATTTTTGAAAAACTAGTTACACACATAAATCTTAGAACACAACATGAAATAAAATAGAACATTGTAACTCCATTAGAAATACCCCTATTATCCTATATTTTACCTAAATATTTATCATAATATACATCTTGGAATCATGGGAAAAATAAAATATAAGAAATGGGTGAGCTCAGATGCTCAGTAAGGGTAAGCACACAACAAAAGCTGTTATGAATAAATAAGTACAAACATTAAGGCAAGGTGTATAACTGAAACAGAAGCCATTTAAGTGTAATTTTGATCATAATATAGCATGAATAAATAAAATTAAAATAATTATATATAAATAATCACATGTATATTATAAAATAACCATATCCATATTTGTGATATCATATACTATCCTCTTATATCGTTTTGTTAATAGTATTTCATTATTACCTTTGCCTTGGGTGTTAACAATTTCATTTTCCCATGCATGTTTTGTCATGAAAGTACTATTTATTATGACTAATATATATTTATTTCATATAAATAATGATATTAGGTTCATATATATCATAACTACTCATTATATATATATATATTTATAATCATTCTTGAATGGTCAACATGGAAAATGAATCACATCATGTCGTGGAGACGGTAGGCCATACATTTATATGAGCGATGTTATCATTCTATTAATGGTTAACGGTTAAGTAATTGGATGGTATATTAATTATAAATAATAAAAATAATGTCATAAGTATTACATATATCCATTATTTTCATCATTATACCTATCCAAGTAAAGTAGTGATGAAAAACAAATTACACCACAACATAGAGACAGTAAGACGTATGTACGCACATGTGGTGTTTTTGATTTTCATAGCATGGATAAAAGTTTGAATATGGTTGAATCATAATAATAATAATAACATATCATAACATATATGATATTATATTTATTACTTTATAATGTAAAAACACATTAATAGGAAGTATAAGAAGAAATTAACTTGAAGGAGTTGGTAAAACAATTTCCTCTTCTTTAGTGAACTTCTTTTATATCTCTTCCTAATGGATATAGAGAAGGTATTTTTGGAAGAAAATTACCTATAGAACTTGTATAAGGATTTTTTAGGAGAAATGGGTAGGTTTTGGTCGATCTAGTAGGCTCAAAGTGGTGTGAAGAAGTGAGGGAGGAGGTGCCCTTTTATAATTGAGGTGAGGGGAACTTTTGGAAACTCTCAAAATACTAAATTAATATAAATTAATTTTCAATTAAAAATGGATTAAAAGTGATTTATTTATATTCTAATATGACTATGGGTATAAATACTATCAACCAATAATTTTTATACAAGTTTTGGTCACATTATTACCTATATCTTTTGGTTTTAACCCTTATTTAAACCCTTAAACTTTTAACGTGACAACATGTGTTTTTACTCTTTGAAGGTTAATATTGTTACTATACAATAATAAAAGAACCTAAAACGAGCCATGGATGGAATTTTAAACTTTATATAAATAATTTTTATGAATTTTATATTTTTATGAATTTTTTATAATTTAATAAAATTCTATTTTTTTTAATATATAATTAATGTCAACTGTGACACTATTCATTACTTGACTTTTTAAAAATATCATAATAGCAAGATATATTCAAAAAAACACTTTTAAAATATCACTAACATTTCAAATTTATTTAGAAAATTCGTGGGATACATTAATCATCTAAAATCATATTTATTTTAATATTTTTAATATCATTTATGTGATATTTCCATTAATTAAATAATTAACACATCATCATTGTAATTTATTTTAAGGTAATTATTAATTTATTAAAAATTAAAAATAAATTTTCACGATGAATATAAATATTTTATATTTCAAATTACCATTAATAGTTGAATATATCTTTTGAATATCCACATTTTAAAAATGTAATACTTATTAAAAACCTGAGTATGACATTTTTGACTTTTCTTAAAATAAAATACTACAAAATGCTTAAAGTCATACAAGTGTCTCCAAGAGACCATAAAACCAGACCAAGTATGATTTTTTTATTATAACTCATACAAAAAAATTAGGATAGGTGTTAGCATAATTTTATAATATTTATAATATTATTTCTAACTCTTTATTACCTGATTTATCCTTAACCGTGGTAATTAAATTACTAAGTTTACTATTCATATTTTTAGAAAATAAAAGAGATCTATTTAATAAATTAGGATATACTAATTCCAAATATGGAATAAATTTTTAAAAATTCAAAAATATGGAATTTTCAGTAATTAATTTAAAATTAACCCCATTGACATAATAAGAAAGGATGTTTTTAAAGTGAAAACATTCAAAAGATTGAAATGTTTTTATATCCAAATTAAAAATTAAATTGATTCTAATGAACTAAATTTGATTAAATTATATAATATTTATATAATTATACTTTAATAAAATAAAAAATATAATTTAACACAATAAATTATTTATATGAAAAATTTATTTTCAATTAAAATTTAGTATTTTTCATTATTCATTAAAACATGAAACTTATCATAAAAATACCAAAAATTTAACAAAAGTAAATTTTGACATTATGATTTCAAAAAATTTCTTTATTTTTTCAAATATAATTTATAATTTTTTTAAAATTTAGTTTTAAAACAAGTGTACCATTAAAAGGTGGTAAAAATACCTTTAGAAAAATATATACTTTTAATGCATAAAATTGGATTCATTCTTATCTTATGCCTATAAAATATTTTGGATGAATGTAAAAATATTTTATTAAATATATAAATTTCATATTATGGTTAATACTATTCGTTCTCATCATTTTAATGGATAGGTTATAATATTCACTTATTAATATATCACAGTGCGTTTAGACTCAGTGTTGCATGAAATGCCAGATATTAAATTTATTTAAAAAGAAAATGTATCATAAAATATTGGGGTGTTATATTATTCTATCCTTACAAAAAATTTGTCCTTAAAATTTCTAGAATATCACCTCATAAAAATATTTGGGTAGTTCATCATCATAATTTCCTCAGGTTCTCACATCACCTCTTCTATTTTATGATTTTTCCAAAATACCTTTACCAGTCGAGTATTCCAATTCCTAAACACTTGTTCTATAGTATATAGAATCTTGATAGGATCTTCACAGTAAGATATATTAGGTACCAATTCTATTTATTCATAAGTGAGAACATGTGTTGGGTCTGGAATGTACTTCCTTTGTAAATAGATATGGAACTCATCATGTACTTTAGAAGGGCTAGGTGGAATTTACAAACAATAAGCCATTGTTCTAATTCATTCCAAAATTTCAAAAGGTTCAATATACCTGGGGCTTAGTTTCCATTTCTTTCTAAATATTATAACACCCTTCCATGGAGATACCTTTAAGAAAACAAGATATCCAACTAGAAATTCCAAATCATTCATTCAGTTATCAGTATAACACTTTTTCCTACTTTGAGATACCTTGATATGGGTTTGGATAGTATTTAACTTTTATGTTTTTTCCTCCACAAATTTTGGTCCTAGAAATTTCCTTTCACTAACTTTATCCTAATAAGTTGGTGTACAATATATCTTTTTATTTAACACTTTATATAATTCTATTTGAATACTTGAATGAAATCTATTGTTATTAAAAAATTATACTTAAGGTAAATAATGATCCCGCATTCCTTTAAAGTTAGGTGAACATGATCTAAAATTGTCTTACAATGTTTTAATAGTACATTTAGACTATCCATTAGTTTGAGGGTGGTAGGAAGTTCTCAAATGAATATTAGTATCTAAATCCTTTTGAAGAATTTTCTAGAATTTTGATGTAAAAAGGGGATCTCAATCAGACACAATTGATAGAGGTTAACCATGAAGTCTTAAAAATTCATTAATATAAAGTCTTGATAGATGTTCAAGAGGTAATTCTTCTCTTATAACAAGAAAATTTGTTGAATTGTTAAGGAGATCAACAATAACCCAGATCACATCATTCCTTCTAGGAGTCCTTGTAAATCATATGACAAAGTCGATTGTAATGTCATAATATTTACACATAAGTATAGAAAGTGATTGCATGAATACCCTAGGATGTTATCTCTTAACCTTGACTTATTGAAAAACCAGACATCTTAACACATAGTCAGCAGTTTCCTGCTTCATATTAACCCACCAAAAATTTTCCTTCAAATCTATATACATCTTGGTGCTACTAGGGTATATAGACAAATTTGAGATATGATCATCATCCAATAATTCCATTTTCAGCTCAGGTATATAGGGAATACAAATATTCTTTCCAAATTTTAAAATTCCATCTTCACATATGAAGCCTGTCAATTTTCCATCAATCACAACTTTAATTTTCTTTTGAAAACTATCATCATCAAAATGATAATTTTTTATCTTTTCCAATAAATATGGTTTGGAAACCATTTGATATAGGAGTGATGTTTCCCCTTGATTAATAATTCCCTTATCTATCTTTACTATATCCATGAACAAAGTATCCTTATCAATCCTTATTTTGTTTAGAATCTATGATCCTTCCTGATCAATGCATCTACTATATTATTCACCTTATCTGGGTGGTAATTTATTGATCAATAATAATCCTTTAGTATCTCAAGCCATCTTATTTTACTCATGTTGAGTTCTTTCTGTGAGAAAATATATTTCAAACTCTTGTGATCTGTATATATCTCAAATCATTCACCATAGAGATAGCATCTCCATATCTTAAAATAAAAGATTACAACTATTAACTCAATATCATGAGTTTTATAGTTCTGTTCATGAGTTTTTAAATTCCTTTATGCATATGCAATAACTTTATCATTCCACATAGAGATACAACCATGTCCTTTCCTTGATGCATCACTATAAATCAGAAATCTAATATTTCCTAATGGTAAATTCAAAATCCAAGCATTGCAAAATATTCTCTTCAATTCTTCAAACATTCTTCAAATTATTTTTTATATATAAACCTAATCCATTTAAGTGTGATATTGGTTAATAGGTTATCCAAGAAGGAAAAATTTGAAAGAAATTCCGATAGTAACCTGCTAAACCAATAAAACTACGTACCTAGATTATAATCATTGGTGAAGGCCATTATTGGATTTCATTTGTACTTACATGATCAATATAGATTACATCCTCTGAGACAATATGGCCAAGAAAAGAAATTCCCTGAATCTTTAATTCACATTTTCTAAATTTACCATATACTCTTTTTTTATGAGAGTTTCAAGAATGATCTGCAAGTTATTCTCATGGTATTAATAGATTTTAGAACACACCAGAATATCAACAATGAATACAAAAAAAAAACCATCAAGATATTATTTAAATACTATATTCTTTAGATCCCTAAAAACTGAGGGTGGATTAGTCAATCCTAATGGAATTACTGTAAAATTTTAATGTCGATACCTCATCCAAAAATCTATCTTCAAAATATCTTCCTTCTTTACTCACAATTGATGATATCTATAATGAAGGTCAATATTAAAAAAATTGATGTCTATGAAGTTGGTAAAATAAATCATCAATGTGAGGTAGAGGATACTTGTTTTTATTTTAATATCATTGATTTACCTATAATAAATACACATCCTCAGGGATCCATATTTCTTTTTAATAAAGAGAATAGGGGGTCCCTATAGAGAAAAAATAGGGTGAATAAATTCCTTTTTACCCAAATCCTCTAATTTTTTCTTCAGTTACACTAATTATACTATGGCTATTATATATAGAGTATTTGATATTGATATTACCTTAGAAATTAAATCAATAAAAAACACAACTTCATGCTCTAGGGGATGTCTAGGTAATTCCTTAGGAAATACATCAATGTATTCCTTTAAAATAGGCATATCCTCAATTTGAAGATTACCTTATTTATACCTAGATTTTATTTACTCTTACTCCCCAATAATTTCATTTTGTAGAGATACTAGGGTGGATCTATATACGAATCAAATTATGAAGGTTCTTCTCTAAAGACAAGGAATTCTACATCATCCTCACAAATCATAATTTCCTTCTTCTTGTAATAAAATTTCACATCATATTTTTAAATATAATATATACTTAGGATTATATCAAATTAAAACATAGGTATGATGATAATATCACCAAGTAAAGCACATTTATGTGTCATAAAGGGGACTTCCCAACACATATTTATTCCAATGAGACTTCCATTAGGAGTTTTGAATGAATTTTTTTTATTAAATCAAAATGGAAATGTATAATTTTATTATATTATTGGGAATATATAAAATAATTTGATGATTCAGAATAAAATAAATCATTTTATAAATTATAGAATATTATTAAAGTACCTTCCACCACATCATTAGAAACTTTAACCTTAGCTGTTGTGATCGTATAAGCTTGACTGTTCTCCCTTGGCCTTTTCTAGAGAATGTTTCATTGATGCTTAGGACAATCATTTTCATAGTGTCCCATCTCCTTACAGTTAAAAAACTACATATTACCAAATTCTTTCTTTACCATGAAATCAGGAGCTTAGTGGCCTTTTTATCCACACTTGTAACAAGCTCCCATTCCTAATAGGCATGTTCTATGTTGTTTCTTTCCAATTTTATTATAGGATGGAAAGTAAACTCTTCCCTTATTATAATTTTCCATATTTCCTTTTCTAGAGTATTTATAAGGCCTCTTATTGTATTGATTTCCCTTAAAGTTATAATACTTTGAGAATTCTTTCTCTGTCTTGATAGCACACGAGACTATATCTTTGTATGATGGGAAATTTTGGAAGACCAATGAACTCCCAAGGAATGGTTTTGACCCCTAAAATAATATATTAATATTTATATTTTTATTATGTATGTAATACATAACATGACTTGAAAACATTGTAAATTTAGCTTCATATTTAGAAACATTATCAATCTCCTTTTTTCCTTAGATTCAAGAATTTTCTATCAATATATGCTCACTGATCATAAGGGAAATATTTTTACAATAAAAGTTATTTAAATTTATTCCATTATATGTTTTATATTTATTCCTCCCCATTTATGTTTTGAATTAGTGACCACCATTTATCCTAATCTCCCGAGAGATGAAAAACTTCCATGAAAAACTTCTCCCTTTCATTACTTCCCAAAGCAAGAAATATCTTCTCTAGGGAACTTATCCATTTCTCAGCTAGAAATGGATTTTTAGTCCCATTTAATAATAGAGGTTGTTGTCTCATGAAGTAGTCTAACATTTTTTCTCTATGTTGTGGATTAGGATGCCCCATATAGTTAAGTTTATTATTGATAACCTGATTTAGTTGTCCTAGTATGGTTATAAGTTGTTCAGTACCAATTGTAGCTCTATCTCCAAAATAATTATCTTGAATAGGAGGAAAATTCCTACTTGGATCACGTGAGTTGATACAATTTACATTACTTCTACTTGGATCCATCTCTAAACAATGAGATAGAATATATTATGTTATGAATCATACTTCATAATTTTAAACTAGTGAAACACTTAACATAAATTGAGAATTTATATACAACTAATCTCAAAATCATAATCTTGGTTACTTTGGGAAAATTCTCAGAGTTCATTATAGGGTTACATTTCATTAATATATATTTTTATAAATCTAGTTTATAAAGTTTATACTAAACCTACTCTAATACCAATTGAAAAGACCCTGACCATAGTAGCCCAAAGTCCATGGTTAATTTTATACATTGGTACTAGCTACAAGAAATCACATCCCAAAGGACCAAATAGTTTAATAGTTTTATAAAACTAGTTACATACATAAATCTTAAAACACAAATTGAAATAAAATGCAACATAATAACTCCATTGGAAACACACATATTCTTCTATATTTACCAAACATATGAATCATAATATATATATCAGAATACTAGAAAAAAAAACATAAGAAAGGGGTGATCTCAGATGATCCATATGGATAATCATACAATGGAAGCTATTATGAATAAATAACCATAAACATTAAGCTAAGGTGTGTAACTAAAATACAATCCATTTAAACATAATCTTGAGAATAATATGGAATGAATAAATTAAACTCAAATAATTCCATATAAATAATCACATAGATATTATTATAGTCGAATAATCACATGGAATATCAATAAATAATATCAAAATGAGAGAATTCATAATTCCATACATCATAAACATACTATAAAATCTTCTACCAAGAAACCATACATAAATGGGTAAGGACTTGATCAATAACCAAACTAGTTTGTCTCATGATACCTAACAATCACAATGGGGCTATAGCAGGCCCCACCCCTCACTTACTAAGTCCAATTCATTCCTCATATGAAAGGGGTGAAACATAAACAACATAAACATTCATATTGAAAAATAACATAGAAATGTGAATACTTTAACCATAAACCATGAATAGTATCAAAATAGCACATCCACAGTCAAACTGATCATAAAAAATTCAATAAAATATAGTATATGGTATCATAAGAGATCAATCTCAATCAGGTATAATATCAAAAAATTTATGTTAACATAGATGAAGATACTCTAATAAAATCATTTAAAATTTCTTGAGAGAAATATCCTTTTTTACTTTGAAATCATTTATTTAAAAGCTACGAAAAGAAAATGTTTTCTTTGAAAAGAACCTTGTAAAAATATAAAGTAAGCTTCAAAACATAAAGGCACCAGGAATTCATAAAAATTATCTCATGTTTTATAAGTTAAAAAAACATTCCTTATGTATTTTTATCGAAAAAGTCATAAAGTAACTCATTTGAAAATTTTAAAAAAAATATTTATTTCAAAACATTTTATAAAAAGTCAAATATGAGTAATTGATTTAAAAAATTTGTAGGATAATAGTAATTTTTTTGAAAACTTATTTAGAAAACATGTACATGGAATAAAAATATTCCCCAGTGGAGACTTAAACATAAACAATCCTGAATAATAATGAGATTGAGAAATAACCCTTACCCTACACATTAATTTAGTTGAATGTGATTGAACCTCATGTAAATTTTTTTAAATAATTTTATTAATCTATAATAGAACCATATTCATATTTATGATATCATATATGATCCTATTATATTGTTTTGTTAATAATATTTCGCCATTACCCTTGTTTTGGGTGTTAATTGCTTCACTTTCCCATGAATGTTTTATCATGTAAGACCCATTTATTTTGAATAGGATATATTTATTTCATATCTAGAATTATATTAAGTTTATATATATCACATTTACTTATTATATACATTTTTATAATCATTCCTAAATGGTTAACATGGAAAATGAATCACATCACGTAGTGGAGATGGTATGGCGTATGTATGTACGAGTGATGATATCATTTCCTTAATGGTGAAAGGGTAAGAAATTAGATGGTATGTTAATCATACAGAATCAATATCATGTCCCATCCAAGTAAAGTAATGATTAAAAAAAAATTACACCACGACATGGAGACGATATGCCGTATGTACGCACATGCGGTGCTTTTGGTTTTTGTAGGATGAATAAAGGATAGAATATGGATGTATAATAATCATAATTACATATAAAAATATATATTATAATATATTTATTACTTTATTATGTAAAAAATACATTAATAGTAAGTATAAGAAGAAATGAACTTGAATGAGTTGGTAAAACAATTACCCCTTGTTTGGTGTACTTCTTTTAGATCTCTTCTTAAGGGATATAGATTTGGTCTTTCTGGAAGATCAATACCTCAAAAAATTGGATAAGGATTTTGGTAGGATAAATGTTTAGGTTTTGGTCTAGATATAAGGATAAATGTGGTATGAAGAGGTGAGGGATGAAGTTCCCTTTTATAATTGAGGCGAGGTTCACTTTTGGAAACTATCAAAATATTAAATTAATATAAATTAATTTTCAATTTAAAATGGATAAAAATTAAGTTATTTCAAAGATAATATGAGTATGGGTATAAATAATCCCAACCAATTATTTTTAGACAAGTTTAGGTCTCATTATTACCCTTATCATTTGGTTTTAACCCTTATTTAAACCCTTTAACTCTTACCGTGACAACATGTGTTTTTACTGTTTGAAGGTTAATGTAATTACTATAAAAAAAGAACCTCAAATGAGTCATGGATGAAAGTTTCAAATTTATACCAATAATTTGGACAAATTTTAAATTTTTATGAAATTTATATCATTTAATAAAATATTATTTATTTTAAAATATCATTGATGTTAATTTTTATGTTATTCATTACGTGAATTTTTAAAAATATCATAACAAAAAGATATATTCGAACAAAAAATTATAACATATAAATAATATGTCAAAGTTTTATATAAATATGTGTGACATTAATTATTTAAAATTATATTTATTTTAATATTTTTAATATCATTTATTTGATATTTCCATTAATTAAATAATTATTGAATCATCATTGTATAAGCCTTTAAGGTGATTTTTTTTTCTTAAAAATTTAAAATAAATTATCATTATTAGGATAAAAAAATTATATTTTAAATTATTATTAATATTTGAATATATGTTTTTAATATCCATATATTAAAAATATAATACTTAATAAAAACATGAGTTTGATATTTTTTTGACTTTTCATAAAATAAAATACTATAAAAGGATTAAAGTTATCCAAGTGGATCCAAGAGCACATAAAATTGGATAATGTATGATTTATTTCAATAATAACTCGTCAAGTAAAATTAGTACAAGTTTTAGGGAAATTTTATAATATTTATAATATTATTTTTAACTCTTAATTATCTGATTTACCCTTAACTGTGGTAATTAAAATTACTACGTTTACTATTTATATTATCAAAAAATAAAAGAGGCCTATATAAAAAATTTTACCTACTAATTAAAAATATGGAATACATTTTAAAAAATTTAAAATATAGAATCTGCAGTAATTAATTTAAAATTATCCCCATTGATAGAATGAGAGAATATATTTTTAAAGTGAAAATGTTCAAAAGATTGAAATGTTTTTATATCCAAATTCATTGTGAAATTGATTTCAATGAACTAAATTATATTAAATTATATTAAATTAATATAATTATACTTTAAAACAAATAAAAAATATAATTTAAGACTATACATTATTTAGATGAAAAATCTGTTTTCAATTAAAATCCATAATTTTCCACTATTCATCAAAACATGAAACTTACCAAAAAAGTATAAAAAATTAAAGCAAAGTAAATTTTGATATTAATATTTCAATTTTTTTTTTATTTTGTCAAATATAATTTATAAAGTTTTCAAAATTTAGTTTTAAAACAAGTGCACCATTAAAAGGAAATAAAACTGCCTTTAAAAAAATATAGCCTTTTACTGCATAAAATTTGATTCATTCTTATCTTATTCTTATAAAATATTTTGAATGAATTTAATTTTTTTATTAAATATATAAATTTTATAATTTGGTTTTTACTATTTATTCCTACCATTTTAACAGTTAGGTGATAATAGTGACTTATTAATAGATCACGGTGTGTTTGAACTCGGTGCTATGTGCAACAAAAGATATTAAATTTATTTTAAAAGAAAATATACCATAAAATATTTGGGAATATAATGACCCCGACCCTAGTATATTAGAGTTGGTGTTTACTTTATTAAATTAGTACCAGTTACATGAGATCACATCCCAAAGGACCGTATAGTATAATAGTTTTGGAAAACTAGTTACATACATAAATCTTACAACACAACTTGAAATAAAATACCACATAGTAACTCCATTATAAACACAACTATTCTCCTAGATTTACCCTAGATATCAATCATAATGTACATCTTGGAATCCTGGAAAAAATAAAACATAATAAATGGGTGATCTAAGATTCTTAGTAAGCATAAGCGTACAACAAAAACTATTATGAATAAAAAATCATAAACATTAAGGTAAGATGTATAAATAAAACACAATCCATTTAAACATAATATTGAGAATAATATAGAAGGAATAAATGAAGGCCAAATAATTCCTTCTATATAATCACATGGATATTCTACTAATCAAATAATTGCATTGAATATCAAAAACTAATCTAAAAATGAGGGAATGCATAATGTCAGACATCATAAACATACCATCAACGCTTCGACCAAGAAACGATACATAAATAGGTAAGGCCTTAGACAATACCAAACTATTTTTTCTCATGAGACCTACCGATGCATCAAGGGGATATAACATGCCCTTCCCATCAATTACTATGTCCATTGCATTCCTCATATAAAATGGGTGAAACGTAAATAACATAAACATTTGTATTGAAAAACTAACATATGAAATGTGAATATTTTAACCATAAACCATGAATAGTACCAAAATATCACATTTAAAATCAAAATGATCATAAACAATTCAATAAAATAAGATAGATGATATCATAAGAGATTAATCTCAATCAATTATAAGATCCAATGAAGGATTTTTACATAGATGTAAATACTATAATAAAATTATTAAAAATTTCTTGATAGAAATACCTTTTTTACTTTGAAATAATTTATTTTTAATCTATGAAAAGATACCATTTTATTTGAAAATAAAATTATAAACAAGTAAACGAAGCTTCAAAATATTAAGGTTCCATAACTTTAGAAAAACCCACTCATACCGTATAAGTTAAAAAACATTTCATTGGTATTTTAATTGAAAAATATCATAAAGTACCTCATTTAGAAAATGAAAAAAAGATCAGTTTTAAACAATTTTATAAAAATTATAACATAGGTAAAAATTATTTAAACACTCGTAGGATAATATTAAAAAACTTTTTGAAATTATTTTTAGAAAACAAGGATATGGAAGAAAATTATTCCCCAGTGGAGACTTAAATAGAAATAATCTCAATTAATGATGAGATTGTGAATTAAATATTTACCTTAGGTTTAATTTCTTTCGTACATGTCCAAAACTCATGTATAATGGTTTTAAAAATATTATTAACTTATACTAGAATCATAATAATAGTTATTATATCATATATGATCTCATTATAACTTTTTACCATTCATTTTTAATAATATTTTATTCATTTCATTGTTTCAGGTGTTAATTGCCCCATTTCCCATGCTTATTATGTCTTGAAAGTCCGGGTTTTCTTGCATATAATATAGATAAATCATCTTTATAATGTTATTAAGTTCATAAATATCATATTTATTCATCATATATATTCTTATAATAATTATTTAATGGTTAACATGGAAAATAAATCGCATCACGTCATGGAGATGGTAATATGTATGTAGGCACACGCGATGATATCATTCCCTTAATGGTGAAAGGGTAAGGAAGTGTATGGTATATTAATATTTTTAGGATAAATATAATTTCACATTTAATATTTATATCAATTATTTCTATCATTATACCCATCCAAATAAAGTGGTGATGAAAAAAATTACACCACAGCGTGGAGACAATGAGTCGTACATATGCACATATGGTGCTTTAATTTTTCATAGGATGGATAAAAGGTGGAAAATGTTTATCCTATAATAATAATAATAAAATATCATCACATATATGATACTATATTTATTACTTTATAATGAAAACAACACATGAATAGGAAGTATAATATAAAGGAATTTGAATGAATTGGTAAAACAGCTACCTCTTCTTCGGTGGAATTCCTTTAGATATCTTCTCAAGGGATCTAGAGTTGGTATTTTTGGAAGACCATAAACTCTATAACATGGATAAAGAAATTGGGAGGATAAATTTACATGGATTTTTATATATATAAGGCTCAAATTTGTGTGAGTCAGTGAGGGAGAAGATTACCTTTTATAATTGAGGTGAGGGAAACTTTTCAAAACTCTCAAAAATATTGAATTAATAAAAATTAATTTCCAATTAAAAATGGATCAAAAGTGAGTTATTTAGAATATAATATGAGTATGGGAATAAGGACTATTATCCAATAATTTTTAGATGAGTTTAGGTCACATTATTACCCTTATCTTCTTTATTTAACCCTTAATTAATCTCTTTAACTCTTACCGTGATGACATGTGTTTTTAATCCTTAAAGATTAATATAGTTTATATTAAATTCCAAAAATAACCATAAATACATCATTTATGAAATTTTAAACCTTATAAAAATAATTTGGACAAATTTTATATTTTTAGGAATTTTATATCATTTAATAAAATATTATTTATTTTAATATAACATTAATGACAATTTTTATACTATTCATTACTTTACTTTTTAAAAATATCATAAAAACAAGATAAATTAGAAACAATTATTCTAAAAAATAAATAACATGTCAAAATAGTCAATAAAATTTATTTATAGAATTAATTATATCAAACCATATTTATTTTAATATTTTTAATAAAATTTATTTTATATTTCTATTAATTAAACAACTACTACATCATCATTCTGGAAGTATTTAATTTAATTATTTATTCCCTAAAAATTTATAAATAAATTATTAAAATGAATATAAATATTTTATATTTTAAATTATTATTTATAGTTGAATTTATCTTTTGTATAAACCTTTATTGAAAATGATATAGTTATTAAAAATATGAGTATGATATCTTTGAATTTTTTTTAAATAAAATACAATAAATGTCATACTCTCATCCAAGTGGATTAAAAATGTTATAATTTCATCCAAAGGATGATTTTGATTGAAAAAAACCCATAAAATAAAATTTTGACAAGTGTTAGGGTAATTTTCTAATATTTATAATATTATTTTTACACTTAATTACTTAATTTACCTTTAACCGTGTGAATAAAAATTACTAAAGTTACTCTTTATAACATCCAAAAATAAATTAAACACATTAAAATAATTTATACCAACTGATTCCAAATATGGAATCTATTTTTCAAAATTTAAAACGTAGAAGTTGTAGTAATTAATTTAAAATTATTTTCATTGACGGAACATGAAAACTAGTTTTTAAAGTGAAAACATTCATAAAATTGAGAGTTTTTATATCCAAATTCAATGTGAAATTGATTACAATGAACTAAATTTGATTAAATGATATAAAATTAACCTAATTATACTTTAAAACAAATCAAAAATATAATTTAATACTAGAAATTATTTATATGAAAAATTTGTTTTCTATTAAAATCTAGTATTTACCACTATTCATCAAACACATGAAACTTACCAGAAAAATACGAAAAATTCAAAAAAATTAAAAATTTTATATTATTATATCAAAAAATATGTTTATTTTTTATAATAGAATTTATTAAAGTTTCAAAATTTAGTTTTAAAATAAGTGCACCATTAAAAGGCGGTAAAACTGCCTTTAGAAAAATATTGCCTTTTAATGTGTAAAATTAGATTCATTATTATCTTATGACTATAAAATCTTTTGGACGAATGTGATTTTTTTAATAAATATATAAATTTCATAGTTTGGTTAAATATATTAATTATCTATATTTTAATAACTAGGCCATAACAATCACTTATTAATAGATCATGGTGTATTTGAACTCAGTGTTACATGAAAGCTATTAGATTTATTTAAGAAAACATACCATAAAATCTTGGGGTGTTAAATTATTACCTCCTTAAAAAAAATTTGTCCTAAAAATTTCCATAATATTACATCATAAAAATATTTGGGTAGTTCTTCATCATAGTTTCCTCAAGATCCCACATCGCCTCTTTTATTTTATGATTATTCCATAGAAACTTTACCAATCGAGCCGTCAATTCCTCAACCATTATTCTATAGTATCTAGAATACAAATAGTCTCTTCACAGTAATACATATCAGGTTCTATATGTATTTATTCATAGATGAGTACATGTGTTAGTTCTAGAATGTACTTTCTTAATAATGATATGTAGAATACATCATGAACTTTTGAGAGACTTAGTGTCATTGCTAAACGACAAGCCACAGTTCCAATTCATTCCCAAATTTCAAAAGGTCTGATGTACATAGGGATTAGTTTCCCTTTATTTATGAATATTAAAACACCCTTCAATGGATATACCTTCAATAAAACATGATCTCCCAATTTAAATTTTAAATCTTTCCTCTAATTATCAACATAACTATTTTTATTACTTTGAGATGCTTTGATATGGGTTTGAATAGTATTTACATTTACACTATTTCCTTGACAAGTTCCAAGCCTAAAATTTTCCTTTCACCAACATCATCCCAACAAGTTTGTGTATGAAATCTCTTTCTATATAGCACTTCATACAACACCATTTGAATACTTGAATGAAAACTATTATTATAAGAAAATTCTTCCAAAGATAAATACTAATCCCACATACCTTGAAAGTAAAGTGAACATGATTTCAACATGTCTTATAATGTTTAAATAGTACTTTTAGACTATCCATTAGTTTGAAGATATTAGGAAGTTCTCAAATTAAGATCAGTATCTAGAGGCTTCAGAAGACTTTTCTTGAATTTTGAAGTAAAACGGGGATCTCGACCAGATGCAATCAATAGAGGTGCACTATGAATGATTAAGAATTAATTAATATAAAGTCTTTATAGGCATTCAAGATGTAAATTTTCTATTATAGAAAGAAAATGTGTTGATTTGGTAAGATGACCAACAATAATCCATATCTCATCATTCCTTCTAGGAGTCCTTGGTAGTCTTGTGACAAATTCCATCATAATATCATTCCATTTACACATAGGTATAAGATGAGGTTGCATGACTCCTCTAAGATATTGTCTCTCAATATTCACTTGTTGATAAACTATACATATTAACACATATTCAATAATTTCCCACTTCATATTATCCCACAAAAAATGTTCCTTTAAATCTCTATACATATTGATGCTACTAGGGTGTATAGAGAAAATTGATTTATGAGAATAATTAAATTCCCTTTATAGATTGGGTACAGAGGGAACACAAATACTCTTTCCAAATTTCAAAATACCATCTTCACATATGAAGTCTCTAAATTTTTCTTCATTCAAATATTTAATTTTATTTTGGAAATTCTCATCATCATACTGATAAATTTTTTATCTTTTCCAATAAATATGGTTTGGAAACCATTTTATAGAGGAGTGATGATTCTAATTCATTAACAACTCTCATATATATCTTTAATATATCCACGGAAACATGATCCTTATTAATCCTCATTTTTTTCAGAACTTTGTGATCCTTCATGCTCAATGAATCTGCCACCTTATTTTCCTTCCATGGGTGGTAGTGTATTGAAAAATCATAATACTTGAGTATATTAATCCATCTCCTTTGCCTCATGTTGATTTACTTTTATGAGAAAATATATTTCAAACTCTTTTGGTCTATATATATCTCAAATCTTTCACTATAAAGATAGCGTCTTCATATCTTTAGAGAAAAGATTACAACTACTAACTCAATATCATGAGTTGGATAGTTATATTCATGAGTTTTTAATTTCCTTGATTCATATTCAATAACTATATCATTCTACATAAGGAAAAAACTAAGTCCTTTCCTTGATGAATCACTAAAAATCACAAATCCACCAATTCTCGATGGTAAAGTAAAAATCAGAGCATTGACCAATCTTCTCTTCAATTATTAATATCATTCTTCACATTATTGTGTCCATATGAACTTCACACTTTTAAGTGTGAGCTTGGTTAACTTGTTAGACAATTAGGAAAAATTCTTAACAAAACACCAATAAAATCTTAGTAAACTAATGAAACTAATTACCTCATTTATACTTTTTGGTACAGGGTATTCTTAGATTACCTTTGTCTTTACAGGATCAATAGGGATTCCATACTTGGAGACAATATGTCCAAGAAAATAAATTTCCTAAATCCATAATTCACACTTTATAAATTTACCATATAAATATTTCCTTATGAGAGTCTCAAGAATGATTCTCAAGTGATTCTCATGATATTCATAACTTTTAGAATACACCATAATATCAAAAAAAAAAAAATACCAAAAAAACATCAAGAAATTCCTTAAATAATATTTTCATTATATCAATAAAAATTGAGGGAGAATTAGTCAATCCAAATAGAATTAATATAAACTCATAATGTATTTACCTTGTCTAAAAATATATCTCTAAAATGTCTTTATTCTTTGCTCTCAATTGATGATATCCAGAATGAAGGTAAATCTTTGAAAAAATTTGAGCTCTATGAAGTTGATTAAGTAAATCATCAATGCAAGGTAGATGATACTTGTTATTTATGATAATATCATTATTTTACCTATAATAAATACATATCCTTATGGATCC
Organism: Viscum album; assembly: GCA_963277665.1. Classification (NCBI taxonomy): domain Eukaryota; kingdom Viridiplantae; phylum Streptophyta; class Magnoliopsida; order Santalales; family Viscaceae; genus Viscum; species Viscum album. The sequence continues at coordinate 1,529,593,995 of OY728163.1, read as the reverse complement.
ATATTTATTTTTAACATAGAGAATATGTTCTCTCTATAGAGAAACACTAGGGTGAATAAATCCCTTTTTACCCAACTCCAATAGTTGTTTCTTCATCTACACTAATTCCACAATGTCAATTCTATAGGGAGTCTTTCATATTGGTCTTGAATCAGGAATTAAATTTATAGAAAACTAAAATTTATGCTCTAGGAGATGTCCTGGTAATTCCTTAGGAAATATATCAATATATTCCTTTACAATAGGTACATCATCAATTTTAAGATTATATAATTCATTCCTATTTGTTTTTTATCTTCCTCACCAAAAATTTCATTTATTAGGGCTATTGGGGGTGGATTTAGATAAGAATACGATGATGAATTTTCTAATATAAAGATAAGTAATTCTACATCTTCCTCACAAATCATAATTTCTTTCTTCTTATAATAATTTTTTGCATCATATTCTAAAATCCAGTCCATACCGAAGATTATATCAAAGTTAACCATAGTTATCATGATAAGTTCATCAAGTAAGGCATATTTATATGTCATAAAGGGGACTAACTGACACATATTTGTTGCAATTAGACCTCTATTAGGAGTTTTGACTGAAAAATATTTTATTAAAAAAAGGGAAATGCCTAATTTTCTTGGAAAATTGGGAAGATATAAAATAATGTGATGATTTAGAATCAAATAGTATATTAGATAAATTTGAGGAGATGATTAAAGTAACTAACACCACATCATTAGAAACTTCAACCTCAGTTGTTGTGATCACATAAGATTAGCCTTGATCACTTATCCTTTTTTAGGGAATGTTTCCTTGACTCTTAGGACACTAATTTGCATAGTGTCCCATTATATTATAGTTAAAACCCTACACATTACCAAATTCTTTCTTGCCCATTAAACCATGGGTTTGTTGGCCCTTTTCTTCACACTTATAATAAGATCTAGTCCCTAATAAGCATGCTCTGTGATGTTTATTTTCAAATTTATTATAAGATGGAAAGTAAAATATTACCTTTTTCCTATTTTACTTATTTACTTTTCTAGAGTTTTCAAGATCCATCTTCTTCTATTGATTTTCCTTAAATTGGTAAGACTTAGAGAACTCTTTCTCTGTCTTGATTGTACATGAGACTATATCTTCGTATTATGAGAATTTTTTGGATACTAGTTACCTTAGGAGGAATGGTTTTAACCCATAAAAAAATAAATAAATCTTTCTCTTTTGATTATTTATGTAATATATAACATTCCTTTCTAACCTTGTAATGTTGAATTTATATTTAGCAACATTCTCATCCTCCTTTTTCCACAGATTCAAGAATTGTGTCTCTGTATCTTCTCTCTGTTTGTGAGGGAAATATTTTTACAAGAAAATTCCCTTAAGATCATTTCATTCCATGTTTTCTATTTCTTAATCCTCCTTCATGTTTTGAATCAATGACCACCATTGATCCTCATATCTCAAGAAATGATGAACTTATATGGATAACTTCTCTATTTCCTTACTTCCCAAAGTAAGAAATATATTTTCCAAGTAACTTATCTATTACTTAGATACAAATGTATTTTTATTCCCATTTAATGATGAAAGTTGTTGTCACATTAAGTGGTCTAACATTATTCATCTTCATTGTGGATCATGATGCTCCATATAGGTAAGGTTATTATTCATAACCTGGGTAAGTTTTCCTAGTATGGTTATAAGTTTTTCTGCACCATTTACAGCTCTAGCTCCAACATTATTATATTTCATAGGAGGGAAATACCTACATGGATTATGTGTGTTGGTACAGTTTTCATTCCTTCCACTAGGTTCTATTTCTAAACAATGGTATATACTAGATTAGGTTATGAATCATAATGAATAATTTAAAACTATAAAAAAAACTTAACATAAATTCAAAATTTATGTATAAATAATTTTAAAATCATATTCTTGGTTACTTTAGTAATATTTTTCAAAGTCTATTATAGGGTTACATTTCCCTAATCTATATTTTTATAAATCTAGTTTTTAAAGTTTCTACTAAAGTTTCTATGATACAAACTATAAAGACCCAAAAACTAGTATCTTAGAGTTGGTGGTTACTTTATTACATTTGTACTATGTAAAAGCGATCACATCCCAAAGTAATGAATAGTTTAACAGTTTTGGAAAACTAATTACATACATAAATATTACAAAAAAACTTTAAATAAAATACAACATTGTAACTCCATTGGAAACACCCCTATTATACTATATTTACCTTACATATCAATCATAATATAAATCTTGGAATTTTGGGAAAAACAAAACATAATAAAGGGGTGAGATTGGATGCTTAGTAAGGGTAAGTGTACAGTAGAACATATTATGAATAAATAATAATAAACATTAAGGAAAGGGGTATAACTGAAACATAATCCATTTAAACATAATCTTGAGCATAATATGTCATGAATAAATGAAATTACAATAATGAAATATAAATAATCACATAGATATCCTACTAATAAAATAATCACATGAAGTATCAATAACTAAAAAATGAGGGAATGCATAATTCCAAACATCATAAACATACTAACAATGATTCAGCTAAGAAACTTTACATAAACAGGTAAGGCCTCGGCCAATACCATAACTAGTTTGTCTTTTGAGACCTACTAATGCATAGGGGTGCTATAGAGGGCCCCACACCAGCACTTACTAAGACTAATTCATTCCTCATAATAAAGGGGTAAAACATAAAAAACGAAAACATTCGTACTAAAAAACTAACATATGAAATGTGAATAGTTTTACCATAAACCTTGAATGGTATCAAAATAGCACATCCACATTCAAACTGATCGTAAAAAATTAAATAAAATATGGTAGATGGTAACATAAGATATCATTCTCAATCAAGTATAATATACAACAAAGTATGTTGAAATAGATGAAAATACTCTAAAAAAATCATTAAAAATTTCTTGAGATAAATACCCTTTTTTACTTTGAAATTATTTATTTTAAAGCCGCATAAAGAAATAATTTTATTTGAAAAGAAACTTGTAAAAATTTAAAGTAAGATTCAAAATATTAATTCATCATGACTATAGAAAAATCCACTTATTCCATATAAGTTAAAAAAACATTCCTTATGTATTTTTATAAAAAATCTATAAAGTACCTTGTTTGGAAAATGAAAAAAAGATTCATTTCAAAACATTTATAAAAAGTAAAACTTGGGTAAAAAGATTTTAAAAACTCATAGGATAATAGTAAAAACCTTTTTTATTTTTTTAGAAAACATGGGTTGTGAAGAAATCATTCCCCATTTTATACTTAAATAGAAACAATCTCAATTAATGGAGAGATTGTGAATTAAACCCTTACTTTAGGTCCAATTTCTTCTATATCTATCTCAGACTTCTGTATAGTTGTTTTAAACATATTATTAATTTATAAAATAATAATAATAATAATTATGATATCATATATGATCTTATTATAACTTTTTATGATTCATTTATTAATAATTTTTTATTCATTTCATTATTTTGGGTGTTAATTTCCCTATTTTCCCATTCTTATTCCCTCTTGAAAGCCCTAGTTTTATTACGTATGATATAGATAAATCATCTAAAGAATTATATTAAGGTCATAAATATCATATTTATTCATTATATAAATTATTATAATCATTATTGAATAGTTAACATGGAAAATGATTTACATCTTGTTGTAGAGACAGTAGGCCATACGCACACACGAGCGAGAGTATCATTCCATTAATAGTAAAAGGGTAAGGTAGTTTATTCTATATTAATATGTGAAGAATAAATATAATTTCATATTTAATATATATATATATATCCATTATTTTCATTATTATACCCATCCAAGTAAAGTGGTGATGAAAACATGTTACACCACAGCATGGAGACAGTAAACCGTACGCACGCACACATGGTGCTTTCATTTTTCATAGGATAGATAAATGGTGGAATATGATTGTACCATAATCATAATAAAATTTAATTATATATATGATATTGTATTTATTACTTTATAATGGAAAAAACACATTAAGAGGAAGTATAATACAAAATGAATTTGAATGAGTTGGTAAAACAGTTACCTCTTCTTCAGTGGACTTCTTTTAGATATATTATCAAGGGATATAGAATTGGTATTTATGAAAGAATAGAACCTCCATAACATGGGTAAATATTTTTTGAGGAGAAATGTTTAGGTATTGGTTGATATATAATTCTAAAAGTGGTTTGAGGAAGTGAGGGAGGAGCTACCCTTTTATAATTGAGGTGAGGGGCACTTTTGGATACTCTCAAAATATTAAATTAATATAAATTAATTTCCAATAAAAAATGTATAAAAATAAATTTATTTAAAATATAAGATGAGTATGGATCCAATTCCTCTCATAAAATAATTTTAGACAACTTTATTTCAGATAATCACCCTTATCTTTGGGCTTTAACCGTTAATTAATCCCTTTAACTCTTACCATGATGACATGTGTTTCTACTCCTTAAGAGTTAATATAGTTACTATAAAATGAAAAAATAACCATAATTGGATCATTATGACATTTTAAACCTTATAAAAATCATTTGTTCTAATTTTATATTTTTATAATTTTTATATCATTTAATAAAATATTATTTATTTTAATGTAACATTAATGACAATTTTGATACTATTCATTACTTGAATTTTTAAAAATATCATAAAAATAATAAAAATTAGAAAAAATTATTATAAAACATAACTAAAATGTCAAATTAATCTATAAAATTCTTGTATGACATTAATTATATCAAATTTTATTTATTTTAATATTTTTGATAACATTTATTTGATATTTCCCCTAATTAAACAATTACTGCATCATCATTTTGAAAGTCTTTAATTTAACCATTTCTTCCCTAATAAATTAAAAATAAATTGTCATGATTAATATTAATATTTTAGCTTTAAAATTAATATTTATAGTTGATTTTATCTTCTGTATAACTGTAGCACCCCAAGATTTCATAGGATGTTATTTCTTCAAAGTAACTCAATAACTTGCACTACACACAACACTGAGTTCAAGCGCACCACGACATACCAAACTAAACGTTAAAAAGCAGTTATGAATAGTATTAAATTAATTTTTAACTATATATAATCCTTATAATTTTAGAATCCATATTATGAGTTTCTTAGACATAATGTAAGAACTAATTCATTTTTTTTCAAATAAAAGAAGTATTTTTCAAAAAAATATACTTTTACCGCCTTTTAATGGTGAACCCTTTCTAAATACAATATTTGAAAATTTTATATATTCAATTTGACAAAATAAACTTCTTCTTTAGAATAGATACATAAGAATTTAGTTTCAATAAATTTTTGGTGTTTTTTTGATAACTTTCATATTTGGTTAAATAGTGAAAATACTATATTTTAACTGAAAACAATTTTTTTTAGTAAAAATAATTTATAATGTTAAATTATACATTTTAATGGGTTGGAAGTTTAAATATATTATATTTTTACCATTTAATCCAATGCTGGTCATTGTAAGTAATTTCACTTTGAAATTGGACATAAACAAGTGTCAAACATTTGATAGTTATTATTTCTTAAAAATACGCCTTTTGGTTTTGACAGCAGAAATTAATTTTAAATTAATAAATTCAACTTCTATGTTTTTAATTTTGTAAAATAGACTTCATTATTGAATTCAGAAATTCAAAATTAGCTTAGGGTGAATTTTTGGTATTTTTCTGAAAACTTTGAATTTTTGATGAATAATGAAAAACATTGAGTTATAGTTTAAAATAGAATTTTTATTTAAATAATTATTTATTTTATTTAAATTAATTTTAGGTAAAAATAGATACATAATAACTATATAAGTTCAATATAATTCATTGGAGTCAGTTTATAATAATCTTAGATATATAAGAAATTTATTGAACTTTTCACCATCTTTTACCCACCTCCTAGGATAATTTGTAAATTCACATAAAACTTAATTTTACTACTTCTATGAGTTTAATTTAGAACATCTGAGAGATACAGTTAATATCAAGTAGTAAAATTTGGTTCAATAAGATAAAAATAAGTTTTGGTTAATAGTAAATTTTTACTTTTATTTACCACAATTAAAAGTAAATAGGGTAATTAAGGGTAAAAATGATATTATTTTTACCCTAAAACATGTCATAATTCTATTGGATAAGTTTTATTCGACCAAAAACAATTTTATGAATAAAATATGACCCTTTAGGTATACTTTTATTAGATTAAGACATTTATTATTATTTAATTTAAAGAAGAGTTAAAAGAGTTAAAATCAAAGTTTAATAACTAAACTATTTTTAATATAGGGTAATACATAAGATAAATTAGACTATAAATATTACTTATAAAGATAAAGAGATTTCCTATATAATGGTATTTTATTTATAAATTTTAGAGAGTAAATAACTAAATTTATTAATGACACAATGATGATGCAGTAATTACCTTATTCATGAAAGAATCAAATAAATGGTATTATAAATATTAAAATAAATAAAATTTCAAAGTTTTAATGACATCCACGAATTTTCTAGGAGCATATGACATGTTAGGTATGATTCAATGTATCTTGTTATAATTAATCAAGTTTTTATGACTTTCAAAAAAACAAAATACCAAATAGTGTCAAAATTGACATAGATTAATATTTAAAACAAATACTATATTATTGGTTGATATAATATTCCTAAAAAAGTAAGTTTCGGCAAAAGGTCTTAAATAATATTATATATGTCATTAATGAGCCACTTGAGGTTCTCTTGGAAGTTTAGAGTAAGTTTATCAACTATATATATTAAGAATACAAGAAGACATGGTAAAAGTTAAACTATTTAACTAAGAGTTAAATCTAAAAGATAAGGTTACAATGGTAACCTAAACTTGTCTAAAACATATTGGTTGAGATAATTTCTACCCATAACCACATAAGTCTCAAAATAAATTCATTTTTAAGCTTTATAAACTGAATATGATTGTATAATAAAAGAATACTTTAATCTTTTCCTAAAGTGCCCCTCAACCCTCTTATAAAAGGGCACTTACCCTTCTCTCAAATCCACACCTCCAAATCCATTTGGAGCGGCCAAAATCTGCCCAAATATCCTCCAAACTATCCTACCTTCATTATAGAGGCCTTCCTTTGGCCAGAAATCCAACCTAAGAATCCCTTTTGATCAAATCAAAAGGAAGAACCCGAAGAAGAGGTAATGATTTCACCACCCTCTTTCAAGTTCTCTTATTCTTCCACTTACTCTTTATTTGTTGTTTCCATTATAAAATAATAACTCCAGTATATTATATATACTGTGATGTTATTTTAAATATGGCACAACTATATTAATTATTATATCCATATTATGAATGATAATGTCACCATGCGTGCGTACGTACGACTTACCGTCTCCACATCGTGGTGTAATTTGTTATTCAACACTATATTATTTGGATGGATATAATGATGAGTAATATGTATATAAATAATGAAAATAACATGCTAATTTCTCTGTAAAATTAATATACCATCCAATTCCTCACCTTTAAGGAAATGATATTGTCGCTTGTGCGTACGTACTGATTACCGTCTCCACGACGCGATGAGATTCATTTCCATGTTCACCATTCATTGACGATTATAAAAATATATATTACTAATATGTTTGTAATATATGAAATAATAATTCTACTGGAGATATATATATTTATATATATATATATGTACATACATATATTTTATTCACTTAGTTCTGTTCAATACGTTATGAAAACGGAAACAACGTTTATGCGTACGTACGGACTACCGTCTCCATAAATGGTGTTTTCCATTTATTATATATGTCTATTATAAATATTTATATTCTAAATATATATGATATATAAATCTTGTTTTATATTCTGGAATTATTTATATCATGATCTAAGTGATACAATCAAGAGTAACAAGTTAAAACACATACAATAAAGAAAGCGATTATTACCCGAAATGTTAATTTAACATGGAAATTATTTTTAAATAGGTAGTATAAAGTCATAAATGAAACATTTATGATATCATAAATATTAATATGGTTTTGGTATAATTTAATAACATACTATGGTCTTTATACAGGAGGTTAAACATACCCTCGACTAAAGGAAATTGCAAGGTAAGGGGTTTTCATCTCACTCCTTATTCCCGTGAGATTCGTGCCATATTGCCACTATTACCTTTTTTGTGGTGTATGTACTGACAATAATTGTATTATTTGTGTAATAAACTTTAATTTATGTGTATTTACATATTCATTGTATGAAACCTCTTTCATGGGGTGTATGTTTCATAAGTTACCAAATTGGTAAGGGTTAATTTCACAATCTTTTTATTATCCGAGGTTGTTTTTACGTAAGTATCTAATGGGAAATATTTATTATCCATGTCCATGTTTCATGAAAGAGTTTTAAAAGGGATTATTTTAAGGAAATTTTTACAAAAAAATCATTTCAAATGTTTTAAATATTTATTCTTCAAAATCTTTGTCATTAATGTCCATGTCTTTAAAATGGTTTTTAATGATTTATTTATATGGACATGAATATTTTTAAAATGTTAATTCCTTTCAAAAGTTTCAATGTGGTATGGGACACTTTGATTCAAAAAATATATTTAAATGTCTTCCTTTCTAAATTGTGTGACTTTTAAATGTTTTCATTAAAAAGGGATATTTATCTCAAAGTATTTTACAAATCATTTTCATCTATGTCAAAATCCTTTAATGGATTTTAAACTTGTTTGAAGTTGATTTATAATGATAAAAGTCTTCCGTAATGTATTGAAGGTTTTGTGATATGTTTGACTGTGGATGTGTTATTTTTATACCACTCATGGTTTATGGGTATAGTATTGACATTTCTTATGCCAGTTTTAATACGAATGTTTATGTTATGTTTAAACCTTTTCATATAAGGAATGCATTGGAATTAGTAAGTGATGGGTGGAAACCACTATAGCTCTTTGATGCATTGGTAGGTCTCATGAGACAAACTAGGGTCTTGGCATAAGGCCTTGACAAATATTATTTGTAGTCTTGGCACAAGGCCTTGACTATGTTGTTATAATAGTCTGGCATTATGAATTCCATCATTATGAAAGTGGCTATTGATACTGCATGTGATTATTCAACTAGTAGAATATCCATGTGAATAATTAAATGAAATTATTTTATTGTATCTTTTCCATATTATGCTAAAGTTTAAGTTTAAAAAGGTTTTTGTTTTAGTCTTATACATTGCCTTAAATGTTTATGCTTATTTATGAAAGTTTACATTATATTGTTATCCTTACTGAGCATCTGAGCTCACCCCTTTCTATGTTTTAATTTTCTCAGGATTCCAAGAAGTGTGTTATGATTTATAATTAGGGTTAAGCTAGGGGATTAATGGGATTCTCAAAGGACTATTTATGTTGTGTTTTATGTTTGAAATTGTAATGTAAAGTTAATTTATGTAATCAATTTTCCAAGATTGCTAAACTGATCGGTCCTTCGGGACTTGATTCCTTAAAATCATGACAATTTATTAAAATAATGCACCGGCTCTAGGTAACTACGGTCGGGGCATTACAGTTGGTATCAGAGGAAGTTTATAAATAAACTTGGAAACTAGATTTAGATAAACTCTGATTAGATCACATTACCCTAAGATATAATTCAAAGATTAGTATATAAGAACTTCCTAGAATTTTGGTATTCTGGAGATTTTGTGATTTTTCCAAGCAAATACATCCCTGTCTGGGTAAGAGCAGGTAGAGGAGGCTCTGGCAGAGATGTACCTAGAGGTAAAACCCGAAAAAACTGCTTTGAGCTAGACTCAAATGGGAAATAGTGCACGATAATGGGCCTTGCTGCACTCTTGGTTATGACACTCCAGGGGGATATACCTAGGATAATTCTAATTTTCTTTACAAATCATTATAAAGTATTTACGAGTTTATACATCCTCAAAGAAAATACTTTTATGGATTATATCCATAAACTGTTCAATTTATGTTAGGAATTTTACAAGTTTGGAATTATTCATTGCAATTCATAAACTAGCCTAGTATATGCCATTGTATAGAAATGGCTCCCAGTAGAAGGAATGTGAACTCCAGTAATACGTATGATCCAAAGATTAAGAAGGATCATATCTTTCATGATATTAAGAAAAAATTTAGAAGGGAAATAGTCTCCTGTGTATTCTCAATATATAAAGAAATAGTATCATGTGTTAATAAGATAAGTAAATAATTCTATGAGTCCTATGGATTTATAGGGAAGCAAGAGAAGAAAAGGATGGAAGAGAGAAAAATGGATAAAGGTAAGAGAGAAAAGAAGGATTTTCCAACATGTGATAAATGTGGAAAGAATAAACTTGGTAAATGCTTGAAGGGAATGCGATTTTGTTATAAGTGTGGAGAAAAGGGACACCAAGTATGTGATTGCAAGGGTAAGAAAAAGTTTTCAAATGTAAAATGCTTCATCTGCAAGGCATTGAGACACTACGCGAATCAATGTCCCATTCATAAGAGTATACCACAAATAGTGTTATTGGATAATAATCAAGTTATGATACTACCTTAGATGAAGGGGAATGACTAGTGTTCTTATGTTGTTATTATAGAATTATTTCAATTGAGTGTTGTATCAACAGTATACTAGTTGCATGAATTATGGAGATAAATAAGGATTGTACTATAGTACTATTTTATTGAGAATTTGAGATTATATGGTTCTAAGAAAAGTGACTTAATAGTAAGCTATACTTTTTGGAAAATAAATGGTTGAAGGAAAGGTAATCCTTAATATGGTCCTGATAATGAGGTAGTGATTTTGGAATAAGAGATGGTTGATTTGGATAAATTATATTGAATATTCCTGACTTCCTTGAAACTAATTAATGATTTTTATATTCCATCATTGTTGGAGTTTACAACATTTTTTGGATAGAATGAGTATATCCAGTATTCTAAAAGGAATAAGGGATCATGCATATAATCAATAAGGTTTTATGGTAATTCAGGATGTTACAGTGTTTTAAAACAATACATGATGAAGGCATTCACATGTTATTACCTGGAAAAAAGGATCTGCATCATGTTTAACTTCCTTATAAATTTTGGAAAGAGAGTTTGGATATAAGTATTTTGTATAAGTCTAAAGGTTGGAATGTATTAGGTTTGAAATTGGATGCTATTGTTAAGGTTATTTTTGGATTGTTATAAAAAGGACAACCCAGAGCTTGGGCGACTACTAGTAGCATCCGACAAGGCCGCAAAACTTGAACCTGCAACCGAAGAACGACAAGGGTGCATCACCTATGACTAGACTACATGATTTATTGGTTTGTATAATTTATCTTTTTTTAAAATAGTTTGATAAATGAATTATAAATTCATTATTTTTGGAACCCCATACGATTAGGATAAATAGATTTTTTTTGAAATCTTTTGGAGTGAAAGATGATTTTGTGGTAGGAATTAGTTGAAGGATGAAACTCTACTTGTTATGTATATATATGTATATATATATATATAATTTTTTCCCTCATATTAAGACTAAATTTTATTAACCCAATTTCCAATGTGGGTTTCCCACAAAGTTATTTTATATTTTCAACCTTTTATTTTCAAAGAACAATTTTAAATTATGAGGATAAAATTTATTAAAGGAGGGAATAATGTAACACCCCAAGATTTCATAGTACGTTATTTCTTCAAAGTAACTCAATAACTTGCACTACACGCAACACTGAGTTCAAGCACACCACGACTTACCAAACTAGCCGTTCAAAAGTTGTTATGAATAGTATTAACCGAATTTAAAACTATATAGAATACTTATAATTTTAGAATCCATATTATGAGTTTCTTAGACATAATGTAAGAACTAATTCATTTTTTTTTCAGATAAAAGAAGTATTTTTCAAAAAATATAATTTTACTGCCTTTTATTGGTGAACCCTTTTTAAATCCAATATTTGAAACTTTTATATATTTAATTTCACAAAATAAACTTCTTCTTTAGAATCCGGACATAAGAATTTAGTTTCAATAAATTTTTGGTGTTTTTCTGATAACTTTCATATTTGGGTGAATAGTGAAAAATACTATATTTTAACTGAAAACAACTTTTTTAATAAAAATAATTTATAGTGTTAAATTATAAATTTTAATGGGTTAGAAGTATAAATATATTATATTTTTACCATTTAATCCAATTCTGGTCATTGTAAGTAATTTCACTTTGAAATTGGACATAAACAAGTGTGAAACATTTGATAGTTATTATTTCTTAAAAAGAAGCCTTTTGGTTTTGACAGTAGAAATAAATTTTAAATTAATAAATGAAAATTCTATGTTTTGAATTTGGTAAAATAGACTTAATTATTGAATTCATAATATCAAAATTATCTTAGGGTGAATTTTTTGTATTTTTCTGAAAACTTTTATTTTTTGATGAATAGTGAAAAACACTGAGTTATAGTTTAAAACAAAATTTTTATTTAAATAATTATTTATTTTATTTAAATTTATTTTAGGTTAAAATAGATACATAATACCAATATAAGTTAAATGTAATTAATTGGAGTCATTTTATAATAATTTTAGATATATAAAAATTTATTGAACTTTTCACCGTTTTTTACCCACCTCATAGGAGAATTTGTAAATTCACATAAAACTTAATTTTACTACTTATGTGAGTTGAATTTTTAAAATCCGATAGAAACGGTTAATATCAAGGAATAAAATGTGGTTCGATAAGATACAAATAATTTTTGGTTAATAGTAACTTTTTACTTTTATTTACCATGGTTAAAAGTAAATAGGGTAATTAAGGGTAAAAATGATATTATTATTACCCTAACACATGTCCTAATTCTATTGGAAAAGTTTAATTATACCAAAAACAACCTTAGTAATAAAATATGACCCTTTAGGTCCACTTGGATTAGATTAAGACATTTATTATTATTTAATTTAAAGAAGAGTTAAAAGAGTTAAAATCAAAGTTTAATAACTAAACCATTTTTAATAAAGGGTTATACATAAGATAAATTCGACTATAAATATTAATTAGAAATCTAAAAAGATTTCCTACATAATGGTATTTTATTTATAATTTTTAGAGACTAAATAATTAAATTTATTAATGACACAGTGATGATGCAGTAATTACCTTATTCATGAAAGAATTAAATAAATGGTATTATAAATATTAAAATATATATAATTTCGAAGTTTTCATTACATCCACGAATTTTATAGGTGAATATGACATGTTATTTATGATTTAATGTATCTTTTTATAAGTAATAAAGTTGTTATGACTTTCAAAAAAACAAAATACCAAATAGTGTCAAAATTGACATAAATTAATATTTAAAACAAATACTATATTATTGGTTGATATAATGTTCCTAAAAATGTAAGGTTCGGAAACAAGTCTTAAATAATATTATATATGTCATTAATGAGCTACTTTAGGTTCTATTGGATGTTTAGAGTAAGTTTATTAACCATATAGATTAAGAATACAAGAAGACACAGAAAAAGTTAAACTATTTAACTAAGAGTTAAATCTAAAATATAAGGTTAAAATGGTAACCTAAATTGTCTAAAACCTATTGGTTGAAATAATTTATACCAATAACCACCTAAGTCTAGAAATAAATTCATTTTTAACCATTAAAAACCTAATTTTATTGTATAATAAAATAATACTTTAATCTTTTCCTAAAGTGCCCCTCACCCCTCTTATAAAAGGGCACTTCCCCTTATCTCAAATTCACACCTCCAAAGCCATTTGGCCCAACCAACCTCTGCCCAAATATCCTCACAACTATCCTACCTTCATCTTAGAGGCCTTCCATTGGTCATAAAACAAACCTAAGAATCCCTTTTGATCAAATCAAAAGGAATAAGCCAAAGAAGAGGTAATGATTTCACCACACTCTTTCAAGTTCTCTTATTCTTCCACTTTCTATTTCTTTGTTGTTTCCATAATAAAATAATAACTCCAATATCTTATATATACTATGATTTTATTATAAATATGGCACAACTATATTCATTATTCTATCCATCTTATGAATGATATGTCACCATGCGTGCGTACGTACGACTTACCGTCTCCATGCCGTGGTGTAATTTGTTATTCAACACTACGCTATTTGGATAGATATAATGTTGATTAATATGTATATAAATAATGAAAATAACATGATAATGTCTCTGTAAAATTAATATACCATCCAATTCCACACCTTTAAGGAAATTATATTGTCGCTCGTGTGTACATACGAATTACCATCTCCACAACGCGATGAGATTCATTTCCACATTCACCATTCATCGACGATTATAAAAATATATATTACTAATATGTTTTTAATATATGAAATAATAATTATACTGGATATATATATATATATATATATATATATATATATATATATACTTACATATATTTTATTCACTTAGTTCTGTTTAATATGTTATGAAAATGGAAACAACGTTTATGCGTACGTACGGACTACCATCTCCATAAAGGTTGTTTTTAATTTCATATATATTTATATTATACATATTTATATTATAAATATATATGATATATAAATCATGTTTTATATTCTGGAATTATTTAAATCATTATCTAAGTGATACAATTATGAGTAACAAGTTAAAACACGTACAATAAAGAAAGCGATTATTACCCGAAGATTAATAAGGATCATATCTTTCACAATATTAAGCCAACATTAAAATTGAAATATTCTCCCATGTATTCTCAACATATGAAGAAATAATATCATGTGATAATAAGATAAGTAAATAATTCTTTGAGTCCTATGTCTTTGAAGGGAAGCAAGAGAAGAAAATGATGAAAGAGAGAAAGATGGATAAAGGGAAGAGGGAAAAGAAGGATTTTCCAATATGTGATAAATGTGGAAAGAATAACCTTGGTAAATGCTTGAAGGGAATGGGAGTTTTTTATAAGTGTGGAGAAAACGGACACCAAGTACGTGATTTCAAGGGTAAGAAAATGTTTTCAAATGTAAAATTCTTCATCTTCAAGGCATTGAGACACTACACGAATCAATGTCCCATTCATAAGAGTATACTGCAAATGATGTTATTTGATAATAATCAAGTTATGATACTACCTCAGATGAATAGGAATGACTTGTGTTCTTATGTTGTTATTATAGAATTATTTCATTTGATTGTTGAATCAACAATATACTGGTTGCATGAATTATGGAGATAAATAAGGATCTTACTACAATACTCTTTTATTAAGGATTTGGGATTATATGGTTCTAAGAAAAGTGACATAATAGTAAGCTACACTTTTTGGAAAATACATGGTTGAAGGAAAGGTAATCCTTAATATGGTCCTGATAATGAGGTAGTGATTTTGGAATAAGATATGGTTGATTTGGATAAATTATATTGAATATTACTAACTTCCTTGAAACTGATTAATGATTTGTATATTCCATCATTGTTGGAGTTTACAATATTTTTTGCATAGAAGGAGTATATTCAGTATTCTAAAAGGAATAAGGGAGAATGAATATAATCAATAATGTTTTATAGTAATTCAGGATGTTGCGGTGTTTTAAAAGAATACATGATGAAGGTGTTCACATGTTATTACCTAGAAAAAAGGATCTTCATTGTGTTTAACTTCCTTATAAATTTTGGACAGAGAGTTTGGATATAAGTATTTTGTATAATTCTAAAGGTTAGAATGGATTAAGTTTGAAATTGGATGCTATAGTTAAGGTTATTTTTGGATTGTTATAAAAAGGACACCCCAGAGGTCGGGCGACTTCTAGTCACGTACAACAAGGCCGCGAGACTTGAACCCGCAACTGAAGAGCCATAAGGGTGCATCACCTATGACTAGAGAATGTGATGTACTGGTTTGTATAATTTAGCTTTTTTTTAAATAATCTGATAAATGAATTATAAATGAATTATTTTTGGAACCCTATAAAATTAGGATAAATATATATTTTTTGAAATATTTTGGAGTGAAAGATGAGTTTGTGGTAGAAATTAGTTTAAGGATGAAACTATACTTGTAATATATATATATATATATATATATAATTGTTTTCCTCTTATTAAGACTAAAATTTTTTAACCCAATTTCTAATGTGGGTTTTCCCACAAAGGTATTTTTTATTTTCATCCTTTTATTTTCAAAGAACAATTTCAAATTGTGAGAATGAAATTTATTGAAGGAGGGAATAATTTAACACCCCAAGATTTCATAGTATGTTATTTCTTCAAAGTAACTCAATTACTTGCACTACACGCAACACTGAGTTCAAGCACACCACGACTTACTAAACTAGCCGTTCAAAAGTGGTATTGAATAGTATTAACTGAATTTTGAACTATATATAATCCTTAAAATTTTAGAATCCATATTATTAGTTTCTTAGACATAATGTAAGAATTAATTCATTTTTTTTCAGATAAAAGAAGTATTTTTCAAAAAATATACTTTTACCGCCTTTTAATGCTGAACCCTTTTTAAATCCAATATTTGAAACTTTTATATATTAAATTTGACAAAATAAACTTCTTATTTAGAATTGGAACATAAGAATTTAGTTTCAATAAATTTTTGGTGTTTTTCTGATAACTTTCATATTTGGGTGAATAGTGAAAAATACTATATTTTAACTGAAAACAACTTTTTTAATCAAAAAAATTTATAGTGTTAAATTATAAATTTTAGTGGGTTAGAAGTATAAATAGATTATATTTTTACCATTTAATCCAATGCTGGTCATTTTAAGTAATTTCACTTTGAAATTGGACATAAACAAGTGTCAAACATTTGATAGTTATTATTTCTTAAAAACACGCCTTTTGTTTTGATAGTGGAAATTAATTTTAAATTAATAAATGAAAATTCTATGTTTTTAATTTGGTAAAATATACTTCATTATTGAATTTGGAATATCAAAATTAGCTTAGGGTGAATTTTTGGTATTTTTCTGAAAACTTTTAATTTTTGATGAATAGTGAAAAACACTTAGTTATAAATTAAAAGAGAATTTTTATTTAAATAATTATTTATTTTATTTAAATTTATTTTAGGTCAAAATAGAAAAATAATACCTATATAAGTTCAATGTAATTCATTGCAGTCAGTTTATAATAATTGTAGATATATAAAAAATTTATTGAACTTTTCACCGTCTTTTTCACACCTCCTAGGAGAATTTTTAAATTCACATAAAACTTAATTTTACCGCTTCTATGAGTTGAATTTAGAAAATCAGAGAGAAACTATTAATATCAAGGAGTAAAATTTGATTCAATAAGATAAAAATAATTTTTGGTTAATAGTAACGTTTTACTTTTATTTACCACAGTTAAAAGTAAATAGGGTAATTAAGGGTAAAAATGATATTATTATTACCCTAACACATGTACTAATTCTATTGGATAAGTTTAATTAGACCAAAAACAACCTTAGTAATAAAATATTACCCTTTAGGTCCACTTGTATTAGATTAAGACATTTATTATTATTTAATTTAAAGAAGAGTTAAAATCAAAGTTTAATAACTAAAACATTTTTAATATAGGGTTATACATAAGATAAATTTGAATATAGATATTCATTATAAATATAAAAATATTTAATACATAATTTTATTTTATTTATAATTTTTATAGATTAAATAATTAAATTTATTAAAGACACAATGATGATGCAATAATTACCTTATTCATGAAAGAATCAAATAAATGGTATTATAAATATTAAAATAAATATAATTTCAAAATTTTTATGACATCAAAAAATTTTATAGGTGAATATGACATGTAAGTTATGATTAAATGTATCTTGTTATAAGTAATCAAGTTGTTATGACTTTTACAAAAACAAAATACCAAAAAGTGTCAAAATTGACATAAATTAATATTTAAAACAAATACTATATTATTGGTTGATATAATATTCTTAAAAATGTAATGTTTAGAAAAAGGTCTTAAATAATATTATATATTTCATTAATGAGCCACTTGAGGTTCTCTTGGAAGTTTAGTGTAAGTTTATTAAGCATATAGATTAAGAATACAAGAAGACACGGTAAAAATTAAACTATTTAACTAAGAGTTAAATCTAAAAGATAAGGTTAAAATGGTAACCTAAACTTGTATAAAACCTATTGGTTGAAATAATTTCGAACCATAACCACCTAAGTCTCGAAATAAATTCATTTGGAACCATTATAAACCTAATATGATTGTATAATAAAATAATACTTTAATCTTTTCCTAAAGTTCCCCTCACCCGTCTTATAAAAGGGAACTTCCCCTTCTCTCAAATTCACATCTCCAAAGCCATTTGTCCTGGAAAAACTCTGCCCAAATATCCTCCCAAATATCCTACCTTCATCCTAGAGGCCTTCCTTTGGTCATAAATCCAACCTAAGAATCCCTTTTGATCAAATCAAAAGGAAGAACCCAAAGAAGAGGTAATGATTTCACCACCCTCTTTCAAGTTCTCTTATTCTTCCACTTACTCTTTGTTTGTTGTTTCCATTATAAAATAATAAATCCAGTATATTATATATACTGTGATGTTAATATAAATATGGCACAACTATATTCATTATTTTATCCATCTTATGAATGATAATGTCACCATGCGTGCGTACGTACGACTTACCGTCTCCACGCCGTGGTGTAATTTGTTATTCAACACTATGTTATTTGGATGGATATAATGATGAGTAATATGTATATAAATAATTAAAATAACATGATAATGTCTCTGTAAAATTAATATACCATCCAATTACACACCTTTAAGGAAATGATATTGTCGCTCGTGCGTACATACAGATTACCGTCTCCACGACGCGATGAGATTCATTTCCACGTTCACCATTCATCAACGATTATAAAAATATATATTACTACTATATTTGTAATATATGACATAATAATTCTACTGGATATATATATATACACTTACATATATTTTATTCACTTAGTTCTGTTTAATACGTTATGAAAACGGAAACAACCTTTATGCGTACGTACGGACTACCGTCTCCATAAACGGTGTTTTCCATTTTATATATATGTCTATTATAAATATTTATATTCTAAATATATATGATATATAAATCATGTTTTATATTCTGGAATTATTTAAATCATGATCTAAGTGATACAATCAAAAGTAACAAGTTAAAAAACGTACAATAAAGAAAGCGATTATTACGCGAAATGTTAATTTAACATGGAAATTATTATTAAATAGGTAGCATAAAGTCATAAATGAATAATTTATGATATAATAAATATTAATATTGTTCTTTTATAATTTAATAACATACTAAGGTCTTCATACAGGAGTTTAAATGTACCCTTGACTAAAGGAAAGTGCAAGGTAAATGGTTTTCATCTCACTTCTTATTCCCGTGAGTTTCGTGCCATATTGCCACTATTACCTATTGTGTGGTGTATGTACTTCCCATAATTATATTATTTGTATAATACACTTTAATTTATGTGTATTTAAATATTCATTTTATGATACCTCTTTCATGGGTTGTATGTTTCGTAAGTTACCAAATTGGTAAGGGTTAATTTCACAATCTCTTTATTATCCGAGGTTGTTTTTACGTAAGTATCTAATGGGACATATTTATTATCCATGTCCATGTTTCATGAAAGAGTTTTCAAAGGGATTATTCTAAGGCACTTTTTACAAAAACATCATTTCAAATGTTTTAAATATTTATTCTTCTAAATCTTTCTCATTAATGTCCATGTCATCAAAATGGTTTTTAAGGATTTATTTATATGGACATGAATGTTTTTAAAATGTTAATTCATTTAAAAAGTTTAAAAGTGGTATGGGACACTTTGATTCAAAAAATATATTTAAATATATTTCTTTCTAAATTGTGTGACTTTTAAATGTTTTCATGAAAAAGTGATATTTCTCTCAAAGAGTTTTACAAATCATTTTCATCTATTTCATAATCCTTTAATGGATTTTAAACTTGTTTAAAGTTGATTTATAATGATACAAGTCTTCCATATTGTATTGAAGGTTTTGGGATATGTTTGACTGTGGATGTGTTATTTTTATGCCATTCATGTTTTATGGGTGTATTATTGTCATTTCGTATGACAGATTTAATAAGAATGTTTATGTTATGTTTAAACCTTTTCATATGAGGAATGTAATGGACTTAGTAAGTGACGGGTGGAGCCCGCTATAGCTCCTCGATGCATCGGTAGGTCTCATGAGATGAACTAGTGTCTTGGCACAAGGCCTTGATAAAATCTTATTTGTAGTCTTAGCACAAGGTCTTGACTATGTGGTTATGATAGTCTGGCATTATGCATTCCATCATTATGAAAGTGGCTCTTGATACTGCATGTGATTATTCGACTAGTAGAATATCTATGTGAATAATTAAATGGAATTATTTTATTGTATCTTTTCCATATTATACTGAAGTTTAAGTTTAAAAAGGCTTTTGTTTTAGTCTTATACATTGCCTTAAATGTTTATGCTTATTTATGAAAGTTTCCATTATATTGTTATCCTTACTGAGCATCTGAGCTCACCCCTTTCTATGTTTTAATTTTCTCAGGATTCCAAGAAGTGTGTTGTGATTGATAACCAGGGTTAAGCTAGGGGATTAATGGAATTCTCAAAGAACTATCTATGCTATGTTTTATGTTTGAAATTGTAATGTAAAGTTAATGTATGTAATCTATTTTCCAAGACTGCTAAACTGATCGGTCCTTCGGGACTTAATTCCTTGAAATCATGCCAATGTATTAAAATAATTCACCATCTCTAGGTAACTGGGGTCGGGGAATTACAATAATCCTATATTAAAAATGATATATTTATTAAAAATATGAGTATGACATATTTGAATTTTTATTAAATAAAATATAATAAATGTAATACTCTCATCCAAGTGGATTCCAAATTTTATAATTTGTGACCAAGGATGATTTTAATCAACACCCACTAATATAATTAAACCTTTTCAAGTTTTAGGGTAATTTTCTAATATTTATAATATTAATTTTACCCTTAATTACTCAATTTACCTTTAACTGTGTTAATACAAATTACTAAAGTTACTATTCATAATGTCCAAAAATAAAATAAATATATTTAAATAATTTAGACCCACTAATAAAAATATGAAATCCATTTTAAAAAATTAAAAATACAGAAATTTTAGTAATTAATTTAAAATTAATCCCAATGACAGAATAAGAAAACATGTCTTTCAAGTGAAAATATTCAAAATATTTAAATGTTTTTATATCCAAATTCGATATGAAATTGATTAAAATGACCCAATTTAAATTAAATGATATAAAATTGAACTAGTTATACTTTAAAACAAATCAAAAATATAATTTAGCACTATAAATTATTTAGACAAAAACTATGTTTTCAATTAAAATATTTTATTTTCCACTATTCATAAGGGACTTCGTCTTAATCTCCTTTCATTAAGGAATAGTTTGATGTTATACACCAAACTTATTTTATAAGGTGTATATACATACCATTTGACTTATCATGTCATTAATTTATTTATTATCTTGTCATTTAATGTTTTGTTAAATGTTATTCTTTCATGGGGATTATGATTTAAATGTTCAAAGTGGTATGGGACACCTTGAATGTTTAAAGATTTATGTAAAGATCTGGAATTTCCATGGAAATTTTTTTCTTAAATACGTGGGAATTTTTATGAGTCCGTGAAATCGACGGCGTGTGGTTCTGAGTCCCGGAGTGCCCGAAATGACCCGTCGAAGTTTTGTTAAGCTTATGTTAACGCGCATAAGCAGTTTTTCTGAAAAAGTAGAATAACTATTAAATGGTTACTCAAATCAGAAATCCAAGGGTACAATTATGCTCAGGATGACGGGTTTACCCTAGGCGCGACTTAAGATTAGTTTGCGAAGGCCTCCTGTGAGAAAACCCAAAAATGGCATAATCGTAAATAAAATACATAAATAAATTATTTTATTTTTCAAATGCTTATAACTCACAAATGGTAACTCAGATTAAAAATACGAGACCACCGATGAACTCTTGAGGGTATGCTTTCTATAATAATATACTAACTTTGGCCGGTGCGGGCCACCAGAGAAAGTTAGTTTTTGGCCACAAATAAAATAATTAATTGAAAATTATTTTATTATAAAATTCATAACTTCTAAACGATAACTCGGATTGAAAATATGATAGTAACGTTAGGTTTTTTGGGATGTGTTTCACATAGACAAAGCCTAACCTTGAATGGTGCAGGTCAAGGGTGACTGATAATAATTTTCCAAACTTTTTTTTGATTACGTTCAGTAAACGTGCAGGAAGAGTTTTATAACTTTTGAACTGGTGCATGGAATTGAAATCTGAGGGCACCGTTGAACTCGTAGCACCGATATTAACTTAATAATACTTTCACCTCGACGGTAGATGGTCAGAAATAAAAGATAGTTTTTGGGGTTTTAATGAATGAATTAAATAAAAATAAAGTTGTAGCTTTATTTTTATTTTGGTTGGTTGAAGCCTCCATGTAGAAGTTGGAGGTGGGGACCACCACACCTTAACCTCCCATGAGAGGTTATGGTGGTGGGGACCACTTGAACCTAACCTTCTCTTCATGTTTAATATGGTGGGGACCAACCGAGGTTAAAACCTCTTGAACTCTCCATTAAGTGGGGAGAAACCTCTTGAGCTCCCCACTTAATGGTTCCACCACCACTCCACCTTAATGGAGTCAACACACAATCATTTATAGTGCCAAATCCTCCACATTAAATTTGTTCCAACCTCTTGATTAATTAATTGGAGCTAACCCAATTAATTAACCCTTTTTAATTCTTCCCAATGAAATAATAGAGATTGTAATCTATTATTTGACACAACATTTCACTTGGGTATTAGGAGAGGAGGATTATTGGGAGAAGTGAGAAAATCTCTCGCCAACGAAGAATGAAGAACGAAGAATGCGTTATTCCAACGAAGAACACCAAAAATGATCTTCTTCGATCTTCTTCCCTAGACTCTTACCGACATGGAACGTCTTCCACAACCGACAGCGAGCTCGGGATTGGAAGTGTGCGGCAGATGCGATGAATGACGACAACTCCGTCTTCTTCCCACGACTCCGTCGATGACCAATGATCAAGGTAGGGGGTTTATTTGTGTAATATTTCTTTCCTTATTTTCTTCTTTGGTTGGAAAGGAATCGCTGCGGAGGTTATAAAATTTGAAGTTCATCTTTCTTCTTACTTGATGAGCCAAATGTTACCACCCTAAACGCGAAGGGTGCGGGCCAAACCAACATGGCCCAACCCCTCCGCCGTTCTTGTTTGTGATGATCCTTGGAATGACGAAGGCAACGACCGTGCTACCAATGGCCTCCACGAACTGCGCTGCCCTCGCGACGCTCTGGCTGAACTGAATCCACCGCCTTGGGCCGAACTGCGCCGCCTGTCGGCTACTAAGTCGAGCCGGCCGCGCTGCCCGTTGGCCGAGCCAACCACCAGCCCAAGCCGCGCCAACTTCTAGCTGCCCGATGGCCACCCGACCGCCTGCCGACCGCCACTCGGCCTGCCTGCCGGCCTTCCCGCGCCGCTGCCGGCCTACCCGGCCGCCACCCGGCCTGCCCGGGCACCACCTGGCCTTCCCACACCACCACCGGCCTGCCCGACCACCTCCCGATCGCTCGACATCTTTCCCACCAGTTTCCCTGGCCGCATCCCAAGTGCCCTGGACAAACCGCGCCACCCGCCGGCCCGACAGCCCCGCGCCCTGGCCGAACCGACCCCCGACTGACCCGCGACCTCCCGACTGAACCGGCCTCGGCCACGCCAACTCAACCTCTGGGCCGAGCCGCCCTGAACGGCGTCCTCATGGTGCTCTCCGAGCCAAGCCTCACTCACATGGAACCATGGTCGGTCCGTGCCCCAGCGGTCCTCCACGGCCCCTCGCGGCCTGCTGGGCTGGGCCCAGTAATCAGGGCCGAACCCAACCGGCCGGCCCACCCAACGGGCCAGGTCGGACCCAACGGTTCAGGATGGGTCTAACCGAACCGGGTCAGCCTAGACTAAGTCAGACAGGGTCGGTCCGACCGGGTGGGACCGGACCCTAGCCCACTATCGACCCCTTTACTTTCTTTTGGCCATATCTTTGTCACCATACGTCCGTTTGATGAACCGCCAACAACGTTGGTAATATTGGAGCTTTACGGTCTCTTTGAGTATACCCCAATGAAGATCAAGGTATAGTTGAGTTATGGTTGGGTTGGATCGTGGACGAATCCAACGAGGCCCCCGGAACTAAAAGGCTAATAACTCTCAGATCGAGCATCCGATTGATGCGCCGTTTGTTGAGTTGAGATCCCTATGACGAGGCAGAACTTCGAGATATTTATTCATGGGATTTTGTGTAATTTGATGTATCGACACTTGGCTTGAGGAGTGGACCCTCCTGGAATCAAGCGTGCTTGTGCGGAGACCCTATGGCTGGCTTCTTTCTGACTACTATTCCTGGATCCTTTGTGGGTTTGATAGTTCAAACCATTATTCCTGGATCCTGTGTGGGTTTGATAGTTTTGACTACTATTCTTGGATCCTGTGTGGGTTCAACAATTCAAATCTCTATTCCTAGATCCTGTGTGGGTTCGATAGCTCTGACTACTGTTCCTGGATCTTGTGTGGGTTCGAAAATTCAAACCACTATTCCTAGATACTGTGTGGGTTAGATAGTTCTGACCAATGTTCCTAGATCCTGTGTGGGTTTGACAGCTCTGAATACTGTTCCTGGATCCTGTGTGGGTTTGAAAGTTCTGATTTCTGTTCCTAGATCCTGTGTGGGTTCGATGGAATAGATGATTTAGTGTCTACATCTGATCATCTCTATCTCTACATAATTTGTATACCTGTGTGAGCTGAGTCAGTGAATTCTGTGTTTTCCTCTTGATTGAGATAGGTTACTTGGTAACTTAGGTATATGTATGGGAATATACCTAAGTAATGGTTATCCATTGATTTCATACTTTATGGTTTATCCTTGGTCGATTTTGAGAGAACTTGAGGGTCTCGGGGTACTTACTGAATATCATTATACTCACCTCTACACAGGCTATGCCTGCACCTCATTATGCTAGATGTAGACAACAGAAAACGCTAACCGAGGCTGAGAGTACCAAGATTGGACGATACCTGGAGGTGGACCATACAATGTGTCGGTACACGAAGGAGACTAAAAGACATGGAGTGTTGAGGAGGATATCTATACCTACCCTTCAGGTAGGATCTGTGGTGGATGATCCAGGTGCTGATTTTCACCTTTCAGCTATTTTTTCCTTTTTAGTTGTACTTGTAATTTATTGTTGGGATTGTATTTCCGGCCCCTTTACTTTTTAGCACTCTCTTTTTATACAGTTTTTCTTAGTGTTTTGTATCCATCTATGTGCTCTGTTGTGTGTGTTTACAGTTATAAAGGTAATGCCTTCCCAGATTTAGAGAATTATGCCTTTGGTGCTAGTCACCAGCCTATGGCCTATGGAAGGAGGACTTGGGGTAGTCACGACATGGTCCCTGGGGGACGGGTCGTGAAAATTGGTATCAGTGGATTCGGTTCTACCGCAGAACATAGGACTCTGATCTTTCTTTTCTATAAAGAAATAGTGTTAAGTGTAGTGAGTGTAGTTCTCAGTTCAGGGAGTCCGGTGTTGGTGTGGCGGCTGACGTATCCATACACCAGGACCCTAAATTCTGATTTCCAACTCAGTTCATGAAAAAACTAATTGAATGTGTGTTTTGAGGAGTTTCTTGTGATTACCTTGAGTCATCTCACTAGGTATAACTTAATGACTGTGGCACACCTATTCCTTATCAAGATCCTGCTGTATAGATATCCAACTAGGATTCCTAAGAGAGTACACAATGATGGCCCAACGAGCGATGAGGCTCTAGTGCAGGGCCCTCTTACTATGTTGGCACCTTCAAGTGGTGTACCAGCCACACCACCACCTGTTGAGCAGTAGATACCACCAACCACACTAGCGGACGGTGCACGCCGACTTAGCGCATTTCACAAGTTCCAGCAGTAGAGGCCTCCAAGGTTTCGAGGTGAGACAGTTTCCCACACAGATTAGGACTGGCTCGAGGAGGTGGCTGAGAGTTCTCTAGAACTTCTATAGCTTTGGAAAGATGACATGTCGGTAGATGAGTATTCATCGAGGTGTACCGATATTTCCTGGTACTCGAGGAATACGATATGATCAGTGCCTCAGTATTCTAACTTTCGAGTGAGGTGTGTTTAAAGGACATCTGAGACAACACTATTTCTCTATGCATTCCTACTTATTCTAGGGTTCTAGAGAGAAACTTTGTGGTTGAATGTTATTTGGCTGAATGGATGCATCCAGTGAATGTTAGTAGTAGGAAAGTAGGGAACTGGCGCCAGTCTCAGAGACTTTGGGGTGTAAAATGTTTCAGGAAGAGGATGTGTTAGGGACATATGAATCTACAGTGTAGAAAATGTAGAAGCAGAGCTAGGAGATCAGCATGAGGTGGTGTACATTTCGATATGTTACAACCAACCCCCATTGTGGTCCCCACCGGGCTCTGGGAGATGGAGGATGGGGGGAAGAGATTAGCTATATGTAGTCAAGGAGTGAGACCCTAGGGATCTAAGAATGATTCAAGGTACGGTCTGTGTCTACTACTAGCTGCCGTATCAATAGATATAGGTACCAATCATTCCTTCCTTCCAAGAATCTTTCCCAAGACCTAGAGTTTCTAGTTAAATCTTTGGCTTGACCCTCACGTCTGAAGATACCTTTGGGGGGATTCTTGATAATCACACTTATGAAGATGGTGTGATCTGAACTTTGAGGTGAGAGTTTTGGTTGGAACCTCTTGGTGGCAACATCGAGGCCTTACGATATTAGTTTGGGTTTGGACTTTACATCCATAGTTCACACTCTGATTGACTGTATTATAAAAAGAGGTTGTGGTTTAACTACAATGTTGGGATGGGTTTTTCCTTGGTCAGCAAAAAAGGAAACCCAGGAAGCACAGGATAAACTCTTTCATAGGAGGGTGCAATCAATCACTCATGAGTCAGCCAACCTCACCCTCATGGTAGAAAAATTTTACTTTGAGATAGTCTATACTCCTGGGAAGGATAACATGGTAGCGGACACACTTAGTAGGAGTTCTGGGATGAATCTGCTGAGTGAGGTAACAGAGTATCTAGCCTCTTTATAGATATCCTTTGTGGATAGAGATGGAGCAGTTTTTC
Organism: Viscum album; assembly: GCA_963277665.1. Taxonomy (NCBI): domain Eukaryota; kingdom Viridiplantae; phylum Streptophyta; class Magnoliopsida; order Santalales; family Viscaceae; genus Viscum; species Viscum album. The sequence continues at coordinate 1,529,566,564 of OY728163.1, read as the reverse complement.
TACAGTCTCTTACAGTCACTCCCCCACTTCTTCAGTGAGTCAGGGAGGCACAACATGGGGACGATGACTATGAGACACGATGTGCTCAGATATCCACAGGGCATACACCTAATGGATTTTTTAAAGGTGGGGAGCACGTCATCCTCTTCAGAAGATGTACTATGGTACCAGTGTCACTTCAAGAGAAAGTGATGATAGAGTTCCACACATCCCCTCTAGAGGTACATCTAGAAGTGGCGAAGATGTACCAGGATCTCCGACAACAATACTGGTGGCCGTGAATGAAGAAAGTAGTTGTAGAGTTTGTATCTCGATGCCTCACTTGTCAGCAAGTGAAGGTAGAACACTAGGTACCAGCAGGCTTGGTTCAACCTTTATAGGTCCCAGAATGGAAGTGGGATGGGATATCCATGGCCTTCATGACAGGAATTCCACGTACATCCAGGGTTCATGACTCGATTTGGGTGATCGTCGATCGACTCACCAAGTCATCCCACTTCCTACCGATCAGAGAGCAGGGTTCTGTGGAGATCTTGGGATGACTCTATGTGTAGAATATTATGTGGTTACATGGAGTACCTTCGACGATTGTCTCTGATAGTGACACAAATTTTACTTCCCGACTATGGAAGGGGTTGCAGGAAGCTTTCGGGGCGCAACATCATTTGAGCACCGCCTTCCATCCTCAGACGGATGGCCAGACCGAGAGGACCATTCAGACCCTCAAGGACATGCTGCATTCTTGTTTCCTCGACTTTGGTCATAGCTGGGAGGATCACTTAAATTTGGTGGAGTTTTCATACAACAAAACTTATCACTCCACTATAGGGATGACACCTTTTGAGGTGTTATACAGGCAACCTTGCAGATCACCTCTGTGCTGGACTGACCTAGGGGAGTTAGCATTTGTGGGACCAGAGATGTTACGGGGTACCACAAAGAAGGTGCAGATCATTCATGATCAGATAAAGACTGCACAGAGTAGGCATAATTCGTATGCTGACAGGAGACGGATACCTCTGGAGTTCGAGGATGGCGACCACGTCTTTCTACGGGTCTCACCTCGATGAGGTTTATGGAGATTTTGCTGAGGTGGAAAGTTATGTCAAAGATTAATCAGACCTTTCCAGGTCCTAAACAGAGTTGGAGAGGTGGCATACTACTTAGCTCTTCCACCTCAGTTGCACTAGGTGCACGACGTCTTCCACATATCCCAGCTGAGGAGATACGTGCACGACCCTTCCCACATCATCGACCATGGAGAGATGGACATCGATGATGGGACGACTTTTACGGAGGTTCCAATGGAGATTGAGGATCGACATGAGCGAGTCCTTCATGGATGGTCTATACCTCTGGTGTGCATTTGCTGGTAGCACATGAACCTCCAGGAGAGCACATGGGAGTGGGAGGCTCAAATGCGTTCTTCGTACCCCACTTGTTCTCTTAGTTCAAGTTGCAGCTTACGGGGACGTAAAGAATTGAGGTGGGGAGAATGTAAAGACCCATAATTTCCATGTAATTTTTTTCTTAAATACATGAGAATTTTTTTGAGTCTGTGAAATCTGACGGTGTGTGATTCCGAGGCCCGAAGTGCCCGGAATGACCCATAAAAGTTTTATTAAGCTTATGTTAATGCGTGTAAACAGTTTTACTAAAAAAGTAGAATAAATCTTAAATAGTTACTCATATCAGAAATCTAAGGGGACCATTGCGCTCAAGAAGGCGAGTTTACCCTAGGAATTACTTAAGATTAGTCGGCGCATGCCTCCTGTGAGAAAACCCAAAAATTCCATAATCGTAAATAAAGTAATTAGATAAATTATTTTATTTTTTAAATGATTATAAATCACAAACGGTAACTCAGATTAAAAATATGAGACCACCACTGAACTCATGAGGGTATTCTTTCTTTAAGAAGATACTAACTTTGGCCGGTGCAAGCCACCAGAGAAATTTTTTGGCTGCAAATAAAATAATTAATTGACAATTATTTTATTTTAAAATTTATAACTTCTAAATGGTAACTTGGATTGAAAATATGAGAGTACGATTGGGTTTGTTGGGGTGTGTTTCACCTAGCCATAGACTATCCTCGACCGGCACGAGTCGAGGGTGACTGATAATAATTTTCCGAACTTTTCTTTGGGTACTTTAAGTAAACGTGCGAGCATTGTTTTATAAATTTTGAACTGGTGATCAGAATTGAAATATGAGGGTGCCGTTGAACTCGTAGAACTGATATTCACTTAAGAATACTTTCAACTCAATGATAGATGGTCTGAAATAAAAGATAGTTTTGGTGTTTTTAATGAATGAATTAAATAAAAATAAAGTTGTAGATTTATTTTTATTTTGGTTGGTTGAAGCCTCCATGTGGAAGTTGGAGGTGGGGACTACCACACCTTAACCTCCCATGAGAGTTTATGGTGGTGGAGCCCACCCAAACCTAACATCCTCTTCATGTTTAATATGGTGGGGACCACCCGAGGTTAAAACCTCTTGAACTTTCAATTAAGTGGGGGAGAAACCTATTGAGATCCCCACATAATGGTGCCACGACCCCTCCACCTTAATGAAGCCAACACACAAACATTTATGGTGCCAAATTATCCACATTAATTTTGTACCAACCTATTGATTAATTAATTGGAGATAACCAAATTAATTAAAGCATTTGGATTCTTGCCAACAAAATAATATAGATTTTAATCTATTATTTGGCACAACATTTCACTTGGGTATTGGGAGAGGTGGATTATTGGGAGAAGAGTGAAAAGATCTCACTAACGAAGAACGAAGAATGCGTTCTTACAATGAAGAATTCTGACAACGATATCCTTCGATATTATTCCCCAGAATCTTACCGATCTGGAATGTCTTCCACAACCGACATGCGAGCTCGGGATTGGAACTTTGCGGCGAACGTGACGAACGACGAAAACTCTGTCTTCTTCCTGTGACTCCATCAATGACCAATGATCAAGGTACGAGGTTTATTTGTGTAATATTTATTTCCTTATTTTATTCTTTGGTTGGAAATGAATCATTGTGGAGGTTGTAAAATTTAAATTTCATATTTCTTCTTACTTGATGAGACAAATGTTACCACCCTAAACGTGAAGGGTGTGGGCCAAACCAACATGGCCCGACCCCTCCATCGTTCTTGTTTGTGATGATCTTCAGCATGGAAATGAGGCAATGGGATGATGAAGGCAACAACCATGCTACCTGCGGCCTCCGCGAACCGCTCCGCCCTCGTGCCGCTCTGGCCGAACCGGCTCTGCTGCCTCGGGCTGAACCGTGCCGCCTGCCGGCTCTCGAGCTGCGCCGGCCGCACTGCCCGTCGGCCGAGCCAACCGCCAGCCTGAGCCGCACCGGCTTCTGGCTACCCTCCAGCCACCCAGCCGCCCGCTGGGCACCACCCGGCTTGCCCGTGCCTCCACCTAGCCTGCCCGCGCCGCCGTCGGCATGCCCGACTGCCCGCCGGCTTGCCTGCCAGTCTGCCTGGCCACCTCCCGAGCGCCCCGGTTGAACCGCGCCAGCCGCCGGCCCAGCCGTGCAGTGCCCTAGCCAAACCGGCCCCTGGCTGTCCCGCGACCTCCCAGCCGAACCGGCCTCAGCCGCGCCAACTCGGCCTCCGGGCCGAACCACCTCGAACTGTGCCCTCGCGGTGCTCTCCGAGCCGAGCTGCCCTCGCACAGAACCGTGGTCGGTCTGTGCCGTCACGACCAATCTTCACCCCAACGGTCCTCTGCGGCCCCTCACGACCTACTGGGTTGGGCACAATAGGCGGGGCCGAATGCAACGGGCTAGCCCGCCCAACGGGCCAGGCCAAACCCAACCGGTGAGGTTGGGTTGACCCAAACCAGGTCAGCCTAGGCTAAGTTGGGCTGGGTCGGTCCGGACCCGAGCCCACTACCGACCCATTTACTTTCTTTTGGCCATATCTTTGGCACCAGACGTCCGTTTGATGAACCATCAGTGATGCTGGTAATCTTGGAGCTTGACGGTCCCTTTGAGTATAACCCAATGGAGTTTGGGGTATAGTTGAGTTACGGTCGGGTTGGATCATACAAGAATCCAACTAGACCCCCGGAACTAAAAGGATAATAACTCTCAGACCGGGCGTCCGATTGACCCGCCGTCTGTTGCGTTGAGATCCCTATGACAAGGAGGATCTTTGGGATATTTTTTTCATGGGAATTAGTGGAAGTTGATGTATCAAAACTTGGATTGAGGAGTGGACACTCCCAGAATCAAGTGTGCTTGTGCAAAGACCCTGTGGCTGGCTACTTTCTGACTACTATTCCTGGATCCTGTGTGGGTTCGATAGTTCAAACCGCTATTTCGGGATCTTGTGTGGGTTCAACATCTCTGACTACTATTCCTGGATCCTGTGTGGGTTCGACAGTTCAAACCGCTATTCCTGGATCCTGTGTGGATTCGACAGCTCTGACTACTGTTCTTGGATCTTGTGTGGGTTCGACAGTTCAAACCACTATTCCTAGATCCTGTGTGGGTTCGACAGTTCTGACCGCTGTTCCTGGATCCTGTGTGGGTTCAACAGCTCTGGATACTATTCTTGGATCCTATGTGAGTTCGATAGTTCTGATTTTTATTCCTAGATCCTGTGTGGGTTCGACAGAATATATGATTCAGTGGATACATCTGATCATCTCTATCTCTCTACATAAGTTGTATACCTCTGTGAGCTGAGTCAGTGAATTATTTGTTTTCCTCTTGATTAAGATGGGTTATTTGATAACGTAGATATATGTATGGGCATATAACTAAGTAATGGTTATCTTTTGATTTCATAATCTGTGGTTTATCCTTGGTGGATTTTAAGAGACATTGAGTGTCTCAGGGTCCCTACTGAGTATCGTTATACTCACCCTTGCACGGGTTATACCCAAAACTCATTATGTTGGATGTAGATGACGGACAACACTGACTGAGGCTAAGAGTACCAGGACTGGACGATACCCGGAGGTGGACCATACGAAGTGTCGGTACACAAAGGAGACTGACAGACGTGGAGTGCTGAGGAGGCTATCTGTACCTACCCTTCAGGTAGGATCCGTGGTGGATGATCTGGGAGCTTATTTTCACCTTTCATTTATTTTTTCCTTTTCATTTGTACTTGTACTTTACAGTTGGGCTTGTATTTCAGGCCCCTTTACTTTTTAGCACTCTCTTATTATACATTTTTGCTTAGTATTTTGTATCCATCTGTGTGCTTTGTTGTGTGTGTTTATAGTTATAAAGGTAATGCCTTCCCAGATTTTGGGAATTACGCCTTTGGTGCTAGTCGCCAGCCCTTGGACTACAGAAGGCGGGCTTGGGGTAGTCACGACACGGACCCCAGGGGACGATTCATGACAATTTAATTATCACATATTTTTCCCATGTTAATATTCTTGATATAATTTTAAATATTTATTTATATTTATATTAATGGATTATAAAGCACATTTAATATCTATTTTTAATTTCATTCAAGGGTTTTCAAAGAAATCTTTTTACATGTTTTATATGGAACATTTTGAAAAATAAAAAAAAGGAATGTTCTGTTTTTAATGTACATGGTGAGTCCTCCATTATTCGCCCTTTTTGTAACCCTGTATATTAGTCATAATATTCTTCTAGGAGTCCTGGGGAAATATGAAACATAATAAAGGGGCGAGATTATAATCTTAGTAAGGTTATATATATATATAATGGAATCTATCATTAACAAGAATAAATAATTATGGAAATGCGATTAACTAAAAAATGTGCTATTTAATCATTAACTTGAGCATAATATGGTAAGACTAAAATATAATAAAATAATACCATATAAATAGTCACATGAGGGTGAAACTTAACTATGGATATTATAATAGTCTAATAATCATATGTAATATCAATAACTAATATCATAATGAGGGAATGCATAATGAAAGACATCATAAACATACCATCAAGGCTTCATCTAAGACACTATACATAAATGGGTAAAGCCTCCGCCAATACCCAAACTAGTTTGTCTCATGATACCTACCGATGCGTCGAGGGGATATAGTGGGCCCCTCCCATCACTTACTAAGTCCAATACATTTCTCATATTAAAGGGGTGAAAGATAAACTACATAAACATTCATATTGAAAAACTAGCATACAAAATGTGAATAATTTAACCATAAACTAAGAATGGTATAAAAAAACACATCCATAATCAAAATAAATCATAAACCATTAAATAAAATATGGTAAATGATATCATAAGAGATAAAACTAAATTAATAATAATATTAAACAAAGGGTTTTGACATAGATGAAAAATACTATAATAAAATCATTGAAAAATTATTGGGTAAAAACTCTTATTAAACCCATATAAAAAACTTTCATATAAAAACACCCTTTTATTTAAAAAATAACCATTTTCAATACCAAATATACCAAAAAAAGGGAATATTAGTTTTCATTTAATAAAATATTAAAACTTTCAAATTAATCTATAAATTAAATATTAGTCATGATAATGGGAAAGTCATTGTTACCGTGTACTTTTAAAAATAGAAGATTCCTTTTGTCATTTTCCAAAATGTTCTGTACAAAACACATAAAAATATTTCTTTAAAAAACTTTGAATGAAATTAAAAATAGACATAAAATTTCCTTTATAATCCTTTATTATCTATATAAATAAATATGTAAAATAATATCAATAATATTGAAATTTAGAAAAAGATGTGATAATTAAATATTTAAACATTCAAGGTGTCCCATACCACTTTGAACATTTAAATAATAATAAAAACGAAAGAATAATATTTTAGAAAAAATTAAATAACATGAATATATATAAACTAATGACATGATATGTCAAAGGGGGTGTATATACACCTCATAAAAGAAGGTGGGTGTATAACATCAAACTACGCCTCAATAAAAGTAGATTGAGACAAAGTCCCTTACCTTACACTTTAGTCAAACATGATTTAACCTCCTTTATAATGGTTTTAAGAAATTTATTAACTTATATAAAAAACTTATACATATTTATGATATCATATATGATCTTATTATTTTATTTTATCACCCGTTTGTTAATAATTTTTTTGTTATTACTCTTGTTTTGGGTGTTAAATGCTTCATTTTCCTATGGATGTTTCATCATGTAAATCCAGATTCTTATGAATAAGATATAGTTATGTCATATAAAGAATGATATTAAGGCCATAAATATCATATTAATTATATACATTTCATAATATTTTTTTAATGGTGAACATAAAAAATGAATCACATCACGTTGTGGAGACGGTAGGCCGTACGTACACACGAGCGACGATATAATTACATTAGTGGTAAAAGGGAAATGAATTATATGGTATATTAATTTTTTCAAAATAAATATCATGTAATATTTACTATTTATGTCCATTATATCCATCATTACACCCATCCAATTAAATTGGTGATGAAAAACAAATTACACAATGACATGGAGATGGCAAGCCATACGTACACATGCGTGGTGATTTTTTTTCCTAAGATGGATAAAAGTTGGAATATGGTTGTACAATAACAATAATAAAATATAATAATATATATGATAATATATTTATTACATTATTAATTAAAAAATACATGTAGAGTAAGTATAAGAAGAAATGAACTTGAATGAGGAGGTAAAATAATTACCACTTATTTGGTGGACTTCCTTTATATCTCTTCTCAAGGGATTTATAGTTGTTCTTTTTGGAAGAAGAGGAACTAAATAACTTTTATAAGTACTTTTTGAATATAAATGGATAGGGTTTAGTGAATATAGAAGGCTCAAAGTGGCACGAATAAGTGAGGGGGAGGAGTCCTTTTATAATCGAGGTGAGGAGCACTTTTGGAAACACAAAAAAATATTAAAATAATATAAATTAATATTCAATTTAAAATATCTCCAAAGTTATTTATTTACAAGATAAGATTATTATGGGTCTAAATCATCTCAAACAATATTTTAATACAATTTTAGGTCATATTACCACCCTTATCTTTTAGTATTAACCCTTATTAATCCCTTTAACTCTTATCATGACAACATGTATTTTTAATTATTAATGGTTGATATAGTTACCATAAAATGAAAAAAATAACCATAAGTGATTCATGGATGAATTTTAAACTTTATCCCCATTATTTGTCTGAATATTATATTTTATTATTTTTTACCATTTAATAAAATATTATTAATTTTAAAATATTATTAATGTCAATTTTGACACTATTCATCACCTGAATTTTTAAAAATATCATAAAAACATGATATATTCTAAAACACCATTTTAACTCATTAATAACATGTAATATTACTATATAAAATTCCTGCATGGCATTAATTATATCAAATTATTTTTATTTTAATATTTTTAATAACATTTATTTGATATGTCCATGAATTAAACAATTACTAAAACACCATTATAAAAGCCTTTAATTTAATTATTTCTTTCCTAAAAATTAAAACAAAAATTATCATGATGAATATATGAATTTTATATTTCAAATTACTATTTATAGTTGAATATATCTTCTGAAAAACTATATATTAAAAATGTAATACTTATTAAAAACATGAGTATGACACATTTGATTTTCCTTAAAATAAAATACTATAAAAGGATTAAAGTCATTTAAGTGGATCCAAGAGCCCATAAAATCAACCCAAGGATGATTTATTTTTCAAATAACTCATCCAATAAAATTTTGACGAGTTTTATGGTAATTTTATACTAATTATAATATTTTTTTTCCTTAATTACCAGATTTACCCTTAACCGTGGTAATTAAAAAAATACTAAAGTTATTATTCATATTGTCCAAAAATAAAAGGTAAATATTTGATAAATTTTGACCTTATAATTAAAAATATGAAATAAATTTTTAAAAATTAAAAAATCATAATTGGATAAAATTAATTTAAAACTAATCCCATTGACAAAATGAGAAAATAAGTTTTTAAAGTGAAAACTTTCAAAACATTGAACGTTTTTATAACCATATTCAACATGAAATTGATTAAAATGAAATAAGTTGGATTAAATTATATAAAATATATCTAATTATACTTTAAAAACAATCAAAACTATAATTTAACACTATATATTATTTAGAGGAAAAACTGTTTTCAATTAAAATTCAATAATTTTTACTATTCATCAAAACATTAAACTTATCAAAAATTACAAAAAATTCAATAAAATAAAATTTTGATATAAAAATTTCAAATAAGAAGTTTTTTTGTCAAATATAATTTTTGAAAGTGTCACAAAGTATATTTAAAACAATTGCGCCATCAAAAGGCGGTAAAACTGTCTTTTTTATAACAATTCATATTTTATGCATAAAATTGGATTTGTTCTTATATCATGTCTAGAAAACACATAAAATGAATACTAAAAATTATATTTAATATATTTAATATATATATATATATATATATATTTCATTAACATAATCCAAAAAGTATAAATTTTTTTCTTTATTGGTATAAAACACACTTATGCGCAATTAAATAGTTTTTATAAAGACATTTATTTTATATTAATTTTTTTTGTATTTATTTATGATTAATTGGTAACTAATAATTTCAGTAATATATTTTAATAAGTTAGTTAATCCTATTAATAACCACTAATTTAACAACTAAGAGATAATTTCATTTTAAATAATAATATTAATAGTATATCGTGGTTCGTTTAAGCTCAGTGTTGCATGAAACATAAGCTATTGAAGATATTATATTTAAAAAGATAAATACCATAAAGTATTAAGGTGTTATATTTTCCTATCCTCTAATTTTTTTGAATTTAGGTTTAGTAACTGAGGTTTGACTATTCAAAATACCTTTATTGAAATCCCACATCGAAACAAGGGAAGATAAAACTTACACTTTAAAAGAAAGAAATAGAGGTATGGAGGTCACATGAGATAACACATACTAGGGTTCCATGTAAGAAAAAATTGGCATGTAAGAGAAACCTAACTATCAAGTTCATCTGAAGAGTGATAGAGAACATAGTCATGATAAATTTAACAATCATGAAACAATAAATATATAATGGGTTAAATAGCCATTGATTTCTTAGTAAGAAAAGTAAATAGATAATGTCTTTGTTTCAAAATACTTTTCCTAATATTAAGGAATTTATTTAATTATTAGAATACTAACATAAGGAAACATACTTACTTGAAAATTATTGTTTCATACTTTATTCATATTCCACCAAAAACTTATCTTTTTCTCCAAAATATGAGTATTTAAGATGAATTTTTCATGCCTGAAGAATTCAAATCAACTTCTACAGATCATAATAGAAAAAAAGTATAACTATCTACTCCTCATATATTTATACATTAACCAAAATTAAAATGGTTATATAAAAAATGATAATTCCCAAAAAAGAATAAACATTTATATGATAAAAAGAAACTTTAATCACCAAAATTCAACAATAATACAATGAAAGTTAAGAGTAAATATAACATAAAAAATATGGTAAGGTAAATAACTGAAACACATTCCATTTAAATAATAAAATGAAGGGATATAGAGGCCCCCTCCCATAACTTACTAATTCTAATACATTCCTCATATGAAAGAGGTGAAACATAAATAATATAAACATTCATATTGAAAAACTAGCATATGAAATGTGAATACTTTAACCATAAACCATAAAATGTATTAAAATATCACATCCACATTCAAACTAAATTATAAAACATTAATTAAAATATGGTAAATTATATCATAAGATATCAACCTCATTTAAGCATAAGATTCAAAAATGGGTGTTGACATAGATGAAAATATTATAATAAAATCATTGAAATTTTATTATGGAAAAACTCTTATTAAACCCATATGAAAAAAATTTCATATAAAAATACTATTTTATTTTAAAAATAACCATTTTCAATACTATATGTCCCAAAAATAAGTTAATATTTTTTTTTTCATTTAATAAAATATGTAAGGTTTCAAAGGAATCTATAAATTAAATAATAGTCACAATAGTAGGAAACTCCTTTTTGCTGTGTATGTTAATAATTGAACATTCCTTTTATCTTTTGTCGAAAAATTCTATATAAAACATGTAAAAATATTACCTTTGAAAACCTTTGAATGAAATTAAAATTATACATAATTTTTTTTATAATCCTTTTATATTCATATAAATAATTATCTAAAATAATAACAAGAATATTGACATAGATAAAAGGATTTGATAATTAAATCTTTAAAAAATCAAGGTGTCCCATACCACTTTGAACAATTAAATAATAATTACCATAAAAAAATAACATTTAACAAAACATTAAATAACATGATAATAAATAAAATAATGACATGATAAGTCAAATGGATTGTATATTCACCTCATAAAATAATGTGGGTGTATAACATCAAACTATGCCTCAATGAAAAGAGATTGAGACGAAGTCCCTTACCTTGCGTTTTTCTTTAGTTAAACGTGATTTAAACTTCTATATAATGGTTCTAAACATGTTATTAACTTAAATTATAACCTTATACATATTTATTTTATCATATATGATCTTTTTATATTATTTTATCACCTATTTTTTTTATAATATTTTGTTTTTACCCTTGTTTCGGGTGTTAACTGCTTCATTTTCCTATGCATGTTTTGTCATCAAAGTTTCAGTAATTTTGTATAGGATATATATCTAGAATCTTTATAATTATATTAATTTTATAAATATTATATTTAATCATTAAATAAATTTTTAGATCTATTCTTGATTTTTTTATAGAAAGTGAACTGCATCGTGTTGTGGTGATGGTAGGTCATACGTATGCACGAGTGACAATATCATTCCCTTAATAAGTGAAAGGATAATAAATTTTACGAGATAATAATTTTTACATAATCAATATCATGTCATAATTATAATATATATCCATTATTTCCATCATTATACCCATTCAAGTAAAGTGGCGATGAAAAACAGATTAAACCATGATGTAGAGATGGTGAGTTGTACATATGCACGTGTGATGATTTTTATTTTCATAAGATAGATAAAACATAGACTATGGTTGTCTCATAATCATAATAATATCTAAACTTATATATTATATTGTATTATTACTCTATAATTTAAGAAACACATGAATAAGAAGAAGAATAAAAAATGAACTTGGATGGGTTGTTAAAAAAAATCACCTCTTCTTTGGTGTACTTCCTTTAGATCTCTTCTTAAGAGTTATAGGTTTGGTATTTTTGGAATAATAGGACCTCAAAAACTTGGATAAATACATTGGGAGGATAAATGTGTGGAGTTTGGTCTAGTTATAATTCTCAAGTTTTTGTGAAGAAGTGAGAGAGGAGGTTCCCTTTTATAATTGAGGTGAGGGGCACTTTTGGAAACTCTCAAAATATTAAGTTAATATAAATTAATTTTTAATAAAAAATGGTTCAAAAGTGTGGTATTTAGAATATAAGATGATTATGGGTCAAAATATTCTCAACCAATAATTTTTATACATGTTTAGGTCAAATTCATACCCTTATCTTTTGGTTTTAACCCTTATTTAAACCCTTTAACTCTTACCATGTCAACATGTGTTTTTAAATTTTGAAGGTTAATATAGTTAATATAAAATGAAAAATGAACCATAAATGGGTAATGGATGTAATTTTAAATATCATACCAATAATTTGGATGAATTTTATATTTTTATGAAATTTATATCATTTAATAAAATATTATGTATTTTAAAATATCATTACAGTCAATTTTGAAACTATTCATTACTTGAATTTTTAAAAATATCATGAAAAAAAGATAACTTAAAAAAACCATTATTATTTTTGGAGAATTTTCTTATCTTATCCTAACCATTTTATTTTTGGATATAAATACAGGAGGTATATATAGTTATATTTGGGTGGATATTGTGATTAATAGAAGTTGATTCAAATTCTTCAGGCATGAAAAATTCATCATAAATACTCATAATTTGGAGAAAAAGATGTTTTTGTGGTGGAAATTAATTAAAGGATGAAACCCTACTTTTAAAGTAAGTATGTTTCCTTATATTTATAGTATAAGAAGTAAATGAATTCCTTAACCTTATGAAAATGATTTTGAAACAAAAATTTTATTTGTTTACTTTTCTTACTAAGAAATCAATGGAATTTTAATCCATCACATATTTATGGTTCTGTGATTGTTAACATTCTCACGACCATGTTCTTTATCACTCTCTATAAGAAATTAATTTTTAGTTTTCTCTTCCATTCACATTTTTTCCTATATGTAACCCTAGTATGTATTATCTCAAGTGACCTTTGTACTTCCCTTTATTTATTTTAAAGTGGATGTTTCATTGACCCTTGTTCCTATAGTGACTCAGGATTAAAATACATAGATATTTCATCATTTTTGATGAATATTCAGTACATTAGAAAAATAAGTTCCCAATAATCGTAATAGTTTAGTGTCTTTGGAAACTTAAAAACAAAATATTCTCTCCTAGTAAAATATCTTTAACATCTCCCATAAAGATATCCACCTTTAGTACTTCTACCTAAAACCTTTCTTCATAACCTTGGGAAAGAAATCATAAGAAAGGGGTGATCTCAGATGCTCATTAAGGGTAAATAAAGAAAATGCATAAGCATAACATGAACAAAAGGGTATTGAACTTGAGTATAACATTTGAAGATTATACCTTGTATATTAGAGATTATAATAAATATTATAAGTTCATAATACATGAATCATAAGTAAATAAAGAACATAATACTTGTAATCTAAACATAGTAATAAAACATGGAATTATAGAAAACACATATAAAATCCCTATGTCAAGGTGGCCCACCAAGGCCTTTGTAACATGTTAGGCTTGGGCTAATCTCCCATGTACCTGATTTGGGATTGGTATTCCCTCTAGTGTACCCTCTTGTTTTGGGATTGGGATGTACTCTCATGTACATCATTTATTATATCCATGGTAAGTATATACACCACACAAAAGTAATGGGTGGTGAATAAAGTATGTATCTCATGGAAATATAAAGTGAGATAAAATCCCCTTACTTTGTGTCTTAACTCTCGTTATACTCATTCAAAAATCCTATATAATAAATATAAATTTATTATAAATATATCATGGAACCATATTATTACTTCTAATACCATAATGTTTTTGATTATTTCTTTATATTACCTGCTTATTAACAATTCTATGGTAAAGTTTCACTTTGGGTAATATTCGCTTTGTTTTTCACATCTATATCAATTTGTTATATATTTGGTCCTTATATTTATATAATGATTTAGAGAATGTAAAAAATTATTTAAATATAATTTATATTCAGTATATTTTTATTATAATAATCAATATAAAATAGAAGTATGAAATAGAATACACCATTCACAGAGATGGTAGGCTCTACATACGCATGAATTTTATTTCCATTTAATTGTCGCATTTAAAGAAAGAAAGTAAAAGAAATATATGTATATATATAATTATTAAAGTAGATTAATTATATCATATATATAATATATATTCACTAAACCTATCCATAATACATTCAATGTAGCGTATAAACGAATCACATCGCTTTGAGGGGTGGTAGTCCACACTTCCTCAAACAAAATTATCGTACTAACACCAAATGGAATGTATAAAGATATGTACTGGAAAAGAATTAATGAAGCTTAGATACATAATAAATTTTATATATAACATATATAAATAGATTTTCTATCATAATATCCACCATGAAAGGTGGTAAATGAAAAAAATGAACAATCATCATTTAGTGAGGCGATAGTCCGCAGTAAACGTAACAATATGTTCATTACACATTAGATGAAACTGTGTGTAAGTGTAGGTAAAAATATTAACATAAAAACATTATATTATATTGGCTATATTTTTTTATACAATCATGAAATAATAAGATTTTATAGAGTGATGAAAGTAAATAAAAGGAGTTTGAGGGAGGGTGTTACCTCTTAATCGGGTAACTCCTTTTTGTTTTCACCAAAGGGATTCTGTGGAAAGATTTATACCCAAGGGAGAATTCAAGGAGGAAGTGAGGTATTTTTGGGAGCTATTTTGGTAAATTTTTTTGATCCAAAGTGGCTTGAGAGGTGTGAGTAAGTGGGAGGAGAGGAGGACTTTTATAATGGAGGAGGAGTGATACTCTTGTAACATTTGAAAAGAAAGGAACTCCACCCATGTTTTTATTGAAATTGGATAAATAATGGTCCAAAGTTGATCCAAGGTAGTATAGGGTCAAAATATGTCCATAAAATAGCTTTTGGACAAGTTTTTAGGTTGTTTTGGGCCTTAATTTTATGGATTAGTCCCATATTAAGCTTAATTTAACCTGGATCATTTTAATCAATTTTAACTACTTTCAATAATATTTTTAGTGAAAAACTAATTTTACCTTATTAGAAATTAGAAATTATTCTAATTAATAATATTTAATCAATTTTCTAAAATTTCAATCAAATAAGTGATGTAAATTAATTTAAATATATTCCCACATATGGGATGACAATATGGGTTTTTAAAATTAAAATGTTAAAAAGTTTGGTATATTTTTATTGTCAATTTCAATAGGAAAATGATTATAATGACCTAAATTATATTAATTGATAAAAATATTATTTAATTAAAATTTTAAATAAATTTAGAATATAATTTAAACTTATGAATAAATTATATGAAAAAACAGTTTTGAATTAAAATCCAATATTTTTAACAATTCATTAAAAAATGAAATCTTATAGAAAAATACCAAAAATCTATCCGAAACTAATTTTTATGTTTTTATTAAAAATATTAATTTTATTTTGATATATTAAATATATTAAATTTACAAAAATTTGTTTAAAATTGTGCTCTCTATTAAAAGGCGGTAAAACCACCTTTATAAAAATACTGGTTTTTAAGCATAAAATTGAGTTCGTTCTTATCTTATGTCTATCAAATATATTAGATAAATATCAAGAATATTTTATTGAATATATAATAGATGTATTATCATAATACCACTTAATAATTGTAATTAATGTAATTGATTAGGATAAAACATCTTTGTGAGCATAAAAATGGTTTTCTATATAAATATTTTATTTATATTCAATTAGTTCATTGTAACTAATGAATTCATTTTATATTTGTGTAAAAAATAGGTTTTTTATATGTTAGTTAATAATATTAATAACCTCTAATTTAACATCTATTTTATATCTTATTATATTAAATAATCATATTTTAATAATATATTATTTTTCGATAAACCTAGGTCACATGTGTTATGCAAGCCATCGAAGAAAGTAATTATTGCGTGTAACACAAGCTAATCTTAGTGATACATATAGATAAATCTAAACTTTATATTATGTGTAGTGTATTTGAGAAAAAAATATTGCTTAATATAAAATAAACTATTTTTATTCTTGTGTGAAATAGAAAATATCAAAAATATTAAATTAATTTGAAAAAAATAATTTTCAAAATCTCAGGGTGTTACAGTTCTAATATGGGATTTTAATAAAGGTATTTTGAATAGTAAAACCTTAGTTATAAACCCAAATTCAAATTTTTTGAGGAAATAATTTATTAAAGGAGGGTAAAATATAACCCCCTAATATTTTAGGGTATGTATCTTTTTTATTTTAACCACTTTGACAGTTTATGTCGCACACAACACTGAGCTTAAACAAACCATGATATAATATTAATATTATTATTTAAAATGAAATTATCTTATAACCATTAAATTTTTGGTTATGAATAGTATTAAATAACTTATGAAAATATATTATGGAATTAATTGGTTACCAATCAATTGGAAATAATATAAAGGAAATTTTTTTATAAAAAACTATTTAAATGTGCACAAGTGTGTTTTATACCAATAAAATAAATAAATTACAATTTTTGGATTATATTAATGAAAGATATATATATATATATATATATAATATTCAATCTAATATTTAAAATTAATCCTATGGGTTTTCTAGACATGATATAAAAACAAATCCAATTTTACGTATAAAAGATGTATTTTTATAAAAAGAAAGTTTTACAGCCTTTTGATGGAGAACTTATTTTAAATATAGTTTCTAAAACTTTTATAAACTATATTTTAAAGTATAAACTTCTTATTTGAATTAATAATATAAAAATTTACTTTGGTTGAATTTTTGTCATTTTTTCTGATAAGTTTCATGTTTTGATGAATAATAAAAAGTACTGGATTTTAATTGAAAACAATTTTTTTGTCTAAATAATTTACAGTGTTAAATTATATTTTTATTGTTTTTAAAGTATAATTAGGTAAATTTTATATCAATTAATCCAATTTAGGTCATTTTAATCAATTTTACATTGAAAATGGATATAAAAACATTTCAATATTTTGAAGGCTTTCAGTTTGAAAATATGTTTTCTCGTTCTGTGAACGAGATTAATTTTAGCGAATTATGTGTTTTGAATTTTGAAAAATGGATTTCAAATTTTTAATTATAAGTTAAAAATTTACTAAATAAGTTCATTTTTTTGGAAAATATTAATAGTAACTTTAATATTTTTTTAATTACTCCATTTAAGGGTAAATTGAGTAATTAAGGGTAAAAATAATATTATAAGTATTATAAAATTACCCTAACACATGTCCTGATTTTATTGGATGAGTTATTATAAAAAAAATATCATCATTGGGTTGAATTTATGGACTTTTGGATCCACTTATATGACTTTGAGCCTTTTATAGTATTTTATTTTAATGAAAGTAAAATATATCTTACTCATATTTTTAATAAGTACTACATTTTTAATATTAGTTATTCGAAATATATCTTCAATTACAAGTATTCATTTGAAATATTAAATTTTTATATTCATCATGATAATTTAATTTTAATTTGTATGGAATAAATAATTAAATTGAAGGCTTACATAATGATGATGTAGTAATTGTTTAATTAATGGACATATCAAATAAATGTTATTAAAAACATTAAAATAAATATAATTTGATATAATTAACTTCATAAAAAATATAGATAAATTTTAAATTTTATTAATGTGTTAAAATAGTTTTTTATAATATATCACATTGTTATGATATTTTTAAAAAATCATGTTAAAAATAGTGTCAAAATTGAAAATAATGATATTTTAAAATAAATAATATTTTATTAAATGATATAAAATTTATAAAATTCCAAAAAACATCCAACGGATTGAGATAATGTTAAAAATACCATCCATGAATAATTTTTGGTTACTTTTCCATTTTATAGTAACTATATTAACCTTCAAAGAGTAAAAACACATGTTGACACAGTAAGAGTTAAAGGGTTTAAATAAGGGTTTAAACCAAAAGATAAGGGTAATACTTTAACCTAAAAATTTATAAAAATTATTTTTTGAGAGGATTTATATCCATACTCATATTATCTTCGAAATAAATCACTTTTTATCCATTTTTAATTAAAAATTAATTTATGTTAATTTAATATTTTGAGAGTTTTCAATAGTTCCCCTCACCTCAATTATAAAAGAGCACATCCTCCCTCACTTATTCAAAAAACCTTGAGCCTTATAGCTCTACAAAACCCAGAAATTTTATCTTCCAAACATCATTATCCAAGTTCTTAGGTCATATTATTCAAAAAATACCAACCCTAAATCCCTCAGGAAGAGATCTAAAGGAAGTCCACCGAAGAAGAGGTAATCGTTTTTACTAACTCATCCAAGTTTGTTTCTTATTATTATTCCTATTCATGTATTTTTTCCATGATAAAGCAATAGATAAAGTATAATATATATTATTATATTTTATTATTATTATGAGACAACCATATTGCATGTTTTATCCATCCTTTGAAAATCAAAAGCACCACACATGCGTACGTACGACTTACCATCTCCTCATCGTGGTAAAATCTGTTTTCATCAAAAATTTACTTGGATGGGTATAATGATATAAATAATGGATATATATAATAATTATGACATGATATTGATTTCAAAAAAATTATTAAACCGTAAAATTCTTTATCATTTTACTTATTAAAGGAATAATACCATCGCTCGTGCGTACGTACGACTTACTATCTCCCTAATGCAATGTGATTCATTTTTCATATCCAAAATTCAAGAATATATATAAAAATGTATATAATTATTAAGTAATATATTTATAACATTAATATAATTTTTTATATGTTGGATATATATCCTATGTAAAATAATTGAGACTTTCATGAAAAAATATGCATAAGAAAATGAAGCAGTTAACACCCAAAATAAGGGTAACAATGAAATATTATCAATAAATGGGTGATAAAATAATATAATAAGATCCTATATTATAATATAAATATAGATAAGGTTTTTTATAAGTTAATAACATGTTTAAAAACATTATACAGGAGGTTAAAGCATGTTTAACTAAAGAAACATGCAAGTTAAGGGACTTCGTCTGAATCTCCTTTCATTAAGGAATAATTTGATGTTATACACCTGAATTATTTTATAAGGTGTATATATATCCCATTTGACTTATCATATCATTATTTTAGTTTTTATCATGTTATTTAATGTTTTATTAATGTTATTATTTCCTGGGGTTTATGATTTAATTTTTCAAAGTGGTATAAGGCACCTTAAACATTTAAAGATTTAATTATCAAATCGTTTTCTCCATGTTAATATTCTTGTTATTATTTTACATTCATCATAAGAAATGGGTGAAAAATAAATAACATAAACATTCATATTGAAAAAATAGCTTACTAAATGTGAATACTTTAACCATAAACCATAAATGGTATAAAAATAGAACATCCACAGTCAAACTGAATCATAAACCATTCATTAGAATATATTAAATGATATCATAATATATTACCTTTAATTAAGCATAATATTCAAAAAATAGTGTTTAAATAGATGAAAAAACTATAATAAAATAATTAATTTTTTTGAGGAAAAAATATTATTAAACCCATATGAAAAACACTTTTGTATAAAAATACCCATTTATTTAAAAAAATAACAATTTTCAACACAAAATGTATAAAAAATAAGGGAATAGGGTTTTTAATTTAATAAAATATGTAATATTTCAAAGTAATATATAAGTTAAATAATTAACATAGTGATGGGAAAGTTGTTATCACCGTGTACATTAAGAATATAACATTAATTTTGTCTTTTATCAAAAACATCCATATAAAACATATAAAATATTCCTTTTGAAAAACTTTGAATGAAATTAAAATTAAAAATAAATTTTTATTTATAATACTTTTATTCCTATATAAATAAATATTTAAAATAATGACAAGAATATTGACATGAATAAAATGATTTGATATTAAATCTTTAAACATTCAAGGTGTCCCACACCACTTTGACCATTAAAATAATAACCCACATGAAATAATAACATTTAAAAAAAATTAAATAACATTATGATAAATAAAACAATGAAACGATAAGTCAAAGAGTTCTTATATACACCTTATAAAAGAAGGTGGATGTGTAATATCAAACTACGCCTCAATGAAAGGAGATTGAGAAGAAGTCCCTTACATTGCACCTTTATTTAGTTGAACATGATTTAATCTCCCGTATAATGGTTTTAAGAATTTTATTAACTTATATCAGAACATTATCCATATTTATGATTTCATATATGATATTATTATATCATTTTATCACCCTTTAGTTGATAATATTTCATTTTTACCCTTTTTTTAGGTGTTAACTGATTTATTTACTTATACATGTTTTTTTCATAAAAGTGTTGGTTATTTTGAATATGAAATATATAAAAAATATACATAAATATATTAATGTTATAAATATTATATTTAATCATTAAATACATTTTTATATCCATTATTGAATTTTGGATATGGAAAATTAATTGTACCTCGTCGTGGAGACGGTAGGTCATTCGTACGCTTGAGAGACGTTATAATTCCCTTAATAAGTGAAATGATAAAGAAGTGTATAGTATATTAATTTTTAAAAAATAAATATCATGTCATAGTTATAATATATATCCATTATTTCCATTATTATACTCATCAAATTAAAGCAGTGATGAAAAATAGATTACACCACAGTTTGGAGATGGTAAGCCGTACGTATGCATACACAATGCTTTTTCTTTTCATAAGATGAAAAAACATGGAATATGGTTATCTCATAATAATAATAAAATATAAGAATATATATAATGCTAGAGTTATTAAATTTTTAGGGAAGAAACACATGACGATGAAGAAGAAGAAGAAATTAACTTGGATGAGTTGGTAAAAATGATTACCTCTTCTTCGTCATACTTTCTTTAAAAAACTTCCTAAGGGTTGTAGGGTTGGTATTTTTGCAAGACTAGAACCTAAAAAAGTTGTCTAAGGATGTTGGTAGGAGAAATCTGTAGTTTTTTGTAGATATATAAGGCTCAAGGTGTTGTGAAGAAGTGAGAGAGGAGGTTCCCTTTTATAATTGAGGTGAAGGGCACTTTTGGAAACTCTCAAAATATTAAATTAATATAAATTAATTTTAAATTAAAAATGAGTAAAAAGTGAGTTATTTTGAAGATAATATGAGGATGTCTTGAAATAATCTCAAAAAATATTTGTTAAACATGTTTATGAAAAATTATTATCCTTATATTTTGGTTTTAACCCTTATTTAAAGCCTTTAACTCTCACCATGTCAACATGTTTTTTTTACTCTTTGAAGGTTAATATAGTTACTAAAAAATTCCTAATGAATCATAAATGAGTAATAGATTAAATTTTTAACCTTATCCCAATCATTTTTAAGAATTTTAAATTTTTATGAATTATATATCATTTAATAAAATATTATTTATTTTACAATATCATTAATGTCAATTTTGACACTATTCATTACCTAACTTTTTAAAAATATTATAAAAACAAGATAAATATGAAACAAATCTTTTAATACATTAATAATATGTCTAGGTAATATATAAAATTAATAAATGAAATTAATTATATCAAAATAAATTTATTTTAATATTTTTAATAATATTTATTTGATATGTCCATTAATTAAACAATTACTTCATCATCATTGTGCAAGCCTTTATTATTTCTTCCATAAAAATAAAAAATAAATTATCCTGATTAAGATAAAAAATTTATATTTAAAATTAATATTTATATTCAAAGATATCTTCTGAATAACCATATATAAAATCTAACACTTATTAAAAACTGAGTATGACATATTTGACTTTTCTTAAAATAAAATACTATAAATTACTTAAAGTCTTCAAAGTGTATCCAAGAGGCCGTAAAACAAGAAAATTTATGAATATAGTTATAAATAACTCATCTAATAAAATTAGTACAAGTGTTAGGGTAATTTTATAATATTTATGATATTATTTTTACCCTTAATTACATGATTTACCCTTAACCATGTTAATTAAAAAAAACAAAAAATTTACTATTCATATTGCCTAAAAATAAAAGTGACTTATTTAATAAATTTGGACCTTATGAGTCTAAATATGGGATCCATTTTTTAAAGATAAATACACATAATTAGATAAAATTAATTTAAAATTAATCCTTCTGACAGAATGAGAAATGAGTTCTTAAAGTAAAAATAATCAAAATATTGATATGTTTTTATATCCAGATTCAATATGAAATTTATTAAAATGAAATAAATTGGATTAAATTATACAAACTTTATCTAATTATAATTTTTAACCAATAATAAATATAATTTATCACTATAAATTATTTAGATAAAAAAGCTGTTTTCAATTAAAATCGAGTCCTTTTCACTATTCATAAAAACATGAAACTTTTCAGAAAAATACCAAAAATTTAATCAAAGTAAATTTTTATATTATTATTTAAAATAAAATTTTTATTTTTTTATATAATTTATAAAAGTTTATAAAACTAGATTTAAAGCAAGTACACCATCAAAAGTCAGTTAAATTACATTTAGAAAAATATAGATTTTTATGTGTAAAAGTGGATTTATTTTTATATAATGTCTAAAAAACACATAATATGTTTTTTAAAAATTATGTTGAACATATATTATATATAAATTTCATAATTTAGATAATACTATTCATTACCACCAATTTAACGACTAGATTATAATAATATTTCATTATTCATTTAAGCTAGGTGTTGTGTGCAACGTAAGATTTAAAAAAGATTAACTTTAAAGACAAACATAACATATGAAAAATTATTGAGGAAAAAATCTTATTAAAAACATATGGAAAACACTTTCATATCAAAATACATTTTTCTTTTAAAAATAACCATTTTCAATAGAAAATATCCCAAAAATAAGGGAAGGGAATTTTTCATTTAAGAAAACTTGTAATATTGAAAAGTAATATATAAATTAAATAAAAGTCATGATAGTGGGAAACTCGTTGTCACCATATATGTTAAGAGTAGAACATTTCTTTTTTATTTTGTCAAAAAATTCTGTATAAAACATGTAAAAATATTCCTTTTTAAAACCTTTGAATGTAATTAAAATTAGACATAAAATGTCTTTTATAATCCTTTAATATCAATATAAATAAATGTGTAAAATAATTACAAGAATATTAAGATGAAGAAAATGATTTGAGAATTAAATCTTTAAACATTCAAGGTGTCCCATTCTATTTTGAACATTTAAATCATAAGACTCATGAAGGAATAAAATTTTAAAAAACATTAAATAACATGATAATAAATAAAATAATGACATGATAAGTCAAAGATGCTATATATACACATCATAAAATAAGGTGGGTTTATAACATCAAACTATGCCTCAATGAAAGGAGATTGAGTCAAAGTTCCTTACCTTACACTTTCCTTTAGCTGAACTTGATTTAACCTCCATTGTAATGGTTTTAAGTATGTCATTAACATATATAATAACCTTATCTATATTTATGTTATCATATTTGATATTTTTATATTATTTTATCACATGTTTTTTGATAATATTTTCTTGTTACACTTGTTTTGGGTGTTAACTTCCTCACTTTCCTATGCATGTTTTGTCATAAAAGTTTCAGTTATTTTTCTTAGGATACATATCCAATATATAAATAATTATATTAATGTTATAAATATAATATTTAATCATTAAATAAATTTTTATATCCCTTCTTGAATTTTGGATATGGAAAATGAATCGCATCGCATCGTGGAGATAGTAGACTGTACGTACGCACGAGCGATGATATCCTTCCCTTAATAAGTGAAAGGATAAGTAAGTTTATAATATTTTAAATTTTAAAGAATCAATAACATGTAATAATTATTATATATATCCATTATTTACATTATTATATCATGAAATTAAAGTGGTGATGAAAAAAATACACCACGACGTAGAGATGGTAAGTCATACATATGAACACATGGTGCTTTTGCTTTTCATAGTATGGATAAAACATGGAATATGGTTTTCCCATAATCATAATAAAATCTTAACATATATATGATACTATATTTATTACTTTATCATGTAAACAACACATGAATAAGAATAAAAATAATAAATGAACTTGGATGAGTTGGTAAAAACAATTACCTCTTCTTCGGTGGACTTCATTTAGATCTCTTCTTAAGGGTTCTAGGGTTGGTATTTTTGGAAGTACAGGACCTCAAAAACTTATATAATGATGTTTTTAGGAGAAATGGTTAGGGTTTCATCAAGCTATAATGATAAAGGTGTTGTGAATAAGTGAGGGAGGTGGCACCGTTATATAATTAATATGAGGGGCACTTTTGGAAACTCTCAAAATATTAAATTAATATAAATTAATTTTCAATTAAAAATGGATCCAAAGTGATTTATTTAGAAGATAAGATAAGGATGAGTCAAAATAATCTAAATAATAATTTTTATACAAGTTTAGGTCAAATTATTACCCTTATTTTTTTAACCCTTATTTAAACCCTTTAAATCTTATCGTGTTAACATTTCTTTACTCTTTTAAGGTTAATATAGCAACCAAGAAATACCAAAAGAAACATAAATGAGTCATGGATGGAATTTTAAACCTTATCCTAATAATTTCTTTTAATTTTATATTTTTATGAATTTTTTATCATTTTATAAAATATTATTTATTTTCAAATATCATTACTATCAATTTTGACACTATTTATTACTTGAATTTTTAAAAATATAATAAAAACAAGATAACTTCAAAAAAAACCTATAATACATTTATAACATGTATATTTCATATATTTTATGAAATTAATTATATAAAATTAAATTTATTTTAATATTTTTAATAACATTTATTTGATATGTCCATTAATTAAATAATTACTGCATCATCATTATGCAATCCTTTAATTTAACTATTTCTTACTTAAAAATTAAAAATAAATTATCATGATGAAGAAAAAAATTTTAGATTTCAAATGAATATTTATAGTCTTAGATATATTCTAAATAACCATATATAAAAAATGTAATACTTATTAAAAACTTGAGTTTGATATATTTGAATTTCCTAGGAATAGAATATTATAAAGGATTGAAGTCATCCAAGTTGTTCCAAGAGGCTATAAAATCAGCCCAAGGATGATTTTGGTCAACACTAACTCATCCAATAAAATTAGGAAAAGTGTTAGGGTAATTTTATAATACTTAAAATATTATTTTTACCCTTAATTATTTAATTTACCTTTAATCGTGCTGATTAAAAAAATACAAAAGTAACTATTCATATTGTCAAAAAATAAAAGGGAACTATTTACTAAATTTGGACCTTCTGATTCCAAATATGGAATCCATTTTTCAAAATTTAAAACATATAAGAACTTTCTAATGATTTGTGATTATACATTATTATATGATCTAATCTAGTGTATGTCTTCATTTAGAAATAGAGCCTAGTAAAAATAATGTGAACCTCACCAATGCACATGATCTGAAGAATTATAATGATAACATATTTTCTAATCATAAGAAAATATTTCTAAGGGAACTAGTCTCCTAAAAATTATCATCATATGAGAAAATAATATCATATGCTAACAATACAGAGAAATAATTTTATAAGTATTATGACTTTAGAAGGAAGCACAAGAAGAAGAGGACGATAGAGAAAAAGATAGATAAAGGGAAGAAGGTAAAGAAGGATTTTACCACATGCGATAATTATGGAAGGAAACACCATGGTATATGTTTAATAAGAAAAGGTTTTTCTTCAAGTGTGGAGAAAAATACCACTATTCTCATGATTTCAAGGGTAGAATTTTTTTTCCAATGTTCAATGGTTCAACTGTAAGGATATGGGGCACTACACAAGAAAATGCCTCCAAATTCAAAGGAATATTCCTCAAAAAAAGATAATGGATCATGTTCAAGCTTATGATCTAACAAAATATGAAGAATAAAGATTAATTTAATTATTCTTGGATTAAATAATTATGTAATTTGAGTATTTTATCAACGATGTACTAGTCATAAGAATTATGAAATAAGTAAGTATTGTACTGAAGTGCTTCTTGTATAATAATTTGGAAGCATGAAAATTTTCATTAAGGTTTTAAGGTGATCAAATATTTGGTATGTGATAATAAGAGTTGCATTAGTTTTTTAGGTAATCTAATGTTAAGTTGATTTTGGAAATTTAGTAACCTTGTTTATAAATTTTAGATCTTAATATTTTTGAATGGTCACATGGATAACCATTTATGAAATGGTTTAAGCTGAACTTTGGATACAGTTTAAATATTAAGGTTTTTATTCATAATGGATAACTTGTGCCAACCATATTGATTTTGGAAAATATTTGAGACATAAGGAATGTATTTTCACTCTTTATGGATCTTAAGATCCATTAAAAGTGAATTTTGGTGCTTTAGTCATAAAAGAAATTTATTTTTGGATATTCATTTCTTGTAAGTAAGGGATGACATTTCTAAGTACTTTGTCACAGATTTATCAAAGACTCTAAGAAAGAATAATACAATATGAGAATGAAAAATGAAATGTATGAGATAAGCATTGAGCTTAAAACATTTCTTTAATATTGAATATATCAAGGTTATTTTTTTAATTTTGTAAGGATTATAATAATATAGTTTTAGAAAAATGAAAACCTACAAGTTGGGTGACAACCTGTCGCATCTGGAAAGGCCGTGAGACTTGAACCCACAACCAAAGGGCGACAATGGTACATCACCTACCATTGGCCTATGTGATGTACTGGTTAGTATAACATAGTTTTATCTATTTAAAAATTATTATAGATAAAGTATAAGTTCATTTTTGTAACCCTATATGATTATGATAAATATAATATTTTTTAATTTTATTATCTTCTGGAGAGAAAGGTGAGTTCATTGTGGAAATTGTTTAAAGGATGAAACTATTCCTATCAAGTAAGTATATTTCCTTATAGAAGTAAAATTATTCCTCAACTCTAATAAAATATTTTGAAATAAAAAAGTTATTTGTTTAATTTTCTTATTGATAAATCCATGGTCTTTTTAACACATCCAAGAATTATTGTTTTGTGATGTTAGACTTTTTAATGATCATGTTCTCTATCACTCTCCATAAAAACTTGATTGTTAGATATCTCTTATATTTCTAAGTTTTTACTTCCCAATAATTTTATCCTATTTTAAATTCTAATTTTGTGGTGTCCTCCACATTTCCTTTCCCTCTTATTAAGGGGAAGTTTTATTAACCATATTTCTGATGTCAGTTTCCCATAATAGAATTTTCAAGTATCAACCTTTTATTTTTGAAGTAAAATTTAAAATTTTGAGGGAATAATTTATTAAGGGTGGGGGGGGGTGTAACACCAAATATTTTATGTTATGTCTCTTATTAAATAAATTTAATTTCTTAGATAGTATACGTTTCACGCAACACCACGCTTAAAATAACCACGATATAGTACTAAATATTATCATTTTACCACTAGCCATTAAGTCAAAGGTTGAGAATAGGATTAACTAAATCAAGAAAATATAGTTGAAACATGTTTATAAAATTAATTAATTTATTACCAATTAATTTTAAATTAAAATAAAAACCAATTGAATGTAATGGAAGTGTTTTTATTAAAAAACTATTTTTATGCCCACAATTGCATCTTATCATAATAAATTAAATTAATAACTATTAGGGAAATATATTAATTAAATATATATTTTATATATTAAAAAAATGTTTTTAAATTAATCTAATATGTTTTACAGGTTTAAGAAAAGAATAAAACCAATTTTAAGTATAAAGGCTAGATTTTTCTAAAGGCAGTTTTGCCGCCTTTTGATGACACATTTGTTTTAAATATAGTTTTTGAAACTTTTATAAATTTTATTTAAAAAATACACTTCTTATATAAAATTGGAATATCAAAATTTAATTTTATTTAATATTTGGTATTTTCTTGATAAGTTTCATGTTTTGATGAATAGTGACAAAATATTGCATTTTAATTGAAATCAACTTTTTCATATAAATAATTTATAGTGTTAAATTATATATTTAATTGGTTTTAAAGTATATTTAGATTATTTTTTTATAATTTAATACAATTTATTTTACTATAATCAATTTCACATTGAATTTTTATATAAAAACATTTCAATCTTTTGAATGTTTTCACGTTAAAAACCCGTTTTCTTGTTTCGTCAATGAGATTAATTTGAAATTAATTTTAGCCAATTATGTGTTTTGAATTTTGAAAAAGGGATTAAATATTTTAAATAATATGGTTTAAATTTATTAAATAGGTCCATTTTATTTTTGGAAAATATGAATAGTAAAATTAGTAAATTTAATTACCACAGTTAAGGGTAAATCGGGTAATTAAGAATTAAAAATATTATTAAAAATATTATAAATTATGCTAACACTTGTCATAATTTTATAGGATGATTTATGGTTGAAAACAATATCTTTGGTCCAATTTTATGGCCTCTTTAAGCCACTTGGATGACTTTAATCATTTTATATTATTTTATTATAAGAAAAGTCAAATTTGTCATACTCATGTTTTTAATAAGTATTAAATTTTATATATGTGGGTATTAAGAATATATATTTGATTATAAATAATAATTTAAAATATAAAATTTTTATCTTTATCATGAAAATTTATTCATAATTTTTAATAAATAAATAATTACCTTAAAGGCTTATATAATGATGATACAATAATTATTTAATTAATGGAAATATCAAAAAATTATATTAAAAATATTAAAATAAATAAAATTTGAGATAATTAATCTCATAAAATAATTTTATAGATAAACATGACATGTTAGTTATATTTTAGAAGTGTTTTTTTTCTAAAATATATTTTTTTATTGATTTTTGTAAAAGGAAAAATAATGAATAGTATCAAAATTTTCATTAATGTTATATTAAAATAAATAATATTTTATTAAATTATATGAAATTATTAAAACTATAAAATTAATTAAAATTATTTTTATATGGTTTATAATGCCATAAATGGTTCATTTAATGTTAGTTTGTAATTTTATAGTAACTATATTAACTCTTAAATAGTAAAAACATATGTCATCACGGTAGGAGTTAAAAGGGATTAATTAAGGGTTAAAGCTAAAAGGTATGGGTAATAATGTGTCCTAAATTTGTCTAAAAATTATTTAATGAGATTCTTTCTACCCATACTCATCCTTTATTTTAAATAAATCATTTTGGAGCTATTTTTAATTGAAAATTAATTTATATTAATTTAATATTTTGATAGTTTTCAAAAGTTACCCTCACCTCAATTATAAAATGACATTTCCCCTATAACTTATTCTCACTACTTTGAATATTATAGATCAACCAAAACCTTCCCATTTATCCTCTAAAAATATTTATCAAAGTTTTTGAGGTCCTGTTCTTCCAAAAAGGCTAACCCTAGATCCCTTAAGAAGAGAGATAAAGGAAGTCTACCGAAGATGAGGTAATCATTTTATAAACTCAAACAAGTTAATTTCTTATTATAATTCCTCTTAATGTGTTTTTTCCTTTATAAAGTAATAAATACATTATAATATATATTCTTATATGTTTTTATGATTATGGGATAACCATATTTCACCTTTTATCCATCCTATAAAGAATGAAAACACCGTGTGTACATACGTACGACTTACCATCTCCACACCATGGTGTAATATGTTTTTCATCACCACTTTAATTTGATGGGTATGATGATTTAAATAATGGATATATATGATAATTATGACATGATATTGATTCTAGAAAGAAATTAATATACCATCCACTTTCTTACTCTTTCTGCATTAATGAAATGATACCATCACTCGTGTGTACACAGAACCTACCATTTACACAACGTGATGTGATTCATTTTCCATGTTAAACATTCAACAAGGATTATAAAAAAGTATTTAATAATTAAATATGATATTTATGACATTAATATTATTATGTATATTTTGGATATATATCCTATACAAGAGAAATGGGGCTTTTAAGACAAATAAAGGATGAGAAAACATAACAATTAACACCCAAAACACTAACCTTATTAATATTTATGATATCATATATGATATCCTTATATTATTTCATCACCTATTTGTTAATAATGTTTTGTTATTATCCTTGTTTTCAGTGTTAACAACTTCATTTTCCTCTGCATGTTTCATCATGTAAATCCTGATTATTGTGCATAGGATATAGTTACATCATCTATAGAATTATATTAAGGTAAAAATATCATATTTATTCATTATATATATTTTATAATAATTATTTAATAGTGAACATATAAAATGAATTACATCGTGTCATAGAGACGGTAGGTTGTACATATGCATAAGCGATGATATCATTCCCTTAATAGAGAAAGGGTAAGAAAGTGTATGGTATATTTATTTTTAAAAAATAAATATCATGTCATATTTATTATTTATATCCATTATTTATACCATTATACCCTTCCAAGTAAAGTGGTGATGAATAAAAAATTACACCACGACGTGGAGATAATAAGCTATATGTACGCACACGCTGTGCTTTCATTTTTCATAGGAAGGATAAAAGGTGGAATATGGTTATAACATAATAAAAATAAAAACTATGAATATATATGATACTAGAGTTATTATTTTATAATGGAAGAAACAAATGAATATGAAGTAGAAAATAAAATGAACTTTAATGAGTTGGTAAAACAATTACCTCTTCTTTGGTGTACTTTAGATCTCTTCTGAAGGGATCTAGAGTATGTATTTTTGAAAGAAAAAGACCTCCAGAACTTAGATATGGATTTTATAAAGATAAATGGGCAGATTTTTGTCAATATAGAAGTCTCAAAGTGGTGTGAAATAGTGAGGGAGGATGTTTCCTTTTATAATTTAAGTGATGAGCACTTTTGGAAACTCAAAAAATATTAAATTAATATAAATTAATTTTCATTTAAAAATGGATCCAAAGTGAGTTATTTAATAGATAAGATTATTATGGATCTAAATCTTCTCAACCAATAACTTTTAGACAATTTTAGGACATATTATTACCCTTATCTTTTGTCTTTAACCCTTATTTAATCCCTTTAACTCTTACCATGATCACATGTGTTTTTACACCTTAAGGGTTAATATAGTTACTATAAAATGAAAAAGAGAATTATAAATGTGACATGAATGAAATTTTAAGATTTATACTAATTAGGTTTCTGAATCTTATATTTTTATGAATTTCATGTCATTTAATAAAATATTATTTATTTAAAAAATCATCAATGTCAATTTTGACACTATTAATTACTTGACTTTCTAAAAAAACATAACAACATGATATATTAGAAAAATCTATTTTAAATCATTAATAAAATTTGTGTATGATTTTAATTATATCAAATCATATTTATTTTAATATTTTTAATAACATTTATTTGATATGTCCATTAATTAAACAATTATTGCGTCATCATTGTGCAAGCCTTTAATTTAATTATTTATTCCCTAAAAATTAAAAATAAATTATCATGGTGATGATAAACATTTTATATTTATAATTACTATTTATGGTCAAATATATCTTCTGAATAAATATATATTAAAAATATAATACTTATTAAAAACACAAGTATGAAATATTGACTTTTCTTATAATAAAATACTATAAAAGGATTAAAGTCATTGAAGTGGATCCAATAAGCTATAAAATAAGACCAAGGATGTTTTTAGTCCACAATAACTCATAAAATAAAATTATAACAAGTGTTAGGATAATTTTATAATACTTATAATATAATTTTTACTCTTAATTACCTGATTTACCCGTAACCATGTTCATTTAAATAAATACTAAGGTTACTATTCATTTTGTCCGAAAATAAGAGGGACCTATTTACTAAACTTAGACCTCATGATTCCAAATATGGAAACTGTTTTAGAAAATTAAAAACACATAATTGGATAAAATTTATTTAAAATTAATCCCATTGATGGAATGAGAAAACTCGTTTTTAATGTGAAAACATTCAAAAGATTGAAATGTTTTTATACCCATATTCAATGTGAAATTGATTAAAATGACCTAAATTTGATTAGAATATATAAAATTGATCTAATTATGATTTTAAACCAATAAAAAATATAATTTAACACTATAAATTATTTAAATGGAAAATATGTTTTCAATTAAAGTTCAGTATTTTTCTACAATAAGATTCCTAATAGAATGAAATTCTTGGTTTGGCGTATCAGAAATAAGGTAATCCCAACTGAAGAGAACATTTAAATAAAGGTCATATCCATGGCTTCCCACTACTTCTACTATGAGAATCTGAAGGCAGAGTCGATGCTTCACTTGTTTTTTCAGAGTAACTGAGCCACTTACCTCTGGTCCTTCACCCCTCATTCATGTATCGATAGAGAGTTTATATCTTTACAGGGATTATTGTCTTCCTGGTTTCACAGATCTGAGAATATAATTAAGAAGTGTAAAGCAAGATATGTCATTCTTGTGTCTATATGCCAGACTATATGGGAGGCTCATAACCATGTCTGGATGGGCTCCAGCCGCTCATTGTTATTCATACAGATGTAGTTAAGGTCTCTCATCATCGAGCTGGATTCACTATTGAAAGGGGGAAACACCTCGGTTATGATATGCAATATCCTAAACTATCCCTGCATACAGAGTAGGGAGAGAGGCCATTGAGTTAGATGAAAATCTCCTAGTAGTATACTTAAACTGAATATGGATGGTTCTTATATGGAGGGGGCTATGAGGGGTGGTGAGGTTCTTTAGGATTGTAGGGGATCAATTCACTTGGGGTTAATCACATTTTATGGTCCGAAAAACTCCTTGGGTGTGGAAGTTTGAGCCCTTCTCTCTGGCTTGAGGGTTTGCAGGAGGCTGGGCTTACAGGTGGCTAAGATTAAATCTAACTCAGATGTCCTCATGAAGTTTATAAAGGGACGTCATGCGATACCTTGGGAGTTGATATAACTTATTCGCAGATGCATGGTGGAGACTAATAAAGGGAAGATGATACATCATAGTTGGAGGGAGGATAACTTCGTGGTAGACTCTCTAGCTCGTATGGGTAGACAGGAAGAGGATATTAAGATTTATGCTTGTTTAGACTCTCTTCCCATTAAGTGAAAGAGTGTAGTACAAGGGGATACCCTTGGTCTACATTATTTTCACCCTCCTTAAAGGGTTTGTGTTTTTTATCTTTTCAAAATCAATAAAAAATAATTTTTTGTTAGTCAGTAAGTATTTTTCTAAAATTTATCAAAACATGAAACTTATCATAAAAATACCAAAAAATTCAACTAAAAGTTGATGGTATTTTTTATGTTATATATTATTCATTCCCTCATAATTAGATTAGTTATTGATATTCTATGTGATTATTCGACTTGTAGAATATCCATGGTTAAATTTAATTCTCATGTGACTATTTATATGGAATTATTTGATTATATTTTATCCCTTAAATATTATGATTAGGTTAATTATTAAATGGTATGTGTTTCATTTAATCAATTTATCATAATTTTTTATGCTTGTTTATGACAGTTTCTACTGTATATATACCCTTACATAACATCTAAGCTCACCCCTTTCTTATGTTTTATATTTCCCAAGGATTTCAGAAAGAATATTATGCTTTATATAGAGGGTGATGATAAGTAAAATAATGACATGATAAGTCAAAGGGACTATATATACACCTCATAAAATAAGACGTGTGTACAACATCAAACTATTCCTCAATAAAAGGAGACTAAGATGAAGTCCCTTACCTTACACTTTCCTTTAGTTGAACTCAATTTAACCTCCTGTATTATGGTTTTAACCATGTTATTAACTTTTATAAGAACCTTATCCATATTTATGTTATCATATATGTTATTATTATATTATTTTATCACCTATTTGTTGATAATATTTCGTTGTTACTCTTGTTTTGGGTGTGAAGTGCTTCATTTTACTATGCATGTTTTGTCCTGAAATTCCTAGTTATTTTGCATAGGATATATATAAAACATATCCAGAATGATATCAATGTTATAAATATAATATTTAATAATTATATAATTTTTTATTTCTATTCTTTAATGTTGGATATGTAAAATGAATTTCATCTTGTCGTGGATATGGTAGGCTGTACATACACACGAGCAACAATATCATTCACTTAATAAGTGAAAGGATAAGGAAGTGTATGACATATTAATTTTCAAAAATAAAAATCATGTCATAATTATAATATATATCCATTATTTACATAATTATACCTATCCAAGTAAATTAGCGATGAAAAATAGATTACACCACAATGTGAATACAGTAAGCCGTACGTACGCATAAGCAATGTTTTTTTCATAGTATAGATAAAACATAGAATATGGTTATACCATAATCATAATAACATCTCAGTATATATATGATACTATATTTATTAATTTCTCATGGAAATAACACATTAATATGAGGAAGAAGAAGAAATGAACATAGATGAGTTGGTAAAAAGGATTACCTCTTCCTTAGTGTACTTCTTTTAGATCCATTCCTTAGGGATCTAGGGTTTGAATTTTTGAAAGATTAGGACCTAAAAAACTTGTATAATGATTTTGGGAGGAGAAATGAGTAGTATTTTTTTCATGATAGATGGGTTAAGGAACTGTGAATAAGTGAGGGATGTGGTTCCCTTTTATAATTGAGGTAATGGTCACTTTTAGAAACTCTAAAAATACTAAATTAATATAAATTAATTTTCAATTAAAAATGGCTCGAAATTGAGTTATATAAAATATAATATGATTATGGGTCAAGATAATCTCAAAAAATATTTTTTATACAAGTTTAGGTCAATTCCATACCCTTATAGTTTGGTTTTAACCCTTATTCAAACCCTTAAACTATTTCCATCTCAATATGTGTTTTTACTATTTAAAGGTTAATTTAGTTACTATAAAATGAAAAAATAACCATAAATGAGTAGTGTATGGAATTTTAAAACTTATAAAAATAATTTGGAATAAATTTATATTTTTATGAATTTTATATCATTTAAAAAAATATTATTTATTTTAAAATATATTTACTGTCAATTTTGACACTATCCATTACTTGAATTTTTAAAAATACCATAAAAAAAATATAACTTAGAAAAAAACCTTTAATATATACCTAATATTTCTATTTAATCTATAAAATTTATATAGGACATTAATTATATCAAATTAAATTTGTTGTAATATTTTTTAATAACATTTATTTGATATGTCCATTAATTAAACAATTAGTGCATCATCATTTTCAAGCCTTTAATTTAATTATTTCTTTACTAAAAATTAGAAATAAATTTTCATGATGAATATAAAAATTTTATATTTTAAATTATTATACATATTTTAAGATATATTCTGAATGTTCATATATATAAAATTTAATACTTATTAAAAACATGAGTATAACATATTTGACTTTCTATATAATAAAATACTATAAAAGGATTAAAGTCATCCAAGTGGATCTAAGTGGCCATAAAAATTTACCAAGGAATATTTTGGTTGAAAATAAATCATCAAATAAAATTATTACAAATTTTAGGGTAATTTTATAATACTTATAACATTATTCTTACCCTTAATTACCCGAATTACCCTTAATTATGGTAATAAAAATTACCAAAGTTACTATTAATATTGTAAAAAATTAATGGGAACTATTTAATAAATTTTTAACTTATTATTCCAGATATTGAATCTATTTTTTATAATTCAATTCATATAATCTATAGAAATTAATTTAAAATTAATCCCGTTGATGGAATAAGAATTCTCTTACCTTAGGTCTAATTCCCTTTGGACATATCTTAACCTACTATATAATAGTTTAAATAAAATTATTAATTTATAATATAATTATATTTATATTTATGATATCATATGTGATCATATCATACCATCTTATCACCCATTTATTAATAATATTTTGTTATTTCCCTTTTTTCAGGTGTTAACCGGTTCATTTTATTATGCATTTTTCATCATGTAAGTCCCAATTATTATGAATATGATATATTTAAATAATAAATGGAATTATATTAAGGTTATTGATATTATATTTATTCATTATATACATTTTTATAATAATTTTTAAATGATTAATATGGAAAATAAATCATATCACATCGTGGAGATGGTAGACCATACGTATGCATGAACGATGATATCATTCCCTTATTAGTTAAAGGGTAAATAAGTGGATTATATATTAATTTTTATAGAATAAATATAATTTTAAAATTATCATATATATCTATTTTTTCCATTATCATACCCATCCAAGTAAAGTGGTGATGAAAAATAGATTACACCTTAACATGGAGACGATAAGCCTTTCGTACACACGTACAATGCTTTAATTTTTCATAGGATGGATAAAAAGAGTAATATGGTTGTAACATAATCATAATTACATCTCAAAATATATATTATACTGTATTTATTACTTTATTAAGTTAATAAATGAATGAATAGTAAGTATAAGAAGAAATGAACTTGAATGAGTTTGTAAAAACAATTACCTCTTCTTTAGAATACTTTCTTTAGATCTTTTCTTAAGGGATCCAAGGTTTGTAATTTTGGAGGACCATGATCTCCAAAAATTATATAAGGATGTTAGTAAGAGAAATGGTTAGGGTTTGGTCGAAATATAAGGCTCAAAGTGGTGTGATGAAGCGAGGGAAGAGGTTCCCTTTTATATTTGAGGTGTGGGGCACTTTTGGAAACTCAAAAAAATTAAATTAATATAAATTAATTTTTATTTTAAAATGGCTCCAAAGTGTTTTTTTAAAATATAATATTTAATATTATTATAATAAAATTTTATTGTATGTTTAAGTTGGGTGTTGCATGCAACATAAGCTTTCAGAAGATTAACTTTAAAGAGTGACATACCATAAAATATTTGGGGTTTTAAACATATTCCAATGTTTCACAAAATGAATTTTCTAACTTGTGGATATTTAATATGATTTCATGAAGGTAGTGAATAACTCTTGGAAGGTGTTGATGAATGATAAACCATGATATATTTTACAAAAATAAACTTAGAAGATCGAGAGTAGTATTTCTGGAATGAGAAAAATATATACCAACTCTTAATAAAAATATAGGTGATATATAATCGTAGATAAAAAAATGATCAAATCCTTCAGTAAAGCTGGGATGAAAAACTATTCATGACCATGAATCTCAAGCAGAAGAAACTGGTGACCATATATATAAAGAAAGAACGTTTGACACATGAAATGTAACAACATGAGATTTTAATATCAATTTCCATTTAAATAAATAATATTTTAAATATATTTTTTTCACATGAAACATTTAACTAAAAAAATCCTCAATACATTTTTTTGAGATAAAATATTACATTATGAGAATGTAGTAATGGAACAAAAAGATAATATTTAGTTGAGATATTTTTTACAAATACCCACACACATATATTTTTATGTGTAACATATTATTATTATATAATTTATTTATAAAATTAAAATAAATATTTTAATATTAATTGATTGTTAAAATTAATTTTTTATAATACAAATAATTAATTTTAATGGTATTAGGTGAAGATTATTTAATATAAAAGGAATATTTTTAAATATGTTTTTTAAAAGTGTTATGTATTTTTAATTACTATTGACTAAAGAATGATTTTAATGAAATTTATTTATAGTATTTAAATGAAAATAAATTAATATCTACCCAATAGTTATTACTAGGAAACTGTTAGGAATAAATTAATTTTATGCTTTAAAATGTATTTTTACTAAAAATTTCTTTTTTATGCCCTATGCTTTTTTATGCCCTATATTTTTATGTCTAATAATGTATTTTATGGTTAAAGATATTATGAAAAAATGAAGATAAAGTATATTTTTGATATGAATAATATATTAATATTAATTTAATTACTAATTGAGAGGAAATTAGAATAAGAACAGTTATTGTTTTAAAAATTCATTTTCCTATAAAAATGGTTTTAAATATATTTTATGTTTCTATTTAAAAGTTAAATTACTAAATTTTAGAATTTAAATTTGAAAAAATATAAATCATTTTTGAACTTATAACCGAAATATTATATTAGGATACAATTTTAATATTTTCCTGAAAAGTTGAATTTTTATGTGAATAGTATAAAATATCGTTTTTACAAAAAACATGAATATTATGACATTATTAGGATATCAGTATGAATTAAAAATTTATGAAAAATTATTATTGAAAATATATTTATTTAATAAATAATTTATACATTTAAAAATATAAATTTTAATTTAGGAAGTTATGTTTACATTTTGGAACCCAAGTTATATTTTTCTCTAAAATTATTTTTATGCGTTATACATTTATAATTTTAGAATTAATTTTTATCACTTTTAGAAACATAATATTATAAAATAAATTTATTTTTTGGAATTATAATTACAAAATTATTTAATAAGGAAAATTTCATTTTTAGTTATAAAAATAAGTTTCGAGGTTAAAAAACAAGTTTTTATGGTAAAAGTAAATTATGGAAAAAAGTTAAATTAATATAAAAGGCCTAAAACATATCAAAATTTATACCTTATTTGTGTAAATGAGAGGTTTATCAACCAAGACTCAACATAAATTCATTATTATCCACTTTTAGAGCTGCTTTCCTTTGAATGTCACATGACTTTAACATAAAGTTATGAGTATTTACATAAGTGACTTCATCTAAACTATAAAAAGAGCCTTTCACCACCCCACTTCCCTTACAACAAAATCCATTTAACACAACCAAAATTTTCCAAAATCACTTTCCAACTCTCTCTATCATGTTATAGATGTGTTGGTCTCACCAAAAGTCATTTCTAAGAATTCTCAAGGATTTTTCTCGAGGAGTAAGGTAAAAATTCATAATCAATCATTTTTAATTTATATTTATTTCTTCATTCTTCCACCTCTTATAAAAATATTATACCCATACTAAAATAATTATATCTATAATAAAATATCCTTAATTGAAATAAAACACCCAACCTGGCTTTCCATTAGTCTTGAATGGTGTTCCTGATCCCCATAAGATGACAACTAGTGTTTGGGCATCAAAGGAATCTCTCTTAAGAATGATTTTCCCTTTAATAATAAAATATATGAATATAAAATTGATTGATAATACATCATAGGGTTTTTATATATTGGAAATATATAATAAATAAGATAATAAATTTTAAATAACGAATGAAAATAAACATGAAAAAACAAAAATAAAAATTTCAAACTCAATTTTATAAATTAAAAGACATAGAGTGCACAATGTAATAAATGCAAGAGAAACAAAAAGAAATATAAATTTAGATGACTGAAGTGGGAAATCCACAACATCCCAAAAAAATAAATCAAAGGAAATTTCAATCCATAAAATCGACTCCATATGGCCCACAAATACTCACCACCTCCTTATACCACCTCCCTAAGGACAACTGACTATGAAGTATCAAGGTATAAGAACATGACTCCTGAAGGTAAATATAAGAGCTTCATACACCATGGGTTGCATACAAGGTGTGAGATAAACATACCCAGTGGGTTCAAACCAAGGATTTTATATAATAATTTACCAATAAAATTTCTAGAATGCTATTTTGAACTATATTTAGAAAATATTAATTCATATAAAAGTGTATAAATAAAAACAAGTCACTCGAATTTTCATTAAAAGAATCATTTATTGAAAAAAATCCATTTTGAATCTTAGAAAAGATTCATTTAAAAAATAATAAACCCCATAAAACTATAAAAAATGTTAGACCATAACTTTTTCATAAACCAACCATTTACACCAAACACCATTTACCCATTTTAAATCCTTTCTCGAAGCCTCTTTTTAAATAACCCATTTCAAACAATTAATCAAAATAAGGTAGAAAAAAAGTAACAGTCAACTAAGACTATTTTAATAAGCATGAAAAAATATAAAGGATTAATACATTGGTTCCATACAATCTATAAATTAGGTGAAAATAAGAAATAAGTAATGTGAATCCCCTAGATA
Source organism: Viscum album (assembly GCA_963277665.1). Lineage (NCBI taxonomy): Eukaryota > Viridiplantae > Streptophyta > Magnoliopsida > Santalales > Viscaceae > Viscum > Viscum album. The sequence continues at coordinate 1,529,525,871 of OY728163.1, read as the reverse complement.
ATATCATCAATGATGAACAAAGAACATGGGAAACTTATTAGGTCTTAAGGGAAGATTTCTCTAGACTTTATAAAAAATAATAAAAACTATCAGTATATGTTGTATCCTAAACAACCAAATCAAAAAAAAGAGACCAAACCAACATTGTTGGAAAGTCACTCCCCCACCTAGACCTGTCTCACAATATATGGGACACTAGTAGCATTCATACTGACTAGTTTATTATAATCCTAGACCACTCTTTTAGCCCAGGGTTCCTAGGTATTCAAAAAAGTATAGGTGAGTAGACCATTACAAGAAGCATCACATACATCAATAAATTATAATAAAAAAAATCTCGCCTCACCCCCAACACCCTCGCATGAAACACCACATTTTATAAAATCACATATAAGCATCAAGAATTTTGAATTAATAATTAAACTCAATCCCTTAAATGAGAAAAATACAAACCAAGGATTACTAATGAAAGGTTTTAATTTTGATGAAAACATAAAATACCAACTTGAAATCCCTTTAGAAAGTGTCAATTTTCTCTTTAAAATACTATCTTGGGATGCCAAGCTTTACCACCAAACATTAAAATTCTAAAATTGAAATCACACTCAAAAATAAATTTGTAAATCAATTCAAAATAATACATTTTTTTGAAAACTAATTAAAATACCTATGTCTTTTATAAAATAATAACATTCATTCCCTATGAAGAGGGTGTTTTTCTAAAATGACCTTTATTTAATTGAAAACACCCATTTAAATAACCGAATTCACTTGGGAACCCCTTTAGAATATTTAAACATAAACTTGAAACTCTTAAATAACAATTAATATATTAAAACCCTAAAATACATGTAAATAAATTTCTTCTAAGTGATGAAAAATATTTAAAACCATTTACACCCATCAAGGTAACCATATATAATCATAACATAATATAAAATGAATTTAGGTAAATATCAAGCATAAACAATACATTCCATGAGAAGGTATTACATAGAAAAAACCACCTTAAATCGAAATAAATAATTATCCTATGAAAGAGGAAGCCCAAACAACAATGAAGACAATTACTATTAGCCATATACATCACGAAACCCAATATTAGGTCCACCCCAACCCTAAAATAATCCAAAATATCATCTAGGGTTCATTAGAGAAGTTCAAACCAAGTAAAATATAGAAATATGGAAGATAAATATAAGAGGAAAGACCTAGTGAAGATTTCCTTGAGATTTTGGGCTCAAATAAGGGGGAAAAGAAAGGGAGGAAGACATGGAAGCACTATAGGAAAACAGCCGTTTAACAGTGGTTTTTTCGTGGCGGTTTTAAAAACCACCACTAAACGTGTTTTGGGCAGCCATGTCGTGGCGGTTTTTAAACCGCTGTTAAAAAACCGTCGCGAAATGCCTTAATTTTTTTTTTATTTTCCTTATTTTTTTAATTTTTTTTAAATTCTTCGAGGATTAGCGGTGGTTTTTTAAAAAACCGCCGTGAAATAGCGGCGGTTTGGTTAAAACCACCGCGAAATGAAAGGAAAAAAATAAAAAAAACACGAGAAACCCCGAAATCACTAAAACGACCATAACTTTTGATTCGGGCGTCCGTTGGAGCGCCACGACTAGTCAAATCGAAGCTCATGAAGAGATCTAGAGGCCCATATAATCAAAACCCTGAGACGGTGTAAGGTGCGGAATATATGAGAGTGATAAGAAAGTTGAAAAAAGTTCTCCAAATTCAAACGACCATAACTTTCGCTCCGGGTGTCCGTTTGGGCTCTACCACATAACTTTTAATATTTATTATTTATTATTTGTTTATTATTATTATTATTACTTATTATTATTTATTATTTATTGTTTATTGTTTATTGTTTACATTTAATTGTTATTTATTGATTATTGATTATTGATTATTGATTATTTATTGATTATTATTTATTTATTATTATTTATTTTTTATTATGAATTATTTATTATCTATTGTTTATTATTTATTATTTATTATTTATTATTATTATTTCTTATTTATTTTTTATTGTTTATTGTTTATTATTTATTATTTATTATTTATTATTTATTATTTATATTTATTTATTATTTATGATTTATGATTTATTATTTATTATATATATATATTTATTATTTCTTATTTATTATTTATATATATATATTTATTATTTATTATTTATTATTTATTTATAATTATTAATTATGTGTTATTTATTATTATTATTATTATTATATATTATATATTATTGAGTTTATATCTATTATTTATGTATTGTTTGTTTTCTCAATTAATATATATAAATATAGTAAATTATGTTTATTAAACACATGACGAGCTTGCTAGAGTGGTAAAGTCTTTGGAAAATATGCAAGAGGTTAGAGGTTCAAATCTCACCAAATGCAGTATTTATTTATATTGCATGGGTATGTGCATGGACATGTGCATGTGTATGTTCATGGGATGTGCATGCCTGGATAAATAAAGTAATACGAAATAAATAAATAAAATATGAAATAAATAAATAAATAAATAAAATAAATAAAATAAATAAAGAAATAAAATAAATAAAATAAATAAAATAAATAAAATAAATAAAATAAATAAAATAAATAAAATAAATAAAATAAATAAAATAAATAAAATAAATAAAATAAATAAAATAAATAAAATAAATAAAATAAATAAAATAAATAAAATAAATAAAATAAATAAAATAAATAAAATAAATAAAATAAATAAAATAAATAAAATAAATAAAATAAATAAAATAAAATAAATAAAATAAATAAATAAAATAAATAAATAAATAAATAAATAAAATAAATAAAATAAATAAATAAATAAATAAATAAATAAATAAAATAAATAAAATAAATAATATAAATAAATAAATAAATACGAAATAAGTAAATAAAATACATAAAATACATAAAATAAATAAAATAAATGAAATAAATGAAATAAATGAAATAAATAAAATAAATAAAATAAATAAAATAAATGAAATAAATGAAATAAATGAAATAAATGAAATAAATGAAATAAATGAAATAAATGAAATAAATGAAATAAATGAAATAAATGAAATAAATGAAATAAATGAAATAAATAAAATAAATAAAATAAATAAAATAAATAAAATAAATAAAATAAATAAAATAAATAAAATAAATAAAATAAATAAAATAAATAAAATAAATAAAATAAATAAAATAAATAAAATAAATAAAATAAATAAAATAAATAAAATAAATAAAATAAATAAAATAAATAAAATAAATAAAATAAATAAAATAAATAAAATAAATAAAATAAATAAAATAAATAAAATAAATAAAATAAATAAAATAAATAAAATAAATAAAATAAATAAAATAAATAAAATAAATAAAATAAATAAAATAAATAAAATAAATAAAATAAATAAAATAAATAAAATAAATAAAATAAATAAAATAAATAAAATAAATAAAATAAATAAAATAAATAAAATAAATAAAATAAATAAAATAAATAAAATAAATAAAATAAATAAAATAAATAAAATAAATAAAATAAATAAAATAAATAAAATAAATAAAATAAATAAAAAATAAAAATAAAAATAAAAATAAAAATAAAAATAAAAATAAAAATAAAAATAAAAATAAAAATAAAAGAAACAAAAAAAATAAAAAAACCACCGCGAAACGTAAAACCAAACCGCCGCTAAATGTCATTTTTCCATAGTGAAGAGGATAAAAGGGAGAGTCATGCATCTAGGGGGTTCAACCAAGCCAAGGGGATGAAAACTATTCCTAAGGATTTAAAAATCGAGGGGGGGGGCATTTGAATTTGATATTTTTTTTGAAAAACTGGCCGACTGCACGGTTTGTAAAACCCTGCACCAACCATGCAGAAGACACTATCTTATGCACCACACTTCTCATAATTTGAGTTGTAAGGTTATGAGTAACCCTCAACCAACTATTTGGGACACTCCCATACACAAAATATGACACATAATTTACCTAGAGACTCTGCACAGCTTGCAGAACCATGGTACAATCATGAAAAATCACATTGTTAATGAATTTTAGGTTTCACACACTTTCTGCATAGTTTTTACTAACAGTAAAAAATTCATGCGTTTAGTACTGTAACTACATAACTTCAAAAATTTAAGATAAAACCACCTAAAACTCAAAATCAAGGATAAAATCCATAAATAAATAAAATTAGAGGAACATTAAAAATCAAGGTGTTACAATTCTACCAACTATAATAATTTCTACCACCATAAATCCATTTGTAAATGATGATGGGTAATAAATCATTAAAAAAAACATTTAAAGTATAAGGGGGAAGGGTCAAGAAACTAGAACAAGCCTTAAGCAAAAGAAAATGCTGACCAAAACTACTCATCAAGATCAAAAGAGCACATCCTCAAAAGACATCCAATGTCTCCAATAGGAAATCAAATTTATAATTAGAGACTTAAGACCTAAAGAAAACCAATATCTATTAAGGTATCCATAATATTTATACTTCATCTAAAATAATTGGTTAATAAAATACACACATTTCTATAGACCTAACATCCAAAAATTGCACTTCCCCAAACACCCTATTAAGATCACGACTCATTTATCAATTATAAAAAACATCCAATTGGGTAGATAAAAATTATCTAAGGAAATCACCAACCAAAAAGGACACTTACAAGGACTCCATCAAGGTACAACTAGAATTACATCACCCAATGACCAAGGAAAAACTCTCTAAACCAGAAACATCCATTAACACACATCAACATGTCTCCAACCCTAGGTTAAGGAACTTGAGAAGTTGGTAACCTAGAACCTCACACATAGAATGAAACCCATGGCATGACCAAAAAAACCAAATTAGCTCCAACTATATCCCAATTCAACCACATTCATCTTGAACCCCCAAGCACCCACTCATGGTTCCCATGCTCAAATTATTTAAACCAAAATTTATCAACATAACCAAAATGTCCATAATAAAAATTATCATCACTAAGAAAAAAGAAACACAACTATAACCATCCTTCTATTAAAACCATTATGGAATCACCCAAAGAACAAAAAAGATAATAATTCCCTAAAAATATCCATTCAAACTCAAATCCATTAAGAGAAACATATGAAAAAATATCACCCAAACCTAGATCACACTTGAGGAACATACTCTAGAGACACAAAAAACATCAAAAAATAACATAATTATTATATAAATATTGGGTAGAGTTTAAGGAAAATGAATATTATAACCTTACTACTCTATTTTGAATCTGGGTAGGGACACCAACTAGAGAAACCACACCCAATTGATAGAGAGAATCACCTTGAATTTCATCCCTCGATCCAGAACTTCCATCCATTTTCAAGAATTTATTTGGAGGTAAGAACCAAATAACATAGAATAAGAATTAAACCAGTTCATGTCTCACACATCAAACTGAGTATTCCCACCTTAACAAAGGTCTAAATCCAAGAATAAAAAATCCATCAAAACAAGTAACATCATTCATACATCACATAACCCCATTTTTATTTAAAAATTACAACCTAAATTAAAGGATTTAAAACCTATTTCACTAAAAAAACATAGTTGAAATAACTTTTGAGAAAACACCACACTAGAATGCTAAAAACTAACTAAAAACACTATAAACTTTATCACACGTTAAAACTTCCAATTTCCCAATAGTAAATTTACAAAACCCCCTTCTTATACATGATCACACATTTTAAAAACATAATTTCCATTTAGAAATATTTCATTAATTTTTAAAGCTGACTAAAAAAACCATTTTCCATAAACAAGACCCATGGCCTCATCCCAAACCAAAAATCATTTCCCACCAAAACACACTTTTTTTATACAAACCATGTTTCAAAAAACCAAATAAACAAAACACATTCTAACCAAAATTCAATCCATAAATCTAAAAATATAATAAAAACACCATTAATTTATCCTTACCATAGGGAATCACTTAAGGATAGCCTAAACATAATTCCAAATAGAATTAAAAAACCATACATGACTTGGTCAGGTGGTTGATAGACCATACACCAATCATGTATCAACCTCTAAATATTTTATATAACTAAGCGCTAGGTATTTGCATGGTTTTAGGAAATGGGACCAAACCTTATGTCACTATTTATATTTTCAATCTCATCCCAAAATTAGAGGAGTCCTCAATGAAACTCAGAAATGCTAGGGTGTAACAACACATAATATTCATTAATAAAAAAAATTCAAATTCAAAGTTCAAATATATACTACGCATGGAAACTAAAATGTCATATTGTTAGGTTGTGATCAGAATCCATCTCATAATCCACTTGTTGAGTCATGATGACCACCATATTATCATTTCTATAAAAATATTCCCCATATTACTAGAGTGATTCTCAAGACCCTAGGAACCATTTAAATGACCTAATATTTGATACCATTTATAATGAACCATCTCAAGCAGACCCAACATTTCTCCTGAACCAACTTTCCATTGGACTTGAAGGGTGTTCCATATCTTCATGGGAAGGAATCTAGTGCCTGGGCATAAAAGGAATCACTCTTTGGAACGTTTTCTCCATTGAATAATAAAATAACATGCAATAGAGATTGACCAAGAATTCTGCATAGGTAATCTATATCTTGGACATCCATGCTAAATAAGATAAAAATTTCTAAATAAATAATGAAACTAAACTTGAAAAAACTAAAATAAATATTTCAAAGTAACTTTTATAAATTAAAATAAATAAATTGTGAAAAAAATACAATAAAAACTCTGAGAAATATAAATACAGTAAGTTGAAGTGTCTGATCCATAACATCCTGAAAAAATAAACCTACGAAAAACCTAAAACTTTAAATCAACTCCACATGGACCATTACCATTCACCACCTCTCGATACCACCTCCCTAAGGATAACCAATTAAATATTAGTAAATGACAAGAATAAGTCTACTTAAAGTAAATATAATAACTACATACACCAAGGGGTGAATGTAGGGTGTGAGCTAAATGGGCCCAATGGGATCTCACTAAAGTGTCTTTTCAATATCTTACCAATGAAATTTTAGTAATTATATTTTGAAATACATTTAGAAAATAAGACTTTACATGAAAGTGCATAAAGAAAAACAAGTCACATCACTTTCAATTAATATAATCATTTCTTTAAAAACATTTCCAATTCTAATTTTAGACAAGCATTATTTAAAAAAAATAAGAACTTTAAAACCATAAAAGGGTAGATTATACCATTTTCATAAAATAATCCATTTACACCAAACACCATTTACTCTCTTTTAAAATATTTCTCACAAAATATTTTTAAACAACCCATTTGAAACATGAATCATAGAAAGGAAGAAAAAAAGTAATAATCAAATGGAACCATATCAATAATAATGAAAAACATACGAAGAAACAATACATATGTTCCATACAATCGGGAAAGTTGGGGAAAACAAGAAACAAGTAATGGGAATCCCTTGGATAATATCATCAATGATGACTAAAGAACATCACCAACTCACTAGGTCCTAAGGGAAGATAGTTTTTTATACTTTATAGAATATGATACCAACTACAAGTATATGTTGTGTCCTAAACAACCAAATATAACAAACTATCCTTGATACAAATAATTATAATGGAACTCCCCCACCGAGCCTTATTTTACACTAGATGAGACACTAGTAACATTTGTATTGACTAGTGTAATATAATCCTAGACCACTCTCTTATATTAGGGTACACATATAGTCAACCAAGTTGAGGTGAGTAGAAAATAATAGTAAAAATAACATGAATCAATAAATAATAAACAAAAAATCTCATCTCACATCAAATACCCTCATAGTAAGTAACCATTTTTATACAATCATGAATAAACATAAATTATTTCAAGATAATCATTAAATAACATCCATTAAATGGGAAAAATCATAACCAAGGATTACTAATTAAAGGGATCAATTTTGAGGGATACACAAAATTCTCACTTGAAATCCCTTTAGAAAATGTCAATAAATCCTTTAAAATACTAGATTGGGATTAGAATATTTACCACCAAACTTTAAAGTTTTAACCATAAAATCACACTCCAAAACACCATTAGAAATCCTTTCAAAATAATGCCTCTTTTTGAATCCAATTCAAATACTAATAGATTTTATAAAACAAGAACATCATTTCTCTTAGAAAGGTTCTTTTCTTATAAAACAATCATTATTTAACTAAAAACACACATTTAAATCAGTATATTCATTTGGGAACCCATTTATAATATTTATACAGAAACTGGGAACTTTTAAATCGAAATTACTAAATTAAAACCATAAAATCCATGAAATCGATTTGTGCTACATGATGAAAAAACTTGAAAATCATTTAACACACACCAAGGGAACCATATATAATCATAATATAATATAAAATGAATTTTGGAAAATATAAAGTAAAAAAAGATATGTCAATAGAAATTATTACATAGAAACACCCACCTTAAATCAAGAATAAAAAGTCACCTATGACGGTGGAAGACCAATAAATGATGCAAATGAGGCCCATTATCCATATATATCAAGAATCATGATATTAGGTCTGACCTGAACCCTAAAATCATCCAAAATGGAATATGAGATTCATAGAGGAAGTTAAAAGCAAGAAAAAGAGAGAAAGAAGGAAGAGAAAGATAGGATTAGAGACATAGAAGAGATTAACTTGAGATTATGGGATAAAACAAGGTGGAAAAACCAAGGGATGAAGCCATATAAGAGGAGAGGATAGAGGTTTGTGCACCAAGGGGGTTTGATCGAGCCAAGGGGAAGAAAAATATAAATAAGGCTTTAAAAACTAGGGGAAACAATGGAATTTCACATTTTTGTAAAAACTAGGGAAACTACCTGGTTTGGCTACATATTTTTCCAGAAAATCCAAAAAACATGCATAATCCACCATCTTAAGCACCACACTCTACCCAATTTGGATGACATGGTTAAGAGTATCCATTCTCCAAAAATGTGTGCCACTCTTACATGAAAAATAAGACACAATATTTACCCGGAGACTGCATAGCTTGGAGAACTGTGGAACAACTATATAAAGGTACAATATCAAGGAATTTTAGTTTTTCATGATTTCCAAATAATTTTTACCAATTGATTACAAGGTGTGAGCTTAGTGCCACATCTCCAAAAATTTAAAAATTTAACAGAAAACCCATCGAAACTTAATGGAAAGGATAAAAAACAATAAAAAAAATAAAGTAATAGGGAAATTAAAAATCAAGTTTTTATAATATCAGTATCATAATAATTCAAAAATTTTATTATGTTGATGGAACAACCATTTTATACCTTCCTCCCAACAATTCAAAAATTGAAAACATCACTCAGGTGCATGTATAGTCTACCACCTCAATGAATTACGTATTTAAATTTTTATCACCACCTGAAATGGATAGTTATAAGAATTTATTTAATAAATAAATATGATATTTATGAAATAATTAAAATTATATTAATATAAATCATATTCTACCTTCCACCTCTCTCATTCATTAGAAAATGAAAACATCACTCGTGTAAACATGCAGACTACCGCCTCCAAGGAGGATGTATTTTTTTTATCATTATTACCTCACATAGTAGGTTTCAAAGATTTATTTGATGGATATATATGATATTAAGGAGTAATATCTATCATGAATATAGTTATTAAATGATGACAAAATAATAAAGAATCATTATAAATTAATATGTTGATATTGATAAATTATCCAAAATAAAAATGTCACTAATTTCATCATCATGAATCGTAACTAAAACTCCCATAGAATGGTATTGAAACTTTATAAATAATTAGGTAACTTCTATTTAAGCGAATTTAATATTATTTAAATGATGAATGTTTTATCAAAGAATGAGGATTGATATCTCCTTTATAAAACCTGTATGAAATAAATAAAATTATTACCATTTGATGATGAAAATAAACTATAAATAACTAATATATATGTTATGAATGATTATAAATGAATTTTATAAAAGGAAATATATATTAATAAGGTCCTAAAATAAGTGATTAATTAATTTTTTATTATTATACATAAGATCAAAGTATGTTCGTGGAAGTCAATAGTAAAGGGAAGGGTTTTCATCTCAATTTTACTTCATTGAGGAATGTTTTCATATTGTATACATATTATTGATTTATGGTTTAATTAATACTCAATGTATTATATTCTCATTATTAATGATTATTTATTTTATTTTATAAATTTTTAGTAAGGTATTTTCTCATTTATATTTTCCTTCAATGGTACATATACCATATTCACTGATAATTATCTTTTGTATAGTGTAAATAATGACTATTTTTGTCTTCATAAAAAACTTATAATAAAATTAAATGGTTTGTAATATACATATAAGGTTTTATTATTTAATTAATTTTGATTCAAATATTACCAAATCTGTAAGGGTTTTTGTTGACTCAACTCCATTTTTTTGAGTTATAAGATTTATTCTCGAAAATTTTTCTTTTATGTTTGGTTTATTCCACCATAATGTTTTATTATATGGAAATTTTTCTTTCCCTCTAGGTAAAATTGATATTTTTAATTCATATCTTCTTCCTAGATGAATTTCTTTCAAATAAAAGTTTAACATTGTTAATAATAATTCTCATCGTATTTAAAGAATATTTTTCTTTTATATCCATATTATTATTTCCATAAATGTTTTCCGCTATTATTTTGAAATCCAAAAATATATTATCTATATGATATCAATATTTTTTACTTAATTATTTTCAAATTAATTTTTATAAAACTCCTTATAAAGTGGCTTCAATAAAGGTATTTTAAAAATATTAAAAATAATTTCCATTTCACATTTTTATTTTTTCTTCCACTTCTTATTTCCGACATAAAACCTTGATGAATTTTCTAAGGATCTATTATTGTTATCTATTTTAAATTTATTTTTCATTATTTTTTCATGTTATTTTTGTGAAAATGATCTCTTTGAAAGTGAATTGAAACTTAAACTATTGTGTTAATGGTAATAAATTTTTTCTAAGGATTATTTTACCTTTATTTTTCATTTTCCTAGTATCTCTAAAAATATGTGTCTAATTTGGAGTTATTTCTCATGAATCACTCTCTAAATTACATTTTAAAATATTATTATTGGGTGATTATACTTTTCATATAAACTGATGTAAATATTAATTTTGTTTTATAAAATATCACATAGAAATACTAAAAAACCCATTTTATTTCCATGAGTTATTAATTAAATGATATATGACTTAATTTATGTGGAACACATGTGTATGAATGATTATTATTTTATGGTTAAGGTCTTATATCACCCTCCAATTCATTAGGTAAATTTTAATATCTCATGAAATTATTATGGGAGATAGGGAAGTGAATTATTAAACCACTATATCATGGGAGATAAGGACATGAATTCCTAACCCACTATGTTAGGGTATATAGGGACATGATTTCTTAAACAACTATTTTATGAGATACATGGGAATGAATTCCTAACCAACTATGCTATTATTTTATATGTTTATTTTTATTACATATTTATATGTTATATGTATTTTTTATAATCCATGGGACAATATTATTGTCTTGTTATTTCTTACTCTTATTCATGGTATATATTTATTCATTTTGGATTACATGTAATTATATATTGACATGTGGAGAACTCTTATAATTCCATATTCCTTTTTATTGGATATTTATCCCATGTTCATGTTTTATCATATGATTATGCTATAAACCTTTATGAAATGATGATATATTTTCCAATATTGAGCTCACAACTTTCTTATATTTTCCATTATATAGGTTATAAAGTTGAGTATAACCTAGAATATATATATAAGGGGATCTAATATGGTGTGATTACGGAGAAATATTCACAATAATATTTATATATATATAATATACAAAGATACTAAACCTTTGGGTTATAGGATCATGTGATCATTTTGAGATTTATTGTTTGTATTTAAGAAATATATATAAGTTTGGCTTGAGTCGTCTCACATGGTATAAAATCTAGAGAGTAAATTATTTTTTAGTACTAGATTCAGGAGTACAGGTCTAAGATGCCCAAGTTGGTATCAGATCATGGTTTATTTATTTTTAAGGATTAGTTTAGTTATTTATTGGGATTAGAACTAGAGAATATTATTGAAAACCATTTTGATAAGCCTAAATGTATAAAAACATCCAAAATTTTTGGTAAAGTATAGAGTGTATAGTTTACTAGAAATTAAATCTCTATCTGGATATAAATGAGTGAATACAAGCTCTGATACAGATATACCTAGGGGTAATAACCCTAAAACAGGATGGTTGGGCATTAACTTAATTATTTCTCTATGTATAACAAGTAATAATAATGACACAACTGGTTTTACACTCCCTATGGATATGCTCTAGTGATTCACATATTCTTTATGAACCATTATAAATGATTTTAATTGAATTTGATGATATTATATATGAATACATAGGTTATAAAACCTAATAAAAACATGACCATGAATAACCAATATCGAAACTTATAGATTCATAAGTTAGATTATATTTTTCATTTATTAGTTACTTCTAATAAGTTTATAGTTACCTTTTATACATTTACTAATTTAAGTATTTTTATACCTCAACTATCCTTTATTTAAGTAATGGATAGAGAAAGGGAAATTAATTTAATAAGGGATATGATGGATAATGTGATAATTGTCCTAATGAGAAACCAAATGGAATGAAATATGGTATTGAGAATATTTTGGTTATTATCACCCAAGGATAATGAGTTAGAATTAACAACTTGAGCCTTGAAAAACTCCCAACCTCAACATATAAGAGAAGTATGTAGTTTTGTAGAAGTTTTAGTGAAAATTTCAATGGAGTAAAGAATATTAAACTTCTTACATATAAAGAATATGGTAAGAAGCACCCAAGGGAATGTATCAAAGGAATAAGAAAAAGTTTCAAGTGTGAAAGAATTAGTAATAAATCTCCTAATTGAAGAAGAGATATAAAGAGGTCAACCAATACAATTAGAGGTATAAAGATCCCAACCAATGCTCCACCCACACTTCAATAATTTAAATGTGATATATTTTGGAATTATAAAAATGAATTCCCAAATCCTAGGGATAATGAGGATAATAAACCCCATTTACCTCTAAAAACAAGGAAAAAGGAAGAGCCTATGAAATAACCACTACTGAAGTAGATCATGATAATTAAGGTACACTTATCATCCACTCCAGATTTGTGGATTTCTTATTTGATTTTGGTTCTATCCACTCTAGTATATATAATATGTTTTCTAAGATTATAAAATCACCACCCAAATGATTTTACATTGGATTATCAAATAAAATTCATATTTGTATGAAAATTTTATCCTAAGTTAATGTTTTTGGGAATATACTTCGTGGAAATATTATTATTCTTCATTTAGTTAAATTTTAGGTGATTTTGGGAATATATTGGCTATCTACACATAGAGTCAATATTAATTATTGAAATTGGGAAATCATATTTCATATTCCAAATTAACCTATGATTATCTATAAGTTCAAGGTTGACTAATACTCTCGAAAAATTAATTCCCCATGTTTTAATACCCATTCTTGAAGGATATTTAACTCAAATGATTAGAGAGAAAATAAATATTGGGGATATTCATATTATGAGGGAAAATATTTTTTCCTAGTAACACTTAAGATAATAAGTTATATATCTCATTATAAATTAGATCTTGAGTCATGTCTATCTTTTAGATACCCTTAGAAATTTTTATTATTTTATGATAATTAAAATTGAGGGTACACAATTTATTTAAGGGGGAGAATGCAACACCCATAGATTTTAGTATCAAATCCATTTAAATAAATACTATTTTGAATATCTCATTTCACATGAAAAACCAAAATAATACAAATATTGATACATTTTGTGAGATAAAATATTACAACATGATAATATAATAATGAAAAAAGATAATATTTAATTGATATATTTTATTATATATATATATATCTGTGTGTGTCAAATATTATTATTAGATCAATTATTTATAAAATTAAATTAAATATTTTAAAATCAATGGATTATTAAAATTTAATTCTAGAGTATAAATGAATAATTTTAATGGAATTTAGTGAAAATTATTTAATATAAATGTAATATATTTAATTTTTTTTTTCTATAAGTGTTGTGTATTTTTAAATAATTAATGATTTTAATGAAATTTATTGATAATATTTATATGAAAATAAATCACCAACCATATAATAGTTATTATTTGGTTAGTGATAAGAGTAAATTCATTTTATGCTTAAAAATGTATTTTACTAAAAATTTCCTTTTTATGAGTTATGAATTTTTATTTTATGAAACTAAATATATTATGATTAAATGATGATAAATTATATTATTTATATGAATAATATATTAACACTAATTAAATTAGTAATTGATAATAAATAAGATCAAGAACATTTAATATTTTAAAATTAATTTTCCTATAAAAACCACTTTCATTATATTTTATATTTCCATTTAAAATTTAAATTACTAAATTTTAGAATTTGAATTTAAAAAAATTAAATTCATTTTTTGACTTATCATTATAATATTATATTAGTATTAAATTTTGGTCTTTTTTCTAAAAATATTTATTTTTAGGTGAATAGTAAAAAATACCATTTTTACAAATACTGTGACTTTTATGAAATAATTAGGATATAATCATGAAATAAAATTTATAAAACCTTATAATTGACTAAATTTTTATTGAATAAGTAAAATTTTATATTTAAAAATATAAATTTTAATTTTGGATTCTATGTTTGACATTTTGGAATCCAAGTTAAAATTTTCTCATAAAGTCTTTTTCTGCATTATATATTTACTAATTTATAATTAATTTTTATAAATATAAGAAATTTAATTTTATTAAATGGATTTAATATTTTTAATAATATTTTTTAAATCAGGTAAAAATTGAAATTTTATTTTTAGTCATAAAAATAAGTTACCGTGGATAACAAATGAGTCACTATTATGCTAAAATGTTAAATAAAGGAGGAAAAGCATAAAATATCTCAAACCTATCCATTATTTGGGTGTTTAAGAGGTTTATTAACCAAAAATATACCCATATACAGTATTTTACACTTATGGATCCAATTTCCTTTGAAGGTGATGTACCTTTAACATAAAGCAGATTATTTAAAAAAGTTCCACCCCTCTCACTTATAAAAGGACCCTTTTACAACCCCACTTCTCCCCACACATGAACCATTTATCTCAACCAATATATACTCATATTACCTTAAAAATATCTCACTCAAGTTATAGAGGTGTTGTTATCACCAAAATATCATTCTAAGAAGGTTCAAAGAGTTGTCTCGAAGAGTAAGGTAAAAACTCATAATCACTCATTTTTCATTTATATTTCTTTCTTTCTTCTTCCACCTCCTCCAATACTATTACACCCAGAATAAAATAATTAAATAATTATAATAACTATAATTAAATTTTATTATATTTATGTAATGAAAATTTATATCTTCCTCCAAAAAATTTGAAAAATGAAAACACCACTCATGCGTACGTGCGAACTACCACCTCCTTGAGCAACATATTTCAGTTTTCATTACTGGTTCACATGGATGGTTATAGGAATATATTTAATTTATAAATATTATAATTATTATATAATTAATATTATTAAAATATAAATAATTATCTAACTTCCTCACCTTATTCATTAGAAAATAAAAACAACACTCCTACGTATCTGGAGACTACTGCCTCCATGGATGACATGTTTTCTTCCTCAACGCCTTAAATGGATGATTATAAAAATTTATTTGATGAATATATATAATATTAACAATAAATAAATTCCATTAATATGTTTTTATAAATATAAATAAAAATCAATGATTATTATAAATTAATATATTAATATCAGTAAATTATCTGAAACAAACTCGTCCCCAATTTTATCTTCATGAATCATAAATTAAAATATAATGGAATGATATTAGAAATTTATAAATAATTAGGTAAATTATATTAAATTACCATGAATAATATAGTAATGGTTAAATTTTTACTAAATAATGCTGATCAATATCACCTTTATGAAACCCATATGAAACGAACAAAATTATTAACATTGAATGATGGAAATAAACTACAACTAACTAATATATACGTAAGGAATGGTTATAAATGAAGTTTATAAAATTTTATAGATATTAATTAATAAGGATATGAATTAATTTATTAATATATTTATGTTTATTGTATGAGATATTAAAGAACTTTTATGTAAGTCAAGAGTAATGGTAAGGTTTTGATCTTAATTTCCTTTCATTGAAGCATGCATTTATATTATACACTTATTCTTATTTTATGGTGTAATTAATTTCCAATAGATTAAATTATCATTATTAATTATTATTTTATATAATTTAAAAGTATTTACTCAACCCTTCCTTTACACTCTTTTATTTCATTTAATACCAAAGTGATAAGGGTTTTTCTCCTCTCGATTATACTTTTTCGAGGCATATGTCATATTCACCACTTATTTTATTTTGTGTGGTGTATATACTACCAATGTAGGTATTTATATAATAATTATCATAAAGGTAAATTTTTATATATCCATTTATGGTTTTATCATTTAAATACTTTCAATTCAAATATTACAAAAATCATAAGGGGTTTCGTTAACTCTACTCCCTTTCATTGAGTCATAAGATTTATTCTTGAAATTATACCTTCTACGATTGGTTTATTCCACCATAATGTTTTATTATGTGAAAATGTTTATCTCTATCTAGGGAAAAATTATATTTTTAATTCAAATATTATTCCTCGATGAATTTATTTCACATAAAAGTATAACGTTATTAAGAATAATTATCATCCTCTTTAAAAACTATTTTTCTTCCATATACATATTATTTATTTCTACAAATATTTTCCTTTATTATTTTAAAATCCAAATATGTATTATCTCTTATGATATTTATATTTTTACTTACCACTTTTCAAAATGATGTTTTATTATCCTTCTTATGATGTGGGTTTTAATAAATGTATTTTCAAAATATTAAAAAGAATTTCCCTTTCATGTTTATATTTTTATCTTCGAATCCACATGTCCTGTAGAAAAAATTCTTGTCCTTTTCAAGGATCAATTATTATTATTTCTTTTAAAGTGTTTTAAATATTTTTTCATGTTATATTCTTTAAAAATAACGACTTTGAAAGAAAATCACAACTTATACTTTTGAAATAATGGTAAGGAATGTTTTCTAATATCTCTTTTTATGTTTTTATTTTATTTTCCTCTTTAAATATAAAAATAACTATCTCTTTTGGAGTTATTTCTCATAAATAACCCTCTAAATGATCTTATAGAATAATACTTTTGGGTGATTTTATTTTTCATATCAACTGATCTAACTATTGATGTTATTTAATGGGATACCATATATAAATGTTACAAAACCCATTTTATTTCCATGGGCTATCATGAAATTATATATGATTGATTTTATATGGAACACATGTGTATGAATGACTATTATTTTATGGGAGGGGTCTTATATAACATAATGATGAATTGGTTAAAGTTTGATATCTCATGACATAATTATGGGAGATAAGGATGTGAATTCTTAAACCAGTAAGTTATGGGAGATAGGGATATGAATTCCTGACACATTGTGCTATGGGATACATAGACATGAATTCTTAACCCACTATGTTATGAGAGAAAGTGACATAAATTCTTGAACCACCATGTTATGATTTACTATTCTTATTCTTATTCCATATTTTCATATTATATGCCTTTTTTATTATCCAAGAAAAATGATTATTGTCTCATGGTTCCATACAATTATTAAATGGTATATGTTTTTTCATTTTAATTACATATAATTCTATATTGAATTTTGGAGAACCCTTAATATTCTATGTTTATTTTTAATCATGTATTTATCTTATGTTCATGTTTTACCATATGCTTATACCCTAACTCTTTATGACTCATAGATACATTCTTCCCTTACTAAGAATTTTATCTCACCCTTTTCTTATGATTTCCATTCCCTATGTCCTTAATATGATTATAACATAAGAGATGTCTATAAAGGGATATAATATTATGTGATTATAGATAAATGTTTATAATATTATTTTTATGTAGCTAATCTCTAAAGATTCTGAAAATTTTTGTTTTAGTATTTTGATATCATTTTCGTGATGTAATATTTATATTATAGAAATATATGAAATTTTAGATTGAGGCTTCTCACTCTATATCAAAGATAGAGAGTAAAGAATTTGTTTTTAGCAATAGATATGAGAGTGTGGGTCTGGGGTGCATCATGGAAAATCCATGAATCATTGGATTAAAGAGGGGGATAATAAAACTAAGTACTTTCA
Organism: Viscum album; assembly: GCA_963277665.1. Lineage (NCBI taxonomy): Eukaryota > Viridiplantae > Streptophyta > Magnoliopsida > Santalales > Viscaceae > Viscum > Viscum album. The sequence continues at coordinate 1,529,507,305 of OY728163.1, read as the reverse complement.
TTCATGTTTCAAAGATATAAAAATTATCGATAACATGAACCTTCAGATTTTGGATGGTTCCTTCACTAAATATTTCAACATCACAGGACCCCTGGTTGTTGGGAATTTCTCATCCTTGGTCACTAGAGAGGGTGATAGTAATCACAGGGGATTCCCAAGAGGAATCTATGGGGAGGATTTTTTCAATATTATTCCTCACACCATTTAGAACCACACCAAAACTAGTCTTGAGGTTAGTTCTAATAAAGATGAATTAATCAAATCTATCAAAGGTATTAACCCTGATAGTGCTCCAGGTCATGATGGATTCCATGGTTATTTCATTGTTAATTCATGGGATGTTATTAAAATTAATCTTAAAGAGGCCATTCAAGACTATTTTATAAGGGGTGAATTTCCTAGGGAAGTGTGTACAACAACTCTAGTTCTATTTATAATGGTGAACCACATGTATTAATTCTATAATTATGGGCCCATTAATAGTAAAACTTAACCTATAAAGTTATTGAAAAAAGAATCAATGAAAGAATCACCCCCTGCAACCCAATCTGATATCAAAGGAACAACATGGGATTATACAAGGAGGAAATTCCAAGGGTAAATAAAATTTTCTCAAAAGATAATTAATGATCTTTATAGAAAGGTGACCAAAGGAAACATCATTTTGAAAGTATATATAGAAAATGGGTACGATAATATGGAATATTACATTGTTCTTATGGTCATGCAACATTAAAGTTTATTTTTATGGTTCAATAATCTAGTGTTTTGATGATATTAATCACCATAGTTCTTAGTTTCTCTCATAGGAAAAAGGTTTGGATTCTTTAAGTCTATGTATGGGATGATATAAATCAACCCATTATCACCTAGTCTTTTAATTCCAATATAATATGAATTCATTAAAAAATTAATATAGTAGTTCAAATTAGAAAGGTAGAACTATTTAGAGATATATATTGGATCCATGGTAACAAAAACTGTATATTAGCTAATTATATGATGATATTTGTTAATGTAAAATAAAAATATATCAAAGGACTCAAGGAGATCCCGAATTCTTATGAAATATAGAGCATCCATAAAACCAACCTTCTCAACAAAAGTTTTTTTATTTCTTATAAATGATTTTCACATATGATTTAATTAATTGATAGGTGGATTTAATTTCTAAAAAAATAATTCTCGATCAAATATCTTAAAGATTCACTTTCAAATAAGAGATTAATTATTAATCACTTTGACATGCTAATTAATAAAATATTATGTTTCATTCTCTACTAAAAATATATGTTTACCTCCCTTCATGGGAGAATGATTCTAATTAATAATGTATTCTCATATATCAATTTGTATATTTTCTCAATCATTAAATTCACCAAGGTGGTTGTTGAAACATTGAAAAACTTCTTACTAATTTTCCATGGGATAAATAAGTAGATGGACAGTGAACCCATACTGGCTGGAAGAAACTCTTAAGACCCCTCGACGAAGGAGGTTTAAATATCTAGAGAATAAAGGACACAATGTTTGAAATTAAGGATAATATTTCTTAGGATCTAATAACTAGATAGTTTTTATGGGATAACTATGTCAAAATGAAACTCAGGGTTCCACTGAATGTGATTTAGTGCAATAGATCTCACCCTTCTTCTATATGTTACAATATTATCCAGTCTCTTCCTTATCTACTTCATAAATCATGATGGATCATTAACAAAGGGTAATTATCCTTTTATAAGGATAATTTTTCAATTAATCACCTATTATTATATAGTTTATTGATCCTAGACATGGATTCAAAATTATTCATTAAATATCCATCTTTCACCACTAATTTCTTAGATGATCAACAAAGGTATCTACTATAGTAGGTTCATATCTTAGAGGAGGAGTACTAGTTCATATTCACTCCCTTTTCCACCATACTTATTTTTATCAATGTTTTTTAGACTCTACGATATGTTTGGAAAGGTTAAGACCCATAGGATAGAATCTAATGTAACTACAACATCCCAACAATGTTTATATTTTTTTATGTGGAGGGCATGTTATGGGGAACATTCAACTGATAGTGGTATAAAAAAAGAGGAATCTCCTAGGAATGTAAATTCATGTGTTATATTAACCCAAATTAAATATTCCTCTTTCACTAGTTCTATCTTAAATGAACATAAAATGGATCTATTATAGTAGGTTCATATATCAAGGGATAAGGACTAGTGCATGTTCACTCACTCGTCTACCATAATATTTTATATCAAATAGTTTTGGACTCTAAAAAAAGTTTGTAAAGGTGAATACCCATGGGGAATAATCCTATAAAACTCCAAAATCCTAATAAAGTATATCATTTTAGAGTGTAGGGTATGTTATGGGGTGTTGTCAACTGATAGTGGAATCCAAAAAAGAGAAATATTTGTGGCCTCTAAATATATGTGCTATATGTTCCTGGAGGTGGAGATGAAGCTCAATATCTTTCTTTAATATGATTGGGAACCTCTCTTCTGGTGGAATGTTTCTAGAATGACTGAATCTAGATTTAAACTGCATTCCTTTTGCCTATTTCAATCTGATTGGTTTCATGATATTGTGGTGGATTCACATGCAGGATAACTTCAAGCCATGAATATATGGATAGGATGCTGGATAATATGGGACACTAAAAATACGGCTATATATGGTGAAAAAAATGGTACTTCTCAGTGTTAATTCAAGAATACCAGGTCCCATTTTCATCAATTAGAATCAATGATTGGTGGAGATCCATACAACCAATTCATGGGAAGTTTAGAATTGGGTAGTGGAGAAATATCATGGTCAATAAGGGTCTATGGAATTTGGGTTTATTAGAAGCCTTTATAAAATGGATATATAATTAAAATAGATATTTTCTTTAAATAAGTTCCTATATGCCATTATGGGATAACCAGGGACTCTAGAGGTCTGGTGGTGCCTTCTTTTAGTTCCTTTTTTTTGTGTAGGTAATTCACCCATTCCAGAGGTCTAAGCTATGATATTTTTATTTTTCATTTGTAACAAAATTATTATCCAATTTTCTTTTATTTAGGAAGATTTGGTGTTGATCATTCAATATCTAACAATTATATAGAAAACCCACTAGTCCATAGCTTATATTGTGAGGAATTAGTGAAGTCTCATATCTAAACACACTACAACTCAACACACATGGTAGGAAGGAAATATAGCGGATGATAATATTTATTTTGAGGGATATTCTTATAAAAACTTGAAGATATTTTCATTCCCTATATCTTTTACAACGTGTTATAAAAACAAAATTTTTAGAGATTATCTTCACCTTCATTATTTTCAACCACCTTGATTTTACTCTTCAATAGTGCTCTATCCACCTTTCTTTCTAATAAAATTTACAATTTATGTGAATGAAATGATGGTAAAACTATGTGTGTTAGTATTTATATATTTTATTGACCAACCTATTTAATTATAGAGTATTAACCTAGAGAGTTCTATTCTATGAGAAATTCATTTTGATGATAATTCAGGCTATTTGTAACAATGTCTACATAGGTGTAGGGAGGTGTTGTGATGGGATGTTTAGTTAGTCATGTGGGCTAATTTACCTAGTACATTACCTTGAGATAATATTTTCACGAGTTCCTTTACTTTTTGTTAATATGAAAATGGTATCATGATAATGATATTTATATGGTTGGTATGATGACAAATTTTTTAGTAGCTCGATTGTGGATAATGTATTTTTTTTAATTTTTACTTATTGTATTTTTATATTATTTTAATTATGGGAGTTCCATTTGATATGTAACCACTATCTAAGAGTTTTTTTCTTAGGTGAAACCCAATAAACAGATTGGGAAGTGAATCGACTAGATAGATAAATTAATATGATATTTTTTACCCCACTAATCAGTATAGATTGAATATAGATTATATATAGATTGATTATATTATGGTTTTTTTGGAAATGGATGTGTATGTGGTGTGGTTATGATAGTAGTTTTGGTATTATGTTAGGAATTACTGATGAGAACATTAGTTGGTAATAATTGGTTAGTGGGGGGCCTTCTATATTTTAATGGAATGTGTTATACTATACAAATTTTTTATTTTTGGGGTATGATTATTAGTGTAATTGGTTATGTGTTTCTTATACGTGGTATAATTATTCACATTTATGTGTGTAATTTTAGAGAAATATAGACTTATGTTAAATAAATTAAACTGATTTTAGGATCAGATAGTTATTAACTAATATTTGACTTATATGACCCCTAGGTGGTAATATACGGTGAGCTAATTAGTATTTATTATAATTTTATTGATTTAACTATTAGTCATGAATAATATTAAATTGGTTGTTAATAATTATAGAATAACCAACATATTATATGGATATACTAACCCTTACTCATATATACATGATTATATGATCTTATTGGTAGAGGTGTCAAGTTTGGGGATTGATATATACACTATAGAGGTGTACCAAGTGTTTTTGACATTTTGTCCCCTACCTACTTATCTCAGTTGTTTTTCCTTGTGAAGAAGAAATAAAATCATGGTAATATAGGGGTTTAGATACCAAAATAGAGGTGGTGATAAGTTGAAACATCTCATAAAATATCTTTTTCTCTTTTCTAGAACTCACTTATAATTTAATTCATGGTCATTAAATTCTTATTGGTAGCAATAACAGGTTTTTTTAAATCACTTACCACCTTAAAAAAATTATTGAATGACACTTTATTCACTTGAAAGGATTCCTGATAAATATAAATCACCCATTTTCTCAAACACATGGAATTTAATTCTCATCTCAAGAGGGTAAATGTATGATTACACTATAGGTTAATTTTATATAAGAACACACTCTAAATTTTACCATCATCTAGAAAGGCATGGAATAGAAAATTCCATAGTTTATTTATATATAGAAAGGTATGAATGCTTATATATGCACACTCATTATGTATAGAGATCTTGATTCACTAGATCATCAGTAGAGAATATGAGTATTACATTGGGATTTAGGGTCTCCTAGTAATATTTAAGAGTTATTAGAGTGTTTCATGTCATCTAGGAAATATTAAGGATGTATTTTAGTGTTTAAGGTCTCCCATAAACACTTATGAGTTATCCTTGAGTTTTATGATATCTAGAAAGGATAAAATATTATGGTGTGATTTAAAGTCCCCCAAGAATAATTAAGGTTATGTTAGAGTTTTGAGCCATCTAAGAAGGCCTAAGGGATACATTATAATTTAACATTTCTCAGTAAGACTTAAGATTTACATTGAAGTTTTATGCCATTAATGAAATATTAAAGGTTTACAATGGATTTTAAGGTCACCTAGGAAGACTTAAGAGTTATTCTATAATTTCATGAAATCTAGGAAATCTAAAAAGTTTGTCATGGGGTATAAGGTCTCTTAGAAATACTTAATAGTTAGACTGAAGATTCATTCCATTTAAGAAGTCTCATGGGTTACATTGGGATTTAATCCACATAAGTATTAATTAAGGCTATATTAAAGTTTTATTTCATCTACAAATGATTAAGCGTTACAATGGGATTTAATTACCTTCAATAAGATATATGGTCTCCCAAAAACACTTAAGGTTATAATAGTGTTTCTCACCATCCAGGAATTCTTAAGGGTTACACCGGGATTTAATGTCTCCTAGGAAGAACTAAGAGTTACAATAGAGTTAAGTGTTATCTAGGATATATCTATAGATTACATTCAATTTTACGGTCTCCCTAGAAGACTTAAGAGTTATCCTATAGTTTTTTTCTATCCAGGAATACTTAAGGGTTTAAACTGGGGTTTAAGGTCTCCTAAGAGTTCTTAAGTCAATATTTTATTTTTTTGTTTTAAAAAAAGTCATAAGGGATACACCAAGGTTTTAAGGGCTCTTAGGAATAATTTAGATCTACACTGAAGTTTTGTGATGTACAATAAGGATTAAGGGTATACACTGGGGTTTAAGGTATCCCAAATTTTCTTAAGAGTTTTTATGGGGTTTCAACTCATCTAGTAAGTTATATGGGTTAAATGGGGTGGAAGTTTCTATAATGGTTTGGATTTAGACCAAAAAGGGATTCCTATGTATCCAATATAGGTGAATCAAAATCTATATATATTTTTTAATTTCATAGTTTAAATTCATATGAAAAGGCTTGTTATACCTTTTAATGTTGTGTGATGAGGAATAAAGTTAATTTTTTTTGGATAATTGATTTAGTATCGATGGTTTTCGTTTTAAGGATGTGAAACTGGGACTATTGGTGAAATATTTATATGTGAAATAAGACTAGACTCATGATATTTAGGAAGAAATAGGACTAGAATTTATCTTTTGAGGAAGGTATTCATGGATAAGAAGAGTTTGGTAGTTACTAGGGACAAAAAATTAGTATTTCCACCAAGAAAGGTTTCCAAATATGGAAATACATGAGAAGGGATTGAGTAGGAGTTGAGGGATAAGTGTGGGGAATACACCAAATAAGTAGCCTTATAAATCAAAAGGCTACCTAAAAATCCATGTCAGAATATAGGATATTAAGGCTTAAAATATATCTTCAATATTAAGGATTGATATTATCAAAAGGAAATGTTATTGATGACACCTAATGATCTAGCATGTGGAAGAGCAGTGTCATGGGGGAAACATTTAAAGTATGAGGAATCTCCTTTATTAAATGGGAATGAATTCATTTATTTACCTTTGTGGGATTTTAAAGGAACTCAAACGAAGAGGGATTAATATGTGTATATATGAGTTCATGGAGGTATATTGATAGAGGTACATGGTTGGTAGAGGTGGATATCATATTTGGGTTTAAAGAGGGACATGTGACCATGTATATTTATACTACAAAGTTTACAGTTGTGTAAGGGCCCATTATTGGGTATATAGCCATATGTGCACTTGGTATAGGGCATATGGTTTCATGATCTTTCAATGTAAAATTAATTCATTAGGAATATTTTAATTCTCAATCGGAATTGGGGTTATTCAATAGATATACCATATGAGTTGATCTCTGATTTACGGATTCTAGGTAGCATTAACTTAAGGTCCACTCCAGGGTTTGTAGATCAAAAATGTTAAGTGGGGAACATGTCATGTAAATTTTTGACCAAGTATAATTCATTTATGTCCCATGAGTTTACTTATGGGTGTTTATAAAGGCATCAAGTAATGACATTAATCATATAAGAAGTGTATTTTTTGGACTTACTATATAAATTTTTATATACTTAAAATAAGGGATGAATTTAGGTATTTATAAAGGAATTTGTATAATTAGAGTTATGCAGCTCATATATAACTATTAATGGAGGTTCATGTTTCATATATACCTACCTTGGATTGATCCTTCTATAAAATTTATTAACTATCCTACATGAAGTTAAAATTTATAAATTTATTATAAAATGACTTTTTGAAATCAAAAGACGGGATTTGGGTATCCGTTTAGTTATATAAAGAAGGATGCATGGAGATACAAGCATAAATTTTAAAAAATGTTATTTATCTTCAAATAACTATAAATTTTGATCTTATAGTCTATTTTATCTCTATAAGTTATCAAATCAAATCTAACAAATTTATTTATCCCTTTTAATATGATTTAGAATATTTTTTGTTTAATTTCATGGATAAAATTGGTCAAAAAAACATGTATATAAAGATTTGGGAAACCGTTCATCAAATAATATATATAATCCATGGATTAATCTTGAAAGTTAGTTCTTATCACCATGTCATTGAATTAGGTAAAATTTCTAAAAAATATCCATTCCTTAGTGTGTGAGTAATCAACCCATTAATATATTCTTCATGGAGTGAGGCACTCCACTGACTTCATTTAATCCATATAATGACCATAACATGGTCTTCACAATAAAGTGCATACAATATTTTTATATAACAACAAATATAAACCTTAAAATTGAATTTATTAGATAGTATAATAATGTAATTATGAGGAAAGATGAAATTTTTTTATACACTCCTAGAGTTGAATCTATAAGAGAATGCGTTGCACAATAAGGATCCCAACTCAAGGATTTTATATTAATGATAATGTACACCCATATATGAGGTATAATTTCCCTTACCATAAGATGAGGTTAGTTTTTTAGAAAAAGGAAAAGGGTTAAATTTACTCATAGATATAAGCTATTAGAAGAGTATATGTAGGTTTTATATGGGAATTATATGTCATCACCAAAAACCAATGTTGGTTTACTTAGATATAAAATGGGTTGGCTTCCCCACAGAAAATTAAACCTGGAATAATGTATGAGGTTTGTATATTGGGTTAATGTTCTATCATTATAATAAAATATTATCCCTTTTTACATGAAGTTATGAGGAGGATCAAGTTAGTTATCACCATTACTTCTTTAATTCATCAATATGAACACATAGGGAGAAAAATGCTCTAAATTCATCCTAAATCCATAGAACTTGCATGAATATATTGACTTTTAATAGGGTTAAATACTAACCCAATGAGATTTATGCCTCTTTATTTTATATGTGTTAATTTTTTATTATTAATTTTAATGATTTTTTTACAAAAAATATGGAACTAACTTTTTCTTGGTCTCAATTTGTGTGTTTTTGACCTAATAAGTTTTTTTTATTTCCTTCAAGATTGGTTAATTTGAACAAAATGGTGCATGAGTATTAGGGTTATATAGATTTTATCATTTTATAATTCTTAATTTATAGATATTAGAGTTATAACCACAATATGGATAGAGTTTATGGTCCCATATATCTAACCAAGAGGGTGGATCCAAGGATTGGTTCTTAGAGCTTAGAACATAATTCAGATAGAGTTTAAGGTTATATAACTTTGACTGAGGTGTGATTAATGTTAAAGGTTATAAATATTTTACTGATAGGGAGTTGGGACAGTAGACACCCCCAAGGTGGTTGGGGGGGGGGTGAATTAGGGTGTTTCCAAATTAAACATTTTCCCTCTTAACCAATTATATTTCTTTTGGGTCATTTTACCATGTTAGCATGAACTACGTTCAACCAGTTTCTTGATTACTCTTTTCACACAAGCTCACCAAATACCAATATAAAGTAATTTAAAAGTAAATCATTCAAATAATCAAGGATTTTACTTAGTTTATCACAAATGGATAATTCAAGGAGCACAAAATGAAGATGTGTCAATATTCTAAGAGGTAATACGACTCATTATTGTATTACAAATGTTTAGGAAAGTCACATTTCTGATCCTAGGGATAATCCATAGTTTTCACTTTTCTCAATGATTTGGTGAAGGCATTATAGGTTAGGGAAATCCCCCCTAATGTGAACCACACTTTCCTATCCTTCATACGCTACTCTAAGAATATCTTTAATAGTTTATATATTCATGGGTTTCCCCATGGTAGGCATGGTAAGCATATATTATTGCATATTTAACTTCTTATGGATGGACTATTATCCTTCCAATTTTATGAATATACATTCATAAAATATAGATGATATCAATACCTTAGTATATTGGTTGAGTATCCTTTATCTTCCAATTCAGCAACAACAATTCTATCTCCACCAGGTGAGGATAATTCCATATTTGAATAATCATTTTGTACTCTTTCTCTTCAACCAAGATATATATAATTCTTCACCAATATTATCTAATTGTACCTATTATTTAATAACTATATTTATAGTATGTATAGTCTCCTTCTTCAATCCTTCTTCTTCTAAAAATTCTGAATATGATATCCAAAACCCTTCCTTATCTTACCACCTTATTCTTTATTCTCTTCTATTGAACCCAATATAGTAGTATGCACTCTCTTATCTCTATTTTGACACACATATATTTCAAATAATAAAATTTTTGATGAATTATTTATTCTTCAATTCCTATTTTATAATCACTAAAATTTTCACATGTGATATATTTCCATTTTTGAATATGGAATTCTTCAAAAAAATCTTTTAGTAGTATAATCTTCTAGATATGATTAAAATATGACTAATTTACTTCTATATAATTCTTTTTTTAATATTTGAGATATTAATGCACAATATATATTCAATATTTTTAATATGGAAATCTTTAAGAAATATACTTATACTTTAATTCAACAATTTTTTCTCTATTTAAATCTCTAACCTATCTTTGAGAATTAATTCTATAATTCTCGACACTTTGAATAATAAAAAACTTCCAATGATTTTATTCACATGAGGATCTTTCAATATTCTCTAGTTAATCATCTATTGAAACTTTTAGAATCCATTGATTCACATTATGAATACATATACCTACATTATGAATTCTAGGTCTTTGAATTTTGAATTATTTCAACATAACAATTTTTCTCTAATCCAATTTCCATAAAACTTTTAGAACCAATGAAAATACTTAGACTCCATTTACAGTGCAACCATATTACTTGTAGTGTGGTCTCTGCTAGTTTCAAAGTCACCATAAATTCTTTTATAGTGTGTTGTGAACTATAGTGGTGTGGTGTGTACTCTGCATACCTGAGAACCCTTATCATTTAAGGAAGATTATGTAAGAAACATTGTTAAATTTAAAATAGCATGCACTTCATTTAAATGGTGAATAGTTCCTTCATACTTTTCACATCAAACATCGTAATTAAACATGAGATAATTCTTATTAATTACTTTTATCCCTACATGGATAACTATTAATATCCCATTGTGCCTCCCCATGACACAAATACTACCACTTTCACCTCTAAGTGTTGTCCGACACTTCTCATACCAACATTGAGCTGTACTAGATCTTTTATCTACCAACACTACCTAAGATAGCTATATTTGTGCCTATACACTATGTCATTGAAGCATAACCTAACTCCAGTGACTTTATAAAGGATGGAACCTTATTTTTTCTTATTTATACAAAGTGTTCTTCTATACCTTTCCAAATTCATCATTTTTTTCTCAAAAAGAGATTTAACCACAACTATTCCATAATAAATTAAAAAGTATTTTAGTCTTTTTAATCACCTCATTCATGAATTCATGGCTCCCAAAATCATTCCTTATATGAATTAATTATTTATATTATAATCTTCTTACAAAGATTCATGATTTAAGACTTTTTTCCTAACTTCAATAACCATTTTAAAAAAAACCAATCATCTATAGACAATATATCTATATAACTCATTTTTATTCATTACATATATCCACATAAGTAACTATAATATATCAAAAAAATTCAAACTATAATGTTAAAAAAATTCATTAGACATACTATTGGTTACAAAATTCTCTCCCTTTGGATTTTTTTACAACATTACATAAATTCCATCTTCTCTTAATAGCTCCAAAAGCCTCCAAAGCCAAGTATGGATTTTATATGAATCTACTATTTCCCATTTATCTCCCATTTTTCAATAAAATAAATATAGAATTATTTCTCCCATATTTATATTTAAATTATATATCCTTTATTTTTTTATTTACACATGGGTTATTCCATCAGTTTATACTCCCATTTTTCACTATTTTCCTTGCACCCAATTTTTAATGATCTTCACAAAGAAATATTTAGGAAAGATATTTTTATCCAATTTCTAAAAATTTATTGAGATGTCTGTATCACTATATTAAATTCTCTAGAATCTCTCAACCACTTTTTTTATTTAAACTTTATCTTATTCTACCACCTATTAAGACCTCTGGTTTGACTATGAAACTCTATAACTCTCCTCATTTCAAACTATAAAAACATATTATCTAGAATACCAATTGTTGAATAATTTTTTTTCAATTTTTTTTATTTTATCCTCTAAACATATTGATAACATATTTATCATTATCTTAGATTCAATCCACTTTATCCACTACAACTAATTTTTTATTATAAATACTAGTGAGTGAATCTCACCACTTAACATTTTATTCATTGAAAAATCCTCTAAAACAATTAACCTGAAGGTTGGTGTATGTAACAAGACTTTAAGTAAATAATAATAATAATAATATATCTATATCACAGAATGATTCCCAAAAAATACAAAGAAGCTTTATGCTTCCACTTTCTTCAACCTATCATTTGACCTTAACCACACTTACACAAAAATATTTTCATATAAAGAGTAAATAACTAAGTGTATGAGTCATAACACTTATTGAATCAATTGATACCAATTTTTAATAATAAAATTTCAATGCCTATTGAACTCCAAGTTATTTCATCTTTTATAGGGATATTCTCTTCCAAATGAGTATTATTATCCTTTGAGTATTCATCACCAAATCCCCTTGAATTTCAGAAAAATATATTAAAATATTCCTCAATTTGGGGGTACTAATTTTTGATAATAATTATTATTCAAAAAGTTTTAGAATCTTTTGAAATTAAACAAATAATACCACTTGTTAGAATAATAAAAAATAAACATGTAATTAATTTATGTATCCTCTTCCTTCTCTCAATATATATTCTTCTTCTTAGTGTCTTGATTCTAAAAACTACATGGCCTGATATCACTTGTTGTAAGACAATTTTAGCATGAAACCACTGTTTTTTCAGGTATTATTTGAAATGATTTCCATTTTAAATAAGGATCTTATCCATATAGTTACAAATTTAAAAAGATACTTCACTTTCTTAATAAACTTATGGATTTAGTTTTTTTAAAAAACAAAGTGTTTTATAACACCAATTATTGAGCCAGGACCAACCTTAACACCATTGATTATGATTGATATCAAATGAGACTTGAAATATTTTCTACATAACTTATTAAATGCATTTTCCAGCTTTAATCATACCCACGTTCAGCTCAATCACATGTTCTTTATTAGTATATCCACCCCATGAATTGTATCTCCCTCTTATTTTTTTCACCACCTAAAATAACAGTTAGATAAATTTTATTACATGTAGAGAGAGGTACCTCAAATATCCTCAAGTTGAGGAATGTTTTTGGTCTTGGTGGGCCAACCCTTTACTTCAAATCTTATTCTAAGTCCTGTTAGTGGTTATTTTTCTAGATTGTACATGAAAAATGCATTTATATTTGTATTCTATATTTGAGATTTCTTTCCTTCCACTTATTAAGGATTTAACTTATGGGATCTTTACCTTTTTTTCCTTTGATGATGTGATATTTATATAAATTACCTTTATCTTCTCACCCTCATTCTTCATTTGGGTACCCAACTCTTTCTGATATGTGGAAGCTTCCATTCCGGTCTATCTCATATCTTTAAGTTGTGTCTTAAGAGGGAGAATAATTTCATTTAATTTCTTATCTGTGGCTATCTTTTTCATGATTTATTATGAAATTTCTTCATAAAAGTAACTTTTAACCTTCATTTTTCCTCTCATATTATTTATTTAAAAGTCCAATTCCACTTAAATTTTTCTTCTACTTTTATTTTCTATGACCAGATCTTATATGAATACATTATATACTCCATCCATGACTTCCCATTGATCTAAATTTTATTATAAGGATTATATCTCTTCTTAGTGGATGTATGAACAACATCCTGATTAAAAAAATTAATGATTTTTTCATTACTTCATCATAGTTACTCATTCTTTTAAACTTCGTGGGAGAGTCTAAACTTTCTAATTTATAAGATTAATCTAAACTAGGGTTATAATAATATATAACAGTATATTAATAATTGGTTACCTCAGTTGGAGAGTCGATCCTCCTATAATTATTCTTTTTATTATTATTCTTCTTTATTTTCTATATGAGTCATTCTTCATCGACCTTTTTTACTAGTTTATCATTTTGACTAGTTTTCTAATCTTCTTTCAACACTAACTATTTTCCATAAAAATCACCAAATTGAATCCTTGTATATTTTATAAAACCAATATTGACCTATACTCTTAAAAAATCATATTTTAGAGCATCCTTTAATTCCTTCTTTGCACAAGCATCAATTTCCATATTTCTCTAATATTTCTCAAGCACAAATTTATACATGCTTAGTAGAATAATTCCATTCAACAAAGTTTTATAAAGAATTATAATATATTCTTACAATTATTTCATGAAATTATTTTTTAATCCATAAAATTTATCACCATTAAGGAATTGTGGCTTCAACATAAGACCCATATGTACAATAAATTCAATTGAAAATACAGAGGTTGAAAACCATGGAATAACCTTTTATATTTGATACCACTTGTTGGGAACTGAGACACCCTAATATTAAGGGGGAATCAGGGTGTTTCCCAATTAAACCTTTTCCATATTACTTAATTATATCCCATTAGGATCTTGTTACTATGTTAATGGGAATTACATTCAACCTATTTCATGATTACTCTTTTCACACAACCTCACCAAATATCCAGATCGAGTGAAGTAAAAGTAAAGAATATAAGGACTTGAGGATTTTACTTGATTCACCATAAAGGGGTAATATAAATAGTATACAATAATGATGTTATGATGTGTTAGGTGGTAAAACAATTCATTATTGTATTACAAATTTTTAGGAAAATTACACTGTCGATCCTAAGAAAACTTCATATTCTTTCACTACACTCACTACTTTAGTGATGGCCTTTTAGCTTCATTCACTCCTCCCGTAAAGAACACATACCTTTATTCTCCTTCATGCACTAATCTTGGGATATCTTTAATGATTTATAGATGCACACGTCTATCTATTATAGAAATGATAAGCATATATTATTACATATTTAACCCTAGATGTATGTTCTATTATTATCCTCATTTATAGCCTCTCCCTTATTTAAATATAGATGATATAAACATCTTAGTATGATTTTTTAGTCTCCTTTGTTTCATAATTTAGAATAAGTAATTCAATATCCACTATATGAGGATAATTTTGTATTAGAATAATCATTTTATGATATTTCTCTTCAAACAAGATACAAATAATTCATTAAATGAGATCATCTCATTTAACCTATTCTTTAATAAAAATATGTTACAGTATGTACAGTCTCCTTCAAACATACTTCATCCAAAAAAGTTGGATATGATATCTATAACCCCTTACTTAGCTCACAAACTTCTTATTCTTCCCTTTATATTGAATCCTATATGGAAGTGTTCTCTCTCTTATCTCTATTTTGATTCATGGATATTTCAAAGAATAATAATGTTAATGCCTTATTTATTCTTCTATTTTCTTTTATAATCATCAAAATATTCACATGTGATCTCTTTACATATTTTGAATTTGGAATTCCTCCTCAAATTTCACTATTGTATCCACCTTCATATATGAGTAAAAAATGACTCATTTTCTTCTCAATTATTCTTGTTCAAAAATTTCCAATATTTCTACACCAAATATGTTCCATATTTTGAATATGGAAAACATCAAGAAATAAATTTCAACTTTAATTCACAAAATTTTTATCTATTGAAATCCCCAAATTTTCTTTCATAAATAATTCCACAATTCTTGACACTTTGAATACTTAATATACTTCAATGAATCTATTCAGATGAGTATCTATCAAACTTTTACAATTTATCCTATATAAAGACTTATAGAATCCAATAATTTAATTTACCAATATATCTTCTCACTTTATAAAGTATGGGACTTCAACTTATGAGCTATTAATTTGAAAATATTTTCAAACTATCTAATTTCCATCATACTTCCAGAACCACTAACAATCCCCATACTCCCTTTATGGTGCAACCATATTTCTTATGGAGTAGTTTATACTAGTTTTAAAATCACTATGAGTTCCTTTATAGTATAGTGGGAACTTTGGTGGAATGTATTTAACTCCCCACACAAGAAAACCCCTAACATGCAAGGAAGATATTTCAAATGGATTCATTCAATTTAAAACACCATGAACTTCATTAAAATAGTGAAAAATTCCCACATATTATATGCATACCATATTGGAAATCAACTTGGGTTAGATATTTTTAATCACTCTAAGAAATCCATGAATAAAAATTGAACTCCTGTTGTTCCACCCCATACCATGGTAACTGGCTTCTATACCTTAAAGCACCACTCCATGCTTCTCATGATTATGCCAACCCTTATTGTCTATTTTCTCCACCAACACTAATCCTAGTTGTAGTTGAGACTGAAAGTTTCCCTATGGTGGAAGAGCCTAGTACCTAAATCTTGCTAAAGGCTGTAACCCTTTTTTATTATTTTTACAAAGTGATATTATATTATTTTACAAAATCCAATTTTTTTCCCACAAAAATAGATTCAAACAGAACTATTCTAGAACCAATTTAAAAATTTTCAATGTTTTTAATCACCTCATGAACTTATTCATGGATTCCAAATCACTTCTAATATTAACAAATTCTTTATATCACCTCCCTCATTCCATGATTCATGGTTTAATATTTTTTTACATAACTTTAAAATACATTTTCAACAAATCTAACTGGCTATATAAACTATCTCTACGTAGATCACTATTATTCATCACAAATATCTATATAAGACACTAAAATTAATTCTACCACTTAAACCTATATTTTTAACAAATATTACACAAAAACTATTAGTTTTAATATATGGTGGATCCTTTTTAGTGTCTTAGATATTGGACCACAACAAGGCTAAATTTTGAGGTTAAACAACTTCGACTATGGGGTTATTATAGTTTAAGGCCTTAAAAATTTTACTAAGAGGTTGGTTACTAGTTTAGTATCATAAATATTGGAATATAAAGTGGTATATTTTTAAAGTAATAAATATTTGACTAAGGAGTTACTTTTAGATTAAATTCATAATGATTAGATTAAGAGATAATTTAAGTTTAAGATAATATAACTTATACTAATGAGATGTTTCTATATTATTGCAAGCATTGATAATTTAATCTTAAATAAGGTTTAAACATTATTTTAATATAAAATGTTTTTGGTATGGAAATGCGGTATAGAGTGTGCATAGTTTAAGGTCATGAAGATAGGAAAAATTAGTATCTTTTAGTTTAATGGTCATAGAAGTCATACCTAAATAAAGTGCCTAAAATTCCATATATTTTCATATGGTGAGAATGATGAATCATGAAATTGATTAGGGTGGTAGGGATTTTATTTTACAAATTTATTATACCTATGGACCTAGTGATTATGGCTTGAATTTTTTTCAAGTCTAAATATTGGTTCCATGATCTATACATTTCATTCCTTTTATACTTTAATTTTACTTTATCTATTTGAGATTATGAGATTAGTGAGAAATAAATAGAATTTTTCTTAGGACCCCCTTTAATATTTTTCATATTGAAATATATTATGTCTCCTTTTATAGTTTAAGGTCCTGTAAATTTGACCAAAATTTGTTGTATAGAGTTTAGAGTTATAAAAATTTAACCAAGAGTGTGTATCATTTTTTATAGTTATTAATATCATACCAAAGTAACATTTATTATTAGGTGTAATAATAAAAATCCTTACATGAATAGTGAGTCCAACACTAGTGTAAGTAACACGGGGTTGGGAAGAGGGGAAATACACATGTAGTTTATATTTATACTACTTGGATTGATTAATGATTGATGTTTTAGGTAAAAAAACTCTAATAAAATTATAGATATTAGTTTAGGGTTGTATATCTTAGACTAATGTTGAGGTAACTAAATTAGTGAATATGGAGAAGTTAACCTAACATGAATTGGGAAACACAAATACATGATGGTTTAAATAACAGATGGGGTTAAAGAAAAATTATTGGTTGAATCCAAAATATGAGTTTTGGATGTTACTAAAAATATTATTGTAAAAAAAACAAATCCATGAATGGTTATAGAGTAATGTTACATTGTGAAGAAAAGCTGATGTGGAAAATTTTACATGTTCTAGAGGTACCATACACTATGATTATTTAAAATATGGGTTAGTTGTAAGGATGGACCCAAGATAAGAGATTCTAGTGTCACTAATTATCTTGTGGTAATATGAATCAATCCACATGTTTTTTTGGAAAAGAAACCATATCTTAATGTAAAATAGGCGGTACCTATTTAAATAAAGAGTCCAAACACTAGGGTATCTCAGATTATGGAGAAATAAAATGGGGAAGTCAACTGACTAGGCTAAGGATATGATATCCATTAATCACTATGTATATTATAGTAAAAGGAATCAAGCCAAACATAGTTTTGGAAATACACTCTTATATAAGAGACCCTAATAAAATTGACAACAAATAGAAATATAAGAGTGATAGGTGAATAAATTTTATAGAGTGGATAGGTAGTGTAAGATTAAAAGGTTATACTTGATTCTGATTAATGATGACTCAAACAATATAAAAAACCTAACCCCAATAACCCAGTGTTGGTGTTTATTTTATTACCATAGTAAAGAATACATAATAACCAACAATTTAGTTTTCTGAAGTTATTAGATACATATATGATCAATACATTACATAGGAAATTCAAAGCACATTATGATAATACATCAAATTTTATTATTTCATTTTTAATTATCCATAAGTTACATATAGTATCTTCATAGTTTCATGGGGAAATGAGAATCAATACAAAGGGTAGAGCTCAAATTCTCAATAAGGGGTAGAATACAATGTAATTTAGATGAATAAACATGGAAGAAATAATATAGAAGGAATAAATAGTCAACAAATTCCAAATAATAGATATAATGAGCATAATATATCCATGGATAAGATAAAAATGAAAATAAATATTCACATGGAAAATAATAACTGATCAAAAAGTGATGGAATTCATAATGTAAGACATTAAAAACATACTTTTATGACCTCTATCAAGACATCATACATAAATGGGTATCTATACACCAAATAACCAAGATAGTTTGTCTCATGACATATACTAATACATCTAGGGGAATATAATTCCCAGACCCACCCATCACATAATAAGTCTAATTGATCCTCTATTGAAGATAATATCTAAACAATACATATCATAATGTTACTTAAGGAACCTCAAACATAATTATGAATTTGTAATCAATAGTTACCCATATAGAAACAATGGATATATGGAATATCAATATTTGATCATTTAATGGAATAATATGGTTATCTAGGAGAATATCTAACAATCAACTTAGAAAATATAGGATATTAATACTTTAATGGAAAGTACTCTTATCAAAGGAATGATAATAAAGTAATATTATAGGTTCTTCTATGTTATAAGGATATCAATAGTAATCAGTCATTGAATAAAATAGTTTTCAATGGAAGGATACCAAACCAGTAAGAACCTAGATCTTCTTTTCAGGTATGTTTCCCTTTTCTGGTGTTTTTGAGGAAAAAGAGGACACGCTGTGTACTTTATGAGTACACGCTGTGGAATCGGTTACCAAGGGTAGCCGGGTGCTGGCCGTGTAGTGGCCATGCACACAACCGTGTGTGGTGACCTGGAGGCCACTTAATACGGCGGTCGATGAAGGCAAGTATATGTCGTGTACTTATAAAGTACATGCCATGTACTTTCTTTTTTTCATTAAACGTACCAGGGTCGCGTCTGATGGACAGAACCAACTCCTTCTAGGTTTGGTTCATCCGAGAGAGAGAGAACAATACTGATCTTCCTCTGAGCTCCTGATAGAGCATTTGTTATCCGAATCGACCACTTTCTATTATGATGGAATCACCTTGGTAAGCTCTTCCTTCTTCTAGAGATTCATTTCCCGATTCCTCAACTTCCTCAAGTTATATCCAGTTGATCATTTTTAGAATTTTTGTAGATCTACAGTGTTATTGGGCGATTCAAGGATTGAGGTTCATGTATATCGATCCTACAACACTGAGGTATGTGGTTTGTGCCTTTCCATTGAAATTATTTGAGTTATATGTGAAATTTGACCAATACCCTTGAACGGGGTATTGCGTGTTTACTGTTTTGGCCCCATTAATTTCTTTCTATTCTTGTATGCTTGAATAGAGGTTAATTAAATGAGAATAGGGTTAATTTCTATGTTTTAGAGGGGTTTTCCCATGCATGTTTGTTTATGACCATTTGGACTTTCTTGGCCTATTAGGTTGCCTTGTTTACTTACCATGCCTAGTATTGTAGGATGAAGTTTTTTGTTTATTTAACATGATGATATGTTGTAGAATGCTAGCCAAGTAGTTCTTGAGGGTTACTTCGGCCGATATGCATTGCTATGCTTGCTTGACTTACACTGGGCCATGAGAGCCTAGTGTAGTAGACCATAGGGAGAATGGATGTAAGGGATTCTCCAGAGTGTCTGTTTGCTGTTATGATGCGAGACCATAGACGGAATTCACGTAAGTGCTTCCTCGGAGTGTTTGTAATTCCTCGACGCGGGCCATAAGGGGAATGTGACGTAAGTGCTTCCTCATAACGCCTTTACTTACTGATACGAGACTATAAGAGGAATTGACGGTGAGTGCTTCCTCAGAGAGTCTATGCTTAAGCTGAACCAGAGGGGTTAGAATGAGTGTACTGCCCAGAGGGTTGCTTGTCTTGTTTGGTTGAACCAGAGGGGTTAGGATGTGAGTACTTCCCAGAGGGTTACTGTTTGTGTTTAGCTGCTTGTTTGTACTTGTTTGGTTGAACCAGAGGGGTTAGACTGTGAGTACTACCCAGAGGGTTACCTACCTTGATTAATTGTCGCTTGATATATGAAACCGAATGCATTGAAACTGTGGATTGTTTACTGCTGAGTACTTCCTTGTTTACTGCTTTATTTACTGATTACCTGTCATATATTCACTGACTATTAGGCACAAATCTTGTGGTGGTTGCCAACTGGGATTTATTCTCACACCCTGTTTGGGTCATGCTTTTGGGCCCAAACAGATTATATTGTTAAAGGTATAGATATAGGAAGACGCCCTTCTACTTCAGGTACTTGACTGCTTTGGAGCTGGAGAGAATGAGACCAAGCTATAGCTTGCGATGATGAGGAGTTGTTTACTTGTTTTCCTTTTGTACTTTGGATTAGTATTTTATTCATCATTGTGACTTGTTTGGATTTTTTCCTAGACACATGTATCATGCATCATGTTATATATGTGATCCAGTTGTTATTACTTCCAGTCTCCCGCTGTTTACTTTTGTTATGGTACTTATTTTGCTTCTGTTATTGTTATCGATTTACTTCCGCTGTGTTACTCTGCCAATAAGGGCATAGTTTCCCCACCATCACAGCCAAGTACCTCACTGCTAGTCGGTAGCCTATGGCATTCGGGAAAATGAACTTGAGGCCATGTGACCAATCGGGTACAGGGCACCTCTCGGTGGCTTCCTGAACCAGGACGTTACGAAGGGGTATAAGAAGAATTCCTTTCTTATGAATTATTGTTTGGAGCTTATTTCCAAGGATTGGATGGAATAAGTACTTGGTAATAAGCTATGACCGGGAGTAGCTAACCCATGTATAGGGAAAAGCCAATCTACATCGTTATTGAAAATTTTCTAGTTTTGCAATTTTACAGTTGATTTGATTTTCACCATTGGGTGATTCACATGTTTTGTGCTATTATTGTTGTTGTTATTGTGGTTCTATTTCTGTTGCAACACGATGAGATGAGGGTATTCTATCTCACGCATCATATAGGCACTTGCTAGGAATCACCTGTCATGCATTCTTGCCATGCCATTTAGGGTGCATTAGAAATTTCATGTTGTTGTGATAGGTGTTGTGCTAGATATGCATGTTGTTGTGATATATGCCTTGATAAAAATACCTGCTTTTTGATAGGGTATTGTTGGTGTAAGGTTTTGTTTGAATGAATGCCAAACTTTGGTTCTAGAGGTGTTATGGGCCCTCATGGACCAAAATTTGGTGGATCCACTACGGGAAAAGGGACTTTTTGTGACGGGAATAAATCCCGTCGCAAAAAGTTCATCTAAGAGGTTATTTGCGATGGGGGTAACAACCCGTCACAAATAACCGATTATTTGCGACGGAATTTCATGTCCCGTCGCAAAAGGTTTGGCACGGGTAACATGCCAAACCGCGCGAAGGTTATTTGCAACGGGGGGATCCCCCCGTCGCAAATAGTGAAGTATTTGCGACGGGGCCGGTCACAAATACCCGGCGGCGGTTAATAGCTTTTTGCGACGGGATATCCCCCCGCGCAAAAGGTGTGTCGGCAGGGACTATTTGCGACGGGACCCGTCGCAAATAACTTTTTAACAGCCGACAGTATTTAATGCGGGCGTAGGTATTTGCGACGGGTCACGTCACAAAAGATACTATTTGCGACAGGTAACCCTTCACAAATAGTCCCGTCGCAAATAATCTAACCTATATATACCCCCATCAGTTTTTCTTCTCATTCCTATCAATTTTTAGATCTTGTTTATCTCTGAACTTTGATTTGAGAGGGAAAATTTTTCTAAGTTAATTTTTTTGGTCACGAAGAAGTTGTGAAGCCTTCTACATCAATAGAAAATCAAGTTTAAAGTTATTTATGTTTTATTTAATTTATTATTTATTTCAATTATTTATATTTCTATTATTGTTGATTAGTTGTAATTAAATTGGATTTAAATTGTTTGGTCATGACTATTTATTTGTCCTAATAAATTGAAATTTTTAGTATTAATTTTTAATAATTAGTAGTAATTAGTAATTATTAACGATAATTAGTAATGTATATAATTATTTTGTAGTAATTAATAATAATTGGCAATAAAAAATAAAAAATACTAATAATTAGCAATAAATATTAATAATTATTAATAAATAGTAATAAATAGTAATAATGAGTAATAAATAGTAATAACTTATAATAATTAGTAATAAATTGTAATAATTAGTAATAAATTGTAATAATTAGTAATAAATTGTAATAATTAGTAATAAATTGTAATAATTAGTAATAAATTGTAATAATTAGTAATAAATTGTAATAATTAGTAATAAATTGTAATAATTAGTAAAAATTGTAAAAATTAGTAACAAATTGTATTAATTAGCAATAAATTGTAATAATTAGTAATAAATTGTAATAAATCGTATTAATTATTAATAAATTTTAATAATTAGTAATAAATTGTAATAATTAGTAATAAATTGTAATAAATTTTATTAATTAGTAATAAATTGTATTAATTAGTAATAAATCGTAATAATTAGTAATAAATTGTAATAATTAGTAATAAATTGTAATAATTAGTAATGAATTGTAATAATTAGTAATAAATTGTAATAATTAGTAATAAATTGTAATAATTAGTAATAAATTGTAATAATTAGTAATAAATTGTAATAATTAGTAATAAATTGTATTAATTAGTAATAAATTGCAATAAATTGTATTAATTAGTAAAAAAATGTAATAATTAGTAATAAATTGTAATAATTAGTAATAAATTGTAATAATTAGTAACAAATTGTAATAAATTGTAATAATTAGTAATAAATTCTAATAATCAGTACTAAATTGTAATAATTAGTTATAAATTGTAATAATTACTAATAAATTTTAATAATTAGTAATAAATTGAAATAATTAGTAATAAATTGTAATAATTAGTAACAAATTGTAATAATTAGTAATAAATTGTAATAATTAGCAATAAATTTCTGTAATTAGTAATAAATTTTAATAAATTTTATTAATTAGTAATAAATTGTAATAATTAGTAATAAATTGTAATAAATTGTATTAATTGGTAATAAATTGTAATAATTAGTAATAAATTGTAATAATTAGTAATAAATTGTAAAAATTGTATTAATTAGTAATAAATTGTATTAATTAGTAATAAATTGTATTAATTAGTAATAAATTGTATTAATTAGTAATAAACTGTAATATTTATAAATAAACATTAATAATTACTAATAAATTGTAATAATTACTAATAAATTGTTATATTTAGTAATAAATAGTAATAATTAGTAATAATTTGCAATAATTAGTAATGAATAGTAATAATTAGTAATAATTAGTAATAATTAGAAATAATTAGTAACAATTAGTAATAATTAGTAATAATTAGGAATAATTAACAATAGTTGGCAATAATTATGAATAATTAGCAATAAATAGCAATAAATAGCAATAATTAGTAATAATTAGTAATAAAGAGGAATAATTAGTAATAAACAGAAATAATTAGTAATAATTAGTAATAAATTGTAATAATTAGTAATAAATTATAATAATTTGTAATAAATTTTAATAATTAATAATAAATTGTAATAAATTGTATTAATTAGTAATAAATTGTAATAATTAGTAATAAATTTTAATAATTAGTAATAAATTGTTATAAATTATATTAATTAGTAATAAATTGTATTAATTAGTAATAAATTGTATTAATTAGTAATAAATTGTAATAATTAGAAATAAATTGTTATAATTATTAATAAATTGTAATAATTAGTAATAAATTGTAATAATTAGTAATAAATTTTAATAATTAGTAATAAATTGTAATAATTAGTAATAAATTGTAATAAATAGTAATAAACTGTAATAATTAGTGGTAAACATTAATAATTACTAATAAATTGTAATAATTACTAATAAATTGTAATAATTAGTAATAATTAGCAATAAATAGTAATAATTTGTAATAACTTATAATAAATAGTAATAAATAGTAATAATAAGTAATAATTAGTAACAATTAGTAATAATTATCAATAATTAGTAATAATTAGTAATAATTAGTAATAATTAGGAATAATTATCAAAAAATTGTAATAATTAGGAATAATTAGCAATAATTATGAATAAATAGCAATAATTATGAAAAAATAGGAATAATTAGCAATAAATAGAAATAATTAGCAATAAATATGAATAATTAGGAATAAATAGGAATAATTAAGAATATATAGGAATGATTTGTAATAGGAATAATTAAGAATATATGGGAATAATAAGAAATAACTAGTAATAATTAGGAATAAATAGTAATAAATAGTAACAAATAAGAATAATTAGTAATAATTAGGCATAAATACTAATAATTAGGAATAAAAACTAATAATTAGGAATAAATACTAATAATTAGCAATAATTACTAATAATTATCAATAATTAGTAATAATTAGGAATAATTAGTAATAAATAGAAATAAATAACAATAAATAGCAATAAATAGCAATAAATAACTATAAATAGCAATAAATAGCCATAATTAGTAATAAAAAGCAATAAATATCAATAATTAGCAATAATTACTAATAATTAGTAATAAAGAGAAATAATTAGTAATAAACAGGAATAATTAGTAACAATTAGTAATTATTAGGAATATTTAGTAATAATTTGTAATAAATAGGAATACTTGATAATAATTAGGAATAATTGATAATAATTAGTAATAAATTTTAACAATTAGTAATAAATTGTAATAATTAGTAATAAATACTAATAATTACTAATAATTACGAATAAATACTAATAATTAAGAATACTTAGTAATAATTAGAAATAATTAGTAATAATTAGAAATAAATAGGAATAATTAGTAATAAATAAAAATAATTAGTAATAATTAGGAATAATTAGTAATAATTAGTAATAATTAAGAATAAATAAGAATAAATATAAATAATTAGTAATGAATAGGAATAATTAGTTAGGAATAGTTAGGAATAATTAGAAAGAAATTTTAATAAATTTTAATAAATTTTAAGAACTTGGCACAATTTCCAGTGGACTGACGACACTCCTTTTACTCGGTGACTTTTCACTTTTCAACTCTTACCGACTCAAAACATTATGAAAAATGTACTGCTACATAATCATATTCAATCTCGTATGCACGATATTGGATATGAATTCGTAGGATCAGATTTTTTAGAATGTTTTCAGGTGGTGATAGTTGGAAGAAGACGATTCATTGATGAAAAGGGGACTCTTTTGTCCGACGACTCATTTACTTGGATCTTTCTCACACTGAAATCACAATGAAGAATCAGGTCAAAGATACGTATATTCATTCTCGTGCATATGAGAATAAATATCTGTACCTCCGACCAGATTCTTCATTGTGATTTTAGTGTGAGAAAGATGCAAGTAAACGAGGCGTCAGACAAAAGAGGAGCCGTCAATCCACTGGAAATTGTGTCACCCTTAATTAATGGTAATTATTAAGAAGTAGTAGTAATTAGTTATTTTTTTAGATACTATTTTTATAATTTCAAATTATTCAAAAATAGTGATGATTTTATATTTTGTAGAAAAATATAGAACAAGAAGTAGACATTAGTCATTATTAGATGACTATTCTTGGATAAATCAGCACAGAAATCCAAATGGTTCTGGTTTAAATCCTATATATATTGAGCGTGTTGAATCTTTATTAGCATTTGCATCATCAAAACCAGAATATGTTTCAAAAGGTATAATTAAGTGTCCTTGTAAAAAATGTACTCTGAGAACGTTTGACACATTTGACAAGGTTGGGGGACATATCCTGCGGTTTGGTTTTCAACCAGATTATGTTTTTTGGTATCAACACGGTGAATGCAGTTCCAGAGAAGATACTAATAATTTGATTCCAGATCCATCATGGTTCCAACATTTAGTACACGATGTTGCAGGTCCATCTCTTCAACAAACTGAAACTCACGATGATATCAATTTAACTCCTGAGTTGGAACCATATGAATTTTATGAGTTATTGAGGTCTGCTGAGGATGCATTATATCCTGGTTGCAAGATAAGAAAATTATAAGCGGTTGAAAAATTTATGGCTATTAAATCAGATAATGCAATGTCAAACAACTGTTTTGATCAGATATTTTCTTTGGTTAAAATACTGCTACCCGAAGGAAATGTATTTTTTGTAAAGTACTATGAGAGCAAGAGGCTGGTTCATAATATGGGCCTTAGTTATCAGAAGATTCATGCATGTGAAAATGATTGCATCTTATATTTTGGTGAAAATGAGTCATTGGATAGTTGTCCCACATGTGGATAATAGAGGTATAAAGAAGCTCAACCAGGGAAGTCTAGATCGTTTCCTGTAAAATAGTTGAGATATTTCCCCCTTACACCCAGGTTGCAACGTTTATTTATGTCTCATAACACATCGTCAATGTTGTCATGGCACAAAACCAATATTTCAACCGGTAAAAGCTTGAATCATCGATATGGCGATGATTCATGGAAACATTTTGATCGTCTACATCCGTATTTTGCTTTAGAATCACGAAACATGCGATTGGGTCTTTATACTGACGGTTACTGTCTGTTTGGTTCTTATGGTAGTCAGTATTCATGTTGGCCTGTCTTTATAACTTCATAAAATCTACCTCCATGGATGTTGATGAAGGAGCCCTATATCTTTTTGACCTTATTAATCCTAGGACATCTGAAAAAGAATATTGATGTTTATTTGAAACCATTGATTGATTAGTTAAATTCATTTTAGATTAATGGTGTTAGTACATATGATGTTGCTGCGAAACAAAATTTCACATTAAAAGTTTCATTGATGTGGATGATAAGTGACTTTCCAGCATATGACATGTTATCTAGCTGGAGTACACATGGTCCAAAATCATGTCCTTACTGTATTAAATAAAACAAAGCTTTTATTCTCATCAACGAAAAAAACCTTGCTATTTTGACTGTCATCGCATATTTCTTCCAACCGATCATCCTTTTTGAATGAACAAATCTCATTTCGGAAAAGGCACAATTAAAAGGGATGAACCTCCAAAAATGATCTCAGGTACAGATTTAAAATCAGTTGTATTTTCATTAACTCCCATACATTTGAGCCAACAGTAAACCAACATAAAATTCATGGCTTTAGAAAAGAACATAATTGGATAAAATGAATCATTTTTTGGGATCTCCCATATTGGTATCATTTGTTGGTCCGCCACATGTTGGATTTCATGCATATTGAGAAGAACTATTTTGATAATTTATTTCATACAATTTTGGATACACCAGGTAAGACTAAAGATACTATAAAAGCATGATTAGATCTTGCCCAAATTTGCAGGCAACTAGAACTTGAACTATATGAAAATGTCAGATCACAGAGTTTAATGAAGACAAAAGAAACTTATACACTTTCCAAAGAGAGTCGCTTATTATTTTATTAGTGGATTATAGATTTGAGACTTCCAGATTGTTATGCTTCCAATTTGGGTAGATGTGTTAAGAATGGTCATATTACCGGATTAAAAAGTCATGATTTCCATGTTATAATGGAAAGAATTATGCCGATTGGATTTAGAGGTCTGTTGAATTCTATGATTTGGGATTCGATAACAGACATATCATATTTTTTTCAAGACATTTTTGTAGTGACTACATAATACGATGCGCTAATCAAACTGGAAGAAGATGTTTCTATAATTATATGTAAACTGGAAAAAATATTTCCGCTTGATTTCTTTGACTCAATGGAAAATCTGATATTACATTTTCCACATGAAGCTAAATGTGGAGGTCTAGTATAGTTTCGATGGATGTACCCATTCGAGAGATGCATGCAGAAATTGAAGAAAAGAGTACGTAACAATGCATCAGTTGAAGGCTCAATTGCTGAAGCTTATTTGCAAGAGGAAATTTCTTTTTTCTTCTCTCACTATTTTGAATCTAAAAATCCCTCAAAACAAAACCTCATGGGATGGAATGAGGGAAATTTTAATGATGAAATGGAAAATAAATTATTAGTTTTTAATCAGCCAAATATTGGATTCGGTGGAGTTCAAGAACGATGACTTTCAGATAATGAACATCACAGAGCTCATACATATGTTCTTCTCAACTGTGAAGAAATGAAATCATTTGTACTGTGAGTGATTCTATCACTTATTTTTTAATTTCTATTATAGTATGTAAAATTATTTTTTTGTAGGTTATATGATAATCATATCAAGAAACAACTTCCACAAATTATAGTAGCTACTCTTGAAGAACGTAGACAAATTTTTTTTCTCAATGGTTTTAAAAACTGGTAATATAAATTATTGATGTTTTAATATCAATTCAATTTACTATTTATTATATTGATAATTGTTTTAAAAATTTTCAGGTGTCTCCACATGCTGATAAAATTGATAAGTGACTATGTATATTGAGTAACCCACCGTCCAAAATAGTTAAATCTTATAATTCATATGTGGTGAATGGTTTTCGATTTCATACACGTGCATATGAGGAATAAAAAACAATGAATAGTGGAGTTTGTTTGAGAGGATCACATCATAGAGAAACTGAAGTTGACTTTTATGGAATTCTAGATGAAATTATTGAGCTATGTTATCTTGGATAGAATTACATAACGATGTTTAAATGTTGGTGGATGGATACTGAGAGAGGATTGCATGTTCATCTGACTCATAGAATTGTCGATATTAAATATAAAAGTCTTCTTGAAGTAAATAAACCATTTTTAATGGCTCAACAAGCACATCAAATTTATTACGCAAAGTACTGTGCTAATTCAAGAGACCTGAGTGATTGGTGGAGCATAATAAAAATGAAATATTAGGAAAATAAATTTACTCAAACTGAATGTGGTTTTGCTGAAGTGGAAGGAATTGAAAATTTTCAAGAGACTACTCAAAATCCATCTTTTTCACAAAGAAACGTGAATATGGATGATGACACCCTACAATTAATGGTAGATAGTGATGAAGATGTTAATGATGTTACAAATGAATTTGAAATTACAAGGGATGATGAAAGTGAAACTCACATGGATATTGATGATTCCGAGGAGGAATATGAAAACATTTACATCATCAGATATGAAGATGATGATAAAGGTGAACATTGACACAGTTAAATGCTGGTTATGATCATAACTAATATATATATATATATATGATAGTTATTTTCAACTATCTGCTAACAAAAATCATTTTGTGTTTTAGATGGATCCTGATATATTTCACGAGTTGTAGGAGGCTGATCTACCTTTGGATGAGGGGGATGTGGGATCATCTGACCCTCAGCCTACTGGTGGTTTAGGAGGTACGTGGAGGGGGCGCAGTCTTGCGCAACTGATGATTCTTGACCCTATCCCCGAGCGACGTCCACGTCTTGGCTTCAATCCACGCACACAGAGGTATGATAACCTGTATATTTTAGTTATATTTTCATTAATTTATTTATATATATACTAATTGTTTGATTATTTATTCTTTTTTCATAGTTTTGTGCATGTAGCTGTTGGACAGGGGAGCGCTATCTTTCGCAATTATTTTTCTCAGCCATGGATCACATGGGAATGGATTCCCATTGATGTGCAGCTCTCCATGTACAATCATTGGCTGGTACGTAAATAAATAATATTTATTTTAAAATTTATTTTATTAATAACTTGATATTATAAATTATTTGTAGGGTTTATGGTATCCCATCGATGATAGCATGCGTGATGCTATCCATGCAGCATGAGAGATGGCTATGCGTGAGCGTTTGCATCAGTTTTTTCACAATTTGAGAAAGACAGACATTAAGAAAGCATGAGTGACAGTATTTGATGAGTCGTGTAGAGCCCACCGACCAGAGTATATTTCATCTCAGGTTTGGGATGGATTATGTGAACACCGGTTGGGTGGTGCATTTCAGAGGAGGTCTTCATTGGGTCAGCAGAATTGGGGGAGATAAGAGGTGACGCATCGAGCTGGTAGTTGTGCATTCAGTACACATAGAGAGCATCTGGTAAGTATTTTTTTAATATTTTATATAACATCAAATATAAACAATTTATTTTATATTCATATAGATAGTCAAGCATCCCAATATTACAAAGTACAATGTTTATCAGAATATGTACATTGATCTAGCCAACAGAGAGATTAGAGGTGATCACCAGCGTCAGAATGTGGTTAGTCTTATTTTTTTTTGGTTTGACAATTAACTGCATATAATATTTTCACAATTTTAATTTCAAATTGGTATTGAAGGAGTCAAATGAGGCTGAAACCTCTCAGACACAGGCTGAGGGTCATGATGAGGCGACTGATTAGACCAGTGCACACCATTTCAACGAGGCAGCATGAATGCAGGCAACTCAATATGGATTTGAGAAGGGCCGAGTAGTTAGTATCAGCTCTCATGTGACTCCTTGTACTTATTATGGTACTGCTGCCATGTCGGAGTCCAGCTCGAGAGGAACTCGTGGAGAGGCATCATCTTCTGCCTCACAGTATCAGGAGCAGTTACAAGCTCAGAATGACATTATAGAGAGTTTGAAGAAGAATCAAGAAGAGATGCGTCAACAGCAGCAGATACAGCAGCATGAGGATGAGAAGCGTCGATAGTAGTAGCATCATCAAGAGTAGATGAAGTACATGCATCGTCTGACTCGTAGTTTGGGGATAGATTTTCGTCCACCATCTCCTTCAGCTCCTCCTCCACCTCCAGAAGACGACCCCAATGATTTTTTATGTTAAAAACATTTAAATTTAACATTTTTTGTAATATGAACTATTTACAGTTTCTGTCTTTTATATTGGTGCGAATATTAGATAATTTAATTTTTAATATTTTATATTTTTTTGTGAATATTGAGAATTTTAATAATATTTATTTTTTTATTATTTTAATAATATTAATATTATTATTTCATTAATCATAATCATATTAAATATATTTTTTCAGTATTATATTTTTTAATGGTTGTTTATTTTACTAATAATAATAATAATAATAATAATAATAATAATAATAATAATTTTTGATTTTTTTATATTTTTTTGTAAATATTGTGAATTTTTATATATTTTTATTTTAATTATTTTAATAATATTAAAATTAATTTTTCAATAATCATAATTTTATTGAATTTATTTTTCTTAAAATTTATTTATTATTTGTGACGTGTTCCCATCACAAATAGTATAAATAATTTTTTTAAATAAGTATTTGCGATGAGATTAGGGGCCCGTCACAAAAAAGTATTTGCAACGGGCCCGTTGCAAATAGTATAAATAATTTTTTTTAAAAAGTATTTGTGACGGGATTACAGGCCCGTCACAAATAATTTTTGCAACGGGCCCATTGCAAAAAAGTTTATATATATAAAGTATATAATCAGAGACTTATTTGTGATGGTGAAGTTTCCAATCGCAAAAAATATTATTTGTGACATGCCCGTCACAAATAATATTTTTTGCGACGATGTTTTCTGCAACGGGCTATTTTCGACGGGATCCCATCGCAAATACATAGAATTATAGTAGTGATCATTGCCTTGTTATGCATGTTTATGACATATGTATGCTTTCAAGCTTTGATTCACGGAGAGTATGGGCCCTCACGAATCAGAAATTGGCACTTAATGGTTCGTTTCAGTGTTTTTCTGGGTTTTCAGTGTAGTTTCTGAGGATTACTGTCTGAAAAAACTCAGAATAAACGGCGTGTAATGTTTAATACATGCCATGTATTCTTCTATTCGGGAAGAAACTGTTTTTCTTAAGTACATTCCGTGTACTGTATGTACACACTGTGTAGTCTCTAACCATGTCTCAGATTGTGTGGGCAGAAACATGGGGTTTGAAGTCTTTGGTAGAACACGCCGTGTACCAGATGTACATGTCGTGTTGCAGGACCGTGTAGCCGACCGTGTCACTAACAACACAGGTCGGTTGATTCTTCTCTAATGCACGCCATGTCAGACTTGAACACGCTTTGTAGTGTGAGCTTTGTATCCGACCGTGTCACTAACAACACGGGTCGGTGAAGCTCATTTAGTACACGCCGTGTCTGGAACTAGTATGCCATGTAGTCTTGTTCTAAGAGAGCTGTGTGGCTTAGCCGTGTAAGATAACTCGAGCAGGGAAATCAGATTCAATTACACATCGTGTGTAAGTACAACACGCCATTAATGGGGTATTACACGACCAGTTTTGGAAGAAGTACACGCCCATCTGAAAGGCTTAAAGGAACACACCGTGTAATCAAATATACATGCCGTGTATCCATGTTTGGTTAAACTTGAATGTTTTCTTTCTCCTGTTCCCTCCTTCCTCTTCTAGTTTTTGGTCCTTAATAATTTGATCTAAGGTGTGAATTTGACCTTGCATAGTCATGCCACCGAGACGTCATCTGGTTGTACGCTAGTTACAGGGCAAAGATCAAACATAGGACATGGTTGATCAAAGACTTCTAGAAGATCCTCCTATAGTTCCAGTCTTGGCACCAACTGTCATTCCAGACACAGGTGTTGATGCAAAGTTCTGAGAGGGCTTTATGAGGTTCATGCAGACCTTCCACAGAGTACCACATCCTGCCCTGTCTATGGAAGAGTTGACGTGGGTTTTCTAGAAGCAACATTCTCCCACTTTCACTGGGGAAGGAGGACCTCAGGATGCGGGGTCATTGTTAGAAGCCGTGATTTTTATCTTCCGTCATCCGTAGACACCTCCGAAGAGGAGGTTCAAACTCACTACTTATATGCTTCGAGATTTCTCCAAGAGATGGTGGGATGTGATCTCATAGGCGGGTCTACAGTAGGTTATGGCGTGGGATTATTTTCATCATGCCTTCTATAACTAATTCTATCTAGAGACTTTGAGGGCCTATCGATCCCGAGAGTTCATGAGTTTGGAGTAGGGTACTCTCTCAGTCATGGAGTATTCTTCTCACTTCACTGAGCTACAATGCTTCATGCCTATTCCAGGAGGTGATGAGTTATTCCTGGAAAGGAAATTTGAGGATGGTCTGAGCCACAACATCTGATCTCAGGTGGAAATCTTCAGGTTGACTTTCATCACTTCTATAGTCACCCAGGAACTGATCACAAAGCGCAATTTGAGGGATTCTAGAGTTGTGATCCAGGGTGGCTCAACATCTGGAGTTAGTATCTCTCCTACTGACAACAGGAAGTGCCTTAGGGAGTCTATGCACAGAGATCCGAGGAGGTGGGAGATATCTTCTAGTAGCCAGGTGGTGTGATACCAGTGCGGAAAAAGTGAACATACGAGGCCACATTGCCTGAGAGACCTAGTGGAGTGCTGATACTATGGAAAGATGGGTCATCTTCAGTGTTTCTGTCAGATCTTCTCACAAACAGCTGGTGATAGGGGTTCTTCTATGACTCCACGTTCAGGAGCAGTGCCACTAGTTTCTCATTAGTATTAGAACTGGAGTTCTTCCGGTAGTTCAGGCTGAGGTGGCTCACAGCCATGGTAGTCAGTAGCCAGGATTTCAACAATATCAGAGTGGACTAACTCAGAGTGGTCATGCAGGGTCACAGGGTTGCAGTGAAGATTAGACTTTTGCGGTGGAGCAATCCCAGTAGGAGTAGGATCCCAGACCCACTATAGTTTGAGGTACGATCTAAGTTGCCTCAGTTTTAGCTTCTGCTCTTTTTGATATAGGGTAATCCCATATCTTTATATCTGTTGCTATTGTGGAGATCCTTGGGCTCTATATCTTTTCTTCTTCATATGTCTTGACGTTGGACACACTATTGGGGACAAGAACGACTAATGTACATTAGTGCAAGGAGTTCCCTCTTGAGGTTAGTGGGTGTGACTTCTTATGGGATCTCTATGTCTTGGAGATGACGGGCTATGACATCATTCTCAGAATGGAGTAGTTAGTTCCCTTCCAGGCTATTGCCAATTTCTATCACCGTAGGGTGAGCTTCACATCACCAGAGGGCATATCGTTTCTTCATAAGGGATAATGAGATATCCCTGCGAGTAGAGCGGGACCCGAGCATTATGGGTTGGGATGAGTTAAAACCCATATTTCTAGTCTATATTTGGATGACCAGGGGACTTCATAGATGTACTTTCCTCTAGTAGAGGATCGTTTCAGGGACGTCTTTCTAGAAGAATTTTCAAGTTTTCCTTTAGAGAGAGAGGTGGACTTTTTGATCGAGCTTGTGCCAGGAGTGGCACCGGTGTCCATTCCTACTTATAGGATGGATACACCTGAGTTGTAGGAGCTCAAGAAGAAGTTGGAGGAGTTACAGGAAAAGGGTTTCATCCTACCCAGTACTTCTACATGGGATTCGCCTATCCTGTTTGTGAAGAAGGCAGATGATACCCTCAGACTTTGTGTGGATTATCGGAAGTTGAACCAGTTGATGGTCAAGAAACAATATCCCTTTCCAAGGATTGATGATATCTTTGATCATCTTCAAGGATCTTGGGTGTTCTCGAAGATTGACTTGAGGTCTGATTACCATCAGTTATGCGTTACACCATCAGATATACCTCTTACAGCCTTCTGGAGTAGGTATGGTCTGTACGAGTATATGGTTATTCCATTCGGTATCATGAACGCACCGACTGTTTTCATGGCACTGATGAACCGAGTGTTCCATCCATACTTGGATTCTTTCGGGGTGGTTTTCTTGGACGATATCTTGGTCTACTCTCACACTATACACGACCATGCTACCCATATTGAGATCATTTTTACTACAATAAGAGAGTATTATTTATATGCTAAGCTCTCAAAATTCCACTTTTGGATGGACCATATTCACTTCTTGGGTCATGTTATCTCAAAGACAAGAGTATCAGTAGACCCAGATAAAGTGATAGTAGTAGTTTCAAAGGATAATCTGAAGAACGTATTTGAGATATGAATTTTTCTAGGGCTGGTTAGATACTACATACGTTTCATACAAGACTTTTTATGCTTAGTTGCGCCACTGAAGACCCTGATTAAGAAGGGTGAAAAGTTCTTGTGGTCAAATTCTTGTGAGTCAGCCTTTCAAGAGCTGAAAGGGAGTTTGAATTCAGCATCAATACTTGTATTTGAAAAATCTAGGCAAGATCTATACTGTGTACTGTGATTTCTTGGAGCAGTGCTTATGCAGGGGGAAGGAGTCGTTGTGTATGGGTCTCTGTAGTTGAGGCCACATGAGAGGAATTACCGGACACACGATCTTGAGTTGGATGAAGTTTTTCATGCCTCACACTATTGGAGACATCATCTTCTAGGAGATCATTTTGTGGTTTTCACCGACCACAAAAGTTTGAAGTATATCTTCACTCAGCATGACTTGAATTTGAGACAATGAACGTGGGTTGAGTACCTTCATTATTTTGACTTTGAGCTTGCCTATACACCTGGGAAAGGCAACGTAGTGGATGATGCACTGAGTAGGAGGACTCATATATAAGCAGTTTAGGAGGCCTGAAGTGAGTGGCAGCTTATGGATCTGTTCTCTGAGATGCATTTGGAGGTGCATGACAGGTAGGAGAAAAATTTTATTTCTTTTTTAGCTGTTACCTCTACTCTTCTCGATTGAGTGCGAATGAGGTAGCTATTAGTTTCTAAAGTCCTAGTCCTACAAGAAAGTGTGTCAGGAGAGGACCCTATTCTTGGATAGCCCATAGGGGAGGATGAGATGTTGCGTTTTCATGGGCACGTATGGGTACCAGCAGACATACACTAGGAGTTGATATGAGACTTTCATTCCTTATCTTGGGCAGTTCATCTTGGTGTCACCAAGATGTACCATGATCTACACCGTCAGTATTGGTATCCAGGTATGAAGAGAAATGTTTCTAGGTTCCTCATGAGGTTTTCGACCTGTCAGCAGGTGAAGGCAGAGCATTAGCGACCCGTAGGGCTTTTTCAGCAGTTACCCATTCCCGAGTGGAAGTGGAATGATATCGCGATGGATTTCGTGATAGGTCTGCCGAGGTCACATCGAGGGAATGATGTTGTTTGTGTTGTCATTTACAGACTCACAAAGGTTGCTCACTTCTTTCTGATCAAGGAAACCTTCAGTGTTGATGAGATGGAAAGGTTGTACATATGAGAGATTGTATGTTTATATGGGGTTCCACACTCCATTGTCTCAGATAGAGATGCACGTTTTACTTCTCGGGTCTATAAGGGACTTCATGAGGCCTTGGGAACACAAGTACTTTTGAGTACAACTTATCATCCCCAGAAAGATGACCTGTTTGAGCATACAATTTAGGTGTTGAGGATATGCTGCGAGTATGAATCCTTGATTTTTAAGGTTCTTGGGAGAAGCACATACCTCTTGTGAAGTTTTCCTATAATAATAGTTTTCAAGAAACTATTCAGATGACACCTTATGAGGCTTTGTATGGTAGGCCATGCTGATCACCCTTATGTTGGCTGGAGGTAGGAGAGGCAGCTATGCTAGGACCTCATCTTGTATAGGAGATCACAGAGCAGATAGAGTTGATTCAGAGAAGGATGGATACTACACAGTCTTGATAGAAGTATTATTCTGATCAGTGGAGACAACCTCTGGAGTTCAAGGTCAGGGATCAGGTTTTCATGCGTGTCACACCGAGGATGGGACACCGAAGGATTTGGAGACAGGGTAAGCTTTCATCGAGGTACGTTGGGATGTTTGAGGTTTTGGGTAGAGTTGGTCTGGGTGTCTATCGGTTACAGTTACCTCAAGGGTATAGGGCTATGCATGACTTTCTCCACATTTCGTAGCTTCAACGTTACTTCTCAGACCCATCTCATGTTCTTCAACTCGAGGAGGTTGAGTTAGAGGTGGACTCCTCATTTGAGGAGCATCCTATCTATATTTTTTATCGAAGTATGAAGGATCTCCATAGACGGTCTATTCCTCTGGTACGAGTGCTATAGAAGCATGGGTGAGTACAGGACGAGACTTGGGAGAGGGAGACCGATGTATGATCACAATGTCTAAAGCTATTTGAAGACTCTTCTTCTACACCTCCTTTATAGGGTAATTTGAGGAAGAATTTATTTAAGAGGGGAAGTTTTTAAGAACCCAAATCTTATTTTCAGGTATGTTTCCTTTTTCTAATGTTTTTGAGGAAAATGAGGAATTTCTGGAAATTTATTAAGTACACACGTGTACTTTATGAGTACACGCCGTGTACTTGATTACTGTGGGTAGCTGGGTGTTTTCCGTGTAGCGGCCATGCACATGGATGTGTGTGGTGACCTAGAGACCGCTTAATGAAGCGGCCGGTGAAGGCAAGTACACGCCATGTACTTTTTTTATCATTAAACACACCGGGGTCGCGTTTGATGGACATAACCACCTCTTTCTAGGTTTGTTTTGTCCGAGAGTGAGATAATGATGCCGATATTCCTCCAAGATTTCGATTGAGTGTCTGTTATCCGAATCGACCACCATCAATTGCGTTGGAATCACCTTGGTGGGATCTTCCTTCTGTGAGAGCTTCGTTTCCTGATTTTTCCTCTTTCTCAAGTTATCTTCGGTTGAAAATTTTTAGTGTTTTTGTATATCTACAGTGTTCTTGAGAAATCCAAGGCTTGAGGTTCACGTATATCGATCCTAAAACACCAAGGTAGGTGGTTTGTTACTTTTCGTTGAACGTCTTTGAGTTATATGTGCAATTTGACCAATACCCTTGAACGAGGTATTTCATGTTTACTATTTTAGCCCTGTTAATTACTGGATATGCTTATATGCTTGAATAGAGGTTAATTGAATGATAATAGGGTTAATTACTATGATTTGGAGGTGTTTTCCCATGCATGTTTGTTTATAACTGTTTGGTATTGCTTGGCCTATTAGGCTGCATTGTTTACTTACCATGCTTAGTATTATATGATGGACTGTTTTGTTTATCTGACATGCTGATATGTTGTAGACTGCTAGCCAAGTAGTTCTTGAGGGTTACTTTTGCCGATACGTGTTGCTATGCATGCTTGACTTACATAGGGATATAAGAATCGGGTGTAGTAGACCATAGGGAGAATGGACGTAAGGGCTTCTCCAGAGTGTCAGTTTACTATTACAATGTGAGACCATAGGGGGAATTGACGTAAGTGCTTCCTCAGAGTGTCTGTAGTTTCTCGACACGGTCCACCAGGGGAATGTGACATAAGTGATTCTCCAGATCACCTTTAGTTACCAATATGAGACTATAAGAGGAAGTGACAATGAGTGATTCCTCAAATAGTCTATGCTTAAGCTGAACTAAAGGGGTTAGACTGAGTGTACTGCCCAGAGGGTTTCTTGTCTTGTTTGGTTGAATCATAGGGGTTAGGCTGTGAGTACTTCCAAGAGGTTTATCGTTTGTGTTTAGATACTTGATTGTACTTGTTTGGTTAAACCATAAGGGTTAGGCTGTGAGTACTACCTAGAGGTTTACCTACTTTGATTAGATGTTTCTTGATATATGAAACTAAATGCATTGAAACTGTGGATTATTTATTGCTGAGTACTTCCTTTTTCACTCCTTTCTTTACTGATTACCTGTCATATATTCACTGAATGTTAGGCACATATCTCATGGTGGTTGCCTACTGAGATTTATTCTCACA
The DNA here is from genome assembly GCA_963277665.1 of Viscum album. NCBI lineage: Eukaryota > Viridiplantae > Streptophyta > Magnoliopsida > Santalales > Viscaceae > Viscum > Viscum album. The sequence continues at coordinate 1,529,468,113 of OY728163.1, read as the reverse complement.
CCATGTTTGGGTCATTCTTTTAGGACCAAACAAATTATATTGTTTTAGGTATAGATAAGGGAAAGTTTCATTCTACTTCAGATACTTGACTGATTTGGAGATGGAGACAATGGGACCAAGATATGACTTGCGATGCTAATGAGTTGTTTACTTGTTTTCATTTTGTACTTTGAATTAGTACTGTATTCAGCATTGTGACTTTTTTGGCTATTTTCCTAGACACATGTATCATGCATCATCTTGTATATGTGCTCCAGTTTTTATTACTTCTAGTCTTCCATTGTTTACTTTTGTTATGGCACCTTTGATACTTTTTCTATTGCTATTGAATTACTTCCACTGTGTTAGTTTGACAATGAGGGAATAGTTTCCCCACTATCACACCCAAGGCCCTTGATACTAGTCGGCAGCCTCTGGAATTCGAGGAAATGCACTTGAGGCCATGTGACTAACTAGGTATGGGGCACCTCTATGTAGATTCTAGAACCAGAACGTTACAAAACCAATGATAGAAAAACACCCTCTAAAAATTATGAGTATGTGTCATATATATTTGATATGAATTAGTGATATAGATTATCATTAAGGAAAAACTTCTATGTTGATATGAACTAATGTAATTGTTAATATTGTGCCAAAATAGAGTTTAGTCTACTTGGGACCTGATAGAGGATCCACCATTTATATTTCCACCATTATTTCTGAAGATCCCATGTGTTTGATTATGTATGTTTTAAATAAAGAATTCTATTATTGTAAGAAGAATAATATCAATATTTTTTGGGGAAATGTGAAATTTTAAGTGATTTAGAAGGATCAAAGTTGATTTGAAGATGTTTTATGTTCATTTAAAGAAATCCATAATTTTAGAGTCATGGTAGAAAATCGAATAAGACATAGTGTGCATTATTTTTTGATATCTTAGTATGAATTTGGATGAACCCTCATAATAAATTTGAGTTAATTCATAAGACTTAATTTAGAGTCAAAATTTTTGGTTAGAGATCAAAAAAATAAGGGGGGGGGTGAATTTCCCCTTTTAAAAATTTAAAAGATGAACAAAAGAATAATACAAAACTTAAGTGATTAATAAATAAAGCATGAAATAGATTGTATGATAGTTAATAAATTAAATTTGAATTTATAAATATAAAATCAAATTAATTTTAAAATCCTGAGTTTTTAAAAGTAAACACTACATTCGATAGCGTACATCATACTCCACATTGAGCTTAAATGAACAACTAAATATTATTGTTTAAATGTTACAATTATAACATTGATATTATAATGAAATGTATGAATATTTTAACTAAATTATTAAAATATGTTTTACTTTGATCAATGAATTATAAATTAATGTAAAACCTTTTTTAAAATAAAAGGTATTTTTTTTTCAGAAGAACTATTTAAATGTGCACAAGTGTGTTTTATACTAATAAATAAACAAATCACTCTTATTGGATTATATTAATGATATATATATATAATATTCAATATAATGTTTAAAATTAATATTATGTGTTTTCAATACATGATATAAGAACAAATCCAATTTTATAGATAAAAGAAGTATTTTTCTAAAAAAATAGTTTTGCCGCCTTTTGATGACACACTTGTTTTAAATATTGTTTTTGACAATTTTATAAATTATATTTGAAAAAAATAAAATTATTATTTAAAATAATATTATCGAAATTTACTTTTTTTTAAATTTTTGGTATTTTTTTGAAAAGATTCATTTTTTATAAATAGTGAAAAAATATTTCATTTTTAATTGAAAATAGTTTTTTAGTCTAAATAATTTATAGTATTTAATTATATTTTTAATTAGTTTTAAAGTATAATTAGATTAATTTTTTATAATTTAATAAAATTTTAATTCATTGGAATCAATTTCACATTGAATTTGGATATAAAAACATTTCAACCTTTTGAAGGTTTTGACTTTAAAAACTCATTTTCTCGTTCCGCCAATGAGATTAATTTTTAATTAATTTTTTCAATTTATGTGTTTGGAATTTTTAAAAATGGATTCAATATTTTGAACCATAAGGTCAAAATTCCTTAAATAGTCCCCATTTATTTTTTTAGAAATATGAATAGTAACATTAATGATTTTTTATTACCACGGTTAAGGGTAAATCATGTAATTAAGTGTAAAAATAATATTTTAAATATTAGAAAATTAACCTAACAATTGTTTTAATTTTTTTGGATGAGTATTTTTGGTCCCTAATTATTAAAATATCGGTTATGATACCATTTATGGCCTTTTGGATGAGAATATAACCTTTATAATATTATATACAATGGAAATTAAATTTTTTTCATACTTATGTTTTTAACAAGTGAAATATTTTTAATATAGGGTTATATAAGAGATATGTTTGAATATAAATTTTATTTGGAAATATAAAATGTTTTTATACATCATGGTAATTTATTTATAGTTTTTATTGATAAAATAATTACCTTAAATGGTGATATAATGGCGATGCAATAGTTTCTTAGTTAAAGAAAATATCAAATAAATGATAACAAAAATATAAAAATAAATATAAATTGAGATGAATATTATCATAAATGTATTTTTTAGATTATTTTTACATTTTATTAGCATTTTAAAATTTTTTGTTTTGAATTTATCCACATATTATGATATTTTTAAAAAGTCATGTAATGAATAGTTTCAAAATTGACATTATTGATATTTTAAAATAAATAATATTTTATTAAATGATATTTTTTTTTTAAAAATCACAGTTTTGTAAAACAGATTTAGATTAGTATTAAAATGTAATAAATTACTCATTTATTGGCCATTTGGACTTTAATAGTAATTATATTAACCCTTAAAGTGTAAATTACATGATATCACAGTAAGAATTAAAAATATTTAATAAGGGTTAAAGCTAAAAGATAAGGATTAAAAAGTAGTCAAAGCTTATATAATTTTTATTAGATAAATTTATTTAGACCCAAAATTATCCCACATTATAGATTAATATTTTTTTTCCATTTGGAATATGAAATTAATTTATATTAATTTAATATTTTGAAGACTTCCAAGAGTGCCCCTCTCCTCTCTTATAAAAGGGAACCCATCCTTATCCATTCTTCACAACTAAAAAACTATTTGGTTCATCCAATATCTACTCAAATAACTTCCTATAATATTTAAATACATTATAGATCTTTTATTTTATGATTAACACTCACCTTATAGGTGTTAAGGTGTTAATCAAAGGTGATCACTCGAAGAAGAGGTATCGTTTTTAATTAATTATTTATATTTTATTTATTTTTCCACTTAATTAAAATATTCTTCAACCATGATGAAATAATATCTCGAATATCCTAAATATATTGAGATTTTATTATGTTAATATAATCACCTAAATGAATCTCCACTTCCATTAAATGGGAAAAGAATTACCGTTCTTGTGTTTGGAGAACTACCGCCTCACAAACCGATATAATTCACTTTCAATCATCATCTCTAAAGACATGTTATAATAATGAAATTAATGTTTATATATGATATTAATGACATATTTATAATTATTAAATAATAATATTTAATTTATGTTCTTAAATTTACATTCATATAAAAATGATAATGTCGTTCATGCGTATATGTGAGTTATCACCTTCACGAAGAGATGTAATTCATTTTTCATCACCACATCACTTGTATGATATATATAGTACATTTAAATTATTAGTATGATATTTATGATATTATTATAATTATTTAAATATAAAATAATAATTACTTTCTTCCCATAATTATTATTAAAAAATGGAAATTTTACTCATGCGTACGTACGACCTACCATCTCCATGATTATAAGGTTACTCATTTTTCATAATCATACTAAAATGGTTTGATATAAAATTAAAATTGAGGTATAAAATTTATTATTATGTCATTAATATTATAATTTATATGATTTATTAATGACCACTTTGACTATAAATATCACACCCAAGTCATTTTGTACTCAAGCACTGAATATCCTAAAAACGTCCAACACAAACTTAAATAATTAAGTAATTGTTATAACACGATAACACAATAAAAAATAATATAAAAGGATTAATAATATTGGAAATGTGCTCAATAAAGTAAATGATTAACATAATTTTATTATTCAATAAGTAAAGGGAAACACATAACGAATCAGACTCAAGGTAAGAGACCTTTTAACTAAAAAATTCATTTTAAATGTTTTAATGATTTATTTTCTAAATATTTCTCTTTCATGTCCATGTATTTTAAAAAATTATTTTTATGATTGTATTTATATGGACATGAATGTTTTAAAATTAATTTTAGAATTTCTTTCAAATGTTATAAAGTGGTATGGGACACTTTGATTCAAAAATATCTTTTTAGATGTTTAATATGGGTTTTGAAAATGAATTGATCATTTCAATAACTTGAATTTTTTTATTATAAGTTCAAATGGAATTTTAATAGAGAAATTACAAGATTTTATGTGTTTTTATTATATAATGGTACTTGGACATTTGAAAGGTGGTTACATGATAAACCAATGAAAAGTGGTTCCATGATAAACCAAGGATGGTTAGTTACATTTTAACCTCCAATGAATTGGGTATTGAAGTCATCCATATGGATATTATATTTTTAAGAGTGACATGTATGAAAGTCAACCACATTGTTATTACATTTATAAGAGTGAAAAGTATAATTGTATCCCAAGTCACCTTTATGCATTTTCTCGGATTTATATGGGTTTTATGGTAATAATGTGATTAAAAAATGTATGAATTCAGATTATTTTCAAAGGAAAGTATTTAAGACTTATTAAGGGATAAAAGTATTACTTTATAATAAAGTTTTCATAGATTTTAATGTTTATAAATGGAGTAAAGGTTTCCTTATTTTTTATATCCATTACCAATCTTTTTATGCTCATCCTAAATTTTAAATTTTTTTTCTTGAGGTTTAATGAAGATTTGGGATAAGGATTAGATTAAGGAAAAATTGTGAAGATATGTCATGAAAAGAAAACATGTTTTATTTTGAAAGGGTTTAATTTAGTGAAAAAATTGATCTTAAATATAAACTTCCTCTTATAATGTAGGGGTTTACTATGTTAGAGTTTGTAATAATTATCTAAAACTATAAACCTTAAATATATATAGAAAATAATGTTATATCTAGTTTTAAAATAACTAGAATATGTATTATTTAAGATTTGGTCCTTATAGTTGGTATCAGAGTAGGGTTTATACAAATTTAAACATTAGGATGTTTTTAATAGGTATGGATATCATCATGAGTTTATAATTACCAGGTTTATAATAAGTTTAATGTATTAGAAACCCTTTTTTAGGATTTATGTTATGAAATTTTAAGGTGATTAATGGTATTTTTGGAGACATTAACGTTTGATTTAATTATTAGATATTAATTTTTTTTTAAGAAAAATGAAAGGTATAAGATAACCATTGAGGTTTAAAAAATTTATGGTTATTTTTTGAGGATTTTATCATATTTTGGGAATGTTATAAGAATTATATTGTTTTAGAAAAAGGAAAACTCATAGGATCGGTGACAACCCATCATTTTTGGAAAGGCTGTGAATTTTGAACCCACAACCAAAGGGCGACAAGGGTGAATCATCTACCACTAGCCTATATGAAGTCTCATTTAGTATGATTTTTTATTTTTAGTTAAATTCATTTTTGGATTAAGAATAAGTTTATTTGGGGAATATATGTTTTATCTAATAGATTACCTCAGGATTGGGAAATGATTTGGTGATTAAGTGATTAATGTTGTCTCAAATGATGTTTTCTACTTTGAGAATCCTATAAGATTAAGATAAATATAATACTATGGGATTTTAGTTAATAATTAAAAGTTAAATTATATTTTGGTTTAATCTATGATTTTATTGTGAACTTATGGTGATTCAGGTTATTTATGGAAATGATTAACCTATTATGGAGAATATATGATTAGGGTAATTACTTTTTGTTACGGGATATTAAGATTGACTGATGTTACTTGGAGATAATTATTAAAATTTATATTGGAAGAATATCTTATCAAATCCTTCTAAATTTTGGGTTCTAATCTTAGTTTGGATTATTTTGAGTAATTTTAAGGATAATTTTTTTCAATGGTTAATGTTGAACACTGGGTATTACTATTGTATTTTGGATATTAAAGTAGTTTTCATCATATAAAGGGTTTTTATTTTTGGGGAATTATATTATATTTTATTAACCATTTTTGTTTTTTAATGTTTAAATACTTAAGAAATAGTTAGTTAATATTTTGTGGAGTATGTGATTCTATAGAAGTTTTTTTACAAATCATTTTTTTTGATTTTCAAAAGACGGTTTATGGGAATTAGGTGCCCAAACTTACAATCACAAACTCAAACAAGAGAAAAAAAAATTCAGAAAACTCAACCAACACCAAATTACACATCATAAAAACTATACTCATCTCCAAATCCCATATAGGATTCATCTTCTCCGGTAGCCGTAGCCGATTCCCATTATGGCGTCCTCCAGTAGATTTCACTTTGAAGCCGACTCCTAAGATGATCAAGTACTAGTTATTCTGGTGATGTAATCTTGACTACACTACCCTTATTAAAAGCCATGGTCACATTACTATTCCTATTATAGGCAGATCTAGTTTTCATCGGTTGTGGAAGGAATGAGTAATCTCTCCTTGGCCGTCTTCTTGGTGTAGTAGAAGAAGGCCCTTCAACTGTATCCAGTTTCTGATTCCCACTTTGGAAAACATCAAAAAATTAAGTGTATTAATAGGGTTAAATAAATTATTAAAATATGGTTTTCTTTGTCCAATTAATTATAAATTATTGTAAAACCCTTTTTAAAATAAAAGGTATTGTTTTTCTGAAAAAGTATTTAAATGTTCAAAAGTGTGTTTTATACTAATAAATAAAAAAATAAATATTTTTAGATTTTATTAATGAAATACATATATATATATATAATATTTAATATAATTTTTAAAATTTATCTTATGTATTTTCTATAAATTATATAAGAACAAATCCAGTTTTACGGATAAAATAAGTATTTTTCTAAAAAGGCAGTTTTGCTGCTTTTTCATGACACACTTGTTTTAAATATAGTTTTTGATACTTTGAAATTATATTTTACAAAATAAACTTCTTATTTGAATGTGTAGTATCAAAATTTACTTTGGATGAATTTTTGGCATTTTTCTGATAAGATTCATTTTTTGATGAATAGTGTAAAAATATTAAATTTTTACTTGAAAAAAGATTTTTTTGTCTTCATAATTTATAGTGTTAAATTATATTTTAATTAGTTTTAAAAGATAATTAGAGCAAATTACAATCAAATAATTCAATATATGGTCTTAAAATCCATTTCACATTGAATTTGAATATAAAAACATTTTAATATTTTGAAGGTTTTTACTGTAAAAACCAATTTTCTTATTTTGTCATTGAGATTAATTTTTAATTAATTTATGAAATTTTTATGATTGGAATTTTGAGAAAATGGATTAAATATTTGGAATCATAAGTTTCTTTTTTTAAATAGTTCCTTTTATTTTTTAGCAATATGAATAGTAATATTAGTAATTTTTTTATTACCAAAGTTAAGGGTAAATCAGTTAATTAAGGGTAACAATAATATTATAAATATTATAAAATTACCCTAAAATTTGTAATAATTCTATTGTATAATTATTTTTCATCCCTAAGAATTAAAGGATCTGTTATTAGACCATTTATGGCCTTTTGGATGAGATTATAACCTTTATAATATGATATTAAAAGGAAAGCCAATTTTTTATATTTTTTTCACAAGAGAAATATTTTTAATGTGGGGTTATATAAGGGATATGTTAGACTATAAATTTTATTTGGAAATATAAATTTTTTATCTACATCATGGTTATTTATTTATAATTTTTAGTGATAAAATAATTACCTTAAATGGCGACAGAATGATGATGCAATAATTTTTTAGTCAAAGAAAATATCAAATAAATGATATTAAAAATATTAAAATAAATATAAATTGATATTATAATGTCATTAAATATTTTTAAAATTTATTTTTCATTTTAGTTATATTTTTATAATTATTTGTTTGAATGTATCGTGTTGTTATGATATTTTTAAAAAGTCATGTAATGAATAGTGTCAAAATTGACATTATTGATATTTTAAAATAAATAATATTTTATTAAATTATACAAAATTTATTAAAATATAATTTTTTTTCAAATTATTTGGATAAGTATTTAAATTTCATAAATGACTCATTTATTATTATTTTGTCATTTTTTAGTAATTATATTAACCCTCAAAGTGTAAGTTACATGATATCAAGGTAAGAATTAAAAATGTTTAATAAGGGTTAAAGCTAAATATATGGATTAAAAAATAGTAAAAACTTTTCTAATTTTTATTAAATGAATTTAATTTGACTTAAAATTATCTTATATTATATATTAATAATTTTGGATCCATTTGGATTATAAAATTAATTTATATTAATTTAATATTTTGAAGATTTCCAAGAGTGTCCCTACCCTCTCTTATAAAAGGGAACCCATTATTCTCTTTTATTCACACGAAAAAGCATATTTTATTAGCCAATATATTCCCAAATACCTTCCTAGAACCCATCCCCATATTATATAGATCTTAATTTAGGCCAAAAACTGACCTTAGAAGTGTTAAGGTGTTATTTGAAGGAGATCATTCGAAGAAGAGGTATCGTTTTTAATTAAGTATTTCAATTTTATTTATTCTTCCATTTTATTAAAATATTATTAAACTATAAAAAAATAATAAATCCAGTATTCTAAATATATTTAAATTTTATTATGTTAATACCACCACCAATATCCATCTCCACTTCCATCAAATGGGAAAAGAATTATCGTTTGTGTGTATGACGAACTACCGCCTCATAAACTGATATAATTTTTTTTCCATCACCGTATCTCAATAATGGTTATAATGATGGAATTAATGTTTATATATGACATTAATGAAATATTTATCATTATAAAATAATAATATATCATTTAATTTCTTACATGTCCATGCACACAAAAATGATAACATCGTTCATGCATACGTGTAAACTATCACCTCCACAAAGCGATGTGATTCATTTTTCATCCACACATCACATGGATGATATATATAAGTAAATTTAAATTATTAATATTATATTTATGATATTATTAAAATTATGGAAACATAAAATAATAACTAAATTATTCCCATAATGATCATTGAAAAATGGAAATGTTACTCATATGTAGGTACGACCTACCGTCTCCATGATTATAAGGTTGTTCATTTTTCATAACCATAAATAAATGTTTTTATTTAAAAGTATAATTGATGTATAAAATTTATTATTATTTCATTAATATTATTCTATAAATTATATACTAATTACCACTTTGATTGTTGACATCACACCCAAGTCATTTTGGACTCAAGCACCGAATATCGTTAAAACGTCCAACATAAACTTCAATAATTAAGTAGTTTTTATAACATTATAACATGGTAATAAGTGATATAAAAGGAATAATAAAATATAAAGGGTTACAAATTAAGTAAATGATTAACATAATTTTATTATTGAGTAATAAAAAAACATATGTGATGAATCAGACCTAAGGTAATAGACTTTTAAAATAAAAACCCCATTTTAAATATTTTAAAGATTTATTTTCTAAATATTTATCTTTCAGGTCCATGTTAAAAAAAATTATTTATATGAATTTATTTGTATGGAAATTATCATTTTAAAAATAATTTTATAATTTCTTTCAAATTATTCAAAGTGTTATGAGAAAATTTGATTCAAAAATAGTTTTTAAATATTTAATGTGGGTTTTGAAATTGGATTGATTGTTTCAATAACTTGAAATGATTTATTACGAGTTCAAATGAAAATTTAATTTTTAAATTGAAAGATTTTATGTGTTTTTATTATATAATGGTACTTGGACATCTGACAGGTGGTTACATGATAAACTAATGGTGGGTGCTTTTGTGATATACCAAGGATGGTTGGTTATGTTATAACCTATAATGCATTAGGTATGAAAGTCAGACATATGACACTTATATTTATAAGAGTGACATTTATGAAAGTAGACCTCATTGTTATTCCATTTGTAATATTGAAAATTATAATTATTCCTCAATGTATCATTATGTATTTTTTATTATTTTTATGTGTTTCATGGTAATCCTGTGATTAAAAAAAGTATGAATTGAGATAATTTTCAAATAAAAGTATTTTCTACTTATTAAGGGTGAAAAGTGTTACTTTATATTAAAGTTTTCACAAGTTTTAATTTTTATTAATGTAATAAAGGTTTACTTCTTTTTTATATCACATACTGATCTTTTTGTACCCATCCCAAGTTTTAAAATGTTTTTCGCATGGTTTAATGAAGATTTAGGAAAATGTTGATATCAAGGGAAAATTGTGAAGATATGTCATGAAAATAAAACATGTTTTATTTAAGAGGGTTTCCTTTGGTAAAAAATAGATACTCAGTATAATTTTCCTCTTATAATGTATGGGTTTACTATGTAAAAGTTTTTCTAAATTATCAAAAACTCTAATCCTAAAATACATTTTGGAAAGGAATGTGATTTCTAGTTTTAAAATAACCAAAATATGTATTATTTAAGTCCGGGTCCATACAGTTGGTATCTAAAAAAATTTTAGACAAATTTGGAGATTAGGATGTTTACTTAAGAGTTATGGATATCATCATGAGATTATAATTATCAGGTTGATCATAAGTTTAATGTATTATAAAACCCTTTTGAGGATATAAGTTATGTAATTTTAAGGTGATTAATGGTATTTTTAGAGACATTTATTTTTGATGTAATTATTGGTTATAGAGTTTTTGGAAGCAAAATTAAAGGTATGAGATAACCTTTGAGTTTAAAATATGTTATGGTTATTTTTGAAGATTTTATCATATTTTGGGAAAGTTATAAGAATTATATAATTTTATAAAAAGAACAACCCATAGGTTGAGTGGCAACCTGTCACATCCAGAAAGTCTGTGAGTTTTGAACCCACAACCTAAGGGTGACAAGGGTGAATCACCTACCATTAGCCTACATGAATTCCCTATTAGTATAGATTTTTTCTTTTTAGTTAAATGATTTTATGGATGAAGAATAATTTTATTTTGGTAAAATATGTTTTATCAAATATATTACCTTGGGATTGGGAAAATATTTGGTGATTAAGTGATTAATGTTGTCTTAGAAGACATTCTCTACATAAAAAAAATCCTATAAGATCAAATTAAATATAATAATACAAGATTTTATTTGAGAAGTAAAAGTAGAATTATATTTTGGAGGAATATATGAGTTTATTATGTATTTATAATGATTTAGGTTATTTGTGGAAATGATTAACCTATATTGGTGAATGTGTGATTAGGGTAATTACTTTTTGTTATGAGATTTTAAGAGTGATTGATGTTATTTGGTGATCATTATTAAAATTTATCTTTGGATACTATGTTACCAAATCCTTCATAATTTTGGGTTTCAATCTTAGTTTGGATTATTTTGAGGAATTTTAATTACAATTGAATGGTCTATGTTGAACATTGGGAATTACTATTCAATTTTAGAGATTAAAGTAGTTTTTGTTATATAAAAGGTTTAATATTTTGGGGTAATTTTATTATCATGTAATAATAATTTCGGTTTTGGTTAATTTATAAACACATGATAAATAGTTAGTTAATTGTTTTGGATTCTGTAATTATTTAGAAGTTGATTCTAGTGCTTCAGGTGTGAAAAATTCATCTTAAAAACTTATCATTTGGAAAAAAAGTGTTTGTAGTAGAAATTTATTAAAGGATGAAACTATACTTATTAAGAATCTATATTTACTTATGTTCTTAGTTTGGGAAGTAAAATACTTCCTCAAATATATGAAAATAATCTTGCAACAAAAAAATTATCTGTTTACTTATATAAATGGTCTTTTGACCCATCACATATTTATGGTTTTGTGATGGTTAAATTTCTCATGATAATGTTATCTATCACTATATATTACTATTTTAATGTTACTTTTATTTTATATTTCCATGTTTTTCTACATGGAAATATAGTATGTGTTATCTCAAATGACCTTTGGACTTACCTTTCTTGATTTTAAAGTGTAAGTTTCATTAATCCATGTTCCAATGTGTGTTAAAAAAGAAGGTATTTTGAATAGTCAAACCCTAGTTACCACAATTGAGTTCAAATTATGAGTATTAAATTAATTAAATAGGGGGAAAATGTAACATCCCGACTTTTTAAAAGGAAACACTATGTTCAATAGCGCACATGATACGCCACATCAAGCTTAAAAAGAAAACTAAATATTATTGTTTAAATGTTATCATTATAACCTAGTCGGTAGAATAAAGGGTATGAATAAGGTTAACTAAATTATAAAAATATGGTTTACTTTGACCAATTAATTTTAAACTAATGTAAAACCATTTTTAAAATAAAAGGTAATGTTTTTCTAAAAAACTATTTAAATGTGCAGAAGTGTGTTTTATACTAATAAATAAACAAATAACTCATTTTAGATTATATTAATGAAATATATATATATATATATAATATAATAAATATAATGTTTAAAATTCATTTTATGTGTTTTCCATACATGATATATGAACAAATCAAATTTTACAAATAAAGGAAGTATTTTTCTAAAAGGGTAGCTTTGCAGCCTTTTGATGGAATACTTTTCTAAATTTCGTTGTTAACAATTTTATAAAGTCTATTTGAAAAAAAGAAACATATTATTTTAAATATTATTATCAAAATTTAATTTCGATGAAGTTTTGGTATTTTTCTGAAAAGATTCATTTTTTGATAAATAGTAAAAAATATTGCATTTTTAATTGAAAATAGATTATTTGTATAAATAATTTATAGTGTTAAATTATATTTTTAATTGGGTTTAAATTATAATAAATCATGTTTTTATCATTTAATATAATTTAGGTCATTTCAATTAATTTCACATTTACTTTGGATATAAAAACATTTCAATCTCTTAAAGTTTTTTACTTTAAAAACCCATTTTCTCGTTTTGTCAAAGAGATTAATTTTTAATTAATTTATAAAATTTATATGTTTTTAATTCTGAAAAATGGATTAAATATTTGTAGTTATATGGGAAAAATTTAGTAAATTAGTCATTTTTATTTTTGGGTAATATGAATAGTAACTTTATTAATTTCTTTTATTACCATGGTTAATGGTAAATCGAGTAATTAAGGGTAAATATTATATTATAAATATTGTTAAATTATCCTAAAACTTATCCTAATTTTTTAGTAAGAGTATTTATCATACATAAGAATTAAATAATCAGTTATGAGACTATTCAGGGCCTTTTGGATGAAAATATATCCTTTGAAATATTATATTCAAAGAAAATTCAAATTTTTCATACTTTTTTTAACAAGAGAAATATTTTTAATGTGGGGATATATAAGTGATATGTTCATCTATAATTTTTTTTAGAAATATAAATTTTTTATATAAATCATTTTAATTTATTTATAATTTTTAGTGATAAAATAATTTACCTTAAATAGTGACATATTGATGATGCAATAATTGTTTAGTTAAAAGAGATATCAAATAAATGATATTAAAAACACTAAAATAAATATAAATTGAAATTATTAATTCTATACACGAATTTTTTATACTAATTAAACATATTAGTGATGTTCTATAGGTATTTATTTGAATTTATCCTGTTATCATATTTTTAAAAATTCAAGCAATGAATAGTACCAAAATTGATATTATTGATATTTTAAAATAAAAAATATTTTATTAAACAATATAAATTTTATTAAAATATAAATTTTGACCAAAATATTTTGATAATTCTTAATTTTTTTAATGACCCATTTATTTCTATTTTTTAATTTAATAGTAATTATATTAATCTTCAAAGTGTAAATTACATGATATCACGGTAAGAATTGAAAAGGTTTAATAAGGGTTAAAGCTAAAAGAGAAGTATTAAAAAATAGTAAAAACTTATCTAATTTTTATTTTATGAAGGTATTTTGTCCCAAAAAAAAATACTATATTCTATATTAATAAGTTTTTCTCCATTTTTAATATAATATTTATTTATATTAATTTAATATTAAGATGATTTCCGAGAGTGCCCCTCCCTTCTCCTATAGAAGTGAACCCATTATTCTCTTTTATTCATACCTAAAAACCTATTTATTTAAACCAATATCTACTAAAATATATTCCTATAATACCTATACAAATTATATAGCACTTAGTTTAGCCAAAAAACTCACCTTAGAGGTGTTAAGGTGTTAATCAAAGGAGATTTTCCGAAGAAGAGGTATCATTTTAAATTAAGTATTTCTATTTTATTTTTTATTCCAATTAGTTAAAATATTATTCAACCATTATTAGATAATAACTACACTATACTAAATATACTTAAATGTTATTATTTTAATATCATCACATAAATCCATCTCAACTTTTATTAAATGGGAAAATAATTATCGTTCATGTGTACGGTGAACTACCACCTTGCAAACCGATTTTTTTTTCCGTTTTCCATCAATGTCTCTCAATAATGGTTATAATTATGGAATTAAAGTTTATATATTATATTAATTAAATATTTATCAATATTAAATAATAATATATCATTTAAATTATTACCTTTATATGCACTTAAAAAAATGATAACGTTATTCATGCGTACGTGTGAACTATCATCTCCATGAAGTGATGCGATTCTTTTTTCATCACAAAACCAAAAGGATGATATATATAATTATATTTAAATAGTTAATATGATATTTATTATATTATTATAATTCTTTAAATATTTACCTTCTTTCTATAACGATTATTGAAAACTGAAAATGTTACTCATGCGTACATACAACCTACTGTCTCCATGATTATAAGGTTGTTCATTTTTTATAAAAATAAATAATTGGTTTGATTTCATATTATAATTTAGGTATAAAAGTGATTATTATGTCATTTATATTATTCTGGATATGATTTACTAATGACCACTTTGACTATTGACATCATACCCAAGTAATTTTGGACTCAAGCACCGAATATCATCAAAACATCAAACATGAACTTAAATAATTATGTAACTTATATAACATGATAACACGATAATAAGTGATATAAAATGACTAATAAACTTGAAAATTTTCTCAATTAAGTAAATTATTAACATAATTTTATTATTTAGAAAGAAAAAGGACATACGTGATGAATCAGACTCAAGGTATGGGGCTTTGTAAATAAAAACTTCATTTTAAATGTTTTAAATATTTATTCTATAAATATTTATATTTCATGTCCATTTTTTTAAAAAAATTATTTTTTTGAATGTATTTTTTTGGACATTAATGTTTTAAAATTAATTTGAGAATTTATTTTAAATGATTCAAAGTGGTATGGGATACTTTTATTCAAAAATTTCTTTTTAAATGTTTAATATGGGTTTTAAAAATGGATTGATTATTTCAATAAATTGAAATGTTTTATTATAAGTTAAAATGAAATTTTAACAGTGAAATCTAAATCTTTTATTTTTTTATTATATAATGATACTTGTACATTTTATAGTTTGTTACTTGCTAAACCAATAACGGGTGGTTTCATGATAAACCAAGGAAGAGTGGTTACATTATAAACTCCAATGAATTAAGTACGGAAATAAACCATATGGATATTAAATTTATAAGAGTGGAATGTATGTAAGTCAACCACATGGTTATTCCATTTATAAGAGTGAAAAGTATAATTATGTCCCATGGTACCTTTATGTATTTTCTATTCTTTATATGTGTTTTATAGTAGTATTTTGATTAAAAAAAGTATGAATTGATATTATTTTAAAAGGAAAGAATTTACTACTTATCAAGGGAGAAAAGTATTACTTTATGGTAAAATTTTCATGGGTTTTAATTTTTATCAATGTAATAATAGTTTCCTTATTTTTATATCCCTTAATTAGTTTTTTGTGCTCATCCAAAGTTTTAATTTTTTTCATAGGGTTTTGATGAAGAGTTGGGACATGGATGAAATCGAGGAAAAATTGTGAAGATATGTCATGAAAAGAAAACATGTTTTATTTTAAAAGGGTTTACTTTGGTGAATAAAATGGATACTCAATATAAGTATCCAATTTTAATGTATGTATTTACTATTTAAGAGTTTGTCCAATGTCTCTAAAACTCTAAAACTAAAATATATTTAGAAAAAGAATACGATTCTAGTTTTAAAATAACTATAATATTTATTGTTTAAGTTCAGGTCCTTACTATAATTTAAGAATGGAAATGATCAAAAAAAATTAATGAAAGTATGTAAGTTTATGTTAAAAGATGTAATTCATAAAAGTAAATAATTGAAAAACATAATTGATAAAGAGTTCAGCTAAAGATCGATGTGAGAAACAATGTATCCACCCCAAAACTCTAAATTTTAATAATGTTAAAAATAATAATTTTTAATATTGTAAGATATCAAGGTACCTATACCTTATAGTTTTGGTTTGTGATAACCCTCTTTATATTTTATTGTAGCCAAGTAATCCATCCCATACTTTTTGGAGTGTGATCAATTAGAGAATGGAGTTTGAGGAGATATAGGTTTAATTTAGGAAAACCCATTACAATTTGATAAAAAATATCTTTTGTTGGATGTATACAATGGATAAAGAGATATTTTATAGGAAGGTAGAGATATTTTCAAAATTTTGAGAAGATTAAAGTTGGATCTTTTGAGGTTTGAGAAATATTTTACTTCTCCATTGATTTGATCTTTAGATCATGTTTAATAGAGAAGGTATGTCAAGGGGTGAGTCTTAAATAATAAAAGAGAGTATTTTTATAGGCCTAATAAAGATATATAAGGTTTTATAATTCACTAAGATTCATGAAGGGAGTGAATACCTCCATAATGAAAATTTTTACTACACTAAATACTACCTTGTTGGAGCTATCGAGTCACCACCAGATACCTGGTAGTATCTAACGAGTAACCTATGGCATACCTGGGGATTCCTAATACTAGAATACCTCTAATAGTTAGCCAATGGACACTTGGAAAATTTGGAGCCACTACCTCCACCAGCAGCTGGACGTTGGGTCTTCTGAACAAGGTTTTTTTGGACATATGGAACTGGATAGTCAGTGAAGCCTGTGCTTCTCCACTTTCAAGTGGATCCTCCCCAGATTCTTTTTAAGTTAATTTAATATTATTAAAATATTATTATTAGTACTTCAATTATGAAAAATATTATTCCAAGACTCAATAAATACTTCAAAATAACTTCAAAAAGAATTTAGTCCAATACATGGTATTCAAATTAAATAATTAAATTCACTTAAATGAAACCATTAGAAACATAGGTGAGAGTTTTTAATCATTAAAAACTAAATAGTTATAGAGAGATTTGTACAATATAAATATGGTTAAGCCTCAAGTCATAAGACTTTATCAATAATTCATAATACTTTTAACTCTTCATATATGACACATCATACTTTTAGAGGAAGTTTATAAGACTTACTAGACGCACATATTATTTTAAAGAAACCATTTATGACTTTGTAAGTATCCAAAATACTTTTAAACACATAAATAATTTTTTAAACTGCATGAGACTTCATCTATTTACAAAATATTTTATAATCATGTTGATTGAAACTTATGAATTTTCTAAATGTTATATTATTAAGGGAATGAAATTAGATAATTATAGATACAATTTTTAGTGATTAAAACATCCAAAATTTATTTGTGATTCAATAAAATTTTTGAATGGAAATTCACACAGAAATTAAATGATGTGTGAGTGATATATTGAGTTGAAAACTTTATTATTTTCAAGAATAAAGAAAATATTAAATATTATAGTGATCAATATTATCTTCAATGTTTCAAATATCATATATTACTAAATTTGTCTATGGTTCAAGAATATCATTGGATAATTTATTTATGTTATGTGAATTTGAAGATCAACTATTCAAACTAAGATGAGATGAGTTGTACCATGAGGAAGATTTTAATTCTATGATAATTAATTTACTGGTTATTATTTATATAGTTGTGAAAAATAATTTTCAATGAGTTTTTACGGTGAAAATAAATGTATTTTCACTTTATTGAGTTTTTTTAAAGGTGGAATAAATTGTATCATGGATCTTTCAAGAAAGGGATGTTTTAGAAACTAACTTATACTAACATGGGAAACTGACCCTCATAAGGGGTTGGTAAGAAAGTGTAATGAGAGATTATATATTCTAAATAAGGTAACCAAAATTTTCATGTTTAGTTGGTAGTTCCATAATACCTAAAATCATATTCTTATTGTTATAAAGATTTCAACATGGAATTAAATATAGATTATTTTATACAAAAGATATAGAAGGGTGTGAAAAGAAGATAAAAAATAAGAGCAATAAAGAGAGGTGTGTCTAAGTGTAAGAGGTCGAAACACATGAAGAAGTGAATTTAGACTGAAGCTGGTGATCCTACAGGGAGAAAAAAATCCATTTAATCAGTGAATTATATGAAGACCCAAATCCAAGTAATCTGGTGTCAGTGTCTACTATATTCAAGTATCATTAGATACAAGTAATCACATCCAAAAGGACTAAATAGTTTAATAGTACTGATAAACAAGATACATACTTAAATTTCACGTACATTTGAAAACATAAAATACATAAAGTGCTTTATATGAGAATGAAATTATTCCCCTTAACATATCCCTACATATCAATCACATAATACTTCCGGGTATCATGAGAAAAACAAAACATAAGAAAGGAGTAAGATAATATGCTTAGTAATGGTAAGAATATAGTGGAATATATCATGAATACATAGAAATAATCAATATGGAAAGGTGAATAACTGAAAGACATTCCATTTAAATAATAACTTGAGTATAATATGGCGGTAATAAATGATGATAAATTAAATCCATATAAATAATCACATGAGATTTAAACTTATCCACAGATATTATAACTAATTGAATAATCACTAGGAAATCAATAAATGATCTCATAATAAGGGAATGCATAATTCTAGAAATTTGAAACATATTTGGAAGACCTTTCACAAGAAATTTTAAATTTGTTGGTAAAAAATCATCTAATTTAGAAAACTGATTTATATCATGAGACCTATTGATGCATCAAGGGGATATCTATAACTAGGCCCCACCCATCACTTACTAAGTCAAATGAATTACTCATAAATAATTGGTGAAACAAAATAAATATAAATATTCATATTGAAAAATAAACATAATAAATGTTAATACATACCCCAGTCAATAAACATAATCATAAACTATTCAAAGTGATGTGAAGAATGGTATCAAAATAGTACATCCTGACTTAAAATGATCATAAAACATATGAAAAAATAATAAGGATTGTGTAATTACAATATATACCCAATTCATTATAATTAAAACAAATGTTTTATGTCATTGATGAATAGAAATACCATAAAAATTCCAATAAAACGATTCTTGAGGAAATTAACCTTTTTTACTATGAAAATATTTTTAAATCTAAAATATCAAAAAATATTTTGAAAATAAATTTATTTTAAAATAACCTTTTTAATATTATAAAGTAAGCTTAAAAACATTGATAGCTTATGGTGATGAAAATTCTATACATCCTGGACATGCTAAAAAAATATTCCTTTCACATTTTTAGTAAAATCAAATCAGTCCTTATTTGGAAAAAATATGAATTTTACATTCATTTAAAAAAAAAATTAAAAAATGGGTAAAAAATTATTTAATGAATAATTTTTATAATTTCAAAAACTTTTTTGATAACATTTAAAAAAAACATTATTTTGAAAGAAAATTGATTTTTGACTGAAGAGAGAAATAAATTCGGATTTTTTTAAAAAAATTCTCAACCATTTTAAGTACCAAAGAGTGGGAAATTAGTACTATTAATTTAAAAATATCATGAATAAAATTATGATAAGAATATATATATTTTAATATATAAATATAAAATAATCCCCCAAGGGAGACTTAAACATGAATAATCTTGAATAATGATGAGATTGTGAAATAAACCCTTATCACTTTGATAACATTGGAATTATAATACCTATGAAAGAAATAAATTCAAAGGAAAATTAAAATAACATGTAAATTAATTAATTAATTATATAACATATCAAAATTGGTAGTATATACACCATACAAAGGAATAAGTGGTGAATATGATATACGTATCACAGAAGTAAATGTGAAAGGAGAAACCCTTACCTCAGGTTTGACTTCTTTATCATGTGTCAAAAACTCATGTATAATAAATAAAATTTTATTTTACATATATTATAGTACAATCATAATATATTTTATACCATATATTGTTTAATTATAGTCTTTTATCACCTATTTATTAACATTTATTTGTTAAAATCATTGTTTTGGGTGATAATTGCTTTGTTTTCATGTATGTTTTGGTTTGGTAACTTCATTAATTTTAATTTTATCATGGTTAAATAATATAAATAATGTTAAAAATTATTTAAAAATGATATATATTCATTATATATGAGATTAGAGTAATCTATAAAAGTTATAGATAGAAATTGGATTGCACTATTCATAGAGATGATAAGCCATATGTACGCATGAACGCTGTTTCCATAATTTCTTGATGGATGGAATGATAGGTAAATAAATTCTAATTATCCTTTATAGAATAATTATTATGTCATATATGGAATTTATATTAATCAAATATATCTTTATTACCATCCATGGAAAAATAAAATGAAAAATATTTCACATCACTACATGGAGGCGGTAGTCCGCACGTTCACACGAGCGACGTTATTGTTTTCCAACATATTGAAAGGTAAGAATTTATATTTAATATTATGTTTAACAAATTATATTTAGGTAATAAATATCACATATATCCATTAAGTTTAACCTTACTAAATTCTATGTAAATAATAAGTGAAAAATGAATCACATCACTTCATGAAGCTGTAGTCCACCGTATACACAAGCGATATTATCACATCCCTCAAAATAATGGAAAGTAAAAAGGTATATGTTATATAATAATTAATTAATAATAATTTAATAATTATATTATATATATGTTAAATCCATCATTATATCCAGCCTTTAAAGGTTGGGATGGAAAATGAATTACATCTGTTCACGAGGTGGTAGTCCGCAATACACAAAATTGATAGTTTTATTTTCCATTTGATAGAAGTGGAGATAGAAATAGTTTATGACATTAAAATAATAAAATATTAGTATATGTAAGATAATTTTTTTATTATATTATTATTATTGAATAATATTTGAAGGATGTGGAAGAAGAAATAAAACAAATATGCACGTTAAGATTTTTACCTCTTCTTCATAGAGCTCTTTTAGGGTTATAAATAAGGCCTTTAAAGATTGTATTTATGATAAAAAGGACTCTAGGATGTTGGGATGGGATTAATTATGGAATTTGGGTATTTATTTTTAGAACCAAATGTGTTTGGAGGTGTGAATAGGAGAGAATAGGTGGTGACCTTTTATAAGTGAGGGAGAGGACACACTTGATATTTTTTAAAAGAAAAAGTGATAACAAAATTTTTATCACTAAGAAAGCTCCAAAATGTTTATTTATCAAACCTTAGAGGTTATAAGGTCTAAATATATCCATAAAATGGGTTTTGGTCAAGTTTTAGTTCAATTTTAACCTTTATATTCTTCGTTAAACCCCTAGTAAACCCATTTACCTTAACCACATTAATTAATTCTTACTATTTTCAATATTCATTATGGTAAAAAAATTAATTTGAACATACTAGATAATAAAAATTATCGTAATTAAAAATATTTAATACATTTTTCTAAATTATATTAACATAATTTGAATAATTCAATTTAAAATGAAACCCATAGGCACATAAAAATGGTTTTTCTTAAGAAAAAATTTCAAAAGTTTAAAATGTTTTTATATCAAAATTAAATATAAAATTGATTAAAATGACCAAAATTAGTTAAATTGATATATAATTTAACTAATTTAACTTTAAAACCAACTTCAAATATTTTTTATCTTTGTAAATAATTTAAATGAAAATTTAGTTTTTAATAAAAATCACTATATTTCACTATTCATAAAAAAAGAAATCTTTTGAGAAAATTATCAAAAATTCACCCAAATATAATTTTGAAATTTATATTTAAAAAATTAATTTTATTTTTCAGATAAATTTTCTAAAAATTTTAAAAGTTAAATTTACATAATGTGTGCAAAAGCGTGACTAAACCTTTTTTGAGAAAAATATAGTTTTTTAGAACTTTTTTATTTCAAACGGTTCTTATTTTATTTCTAATAAATATATGACCATTAAAATTATTTCAAAATTATTACATTTTAAAGTCTTTTGGTGTTACATTATCTTTTAATCTTAGATTTTTGTGTCATATGCTCTATTAAATATGATATCCCTCTTTTAAAATCTCAGGTCATTACATTCTACCCCTATTAAATAAATCACATCCTTGCAATTTAATCTTGATCTTAGAAATCAAGGGTCTGAAATTTTAAAATATATTTATTAGAAACCCAAGATGTAAAAAGTGTTAATAATACTTTCTCTTTATAAAAGAGAAATAGAAGTACGATGGTCATGCATAATAATGGATTATTAGGTTTCCAAGTAGGATAATATTGGGGAAAATAAAAATATGGACATGGAAGTGAATAATAAACCCAAAAGATTAATAAAGAGTGATATAGATAATTGATCACTAGATATTGAATTTTTAACATGAATTTAAGAAACATAAAACCATATATTTGTATTAAGTTAAGAGGTTATTTAATACATTGAATATAAAGGAAATAATAAATTTTTTTGTTTCAATATCCTTTTATTGGAGTTGAGGAATTACTTTACCATCTATATTATGAACATAAGAAAATATACTTACTTGATATCTTTATATTTCATAGGCACAATTTCATTATTTGGTTGTTCTTATGACTTTATTTCCTATAATAAGAAATGAATACCCAAAATGATTTTTATGCCTGAATCACATTTAATATATCGTTAGAATAATAAGTTAACCTCATATCTGTAGATTTTGTTTTTCAAAAAACAAAGGGTATAAAAAGTTATCCAATAGTACCCAAAGTTCAACTTATTCCATTCCTTATATAGTTAACTTTAAGACTCATCCAAAATATGTATGACCAAAGTCCAAAAATTTAGAAGGAAGGTCACTAAATCAACATTATTTTCCCCGAAAAATATAAAGTGGATCTTAATGTCATATTAAAAATAAGTTAATATCTTTATCACCATAAAAAATTTATGAAAACATGCATGCTTTTAAGAAAACATGGTTTTTAATATATTCCCTAAATAAAAACATTCATTAAACTCTAGTAAAGCTAATATAAACCATCAAATCTCTTATAAAATCTCAAGTTCATCCATACCTTCCCATAAAAATCTATTTTTAATTTTTATCTCAACATATAGAATATATTAAGGGACATATTACCTCAATCATGTGTTTTAAAAAAGATAAACTTGACACTGAATCACTTTTCTTGGTCATTGGTACCATTCAATATATTCTCTAAAATCATTAAATAAAAAGTACTACAGTATAATCCTTATACATTTCATAACTATTATAATCAGAATAATATTGATAAAAATAATATGATAACATAATTATTGAATAGAAAAACAAGCACATTAATCATTCCATTTTTCCTATAGTAGGAGCATAATATTGACCTTTATTATTTAGCCTCTTCTGAGGTATATTCCCTTGACACTTGGGGAATTAATTTATGTAGTTACCTATCCCCTTATAATAAAATAATTTAAAATTTGAAACTTATTTATTTCCCATGCAATCATGATCATATTGTCCTTTCTCTTTACACTTATAGAAAACTTCCATTCACTTGAAGCAAGTACCCGATTGTTTCTTTACAAAATTATCACATGGGGAAAATCCTACTTTCCATTATCCCTATTACCCATATTTTGATTTTAAATTATCTTCCTTTATTTCTTCTCTTTGAATTCATAAGACTTGGATAATTATATCTCTATCTTTATAACACATGATAATTTTTACTCCTATGATGTGACATTTTGGGATACTAGTTCCATTAAAATAATTAGATTAATCTCATCAAATAAATTGTAAATATTTCTATTTATATTGTGTACATAGTCTATAGAATGACTTTTTAACTTGTAAAGTAGGATTCATACATAGAAAAATTTTCACATACTTTTTGTCTTAGACTCATGAATTGTCTCTCTAAATCTACTCATCTCTCATGAGGAAAATAATTTTCCAAGAAGAGTGCCATAAAATCCTTATATTCCATGTTTGATATTTCTTCTTCATCCTTAGTGTTTTGATCCAATAATTTTTTTTATCTACATCCTTTGATAGATAATAAACTTCCATGAAAACATCCTCCCTTTGATTACTTCCTAAAGAGAGAAATATCTTATATAAGGAACTTATCCATTGCTCAACTAAAAAATCATTTTTATTTCCATTGAATAATAGAGGTTGTTGACACATAAAGAATTTTAACATTGTTTCACCTCATGGTGGATAAGTAGGATACTCTATATGGGAAATGTTATTGCTCATAACCTAAGCTATTTTCCCCAACATGGTTATAATTTATTCAATTCTAGCTGCAAATTTAGCTCTAGCTTAATTATAATTCCTATGATGGAAATCCCTACATGGGGTATGTTCATTGATATAGTTCCCATTCCTTTCAATAGAAACTATTTATAAAAAAATTCTTGCACAACATCAGATCATAAAATTATGAAACATAATGTATAATCCCAATACTAGTGAAACACTTAACATAAATTGAAAAGTTTATGCATGGAAAATCTCATAGTCATAAATATTGCTTCTTTGGTAATCTTTTAAAATCATAAAATATTTTCAAATCCATCATAATGGTTTATAA
Source organism: Viscum album (assembly GCA_963277665.1). Classification (NCBI taxonomy): domain Eukaryota; kingdom Viridiplantae; phylum Streptophyta; class Magnoliopsida; order Santalales; family Viscaceae; genus Viscum; species Viscum album. The sequence continues at coordinate 1,529,442,945 of OY728163.1, read as the reverse complement.
AGAAAACATTATTTAACCAAAGAATATCCCCTAAGAGTATTAAACCACATGTGTAGTAAGGACAACTGTCATCTACTAGGTAATGCTTGAGTTAAGATCGATGCTCATTTTTTGAAGTTAATACCCTTGGTACATTTTTTCCAAAACCACATCCACTTGTAGTCTCTATAAAGGGATGTATTTATAAGAAAACCACATAATATCTGTCTTACCAAAACTATAGGATGTTATCCAATACTTATAATTATTCTTAAATAAATTCATAGGGTTATATTCCCTAATCTATATTTTATTAAATCGAGTTCTAAAGGTTTCTACTAAAATTCCTCTTATACCAACTATAAAGACCCTGAACCCAGTAATCCCAAACCAATGTCTACTTTATTACATTGTCACTAGATACAATGAATCACATTCTAAAGTACCAAACATTCTAGTAGTCTTGGTAAACTGTCTGCAAAAATTAATTTCATATACATTTGAAAACATAGAATAAAAAAAGTGTTTTCTTTGAGAATAACATTATTACCCTTAGCATATCGCTGTATTGAAATTACAAAAAACTTATTGGAATCTTGGTGAAAATAAAACATAAGAAAGGGGTGAGATCAGATTATCTGTAAGGGTAAGAATACAAAAAAATATATCATTATTAAATAATCATAATCAATATACAAAGGTAAATAACTAAACCATATTCCATTTAAAAAATAACATGAACATACTATGGTAGGAATAAATGATGATAAAATAAATCCATATAAATAATAACATGATCTTGAAATTTATCCATGGATATTTTAATTAATCGACTAATCACATAGACATCAATAACTAATATCATAAAGAGGAAATAAATAATGCTTGACATATAAAATAAATTTTAAAGACCTTTCACAAGATAGTTCAAATATATGGGTAAAAATCCATCTAATTTGTCCAACTCATTTGTCTCATGAGACCTACTGATGAATTAGGGGTATATCTATAACTAGGACCCACCCATCACATAATAAGTACAATTTATTCCTCATATGAAAGGGGTGAAACATAATCAACATAAACATCATATTATAATAATAATATATAAAATGATAATACTCACCCTAATAAATAAACATAATCATATACCATTCAGATAAATATAAATAATGTTATAAATATAGTACATCCCTAATATAACGACCAGACCTTTCATACATATATATAACATCTAAATATATGAACATACTTTAAACAACATAATGATACATGCCAAAATCGTATAGTACAAGTTCCTTTGAAAACTTTCATATATAAAAATTTGGTTCATAAATGATCTAAACCATATCCCAATATGTTCTTCATAATTAGAACCCTTCTTAGACATATCATTTCTCTAAACATTCTTCATAACCTAGAGAAAGTAAACATAATAAATAGTGAGCTCAGATTCTCAGTAAGTGTAAAAAAGCGAGATATAAATGATCATATAAGAATAAGATGAGCATAAGGGTATGAGAGCATGATATTAAAATTTTAAATCTACACCATGAATATCATTGATCATAGTCTTGAGTCATGTAATAAATATTGGATGTTTCTAATACATGAATCATAAAATAATCAAAGAACATGGGCCATGAGATCATAAAATCAGTAGAGGACATAGAATTGCAACATACACATAAACTTATAACTATATGAACATGTATAAATAGAAATAAGTTCACTCCTTAAGTTAAGAACATTAAATCAATACCTACCATAAATTTATGTACATGAAACCATGTCCACACATAATATTATGAATATTAAACTAGGTCCATGCATAATATTATGAACATGAAATTTAGTTCCATGAATAAAATTATAAACATGAAAACTATGTCTACACATAAAATTATGAACATGAAATCAGGTTCATGCATAACATATTTACCAAAATAGTTATTCATCTTTACCAAATGCATTGGAGATAAATATAGGTCCCACCAATCATATAAAGAAAATCATACATATGTGTTCCACTATATCATAAAACATTCACCATCTCATCATCATCAATGATATTTATTTATAAAAAATAAGGAGAAAAATGAGTACAAAAGCCTAAGGAGGTCTGAAGTGATGCAGGCCAAGGAAATCCCCTATTACAAGATTCTACCACTCAAGACTCAAGAAATTAATACTAGGGAAACAATATACCAAATATCCTGAAACTTCCATGGAAGAAATGTGGTCCACAAACTTGTTTCCGTTTCACCAATTATAGAGAACAAAAGTATTATTATTGATAAGACCTCTACATTTCTTGATGATGTAATAAATGGACCATGGAATTGTGCCAACTCTAGTTAGGGAATTATGTAAGACAATACAATCTGTTCCACCTTAGTCATCTTTTTATCCCCCTAGCAGCTTAGGTATAAACCTATTAGAATAGCCATGACCTATACTTGGAGGGAGAAACCATCACCATAATATGATATAAATTATAGAATAATAGTATTAGTGGAATCCTAGATAACCCCTTCCCATATGCTGCCTAAAGTGCAGGAATCGTTCATGTTTAATCTGAGCCCTGTGAGGGGCGAAGACCATCAAACCTAGTAGCCTTGGAGGTCCACATGAAAATTATGTTTGGGAGATCTGGATACTTTTAACAAACTGAGATAGGGAGCATCCCACTAGTTCTTTAAGAGGGAAACCATGTCAATGAGCATGTTTCATGTATAACCCATGGAAAAAAGGAAACATGTTTCATAAATTTCTTATCACCATAAACATAAACCATCATTAGAAAGGATAAGGAACATATCATTGGATAATAATACCGATAAATCATAAGTAGAATCGTGATATGTTTTCATGAAGATTTCATGAAAAAAAGAAATATAATTCATGCTATATAAGTTAAAAACCCCCTTTCTAACTTTTGTAAGAAAAGTAAAAAATCACCTCATTTAGAAAATGATTTAAAAATCTATTTTAAAACATTTTGCAAAAATTCAAGCAAGGGTGAAAATTAATTTAAACAGTCAGTAGGGAACATTTTTTTTTATTTTTTAGAAAACATTTAAATAGAAGATAAATATTCCTCAAATGGTCTGTAAAAATAAATAGTAATGAATAATGATGGTATTTTAAAATAAACTCTTACCATTTGGGTTTCTTTGGAATCATAAGCCCTGTGAAAGAAATAACTTAAAATTAAAATTTAAATACCACTAAGACAAAGAGATTCATGATATAATATATCATAGGGGTAATATATACACCACAAAATATAAATAAGTTGAGAATATAGAATATGTTCCTCAGAAGTAAAAGTGAGATGAGAAAACTTTACCTCAAGTTCACCTTGCTTCAAAAGTACTCTAACATTATTTTCTTATAAAGGAAACTTTTAGATCTCCTTTAATGGCTTCAAGGGTTATTCTTTTGGGAATAAAATAACCTCTAGAATGTGTATAGGTAATTTTATAAGTGAATTTTACAGGTTTTGGATGATCTAGAAGAATCAAGGAAGCGTAAAAAAGTGGAAGAGGTGTTCTTTTATAATTGAGGTGAGGGGTATTTTTGAAATTTCCTAAAAAAATGAAATATAGTATACTATTATAGAGAAAAATTCATTCCAAATGGACATGAATTTGAATAAAAAGTGTATAGGGTTTAAATAACATCATCCAATGAAGTTTAGACGAGTTTTGATATTATTTTAATCATTTTCTTTTTGATTAACCCCTTGGTTAATCATTTTTGACCGTAACCATGATAACCAAATTTTTAATCATAAGGGGTAATAATGTAACTATAAATGGAAAATTGGATAATAAATGAGCCATGTATGATGTATTAAACCATATTTCATTCACATGTCTAGATAAAATATTTTTATGAATTTTAAATAATAAAATAGAATATTATTTTGATATAATATTATTTATGTCAATTTTGAAACTATTTATTTAATTTGACATTAAATATATCAATAAAAAGAGATAATTATAATATAATTCTTTAAATACTATTTAATATATCATATAGATATATAAAATTCATGGGACATATTTTTTCTTTCAAATTATACTGCTTTTAATGATTTTGATATCATTTATTTTATTTTTCTATTAGTTAAATAATTACAGTCTCAATGGTGTATAAGTTACTAAGGTAATTATTTATTCACCAAAAATTAAAAATAAATATCCACGATGAAAATAAATCATCCATATTTAAAAATATTAATTATAACTAAATATATCCTATTATAATCACTATATTTAAAATATTATAGTTATTAAAAAAAAGGGTGATATTTTTGAACTTTTTTTACATAAAATATTATAAAGGTTATAATCTCATAAAAATGTAATAAAAGGTTATATAACCAAATAATGGATGAGTGTGGATTAAATTTAACCATTTAATAAAATTTAGTCAAGTTTTAGAGTCAATTTTTTATCCTTATCATTTTATTTTTAACCTTAATTACCCGATTTATACTTTACCACGGTAACAAAATTACTATGGTTAATATTCATAATGAACAAAAATAAAAGGAAACTATATAATAAATTCTGAAATCATGATTAAAAATATGGGATCCAATTTTAAATATTCTAAGAACAAAATTTTCATAATTTAATTTAGAATCAAATTGAAAAAATGTGACGAAAAATGGGGTTTTTATAAAAATGTACCTTTTAAATATAAAATATTTTTATTCAAAAATCATGTATAAAAACTATTTAAAAAACATAATTGTATTATTTTAAATAAAAAATAAGTAATTAAATTTTAAAACAAATCCAAAATTACTTTTAATTTGTAAATACTTAAAAAGAAAGTACAATTTTCATTAGAAATATATATTTTTTTAATATTCATTAAAAATGAATCCTTTCCAAAAAAATAAAAAAAATTTCACCCTAATATAATTTTGTTACGTTGATTTAGAAAAATAATAAAATTTTATCAAATAAAATTTAAAAAACTTAGATAAATTAATTATTATATATGTACACAAAGAATATTAAAATCAATTTTAAAGAAAACATATGAATTTTCTAAAAATTGAGTGATTAATCACTAAGAATTTATATTAATTAGGATATTTATATATAATTCAATTTTTTTAATCCTATTAATACCCAAAAATTTATTGGATTTTTGATAACATTAAATAACAATATTTTTAAAAGTATATCACAATTTTTTTAAACTCACAGCTGTGTGTAATGCATGTTATCAAAGAGGTTAAATATATTTGAATGAAAAATTTCATAAAATATCTGGGTGTTAAATTCAACCCCATTTAATAAATTTCATCATCATAATTTGTTCTTTTAAATCAAATGTTTTACATTTTAATTTTTTTATGGAAACCCACATCATAAAAAGTGTTAATAAAAATTTCTCTTGAAAAGAATGAAAGGGAAGTATGGAGATCATTTGGGATAACACATACTAGGTTTCTAAATAGTAGACAATTAGTGGAAAGAGAATATATAGACATAGAAGAAATGTTATATGCATAGATCATGGATCACAAGAAGGTGAATGATTAAGATAAAGTGAGAAATCAAAAAACTACAAACCACTGATGTGGAAAAGGCCATCAATTCATAAAAAATGATAGTAATGGGGAATTTTTTTCTTAATATTACTTTTAATAAAATTGATAAATTCATTTACCATCTAGTCTAGTAAAATAAATAAATACACTTACCTCATAAGTGTAATTTTAATCTTTAATTAATTTCCATTAAAATCTCATCTTTTTCACAAAAGATGAGTATTAAAAATGATTTTTTATACCTAAAGCACTAATATAAACTTATAATAAATAAAATAATACATAAAAGGATAAAATAATACCCCTACTATCTTTAGATATTAACCAAAACCAAAATATTTTCCAAAAGTTATATAATATGGATAAATACATTAATTTGAAAAGCTTCAACAATAATTTAAAATGTTTAAGTTGATCTAAACCATAAGTACTTAATAATAAAAATCCTCCAAACTATGTCCAACCAAATTCAAGACCCACAATTTTTGAAAGAAATTCAATATTATTCCAAAATCAATGTAACATTAATCCCCAAATTAGCTCTTAATGTCACATACTTAATATGTGAACACCTTGGTCATATATTCTCTCAAAACATGGTAATAACCTGAATTACCATAAAACTTTAATAAAAAAATGCATGATTTAAAAAATTAACATTATATTTATTCGTAAAATAATATCATAGACTATTGAATTCATTCTATAAATCCGAATGTGTGATAAAATTAATCAAAGATGATCCGAATCACTTTTTCATCAAATCACCAATAAATTTGAAGGTCATAAATACTATCCAATTTACTTTATCAATATCAATAATCTCTTTATCCTGAATAAAAATTATTATCCCCACATTGGACATATATTAAGGGTTTTCCTTCCTTAATTATGTGTTTATCATAAAGTATCCCCTTATTATTAAATCATTATTCTTGGTCATTAGTACCATTCAATATATAATTTCATATACTTTAAGAAAACTTCTTCAAAACAATCCTTGGATGTTTCTTCAATAATTTCAGTGATAAACCACTTATACAATATAAATATCAAATCCCAATACATAAATACTTTAATAATTCCACTTCATTATTAAATCATTAACTATGATTAATCATTTTTTCTTTAATACCTTATTACTTTCATATTTCATTTGTAGTCTCTTCATTATAAAAAACAAAAACTTTACTCATAAAACCTTGATGAGTCTCTTCTTGATCTTTCACCCTAGTAAATTGATTCACAGAGTGCCTATACTTTCCACATATAAAACATTCATCCATTGATAATTCCTTAGGGATACCAATATTCCCATCCATTGATTTACCCTAACTTTTCCTTTTTCATCAGTAATTACTTACTTTGTTTCCTTTTCTAAATCCAAAAAATTTTCTCATTCCTATAAGATATTCCCTTGAGTGATTCATAAAAAATTACCGACATGTAGGAAGTTTAATCTTCTTTCTTCCATGATATTCAAGGAAATACATATTTCTGTTATCAGGTTATTTAGGAAACTCACCAAAATTAATATTTTTAATCATATAATGAGATAAATAATAAGGAATAATAAAAAAGTTTTGCATTCTATCCCATGTTTCATTTGGTTTCTCATGAGGAAAATTATCCCATTTTTCATCAGTGTTAACATGAATACTCCTAGTTATATCCATTGACTAAAACCAAAAATCATAGTGTGAGAAACAATATTTATAATAAGGAATACTGAAAAATCATTTATAGGATGTATAATTATTTAAAACACCTTTGAAATCTATAAAAATTTAGGTTTAATATAGTTTAACCATGATCATTATAGAAACTTTAGGATGTTATCCCTAGGTTTATCACTAATGTTTTCTCATCCTTGTTTCCAAAGGTTAACTAAAACTTGATCTGATACCAACTACAACAACCCATACCTTTCATACATAGATATTACATCTAAATATGTTTGTATTATTTACATAACATAATAATGAATGCTATAATTATATAGGTATAGTGGATTTGGGAACTTGGATAAATAAAAAACTGGTTCATAAATGATCTATATCATCTCCCACTACATTCTTCATAACTATCAGCCTTATTAGAAATATCATTTATAAAGCCTTTCTTTATAACCTGGTGAAAGGAAACATAATAAAGGGTGATCCTAGATGCTCAATATGGGTAAACAAGGGTGATATGAATGATCAAATAGGAATAAAATGATCATTATGATGTGATAACATGAGATTAACATTTCAAATCTATATCCTTCATATCATATATTGTAATATTAAGTCATAAAATAAATCTTGTAAGTTCATAAGACATGAATCTTAAAAGAATAAAATAAAATGGTCCATGAGATAATAAAATTAGTATAAGTGACGACCGGGGTTGGCTTAGTGGTACCATGTAAGGAGGCCACTCCCCAATAGCAGAACTAGCGTAGGTTCGAGTCTTGCTACGCTCGAATTTTGCTGGGGACGAGCGGCGCACAAGTGGTGAATGGGGACCAGAATAATTGTGGTGTGACAATCACCTATACCTAGTTACCCATAACTCGTTTTTCTAATGAGCCTGTACCCTAGTGGTACAAGATTATTCTTGGAATCCAAAAGACCCAGGATCAAATCCAGGTAGGGACTAATTTTTGGGTACTCTAGTAGCACTATAGCAGTACTGTAGCATAGGAAGAACTATAGCGGCGAAGACACTATAGCGGCGGAGGCACTGTAGAAGTACTGTAGCAGCAATAGTACTATAGCAGGGACTATAGCAACCTGGGTACTATAATAGTACTATTCACCGAGGGGCCCTTTGTGCCAAAGAAATGGGCTTTCAGGCCTTGTATTAAGTCCACTTGGCCTTGGGCCTTCGGGTTATGTAATGGGTCTCCCTCTACCCAGTTTAAAGAGGTATTTTCTTTAAATAATAAAATGAGGATTCAGAACCAACCTTTAAAAAAATATGACATTAGTATAAGACATAAAATCACAACATACACATAAACTTATAACTTTGGGAACATATATAAATAGAAATAGGTTCACTCATTATGTCAAAGACATGAAAACATGCCATCACATAAACTTATAGACATGAAACTGGGTCCAAGTATAATTATATGGACATGAAATTAGGTCCATGAATAATCTTATGGACTTGAAATCCAGGTCCCTGTATAAACTTATAGACATTAAAACCAGTTCCACGTATAAAATTGTGCACATTAAATTTGGTTCACGTATAACATATTTACCTCATGAGTTATCTATATTTACCCATTTCACTAGAGGGAGGTATAAGTACCACCCATCACATAAATGAAATCATAAATATATGTTCCACAAGATCATAAAATATTCATCATCTCAAAACTCATGAAAAGAAAAATATTTCATGATTATTTCATCAAAGCATAACCCATATAAGAAAGGAAAAAAGTTTCATCAACATCTTGTCATCACAAACATAAACCATCCAGAGAAAGAATAAGTGTTCTACTTTGGATCATAAACCAAGTAAATCATAATTATAATCAAGGGATATTCTTGTTGGTTAATAGAGATACCATTAAAATGTTATTAAAACCCTCTTGAGAGAAATACCCTTTAAAATATAAAAATCAATTTTTAAAATATAAAAACTGTGTATGTAATAAAGAAACCATTTAATTTTAAAATAACCATTTAATCTTGTAAATAATGTTTCAAATAATTGAGGAGGTGGGAAATTCAATTCATTCTGTACAAGTTAAAAAAATCATTTCACACTTTTCTAAGAAAAGTTAAAAAGTAACTTATTGAGAAAATGATAGGAAAATTCCTTTTAAATCATTTTTTAGAAATTAAAACAAGTGTAAAAATTTATTTTAACAATCATTGAAGAATATTTAAATAATTTTTGATTTTTTTATAAAACATGGACATGAAAGAGAAATATTTATTAGCCAAGGCATAAAAATAAAAAATCTCGAATAATGATGATATTGTGAAATAATCCCTTACAACTTGGGTTTATTTTTAATAGTAATTTCCATGAAAAAATAACATCAAATTATACTTCAAAACCATGAACTTAAATAGATTCATAATATAATATGAAAAAGTGGTAGTATATACAAAAAATAAATAAATTAGTGGTGAGTATGGAATATTTCTCACAGAAGTAAAAGTGAGAAAAGAAAACCTTATTTCAAGTCTGCCTTACCTTGAAAGTTCTATAACATCCTCTCCTTGGAAATGAATATTTTAATCCTTACTTTTTGATTAACCACTTGGTTAATCTTTTTTAACTTTAACCATGGTTATCGCTATTTTAATCACAAATGGTTAATAATGTTAATATAAATACAAAAGTGACTCATAAATGGACTAAAGATGATTTGTTAAACCATATTCAATTCACATGGTCAGATATAATATTTTTAGGAATTTTAAATAATTTAATAAAACATTATTTTGATAAAATATTATTAAATTCATTTTTTACAAAATTAATTTATTTTGACATTAAATTTATCATGAAAAATGGGTAATTAGAATATAATTATTTAAAACCTATGGAACACAATAAATATTTCAAATTATACTACTTTTAATGATTTTAATATCATTTATTTTATTTTTACATTAATTAAATAATTAATCTCTTAGTATTGTATACAAATTTAAGGAAAATATTTCTTTAAAAAATTAAAAAAAATTACCATGAAAAAGATGAATCATTTATATTTTAAAATATAATTTTTAACTGAACATATCCTTGGGTTATATAGATATTTAAAATATTATAGTTTTTTAAAACAAGAATATGTCATTTTTGACTTTTCTTTATTTAAAATATTATAATGGTCGAAATCTCATCCAAATAAAAAAGATCATATAACTAAGTATTGGATGATTATGGATGAAATATAATAATCCAATAAAATAAAATAAAGTATTAGGGTAAATTTTTAGTCATTATAATTTTATTTTTTCCCTTAGTTCCTCAATTTCCCCATTACCATGATAACAAAAATTACTATGATACTATTTATAGTGACTAAAAATAAAATGGATATATTTACTAAATTAGGTATTTATGATTCCAAATGTGGGATACAATTTTCAAGATTCAAAACACAAAATTTTAATAGTTTAATTTAAATTCAAATCAGAAAAACCTGATGAATGATAGTTTTTCAGAAAAATGCCCCTTTTAAATATAAAATGTTTTTATTTTAAATTCTTGTTTAAAAACCATTAAAAACCCATAATTGGATTATTTAAAATAAAAAGGAAGAAATTAAATTTTAAAACTAATCCAAACAAAATTTTAATTTTTAAATACTTAAAAATAAAATATAATTTTCATTAAAAATCTGTATTTGTTTTATTCATTGAAAAATAAACCTTTTCAGAAATATTGAAAATTTTCTCCCTAATATTATTTTGGTATGATGATTTTAAAAATGTATTTAATTTATTAAAATAATTTTTAAAAATTTCCAAAATTTTTTTATAATATTTTCTCACAAAAAAAACCATTTTTGAAGAAAATGTATGACTTTATTAAAAATTGAGTCATTAATCACTAAGAATTTATATTAAGTAGGATCATTGTATATAATTAATAAATTATTTAATCCTAATAATACCAAAAAATTTAATAAATCAGTGATAACATTAAATAATATTTTTAATAGTATAAAATAGTTTGTTTAAGCTCACAGTTGCATGTAATGAAAGTTATTGAAGAAGTTAAATATATTTGAAAGAAAAATTTCAGAAAATATAAGGGTGTTACATGAAATAAAATTGATCATAGAAAATATAAAAAAAAATATGGATGGTATCATTAAAACATATCCATAGTGGATTATAATTAAATAAGGGTTGATGTTGTTGATGAATATAAATACCATAAAAATTTCTTTAAAACGATTCTTGAGGAAAATAACTTTTTTACATAGAAAATATTTTTAACACTAAAAGTTCACAAAATATTTTGAAAATAATTTTATTTGAAAATAAACTTTGAAAAATTTAAATAAATATTTTAAAAATTTAGTTTTCATGAGAATGGAAATTCCATACATGCCGTTCAACTTAAAAAAATAATTCCTTTTACATTTTCAGTGAAATCCAAATGAGCATAGTTTGGAAAGTGACATTAATATTACATTCAAAATATTTTTTAAAAATTAATAAATTGGAAAAATTTTATTAAATAAATCATTTTGATAACTTAAAAATCATTTTTATAGCATTTTTGGAAAACATGGTTCTGGAAGAAAAAAGGATTTTCGACTGAAGAGAGAAATAAAGTCAGATTTTCTTAAAAACATTTTATCAATTATTTAAATTAAAAAAGATAAGAGAAATGGTAATATTATTTTAAAAAGTTCATGAATAACCATAATATAAGAAATTATATTTATTTTAATATAGAAATGTCAAATAATTTCTCCAAGGGAGACTTAAACATAAACAATCCTTGATAATGATGTGATAGTGAAATAAACTCTTAAAACTTTTGTATATTTTGAATCATAAACCCCATGAAAAAAATAACTTCAAATGAAAATTTAAATACTATTAATATAAATATATTCATGATTTAAAATATAAAAAGGTGTAGTATATACACCACACAAAGGAATAAGTGGCGAATATGACATATGTCTCATGAAAGTAAAATTTAGACGAGAAACCCTTACCTTAGGTTTTCTTCGTTCGTATGTGTCCAAAACTACTTCATAAGAGATATAGGTTTATTATAAATATATCATATAAACATAATAATATATTTCATACCATATATTATTTACTTATATTATTTTATCACCTATTTTTTTTTAAAAATCACTCTTTTGGGTGATAATTGCTTCATTTTTCATGTTTGTTTTGGTTCAGTAACTTCGGTCCTTTTTAATTTTATCATGGTTAAATAATATCAATATTTTTACCATAGTTTAAATAATATATATATTCATTATATATGTAATTATATTAAGCTATAAAATTTATAGATAAAAAATGGATTACACTATTCATGGAGATGGTAAACCGTACATACACATGAATATTGTTTCCATTATTTCTAAATGGATAGAATGAAAGGAAAATAAATGTTAATTAAAAATTTATAGAATAATTATTATTTAATATATGGAATTTATATTAATATAATACATCCTTATTACCATCTCTATAAACATAAAATGAAAATTATTTAGCATCGCTAAGTGAAAACGGTAGTGCACATGTTCAAATGAGCGACATTATTGTTTTCAAAGAGATTGTAAAATAAGAAGTTAAATGTGATATTATATTTTTATAAGTATTTTTATGTCCTAAATATCATGTATATCCATTAATTTTAACGTTACTAACATCAACACAAACAATAAGAAAAAAAATAATCACAACTCTTTGCGATGCGGTTGTTCATCACAAATATGAGCGATGTTATCATATCCCCCCACAAAATGGAAAGTGAGAAGGAATATTTGATATCATAGTTACATAAGTATAATAATTTCATAAATATCATATATATATTTTAAATATATCATTATATATTTCCTTGAAAGGTGGTGATGGAAAACAGACTACATCGGTTCACAAGGCGGTACTCTGCCGTACACACGATCGACGATTCTATTTTCCATTTGATAGAAGTGGAGATGGATATAGGTTATGAAATTAACATAATAAAATATAATTATATGGGATATAATTTTGTAATTATACTATCATGATTTAATAATATTTAAAGGATGTGGAAGAATAATTAAAAAAATATGCACATTAAGAAGTTTACCTCTTCTTCAAAGAACACTTTTAGATTAATACCTAATTACTTTATAAAATGGAATTTTAAAAGAAGAAAGGCCTATATGATGTTGGTATTTGGGTAGGTATTTTATTAAACAAAGGGTTTTTATGTTTGAATAGGATAGGATAGTGGGTGGCCTTTTATAAGTGAGGGAGATGACACACTTGGTATTTTTTGAAAATAAAAAGTGATACCCATGTTTTTCTCATTCCACAAGCCTCTAAAATGGTTCGTTATCAAAGATTATAGGTGATAAGGTTTAAATATGGTAATAAAATTGGGTTTTGAAATGTTTTAGGTCATTTTTAACCTTTTTCATCTTAGTTTAACCCCTTGGTAAACCCATTTTACCTTAACCACATTAATTAATTAATTTTTTCTATTTTAACTATTCATTATGGTAAAAAGTTAATTTATCCTTATTAAATAAAATAAATAAAATTAATTCCAAATATGGAATAAATTTTTACAAGTTAAATTCAAATAAGTAGAATAATTTAATTTAAAATTAAACCCACATCTTAATCAGAAAATGGGTTTTCCAAAGAAAAACTTTCAAAAGTTAAATATGTTTTTATATCTGAATTCACTTTGAAATTTATTAAAATGATCAAAATTAGTTAAATTGTAATATAATTTAACCAATTTGACTTAAAAAACAATTTAAAATATTAGTTAACTATGTAAATATTTTAAATAGAAAATCATTAAAAAAGAATATTTCACTATTCATCAAAAAATTAGTTTATTTTGAAAATTTTAAAATATTTAACCAAACATAATCATGAAATATATATTTAAAAAATTAACTTTATTTTCTAAAATAAATTTTCTAATTTTTTTACAATTAAATTTACATTATGTGTGGAAAGTGTGACTAATATGTTTTTTAGAAAAATACATTTTTTCAAAAAAAAATTCTTTTTTTTCTTTTAAATGGTTTTTAATTTCTTTCTAATAAATTAATAAACATTTAATTTATTTAAAAATAAATATGTTTTAAAGTCCTGGGTTGTTACATTAACTTCTAATCTTTGTGTTGTGTGTCACATATGCTATAAAATATGATGTTTCTCTTTCAAAATCTCAAGGTGTGACATAGTCAAAGTTTCGATATTGAGAGGAAAATATAATACAAATATAACATAAGGTGAGTAGGGACAAAAACTATATAAAATAGGGTTTTGAGAACTAAATTATTTTACATATCTAGATTTTCATATATTAAATCCTCTAGAGGAATATTTATATCATTATTACTGAAGAAACCTGAAGCTAAAGGATATATTTCTTATTTTAGTTCAAAATATTAATTTTGTATTGATAGTGAGAAGTTGTTCTTAAAATGAGACTATAAGATTATTATAGTGTGAATCTATGTTTTTGTGATTAAGAGGATTATTGTTATAACCAATTTCATTTATATTGGGGAATCTATGATTAGGTTATCTAACCAATCACAATAAAGAGTAGGTTCTGACAAAGGGATGAAGCTTGTAAGAATTATTTCATATTGTGCCTTTGATTAATTTATTTAATAAGGTAATAATGAGAGATATATATAGAGTGAATCATAGTTTAAAAATTCATAGAGTTTTAATTTATAGTAACAAATTCATAAAAAGAAAAAGGGATCATTGATTCAACCCCTCTCAGTAGTCTCACTGACCTAGGCACTTTAATTAGTATTAGATCATGGTTCCTTTATAATATATAACTAGTTACTATGTATGTAAAATACAAATTCTATAAATATTAAGGGTTTTAAGACTTTTAATGAAATAAACTAACACAATTGAAAGAATAGGATGTTACTATATTCTCTATATCTTAGTCTAGAAGTTAGAAATTCATTTTTTTTTTGTATTTTCAAAAACCAAGAAGTAATTTATTATGTCTATCATAGAAAAAAAGAATATGGAGTTATATGGGAAGGGAAAAAATGAAATACTTATATCCTTGTTAGATAAATTCTACACAAAAGTCACAAGACTTAAAACTACCTAGTATATATGGGATAAATTGGAAAGAAGCTATGAAAAAAATTCGAAAGTCAAAGAACAAAAATTATAGTTATATAGAAGCATATTTGAGGATATTATAATTGGTGATGAAGAAAATATTTATGACTATTTAACTATAGTTAATGAGATAGTTAGAAATATCCCTGGGTTTAGTAAATAATACATGATTCCACTATTGTTCTTAAGCTAATGAGGAACTTTAAAGGTAAGTTTGATCCTAAAGATTCATCCTTATAATTTTGATACGAGCTATCATTGGATGAACTTAATAACATTCTCATTATATATGAAATGATAAAATCTAAAAATTTTAAAAATAAAATTAAAGATGAGATGGCCTTTATGGGCATGAGAAATCTTATATTAAAGGAAAATAAAGAAGAAAAAATATCCAATGTTTTTTAGGATAAAGGAGATTATTATGATTTTAAAATGATTTTTTCTCATTTATCAAATTCATTTAAGTAGGGTAAGTGGAAAAGGGAAAACAATAAATCCACCAAGTTGTTATAACTATAATAGGATTCAATTTTTTTTAATAAATTGTTTAAAGAAAGATCTATAGAATATGATTTAAATACAGGTTATTAGAAATAATAAAAAAAGTAGAAAAGGCTCAAAATATTCAAAAAAATATAGTGGAAGAAAAAGGAGGTACTCCAGTAACACAATTTGTTTTATGATCAATGAAGAAAAAAATATATTTTTCATTTAGAATCCGATCTAAATATAAATCTTATGTAATGTATAATGATTTTATGGAATGAATTTAAACAATTTTTGATAGTTAAAGATGCTATGATGATGAAGGAGAACAAATTGAGTTAGAATATATATTGATGGATGATCTAGATGCATATTTTGAGAATAATACTTAGCTTAATAAAGATAAGTTTATGATAATAAAATAAATGGATAAGATGGCTGAAAAAGAGTGAGTATTTCAAGAAATAAGTGATATAATTTCATGAAATCAAGAATCTCCAGTTGAATGCTAATCAATATGAAAAATATATGAAATATATTAAAGTTAGATTAACTTTTAACAAATAAAAATTATATAATAGAAAATCTAAGTGTCTCAAGGTTGATATTAAGCTAAATAATTCAAAAATAGACTTCAATTTTTTTCAAAATTAAGGTTGAATCCTTTAAATTTTTTGATAACTTCCTCTATAAATCAAGATAAATATATACCTAATAAATTATATTGTAATTCTATTTTAACTAATTTTGATGGCTCATACACACAATATAGTCAGGTTTTGATCAATAAAAATGTAGAGAAATAATTATCCCATGTAAGTAAAGGAAAGGAAAAACTCAAGAATCATATTCAATTCAAAATAGAATGAAGTTTATAACCCATAAATATAGATACAAAAAACAACTAGATATATTTTTCATAATTTTTTAAGATTTTAATTTTAAGGTTATTGCTGGCGTTATGGAGTGTTTTGTCATAAGGACTACACATGCTGGAATAATATTCAATTAATTGGGAAGATAAATAAATCAAATTATAGTAATTAAAAGGATATGAAAACAAATTTCCAATGAAAGTAGGTAGTGAAATTTTTATATCAAGTCTCCCTACACAAAATATGTTTTAATGTTTAGAATAGATTTGTGGTATATGTGAGAATAAGGTTTATAAAGATAAGGAATTCATGATTAGACTACCTAGAGAGGTTATATATGGTGTAAAAGGGATCAAAATTTAGAATAAAATAATAAGACATTTCATTCCTTGCTGATAATGATAAATAATCATGTGAAAAATATAAATAGAAACATAATTTCAAGAAATATAACATAAAAGTTTGTCCTAATCAATTAGAAATAGATAAAATTGGAGAACATGAAAATCTATGCTACTGATAAAGGAAATAAAGTGATTTTAGATGAGTAGATTGAAGTGGGTGGGATATTATGCATAGGGAGTTACTTAAAGACATACAAGATCTAAGTGGAAGATGTCAAGAATATGGGAATGATATGAATTTTTTTATGGAAATTCTATCTACGCAAGGGGAAATTATAAAAATAACTATAAAATAAATAAAAAAATAAAGTTTCCTTAATATCCTAGGTAAACATGGTTTCTCCCAAAAATGAAATAGTTCATGAAAATAATATGATTTTACAATTAGGGAATAATCATAATGGGAAAGTAAAGATGAATAAGGATTCATATGATGAATTTGGAAGTAAGAAAAGATATTGGTTATGAGGAAAATATTATTCTTTTTTTCTATTAATATTGAACTAAGAAGTCTCTAATTATTCTCTCATATTTTTTATAATATAAACTAGAATTTAGGGAATTGAAGGAGACAAAACTAAAGAGGAACTAGATGAGTTCTATATATATTGAACAAAAAATAAGTTATCTTTAGGTAGTATTCTAAGTGTTATGATGTATTGGACATAGGTGCACCCCTTTAGGGGGAGATTACTTTAGGATAATACTATCAAAATCAAGTATTCTATACAAATATGTAATTTCTAGATAGCTCTCAAAAAATATATATTTTTAATACAATAATTTGAGGTATGTAAATTATATCTAATCCCCATTCAGAATTATTTGAGTTTAGATGTCAAGAGATATTTATTTTTTATTTAAATTAAATTTTTTATGGGTTTATTATATTTATTTCATGTTATATATTCATTAAAAAATTGATTTTATTAGGCCCTAATATGAGATATCTGAAGTAATATGAGTTGGTATGACATTCCAAAAGTTTGTTAAGAGATATAGTGTCTAGGTTATGAACTCTTGTTTTCTACACCAGGTAAGCCCACATAGACTTAGATTGATTTTGTTTCAGCTCTTTATTATGAATAATTTGTGATATCAGTCAAGTCTCAAGTGTTGACATAGGTTATAATAGTTTACAAAAATTTTTTGGAATCAATTATGATGTAATGAGATAATAATTACCTTATAATAACTTTTTTATTTATTATCAATATGGGGTAGAATAATAATAAGTATAGAAACACATATTTATATTCAAATTCTTGTTTGTATTGATAACAAACACAAAGTGGGAGATTGAATAACCCATATATTTGATTGTATTTTTTGAGAATTAGTAAGGCAATGATTTTAAGGAAAATAAAATTAATGTGTGTTGGTAACATGTGATATTTTAAGTGCCCGAGAACCCCCAAAATTTATTTAGAGAGGTTTTAGGGAAACTTGAAGAAATCTATAATTTATGATTTATGGTAGAGAGTTAGCTAATTCATAGTGCGTAAGACTTTATAGGAGGTTTTATAAGGCCCGAACCTTAAACATTTCATAATCTTGAGTTAAGTCAATAATTTTCATTGATTATCTTTTAAGGTTTATAGTTTTAGAGAATTAGGCTATAACTATTAAATAAAAACTCAAATATTATAGAGTATACACTTCTACTCACTATCTATTTTTTTCACAAGAAAAAACTCTCTAAAATGCGATTTATTTTTTTCTTGATAGAAATATTCATAAAATTCATCTTGACTTCTTCCTTTCTCTTACCCATCCTTATACCATGTGGGAAACATTTCAAAAACTTGAGATGAGAAAAAAGAGATCAACAAGGGATAAAATAAAGAATGAAACCGTTAGTCCATGAATATTTTGAACTCATGAATTTTTTTTTCACAAAATCATAATTTTCACCCATAAAACATATGTTCTTTAGCATACTTCATGAAATCATAAGATTCCTGAAAAACTGATATAAATCATAAATCATAAAGGTAACTTGTGGCATCAATATCATACTTACATTGTAGCTTTCACAACTAAATAGGGAGTAACCTTCATAGTTATATTTAGAATGCCCATTATAGTACATTATATAAATATCTTAGGAGAAACCCTATCATTTTACTCCATATCATTACCCAATGCGTTGGAGAGATATCACAGGCACACCCACCCTTATTTTATCACAAAACCACTTGAATACACAAATAATTCCCATGAACCATAATATAATCATAACACATAAAAAAACATAAAGGAAAAATAAAATTTACACTTTAAATCACATTTAATTTTTACAAAGCCACACACTAAAAAATTAAAACACATTAATTTAAAATATAAATGTAAATTTATAAACAAGACATAAAAAAATTAAAGCGACATAAAAGCGAGAAATTTAATTCATGATGTATATGTTAAAAAAATTCCTTTGGTCATTTAATAAAATTATTATAATAAAAATATTCCTTTTCAAAAACTTTTATTGAAATTAAAAGTCAAAGGGTTTGATTATACCCCATATAAAATAATTTGGTATATATTATCAAAATATTCCTTAATGGAAGGAGATTGGGACGGAGTCCCTTACCTCAAGTCTGAATTCTCTGATATGTTATTTATATACATAAATAATAAAGTCTGATTAATTATTTAATTTCTTAAGAACCTTTTTCATGTTTATAATTCATTTTATATCATTTATTACCATGTTATAACAATTACATAATTATTTAAGTTCATATCTAATGTTTTGTTGATATTCGATACTTGATTCAAAGATGAACTTAGTATGATGTCAATAGTCCATGTGATCATAAGTCCATCATATACATAATAATATTCAGGACATAATAATCAATTTTATATATCAATTATACATTTAAATCCATTCATTAAATATGGTTATAAAAAATTGAAAAATGTTACAATCATGGAGATGGTAAGCCGTACATACGCATGATCAAAATTTTCCATTTTTATTTGATCGTTATGGAAATAAGGTAAGTATTATTTCATATTTCAATAATGATAATAAAATCATCAATATAATATTAATAATTCCAATATATGTATATATATCATACAAGTTATGCGGTGATTAAAAACAAATCACATAACTTTGTGGTGGTGATAGTTCACACATACACACGAATGCCGTTATCATTTTTACATGAATGGAAAGTAAGAATGTAATTGATAAATAATTATGTTATAATAATAAATATGTCATTAAAATCACATATTAACATTAATTATATCATTTTAACTAGTTATGAGAGATGGTAATGGAAAACAAATTTGATCGGTTCGTGGAGGTGATAGGTTACACGTACCAATGAATAATTAATTCATTTCCCATTTAATGGAAGTGGAGATGGATTTAGGTGATGATATTAAAACAATAACATCTAATTATATTTAGGATACTATATTTATAATTTCATCATGGGTGAAGAAGATTTTATCGAAGTGGAATAAGAAATAAAATAAAAACACTTAAATAAAAACATTAACTTCCCTTCGGATGATCACCCTTCTTAACACATTAACACCTCTAACTAGGGTATTATGCCTAAATTAAAGCCTCAAGAATGTGGGGAGGTAATCCAGGAAGGGTTTTGGGTAGATACTATTTGAATAAAAATGTTTTTTTGAGTGTAAGGAATAGAGAATAAGGGTGCCTTTTTATCGGATAGGGTAGGGGCACTATTGGAATTATTAAAAGTATAAATTAATATAAATTAATTTTATATTATTAATGGTCCCAAATTTATTTAATTATAATATAGAATTATGTTTGGTAAAATCACCGTCATAAAATTAAAATTAAATTTTTATTTATTTTTTTAATCCTCACCTTTTTATTTTATTCCCTTTTAACTCTTACCATTTTATCAAGTAATTTACACTTTGAGGGTTAAAATAATTACCAAATCAATCCAAACGACCAATTAATGAGTCATTAATGAAATTTTTATAGTTCTATAAACTATTTGGATGAAATTATATTTTTTTATAAAAAGTGGATAGGGTTTAAATAACATCATCTAATGAAGTTTATATGAGTTTTGATATCATTTAAATCATTAGATTTTTGATTAACCCCTTGGTTAATCATTTTTTAACTTAACCACGATAACCAATTCTCTAATCACAAGGGGTAATAATGTAACTATAAATGGAAAATTGACAAATAATTGGACCGTGTATGATGCAGTAAACCATATTTCATTCACATGTCTAGAAAGAATATTTTTATGAATTTAAATAACAAAATAGAATATTATTTTGATACAATATTATTAATGTCAATTTTCAAACTATTCATTTAATTTCAAATTAAATATATCAATAAAAAGAGATAATTATAATATAATTCTTTAAATAATATATAATATATCATTTAAATACTTAAAATTCTCAGGAAATATTATTTCTTTCAAATTATACTACTTTTAATGATTTTGATATCATTTATTTTATTTTTACATTACTTAAATAATTATAGTCTCAATGTTGTATAAGATTTTAAGGTAATTATTTATTCAACAAAAATTAAAAATAAATTTCCATGACCAATATAAATCATTTATATTTATAAATATTATTTATAACTAAATATATCCTATTATTGTCACTATATTTATAATATTATAGTTATTAAAAACAGGAGTGATATTTTTGAACTTTTTTTTACATAAAATATTATAAAGGTTATAATATCATTGAAATGTAAAAAGGTTATATAACCAAATAATGGATGAGTGTGGATTAAATATAATCATTAAATAATATTTAGGAAAGTGTTAGAGTCATTGTTTAGTCCTTATAATTTTATTTTTAACCTTAATTACCTGATTTATACTTTACCACAGTAACAAAATTACTATGGTTAATATTAATAATGAACAAAAATAAAAGGGAACTATTTAATATATTATGAAATCATGATTAAAAATATGGGATCCAATTTTAAATATTCAAAGATCAAAAGTTTCATAATTTAATTTAGAATCAAATTGAAAAAATGCTATGAAAAATGTTTTTTCTGAAAAATTCCCCTTTTAAATATAAAATGTTTTTATTCTAAATTCACGTATAAAAACCATTTAAAAACCATAATTATATAGTTTTAAGTAAAAAATAAGAAATGAAATTTTAAAACTAATCTAAAATTAATTTTACTTTGTAAATACTTAAAAAGAAAATATAATTTTCATTAATTTTTTTTTATTATTCATTGAAAAAGAATCCATTTAAAAAAAATAAAAAAGTTTCACCCTAAGATAATTTTTTATGTTTATTTAAAAAAATAATTTAATTTTATCAAATAAAATTTAAAAAAGTTCCATAAATTAATTATAATATATGTACACAAAAAATATTAAAATCATTTTTAAAGAAAACATATGACTTTACTAAAAATTGAGTGATTAATCACTAATAATTTACATTAATTTGGATATTTATATATAATTCACAAATTCTTTAATCCTATTAATACCAAAAAATTTATTTGCTAGTTGGTAACATTAAATAACAATTTTTTTTTAAAATTATAACACAATTTGTTTAAACTCACAATTGCATGTAATGCATTTTATCAAAGTAGTTAAATATATTTGAATGAAAAATTTCATAAAATCTTAGGGTGTTACATTCAACCCCATTTAATTAATTTCATCCCCATAATTTTTTATTTTAAATCAAAGGTTTTACATTTTAAAATTTATTTATGGAAACCCAAATTATGAAATGGGTTAATAAAAATTCCTCTTGAAAAGAGTGAAAGGGAAGTATAGAGATCATTTGGGATAACAAATAATAGGTTTTTAAATAGTAGAACATTAGTATAAATTGAAGATATAGACATAGAAGAAAAGTTATGTTCATAGATCACAGATCATAAGAAGGTGAATTACTAAGAGAAAGCGAGAAATCAAAAAACCACAAACCACAGATGTGGAAAAGGCCATCAATTCATAAAAATGATAGCAATGGAGAATTTTTTTCTTAAGATTAATTTTAATAAAGTTGATAAATTCATTTACCATCTAGTCTAATAACATAAAGAAATACACTTACCTCATAAGTGGAATTTCATTCTTTAATCGATTTCCATTATAATCTCATATTTTTCACAAAAGGTGAGTATTAAAAATAATTTGTTTATACCTAAAGCACTAATATAAACTTATAATAAATCACATAATACATAAAAGGGTAAAACTATACTCTTACTATCTTTAGATATTAACCAAAACCAAAATAGTTTGCATAAGTTATCTAATATGGATAAATAAATAAATTTCAAAAACATCAACAATAATTTATAAAGTTTAAGTTAATCCAAACCATAAGTAGTTAATCATAAAAATCCTCTAAAATATATCCGACCAAATTAAAGACTCACAATTTTTGAAATAAATTCAATATGATTCCAAAATCAATGTAACATTAATCCCCAAATTAGCTCTTAATGCCACATACTTAATATGTGAACACCTTGGTCATATATTTTATGGAAACATAGTAATAACCTAAATTACCATAAAACATTAATAATATCATGAAAAATTTAAAAAATTAACATTATCTTTATTCATAAAATAACATCCTAGACTATTAAATTCATTCTATAAATCCAAATATGTGGTAAAATTAATCAAACATGACCCAAATCACTTTTTCATCAAATCACCAAAAAATTCAAAGGTCATAAATATTATCCAATTTACTTTATCAATATCAATAATTTTTTTATCATGAATAAAAATTATTATACCCACATTGTACATATATTAAGGGGTTTCCTTAATTATGTGTTTTCTCATAAATTATCCCCTTATTATTAAATCATTATTCTTGGTCATTATTACCATTCAATATATCATTGCATATATTTTAAGAAAACATATTCAAAACAATCCTTGGATGTTTCATGAATAATTTAATTTATAAAACACTTATATAATATAAATATCATATCCCAATACATAAATACTTTAATATTTCCACTTCATTCTTAAATCATTAACTAGGATTCATCATTTTATTCTACAATACCTCATTACTTTCATATTTCATTTATAGTCTCTTCGTTATAAAAAAAAATCTTTACTCATACAACCTTGTTGACCCTCTTCTTGATCATTCACCCTAGTAAATTGATTTTCATAATGCCTATACTTTCAACATATAAAACATTCATCAATTTATAATTCCTAAGGGATACTAATATTCCCATCCATTGAGTTAACTGAAATTTTCCTTTTTCATCAGTAATTACTTAATTTGTTTCCTTTTCCACACCCAAAACATCTTCTCATTCCTCTAAGATATTCCATTGAGTGCTTCATCTCAAATTATCGAGATGTAGGATGTTTAATCATCTTTCCTCCATGATATTCAAGGAAATACATCTTTCTCTTATTAGGTTAGTTAGGAAACTCATGAAAATTAATATTTTTAATAATATAATGAGATAAATGATAGGGAATAATCAAAAAGTTTTTCATTATATCCCATGTTTCATTTGGTTTCTCATGAAAATATTATTCCATTGTTCATCACTGTTAACATGAATCCTCCTAGTTATATCCATTGACTAAAACCAAAAATCATAGTGTGAGAAAAAATATTCATAGTAAGGAATCATGAAAAATCATTTATAGAATTTATAATTATTGAAAACTCCTTTGAAATCTATACCAATCTAGGTTTAATATAGTTTATCCATGATCATTATAGAAACTTTAGGATGTTATCCCTAGGTTTCTCACTAATGTTTTCTCATCCTTGTTTCCAAAGGTTAACTAAAACTTGATCTGATACCAACTATAAAAACCCATACCTTTCATACATAGATATTACATCTAAATTTATTAGTATTATTTACATAACATATTAATCCATGATATAATCTTATTGGTCTAGTATATTTGGAAACTTGGAAAAATAAAAAACTGGTTCATAAATGATCTATATCGTCTCCCACTATGTTCTTCATAACTATCACCCTTCTAAAACATATAATTTATAAAGCCTTTATTTATAACCTGGTGAAAGGAAACATAAGAAAGGTTGAGCCTAGATGATCAATAAGGGTAAACAAGGGAGATATCAATGATCACAAAAGCATAACATGATCATTAGGGTGTCATAACATGAGATTAACATTTCAAATCTACACCCTTCATATCATATATCATAATATTGAGTCATAAAATAAATGTTGTAAGTTCATAAGACTTGAATACTAAAATAATGAAAGTAAATGGTCTATGAGATCATAACATTAGTATAAGACATAAAATCACAACATACACATAAACTTATAACTTTGGGAATATGTATAAATATAAATAGGTTCACTCTTTAAGTCAGAGACATAAAAACATGCCATCGCATGAACTTATAGACATGAAACTAGGTCCTAAAATAATTTTATATACATGAAATCAGGTCCATGAATAATCTTATGGACATAAGATCTAAGTCCCTATATAAACTTATAGACATGAAAACTAGTTCCCCGTATAAAATTGTGAATGTGAAATTTGGTTCACGTATAACATATTTACCTTAGGATTTATCTATATTTACCCAATCCATTAGAGGGAGGTATAGGTACCACCCATCATATAAATAAAATCATATATATGTGTTCCAAAAGATCATAAAATATTCATTATCTCAAAACTCAGGGAAAAAACATATTTCATGATTATTACAACGAAACATAACCCGTAGTAGGAAGGAAAAAAGTTTCATCAACATCTTATAATCAAAAACATAAACCATCTAGAGAAATAAGGGTGGTGCTCTGGATCATAAACCAATTAAAGCATAATTATAATCAAGGTATACTGTTTTTAATGAATATAGATACCATTAAAAGGTTATTAAAACCTTCTTGAGAGAAATAACCTTTCAAATATCAAAATCAATTTTTAAAATCTAAAAACTGGGTACATAATAAAGAAAACATTTTATTTTAAAATAACCTTTTAAACATGTAAATAATGTTTCAAATAATTGAGTAGGGGGGAAATTCAATTCATGCTGTATAAGTTAAAAAAACATTTCACACTTTTCTAAGAAAATTTGAAAATTACCTCATTGATAAAATGACAGGAAAATTCATTTTAATTTTTTTTAAAAAGTAAAACGAGTGTAATAATGACTTTAAACAATCATTGGATAATATTAAAATAATTTTTGAATTTATTTTATAAAAAATGGACAAGAAAGAGAAATATTCCTCAGCTGAGGCATAAAAATAAACAATCTCGAATAATGATGATATGGTGAAATAATCCCTTATCACTTGGGTTTATTTTTAAATGTAATTTCCATGAAAAAATAACATCAAATTATACTTTAAAAACTATGAACTTAAAGAGATTCATGATATAATATGAAAAAGGGGTAGTATATACACCAAAAAAATAAATTAGTGTTGAATATGGAATATTTGTCACAGAACTACAAGTGATAACAGAAATCCTTAATTCATGTTTTCCTTACCTTGAAAGTTCTCTAACCTCTTATTCTTGGAAATGATTCTTTTAATCCTTACTTTTTGATTAACCACCAGGTTAATCTTTTTAACCTTAACCATGGAAACCTCTATTTTAATAAAAAAATTGTTAATAATGTTAATATAAATAGTAAAATGACTCATAAATGGACCAAATATGACGTGTTAAAACATATCCCTTTCACATGGTCAGATATAATATTTTTATGAATTTTAAATAATTTAATAAAATATTATTTTGATAAAATATTATTAAATTCAATTTTTAAACTATTCATTTATTTTGACATTATATTTATCAAGAAAATGGGTAATTAAAATATAATTATTTAAAACCTGTAGAGCACAATAAATATTTCAAATTATACTACTTTTAATGATTTTAATGTCATTTAGTTTATTTTTCCATTAATTAAATAATTATTATGTTAACATTGCATACAAATTTAAGGAAAAAATTTCTTCAAAAAGAAATAAAAATAAAAATAAATTACCATGATGAAGATGAATCATTTATATTTTAAAATATAATTTTTAACTGGACATATCCTTGGGTTATCCCAATATCTAAAATATCATAGTTATTTAAAACAAGAATGTGTCATTTTTTTACTTTTCTTTATAAAAAATATTACAAAGCTAACAATATCATCCAAATAAAATGGTTATATAACTAAATATTGGATGATTATGTATGAAATAGACTAATCTAATAAAATACAAGCAAGTCTTAGGGTAATTTTTTAGCCCTTATAATTTTATTTTTGACCTTAGTTCCCCGATTTACCCTTTACCACCGTAACAAAAATTACTATGATACTATTCATAGTGACAAAAAATAAAAGGGAAATATTTAATAATTTAGGTCCTTATGATTCCAAATGTGGGATACATTTTTCAAGATTTAAGATAAAAAATTTTAATAGATTAATTTAAATTCAAATATGAAAAACGTGATGAATAACAATTTTTTAGAAAAATGCCCCTTTTAGATATAAAATGTTTTTATTCTAAATTCATGTTTAAAAACAATTTAAAACTCAAAATTGGATTATTTAAAATAAAAATAAAATAATTAAATTTTAAAACTAATCCAAACATAATTCTAATTTGTAAATACTTGAAAAGAAAATATAATTTTCATTAAAAATATGTATTTTTTTATTCATTAAAAATCAACCTTTTCAGAAATATAGAAAAATTTCACCCTAATATTATTTTGGTATGTTGATTTTAAAAATGTATTTAATTTATTAAAATAATTTTTAAAAAGTTACAAAAATTAATTATAATATTTTCTCACAAAAAATAGTAAAATCATTTTTGAAGAAAAGGTATGACTTTACTAAAAATTGAGTGATTAATCACTAAGAATTTATATTAAGTAGGATACTTATATATAATAAATAAATTATTTAATCCAAATAATACCAAATATGTAATAGATCACTAATAACATTAAATAATATTTTTAACTGCATAAAAAAGTTTTCTTAAGCTCACATTTTCATGTATTGAAAGTTACTAAAGAAGTTAAATATATTTGAATGAACAATTTCAGAAAATATAAGGGCGTTATTTTAACTACCCAATCCTTCATTAATTAAAACTCCTCTTTATATGATTAAATGTATTATTATGTAATATGGTTATATAAAATATGGACTTATTTGGTTTTATGTTTTTGGATTTTTAAAATACGGTTAAGAATTATGATCATTGCTAATATAGCCGTTGAATAGTGATCACATGATTAGTATAAATATAAGGCTTTAACAAATCCAATTTACTCTGACAAAGGAAGTGATAACCTCATCCAGTAGACTTGACCTGTATGAAGCCCATTATTTTGGAGCTCGAAAATGAGGTGGTATCATTGGGCTTCACTCTTGACTAAGCCCAAGCTGATCTTCAACATGTTAATCTTGAACGGAACCGCCTATGGGAGAAGTGGAGGTTGATAGAGATCACCACCCAAACGATGTTATCCGAGCCACCCCAAGAGTTTGTCACCACTATGCACCTTACCCTAAGGTATTATGTAGGTGTTATAAGGGGTTATGTAACAAAACCTTAGCAATATTATTATGTGTATTATTTTTTTATATAATAAAGAATATACATTTATTTTATTATTGTTACATTGTAAATAGTTTTCAAGGCACAAATAGTATTTTTAGTTAATATTCAACTAAGAAATATATTTTGATAAATTGAAGGATTTTTTAATTAAATAATATTTTAATAAAATATTACTATTATTAAATTACTTTTATTATGTATAAATGATTGTATAATTTTTATGAATACAAATTTAATTTTTATTAAGGTTCGAAAGCTGTTTTTGTCAAAACCCATGAATTTTTTATAGATGTCAGTTTTTATTTTAAAATTAAAAATTCAAATATTAATAATATTATTTAGATAAAATGAATATTATTTTTGGAATAAGGATGTTGAAATTATCCAATGGTGAATTTTTCATAATTTTCTGAGACAGTTTAATTTTTGGGTAAATAATAAATACCATTTAAACATATAATGTGTTTTATGAAATAATAGAGACCCAATATTGATGTAATAAAATACTATAAACATTATGTTAGGATAATATATATTTTACCATTAAAATAATGTGATTTTATATTTTTTTGATTTATTTTACAAAGCTTTAGTGGACCCTCCAAGACTTATAAAACATTTTAGCCTTTTAAATTGTTTTCATTGAGAGTGCGGCAAACCTCCACATAATACAATCGATTATTTTATGAATTTATGACATTGGACTTATAAAATAATATTTTATACTCCCCTTTACCAAAAACCATGGGAAAAAACCATGGACTGGTTTGTGGTTTTGATTAATTTAATGTGTGGTGTCCCAAACCTAAATAATAAAGAAATCCCCCTCCTTTCCTATATAAAACTACCAAGATCCCACTTCATATTCACTATAATCCTTTGTATTTCATCTAAATTCTGACCTCCTCTCTATATAATCCTTCCAAGGTTCCCCAATCTCCCAAGAATCCTCTCTCAAGCCCCTCCCAAGCCTTTGCGATCACACTTCCATGCAAGGGATTCCTTCCGTTCTCATTT
Source organism: Viscum album (assembly GCA_963277665.1). NCBI lineage: Eukaryota > Viridiplantae > Streptophyta > Magnoliopsida > Santalales > Viscaceae > Viscum > Viscum album. The sequence continues at coordinate 1,529,413,129 of OY728163.1, read as the reverse complement.
TATCCAAGTTTCTTAATATTGTTAATTCCTTTTATTTTAAATTATAAATTTTGGGGTATGATTTATCACCTCTCCCATAATTACCTTTTTATGTTTGAATGATGGGATACCCCTTTCTCTCTCATTCATTCCATCAATGTACACCTGTTACTATGATGAAATTCCGTAAGGAATTTCCCTCTCCTCATTTACATCCAAGAAATTATTTTGTATTATGAATCTAAATTATGTTACATATGTTGGGAAATGTATCTATATGACCCACATACTTTAAATTTCATGTAAATATGGTGAGACAACCATTTATCTCTCATCAACAATTTTTGTGAATTCTTACGTCACGCCGTTACGCTGTCGAAATTGCACCGATTTTCCAAGCTAGTGTCATTGTGTAGTGAATACCATGCCCATTTCTCTATCAAGGGTATTATCCATTATGAAAATTTACATATTGATTATAAAGCTTCAAATATATATTCCACACCCCTTTAACATGGAATAAATGATGATGATTTATTCCATGTGGCACACTTATGCATGAAATGAAATGTTTAAGAAGGGTGCACCCTGATAGCGCTTCAATGCATTGGGCAAAGTATAATATCATGATACATCATGTGAAATGGGTGTTTTACTCATGATAATTCAAGAGTAATGAGGGTTTACTCATGCTTCATGTGTAATGAGGGTTTACTAATTCTCCATGTGTAATGAACCTTAGATCATGCTAATTCCATGTTAAGTGTTGTAGCCACATTTCCATGTTATGATAATCATGCTATAACATTACTTTATGTTCATGTTTATTTATGATCCATTGATATGCCTATTTCATTACATGTATTTCATTATTCATTTTATGCCTTTTTTACTCCCTTACTAGGCTGTATAGCTCACCTCTTTCTTATGTATGTCCTCAGGTTATCCCATGCAATGCTAAGTACGAGGGAATGTAGTGGTCATGTAAAGGAAGTTTTCAATAAGATATTGCATTTTATGTTTACAGTTATTATGTAATATTCATAAGACCCAAATACACAAGAACTCTCAATATTCTATGTTTTATAAAGTGAAGGTTTTATGTAATAAATCATGTCTAAGTGTGTAATAAAAAGTAGGGTTGTCATAGTTGGTATCAGAAGACAAGTTTAGTTTTTTTTGGATTAGGAATAGTAAACCCTAGTGAATCCTTAGAGACTAGAATAAATATAAAAAAACATCCCTAAGTTTTGGTGAGTATTGAATAATTAGTTTATCAGGAAAATACATCCCTGTCTGGATACGAGCAAGTAGAGGCGGCTCTGACAGAGATGTGCATAAGAGTGAAAACTCCGACAAGGAGTTTTGGGCTTGACCCAATGTATCTTGGTAAATGACAATGGGACTTGCTGCAATCTTGGTTACGACACTCCTGGGGGATATTCTTTGGTAACTTAATAACCTAGATATGAACCATTATTAAGGGAATTTAAAAAAATGCCTCTAAGAATACATGTTAGAAAGTATATCATAGATAACATAGAATGAAGCTTATAGATTCATAAGTTAGGGAAATAAAATTAATTTATAAGTCATCTATTTTTGTATTTGGATTACCCTTTATGTGTTACCCCTAAATTCCCTTTTATTCTAACAAATAAATGGTAATCATAGGGCTCAGGCTAACAACTGATGTGAAGATCAATGCGATGACTGTGCTAACGAGATCCCCAATCTGATGAGAGTGGGAATTGTGGAATTTGTCACGATACTCTCTCAGTTAACTCAAGATTTGAATAGAAACATGGTTTAACAGGAACGTTCAACCCCCTCTAAGAAAGAACAAGTCTCTATTGAAAGCTTCATGAGACCAAGGCCTCATACTTTTAATGGATAATCTGATCCCTTAATCAACGAACAATGGATCAACTCTATTGAAAAAATATTCTCCACCCTTCAATGTTCTGAACAAGAGAAGGTTCTTCTATATGATTATCATATGGAGGGTGAAGCCAATCAATGATGGACATTGATAAAAAATACTAAGCCTAAGGAGGAGATTGAGGCATTGGAATGGAAGGATTTCTAGAAAATGTTTTTTGATAAATATTTTCTGCGCACCCTCTGACTTAAGATGTAAAGGGACTTCCTTGCCCTCTGGAAAAAAGGATATGAATCTGTTGGAGCGTACGAGGATAAATTCAAAAGGATTGCATGATACACATTTGGATTTTTCATTACCCCTGAATGAAAGGTTGACTGCTTCTTTGGTGGACTGAAACCTATCCTGCAGAAAGATCTGGCGATCCGTGACTTCGACAGTTATGAGAAAATTGTCCGATGTTCCCTCAAGGATGAAATGGAGATCGAAGAATCTTATAGGTATCATGGGGATAAGAAGCATAAGGTGGAATTCAATTTTGGTGGTCCGATGGATAAATCCAACGATGCTAAGAAAATCTGGCACCCACTTGAAAAAGGTGTGGAAAGAAGCATCCCAGAAATTTCCTAAAGGGGATAAGGAAATGATTTAGGTGTGGAAGAGAAGGGAAACTAGATGTCAACTACCAACAAGAAAAATCCATGGCTGCGATAGAGGAGAGGAAAACTCTGTTCAAATATCAATGCAATGTTTATTTCTCAAACTGCAAAGAACTAGAGCAGCTTGAAAATTAGTTCCCTAAGCCAAGGGTCCTTGGAGGAAACCAACAACCTCAAAGTTAGAAAGGGAGTGATTTTTCCATCACTACCACTAAAGTGAACCCTAAAAACGTAGCGGTGAAAGGTACACTAGTTATTCATTCAAGAATAGCGAACGTACTTATTGATTCTGGTTCTATGCATTCTTTTATATCCTGAATGTTTAGTCAAACAATCCCAACACCACCACAAATCATGGAAGTAAAGATGTCAGTGCGTACGAAAAATGGGGCAATCATTGCATCCCATGAATATAACTCCTCCCATATCATAATTTTTGGATTGAGCTTCCCGAAGAACCACATGATACTCTATCTGGTGGAATTTGATGCAATTATCATCATGGATTGTCTTTCCTTATATAGAGACAACATAAATTTCCATAAGAGGGAAATCACTCTCCATGTGGATAATTTTCCCCCGATTCTATACAAGTGCAAGGAGGAAGATGAATCTTCTTTAGTTCCATCATCTCAAGCTTGGATATTACTTCCCTATGATCACACATATATAGCTTAGATGATTGAGTCCATAGAATCAACCACCCTTGAAGACATTCCTATTGTGAGAGAATTCGCTGAAGTGTTTCCCGAGGAATTTATTGGTCTCCCTCCTAGAAGAGATGTTGAATTCTCAATTGACCTTATACCTTGGGAATTTCCAATATCCAAGACTTTATATAGAATGGATGTTGTAGAGCTTGAGGATATGAAGAAACAACTATAAGTGGATCTTGATAAAGGGTTTATATTCCCAAGTGCTTCACCATGGGGTGCACCAGTCCTCTTCATCAAGAAGAAGAATGAGTCAATACGCCTTTTCATTGATTATATTGAGCTCAAAAAAATCATGATAAACAACAAGTATCCTATTCCACGAATTGAAAACTTGTTCGATCAGCTGTGTGGAGCACAATAATTCTCCAAGGTAGATTTACGGTCGAGATATTATCATATAAGGGTGAAGAAGAAAGATATACCCAATACTGCTTTTCATACAAGATATGGGCACTATGAATTCATATTAATACCTTTTGGAATCACTAATACTCCATCAATATTCATGGAATTGATGAATATAGTCTTTAGATATTACCTCAAATTTTTTTGGAAGTCTTTATAGATGATATTATAATATACTCTAAAAATAAGGACGATCATGAGGAGCATCTAAGAACCATACTAGAGACCTTATGGAAGGAGAAGATCTATGCAAATTACAACAACTGTGAGTTCTGGTTGAAGGAGGTATCATTCTTGGGTCATATCATCACTAGCAATGGGATATCAGTGGATCCCTCCAAGAAAGCTATAATTGAGGGATGGATGAGGCCAACATCTGTAATGGATATCTGTAGCTTCTTGGGTTTATCTGGATATTATCGCCGATTTGTGAGAAATTTCTCATGATTTTCCAACCCTCTTACAAAGATAACTCAGAAGGGAGTAAAGTTTTATTAGAGTGATGAATGCAAAGAGATCTTCAAAGAGTTTAAAAGGAGGCTTATCACTATGCCCATGCTCACATTACCCACGAGTGGAGAAATTTTTTGTGGTATTTAGTGATGCTTCGAAAAAGGGCCTAGGTTGTGTGTTGATTCAGAATGATAAAGTGATAGCTTATGCCTCAAGTAAGCTGAAAATCAATGATCAAAAATATCCCACGCATGATCTAGAGTTGGCAGTTGTGATATTTGCATTGAAAATATGGCAGAATTATCTCTAGGGGAGAAGTGTGAGATATATACTGATCACACGAGCCTCAAATATATATTCACACAGAAAGAGCTTAATATACACCAATTAATATGGATATAAATCATTAAGGATAATGAGTGCGCAATCCATTACCACCCTAGGAAAGCGAAAAAGGTGGTAGATGCTCAAAGTAGAAAGGATCCAGTGATTTTGTCATTGATGAGAATTGAGAAGGATCCAATCTTATTATATTTTTAGAGGATGGATTTGGGAATCCTTAACGGAGGAACATCATAAATCATTTCTCAAATGATTGCTCAACCATCCCTCTTGGAGAAAATAAAGGATTCTGAAAGAAAGGATGTGGAAATTATGAAAAGGGTGGAAGCTATCAGAAATGGGAAATCCTCAGAGTTCATGGTTGAAAATGATGGGATTGTGAGATTTGGGTCATTATTATGTGTACCATCCAATCCAAAGATAAAGAAGAATATTCTAAATGATTCACCTACCTCAACCTTTACTATTCACTTGAAGAGCACAAAGATGTATCGAGATCTTTGAGAAAATTTTTGGTGGGACAATATGAAAAGGGAGACTGATGAATATACGTAAAAGTGCCTAGTATGTCAGCAAGTGAAGGCTGAGAGGAAAAATATAAGGGGATTATGGAACCACTACCTATACCTACATGGAAGTGGGACAACATTACCATGTAATTTGTCACTAGACATCGAAGGACATCCATAGGAAACAATACTATATTGGTCATTGTGGATCATCTTACAAAGAAAGATCACTTTATCCCAATTCAAGGGGACTTCTTATTGGATCAACTTACATTTATTTACATCAAAGAAGTGGTAAGTCTGCATGGAGTACCACTATCTATTGTATCTGATTGTGATCTGAGATTCCCCTCCAAGTTCTAGAAAATTATCCAACATGATCTAAGAAATGAATTGAACTTTAGTATAACCTATCATCCTCAAACTGATGGTCAATATGAGAGAACTATCCAGACACTAGAAGATATGTTAAGATCATGTTATATGGACTTCAAAGGAGGGTGGGACCAATACCATCCATTGGTGGAATTCTACTACAATAACAGTTTCCACTCGAGCATCTGAATGACACCATATGAAGCCCTTTATAGGAAAAGGTGCAAAACACTGGTGTACTGAGATGAAGTTAGTGAGAATAAGATGTTAGGACCTGAAATGGTCGAAGAAATGGTGGAGAACTTGAAAACTACTCAACATCATATCAAGGAAACCCAAAGTCGACAAAATAGTTATGCAGACAACTATCAATGAGACCTTGAGTTCAAATTTGGAGACATGGTGTTTCTATGCATATCTTCATGGAATAAGGTCATGAGGTTTGGAAAGAAGGGGAAGTTAAGTTCTAGGTACATTATTCCCTTTGAGATTCTTGATTGTGTTAGGGATGTGGCTTATCGACCAACACTTCCACCTACCATGGCCAATGTACATGATGTATTTTATATATCCCTCTTAAGGTAGTACATATTGTACCCTTCACATGTACTCTTTTCAGAGGTAGTACAGCTAGAGGATGATCTTTCTTATGAGGAGAAATCAGTGCAGATCTTAGATCGTAGAGAAATAGTTCTACGAAATAAGACAACTCCCCTCAACAAGGTGTTGTGGGAAAACCAAAAGTTTGAAGAAGCGATGTGGGAATCAGAAGAAGTGATGAATCAGAGTTACCCACATCGATTTCAGTGTGGGAAAAGGAAATTTCAAGGGTGAATTTTCTTAAGGGGGAGGACTGTAATGACCCAAACTTTCATTAATGAAAATTCCTCTTTATCTGATTAAATGTCTTATTATGTAAAATGGTTATATAAAATATGAACTTCTATGGTTTTATATTATTGGATTTTTAGAATACTTTTAAGAATTGTGATCGTTGCTAATATAGCTTCTGAATAGTGACCATATGATTGGTATAAATATAGGGATTTAACAAATCCAATTTACTCAGATAAAGGAAGCGATGGCCTCATCCGGTAGAATTTCCTTATATGAATCCCATTTGTCAGAGCTCAGAAAGTAGGTGGTATCATTGAGCTTTGCTCTTGGCCATGCCCAAGCCGATCTTCAACATGTTAAGCTCGAACGGAACTGCCTATGGGAGAAGTGGAATTTGATAGAGATTACCACCCGAGCGATGTTATCCGAGCCACCCGAAGATTCTATCATCATCGTGCACCTTACCCTAAGTTCTTATGTGGGTGTTATAAGGGGTTATGTAAAAAGACCTTAACACTATGATTTTTTTGCATTATTTTTTTATATAATAATTAATATACATTCTTTTTATTATTGTTATGTTGTAAATAGATTTTAAATCACAAATCGTATTTTTAGTTAATATTCAACTAAGAAATATATTTTGATAAATTAATGGATTTTTGAATTAAATAATATTTTAATAAAATATTATAATTTTTAAATTAATTTTATTAAGTATAAATTAGCATATAATTTTTATGAATACAATTGTAATTTTTATTAAGGTTTGAAAGCCATTTTTTTCAAAACCCATGAATTTTCAATAAATATCGGTATTTATTTTAAATTTAAAAATTAACATATAAAGAAAATTATTTAGATAAAATGAATTTTTTTTTGCAATAAGGACGTCAAAATTATCCAATGGTGATTTTTTTTATAATTTTCTGAGATAATTGAATTTTTGGGTAAAAATTAAATACAATTTAAATATATAATGTGTTTTATGACTTCATAAAGACCCAATAGTGATGTAACAAAATACTATAAATATTATTTTAGGACAATCTATGTTTTACCATTAAAATGATGTGATTTTAGGTTTCTTGGATTTATTTTAAAATGCTTTGGTGGACCCTCCATGAATTATAAAACATTTTAGATTTTAAATTGATTTCCTTAAGAGTGTGACTCACCTCCACATAAGAACCCTATTATTTTAAGAAGATTGGCCATTGGTATTATAAAATATTTTTTCCACTACCCTTTGAAAAGAACCACGAGAAAAAACCATGGGCTAGTTTGTGGTTTTGATTAGTTTAATGTGTGGTGGCCCAAACCTAAATAATAAAGAATTCCCCCTCCTTTCCTATATAAACCCACCCAAGATCCCAAATACTCTTCACTCAAAGACTTTTAGGTTCATCCAAATTATTCCATACTCTCTCTAGAATCCTCCCAAGGAGCCTCATGCTCCCAAAAATCCTCTCTCAAGCCTCTCCCAAGCCATTAGGATCAAACTTCCAAGTAAGGGATTCCTTCCATTCTCATTTTAGCAAAGTTTCTTAATATTGTTATGTCATTTTATTTTCAATTATAAATGTTGGGGTATGATTTAACACCTCCCAAATACTTCTCTCTTTATGTTTTAATTATGGGAGACCCCTTTCTCTCTCCTTAATTCCTTCCATGTACACCCGTTACTATGCCGAAATTCTGTAAGGAATTTCCCTCTCCTCATTTACATCCAAGCAATTCTTTTGTATTATGAATCTAAATTCCATTACATATGTTGGGAAACGTATCTATATGAACCCTTAATGTACATTTCATGTAAATATGATGAGACACCCTTTTATCTATCATCAACCATTTTTATGAATTCTTATGTCACGCCGTTACGCTGCCAAAATTGCACCGATTTTCCAAGCCAATGTCATTGTGTAGTGAATACTAGGCCCATTTCTCTATCAAGGGTATTAAACTTTATGAAAATTTACTTATTGATTATAAATAGTCATTTATGTATTCCACATCCCTTTACCATGGAATAAATGATGTTGATTTATTCCATGTTGTATGATCCATGTGGTACACATATGCATGAAATGAAATGTTTAAGAAGGGTGCATCCTGATAGAGCTCCAATGCATTGGGTAAAGTATAGTATCATGATACGTCATTTGAAATGGGTGTTTACTCATGATAATTCAAGTGCAATGAGGTTTTACTCATTCTTCATGTTCAATGATGGTTTACTCCCGCTCCATGTGCAATGAGCCTTGGCTCATGCTAATTCCATGTTAAGTGTTGTTTCCACAATTCCATGTTATGATAATCATGCTATATCATGCATTTATGTTCATGTTTTTTTATGATCCATTGATATTACTATTTCCTAACATGTATTGTATTCTTCATGTTATACCTTGTTTACTCACTTACTGGGCTTTATAGCTCACCCCTTTCTTATGTATTTCCTCAGGTTATCCCATGCAATGCTAAGTAAGTGGAAATATAGTGATCATATAAAGGAAGTTTTCAATAAGATTTTGAATTTTATGTTTTAATTTTTTATTTAGTGTTCCTAATAACCAAATAAACTAGACCTCTTGATCTTCTATGTTGTATCATGTGAAGGTTTTATGTAATAAATCATGTCCAAGTGTGTAATAAAAAGCAGGGTTGTCATAGTTACGCCTAAAAAAATGATCATAGACCATATAAAAAAAAATATGGATGGTATCATTAAAAAATATCCCTATTTTATTATAAGTAAAAAAGGGTTGATATCATAGATGAATATAAATACCATAAAAATTTCCATAAAACTGTTCTTGAGGGAAATAAATTTTTTTACATAGACAATATTTTTAAAACTAAAAGTTCACAAAATATTTTGAAAATAATTTTATTTAAAAATAAACTTTGATACTTTAAAATTAATATTTTAAACATTTAGTTCTCATGAAAATGGAAATTACATACATGTCATACATGTTAAAACAATAATTACTTTCACATTTTCAGTTATAGCCAAATAAGCGTAGTTTGTAAAGTGACATGAAGATTCCTTTAAAAATCTTTTGTAAAAATTAATAACTTGAAAAAATTTATTAAATAAATCATTTTGATAACTTTAAATTAATTTTTATAATTTTTTTTGAAAACATGGTTTTGGAAGAAAAAATGATTTTCGACCGAAGAGAGAAATACAGTCAGATTTACTTAAAAACATTTTATAAATTATTTAAATTAAAAAAGATACAATAAATGGTAATATTATTTTAAAAAGTTCATGAATAACCATAATATAATAAGTTATATTTATTTTAAGATATAAATGTCAATTAATTTTCCCAAGGGAGACTTAATGATAAATAATCCTAGATAATGATGTGATTCTAAAATAAAACCTTATAACTTTGGTATATTTTGAATCATAAGCCCCATGAAAGAAATAACTTCAAATGAAAATTTAAATACTATTAATATAAATATATTCATGATATAAAATATAAAAAGGGTTAGTATATACACCACACAAAGGAATAAGTGGTGAATATAACATATTTCTCACGAAAGTAAAAGTGAGATGAGAAACCTTTACCTCAGGTTTGACTTCTTTTATATGTGTACAAAACTACTTCATAATAAATAGAGATTTATTATACATCTATTATATAAACATAATACTATATTTCATACCATATATTATTTACTTATATTATTTTATCACCTATTTATTAACATTTTTGTTAAAATCACTCTTTGAGGTGATAATTGCTTCATTTTTCATATTTGTTTTGTTTTGGTAACTTAGGTCCTTTTAATTTTATAATGGTTACATAATATCAAAATTTTAACCATAATTAAAATAAGATATATATTCATTAAATTAAAATTAGATTAATCTATAAAAATTATAGATAGAAAATGGATTACACCGTTCATGGAGATGGTAAGTCGTACGTACACATGAATGTTGTTTCCATTATTTCTAAATGGATGGAATGAAAGGAAAATAAATGTTAATTAACCCTTATAAAATAATTATTATGTAATATATGTAATTTATATTAATCTAATACATCCTTATTACCATCCATGTAAACATAAAATGAAAATTATTGAACATTGCTACATGGAAGTGGTAATCCACATGTTCAAATGAGAGACATTATTGTTTTCAAACAGATTATAAGATAAGAAGTTAAATGTGATATTATATTTTTATAATAATTTTTAGGTTCTAAATATCACATATATCCATTAATTTTAACCTTACTAACATCCATACAAACAATAAGGTAAAAATTAATCACAACTCTTTGCGATGCGATTGTCCGTTAAACACATGAGCGATGTTATCGTACCCCCCCATAGAATGGAAAGTGAGAAAAAAATATGTGATATCATAGTTACATAAGTAAAATAATTTAATAAATATCATATATATATTTTAAATACATCATTATATCTGGTTTCGAAAGGTGGTGATGGAAAACAGACTACATCAGTTCACAAGGCGGTACTCCGCCGTACACACGATCGACGATTCCATTTTCAATTTGATAGAACTGGAGATGGATATAGGTTATGAAATTAACATAATAAAATATAATTATATGGGATATAATTTTTTTATTATACTATCATGATTGAATAATATTTTAAGTATGTGGAAGAATAAATAAAAAATATGCACATTATGAATTTTACCTCTTCTTCAAAGAACACTTTTAGATTTATACCACAATACTTTATAAATTGGATTTTTAATGAAACCAAGTCCTATATGATGTTGTTATTTGGGTAGTTATTTTATTTACCAATGGGTTTTTATGTTTTAATAGGATAGGAAAGTTGGTGGCCTTTTATAAGTGAGGGAGATGATATACTAGGTATTTTAAAAAAATAAAAAGTGATACCCATGTTTTTATCATTCTAAAAGCCTCTAAAATGGTTCATTATCAAACATTAGAGGTTATAAGGTTTAAACATGGTCATAAAATGGGGGTTTTACACGTTTCAGGTCATTTTTAACCTTTATCATCTTAGTTTAACCCTATAAAAACCCATTTTTACCTTAACCACATTAATTAATTTTTTCTGTTTTCACTATTCATTATGGTAAAAAATTAGTTTAACCTTATTCGATAATATAAATTATATTCATTCAAAATATTTAATCCATTTTTCTAAATTAAACTCAAATAAGTGGAATAATTCTATTTAAAATCAAACCCATATGCCAATCAGATTATGTGTTTTCCAAAGAAAAACTTTCAAAACTTTAATATGTTTTTATATTCGAATTCACTATTAAATTTATTAAAATGAACAAAATTAGTTAAATTGTAATATAATTGAACTAATTTGTCTTTAAAACCAATTAAAAATATTATTTAACTATGTAAATATTTTAAATAAAAAATCATTGAAAAAAGGATATTTCACTATTCATCAAAAATTAGTTTATTCTGAAAATTTTCAAAAATTTAACCAAACATAATCATGACATGTATATTTAAAAAATTAAGTTTGTTTTCTAAAATAAATTTTCTAAATGTTTTACAATTAATTTTACATTATGTGTTAAAAATGTGACTAATATTTTTTTTAGAAATATTCAGTTTTTTAAAAAAAATTGTTTTTTTCTTTCAAATAGTGTTTAATTTATTTCTAATAAATAAATAAAAATTTAATTTTATGTAAAATAAATATATTTTAAAGTTCTGGGTTGTTACATTATGTTGTAATCTTTGTGTTTTGTATCATATATGCTATAAAATATGATGTTTCTCTTTTAAAATCTCAAGGTGTGACATAGTCAATGTTTGGATATTGAGGGGAAAATATAATACAAATATAAATTAAAGTGAGTAGGGAAAAAAATATATAAAATAGAGGTTTGAGCACTAAATAATTTTACATATCAAGATTTTCATATATTAAAGCCTCTAGAGGAATATTTATATCATTATTACTGAAGAAACCTGACGCTAAAAGAGATATTTCTTATTTTAGTTTAAAATATTTATGTTTTATTGATTGTGAGAAGTTGTTCTTACAATGAGGTTATAAGAGTATAATAGTGTGAATCTATGTTTTTGTGATTAATAGGATTATTATTGTAACCAATTTTATTTATACTGGGGAATCTATGATTAGGTTATCTAACCAATCACAATAAAGAGTTTGTTCTTACAAAGGGATGAAGCTTATAAAAATTATTTCATATTGTGACTTTGATTTATTTATTTAATAAGGTAATAATGAGAGAGATATATAGAGTGAATCATATTTTTTACAATTCATGTATTTTGAATTTAGAGTAACAAATTCATAAAAAGAAAAAGGGATCATTGATTCAACCCCTCTCAGTAGTCTCATTGACCTGGGTACTTTAATTAGTATTAGATCATGGTTCCTCTATAAGATATAACTATTTACTAGGTATGGAAAATATAAATTCTATAAATAGTAAGGGTTTCCAGACTTTTAATGAAATAAACTACCACAATTGGAATAATAGAATGTTACCTTATTCTCTATATCTTAGTCTAGATATTGGAAATTCAATTTTTTTTGTATTTCCAAAAAACAAGAAATAATTTCTTATGTCTATCATAGATAAAAGGAATATAGAGGTATATGGGAAGGGAAAAAATGACATACTTATATCCTTGTTAGATAAATTCTACACAAAAGTCATGGGACTTCAAACTACCTAGTAAATATAGGATAAATTGGAAAAAAGCTGTGAAGGAAATGTGAAAGGCTGAGAAGAAAAATTGTAGTTAAATAGGAGCATATTTGAGGATATTATAATGGGTCATGAAAAAAATATTGATGACTATTTTACGATATTCAATGATATAGTTAGTAATATCCATGGGTTTAGTAAAAAATATATGATTCTACTATTATCCTTAAGCTAATAAATAACTTTCAAGATAAGTTTGATCGTAATGATTCATCCTAAGAATATTGACAAGATATATCATTGGATGAACTTCATAAATTGTCATTATATATGAAATGAGAAAATCTATGAATTTCAAAAAAATATAGTGGAAGAAAAAGGCGGTACTCTAGTAATACAAAGAAAAATTTCATGATCAAAGATGAAAAAGAGACCCCTCAATTAGAATCTGATCTAAATATGAATCTTATGTAATGTATACTAATTTTATGGAACTTTTATAAAAGATTTTTGACACTTCAAGGTGTGATGATTATGAAGGAGAACCAATTGAGTTAGAATATATATTGATAGATGATCTAGATGCATATTTTGATAATAATACATATCTTAATAAGGATAATTTTAAGATAAGAAAATAAATGGATAAGATGACTGAAAAAAGAGTGGTTATTTCATGAAATAAGTGATATAATTTGATGAAATAAATAATCTCAAGTTTAAAGCTACTGAATATGAAAAATATGTGAAATATATTAAAGTTAGATTAATTTTTACAGAAGAAAAATTATATAATAGAAAATATAAGTGTCTCAAGGTTGAGATTAAGCTAAATAAGTCAAAAATGGACTTCATTTTTTTAAATTAAGGTTTAATCCTTTAATTTTTTTTAGATAACTTTCACTATAAATCTAGATAAATATATAACTAATTAATTATATTTTAATTCCATTTTAACTAATTTTGAAGGTTCATACTCAAAATCTAGTCAGGTCTTGATCAATAAAAATGTAGAGAAATAATTATCCCATGTATGTAAAGGAAATGAAAAACTAAAGAAGCCTATTGAAGCCCGCAATAATGGGATTTCTACAGGCAAGTTACCTACAGAAGGACTCTCATGAAGCCCATGGTAATGGGATTTCTACTTTGGTGAGAACGGAGGATGGTGCTTGTAATGGTGTTAAGGGGGGTCTGGTTTTGCATGCTTGGACACAGGTTGACATAGACCGGGGTCCATGTCGTTCTAGTGAGAAGGGGGTTGTCAGTCCTTTGAGTCCTCGTTGGGTGTCTTTTGAGGAAAACCCGTCTTCTGAAGCTTCCGATGTTAAGGAAATTCAAGTTAATCCTTTGGTGTCTGAGGTTTTTCAAAGGCTAAAGAATGATTTGGGAGTACCTGTTGCTTCCTCGGTTGGTCGGGGTTCAGCGCAGAGTGAGGAAGAAAGGGTGGTCAGTGCTACGGAGGGTTTCAACTCTAGTGCTAAGGCTTATAAAGTCCTTGATCCGCTGTCCAAACCATTTTTAGTTTTGAGTAACAAGTTCCAAGGGCTGTCTGAAGGTTTTTTGGACTCGGGTTTGGAGGAGGATGTTATGATAGGAGGTGATGATCGTCCGAAGACCTCATATGAACAGCAGGTTGAATGTAGGGTGCACAATCCAGCTTCGGTTGAAGGAGAGGCCAGGGGGGAGCAGCATGCCAAATGTCTGGGGCAGGAAGCAGGTGTCCTGAATGTGGATAAAAATTATTATGGGGCAAGGAGAGGCCCTTCGGCGGAGAGCACATAACAGAGGATGGGAGACAATGTCAAACCTCCTGTGGAAAATGATACTACTAAAGACCGTCATTCCCCTTTGATGGAATGTAATACTCCAGTCTAGAATCCGGGAAACAACTCAAAGTTTTCTGTTGATGCGAGTTGGAATGGGAAGGGAGGTTCCAGAGGGAGGGAAAGAGAATATGAGTGGTCCGGTTGGTTGATCATTTAGTGACATTGTTAAAGGTGGGAATCAAATGGTTACTACAGCTAATGGTACTTTGTCTACTACGCCAAGAACAAGACCAAGGAAGGACTACTCATTTCTTCTGAGGCCGATGCGGACTAGATCTTCATCAAAGTAGAATAATGAGGTGACTTTGGCCCTAAAACGGTTAGCAAGACCAAGAAGGAACCCCCAGATCAATATGTTATTGATCAACTTCGTATTCGGGTTCAAAGTGGAAGTTTTTGGAGGCACCCGGAATGGGAATCAGCTACCGGTGAAGAGGACTCATGCTTGGGATGCGTAGATGAATCTGGTTATTATGATGTGTAGTCTATGTTGTTTTTTGATGTCTACTTGACTACTGTTGTAAGTTTGGGTATCAGGAACCCATAAACCGGATTCTAGAAATGGAAAAAAATAAATTACATGGTGTGTACAAGGATATGAAAACAAATTTACAATGAAAGTAGGTAGTGAATTTTTTATCAAGTCTCCCAACACAAAATATGTTTTAATGTTTAAAATAGATTTGTGGTATATGTGAGAATAAGGTTCATAAATACAAATAATTCATGATTAGACTACCTAGAGAGGTTCTATATGGTGTAAAAGGGATCGAAATTCATAATAAAAAAAAATTTCATTCCCTGCTGATAATGATAAATAATCATGTGAAAAATATAAATAAAAAAATAATTTCAAGAAATATCATAGAAAAGGTTGTCCAGATAAATTAGAAATGGGTAAAAATGGAGAATAGGAAAATCTATTCTATTGATAAAGGAAATAAAGTGATTTTAGATGATTAAATTAAAGTGGGTTAGAAATTATCCATAGGGAGTGACTTGAAAACAAAAAAAAATCCATTTGGAAGATCTCAAGAATATGGGAATGATATGACTGTTTTTATGGAAATTCTATCTATGTAAGAGGAAATTATAAAAATAATGATAAAATAACTAATAAATAAAGATCCCTTAATATCCTAGGTAAACATAGTTTCTAAAAAAAGGAAATAGTTCATGAAAATAATATGAGTTTACATTTAGGGAATAATAATAATGGCACTATAGAAGCCGAAAATATTCTACCGTCTCAGCCTTTGGGCCACTGATTTGGTCCCAAAGTCCTTTAAGGCCTTCGGGCCTCTCATACCATCATTTCAGTAAGGCATTTGGGCCAACTCAAGGCCTTCGGGCCACCTTAAGGCCTTTGGGCCACCTTAAGTGTAGATGAAAACTAGAAAACCTACAAGTAACAAGTTCTAGAAGGAGGAAGATCAAGGGGAATTCACCATTGTAGAAGCTAAATGGATTACACGAATTAGGGGGTATGGTACCTGCCATCGAGATAAGCCTGTTCATGCATGGGATAGCCTAGCCGAACAACCATGCAAAGGTGGAGAGCTGATTTCACGATGAAGATGATGGGGAGGAGGAGTTCCAAGTAGTTAGTCTAGGTTGTATGTAATGTTTGAAGCCAATGGGAAATGAACTTCTCTAAGGACTATGTGCCATGTAATACTTATGCCTACAGGCCTTGTAAGGGTTCCACCTCACCCCTTGAAAGGTGTATTATCAAAATCAATAAAAAATGAAGGCCTTCGGGCCATTGGAGGATGAATTATATGTTAAAAATCATTTCTTTTGTAATTTAATAAAATGATTCTAATAAAAAATTTCCTTTTTAAATTTTTTAATGAAATTAATAGTTAAATGGTTTATTATACCCCATATAAAATAATGTGGTGTATATTATCAAAATATGCCTCAATGAAAGAAGATTGGGATGAAGTCCCTTACCTCGAGTCTGAATTCTATGATACACTCTTTATATTCCTAAATAATAATATCTGGTTAATTATTTAATTTATCAAGAACCTTTTTCATGTTTATTATTCATTTTATATCATTTATTACCATTTTATAACAATTAAATAATTATTTAAGTTCATATCCGTTGTTTTGTCGATATTTGACACTTGAGTCGAAGATGAACTTGGTATGATGTCAATAGTACATGTGATCATAAGTCCATCATATAAAGAATAATATTCATGAAATAATACTAAATTTCATATATCAATTACAATTTTAAATCAATTCATTAAATATGGTTATGAAAAATTGAACAACATTATAATCATGGAGACGATAAGCTGTACATACACATGAGTAACGTTTTCCATTTTTCATTGATCATTATGGAAAGAAGGTATGTATTATTTCATATTTAAACAATGAAAATAAAATCATAAATATCATATTAATAATTCCAATATATGTTTATATATATATCATACATGTGATGTGGTAATTAAAAACAAATCACATCACTTTGTGGTGGTGATAGTTCACACATACACACGAATGACGTTATCATTTTTACATGAATGGAGAGTAAGAATTTAATTGATATATTATTATTTTATAATAATAAATATGTCATTAATATCACATAATAACACTAATTATATCATTTTAACCAGTCATGAGAGACGGTAATGGAAAATTAATTAGATCGGTTCGCGAAGGGGATAGTTCACACATACACATGAACGATTAATTACTTTCCCATTTAATAGAAGTTGTCACGACCCATCCTCGTGGACCATGCCGTGACTACCCCATGCCCAACTTCCATAGGCCAGGGGCTAGAGACTAGCACCAAGGCGTAATTCCCGGTAAAAAGGGAAGGAATTGCCTTTGTAAAGTAAAGAAACACCACAGAGCAAGAAAGCAGTAGAAGTAAACACTAAGTAAAAACTGGGTACAACAGCAAGTGCGGAAAAGGAAGTGGGCCAGTATACAAACCCAAACTGAAAGTAAAGTACAACTAGAAAGGGAAAACATCAACTGAAAAGTAAATCCACAGCGTTGAGCCGTCCACTGGAAGTCCCACCTGAAGGGTGGGTACAAATAGCCTCCACAGCTCCTCGGGCCCAGCCATCCGCTCTGAGTACGTCCTGTCCAGTGGTCCACCTCCGGGTACCGACCTGCTCCGCAAGCCTCAACCGCGATTAGCGCTGTCCGTCGTCTACAACCAACACAACATAGTGCGGGCATAACCCATGCAGGGGTGATTATAAGCTACTCAGTAGGGACCCCGAGACCCCCGAAGGTCTCCCAGAATCCACAAAGGATAATCCACAAAGGAAAGATACAATCACGAAGTAACATCTGACACTACTTAGGTATATGACCATAAATATACCTAAGTCATCAATTCCAGTTCGCTCCAACCTCCGAGGTCAAGTACAACCCAATCCACAAAGGAAACCACAACCCAATCCACACAGGAAAGCATAACGTAATCCACATAGGAAAGAAAGTCAAGATTCAGCTCACACAGGTATACTTCTTTGTAAGACGATAGAGATGATCAGATATATCCACTGATTCATCTATGCCATCGGACCCACAAAGGATTGATAGGTACTAACCCCCGCAATGACCCACAAAGGATCTGACCCACAAAGGATCAATAGGTAACTAACCCCCACAATGACCCACACAGGATCAGACCCACACAGGATCTGTAGGTGCTGGCCCACACATGACCACTGAGCGCTGACCCACACAGGATCTGACCCACACAGGATCGGTAGCACTGATCCACGTAGGATCGCTGAGTGCTATAGTCGTCGCCATCGAATCCATTGAGGATCTCTATACGGTCATCGTCGTCGCAGTCGCAGCCAGCTCTAGGGTTCCCGAACACAGTAAGATCGTTCGGGAGGGTCCGCTCCATGAGCCGAGAGACTGATACATCAATTGACACATAGTTCAGAGTTGATGTATCCAAAAGTTCCGCATCGTCAACAGGAACTCGACGTCACAGACGACGCGTCAATCGGATGCCCGGTCTGAGAGTTATTGGCCTTTTCGTCCGAGGGGCCCGGTTGGTTTTTGAGTCAAAACCAACCCGACCGTACTCCACCTGCGTCCAAACCTCAGGCGGAGTAATCCAAAAGATCTGTCTCACTTAGAGGAATCCATCAAAGTTGACGACATGTCAATCGGACGTCCGAAACTCAAGTTATAAGCGTTTCCGCTCCGAGGGCCCGGTTGGTTTCGTGTACGAACCAACCCGACCAAACCCAAAGTTCTCCTAAACCTTGAGTGCGATATACCAAAACGATCGTGTCGATCCAAGGATCGCATCTCAACTGACGGTGCATCGATCAGAGGCCCGTAGCTCTTGTTATGGTCAACTGACCGAAAGAGGTTTGGTAAAAGGGGGTTTGGGCCCGGCCCGGTCGGCACGGCCTGGCCCGGCCTAGTCCGACAGCTTGGCCCGGTGCGCTGGTGTTGGCCGGGTGGCCCGGCGGCCGGCTCGGCCGTTGCAGCCGCGCGATGCGGGCGGGGGGCGCGCTGCCCCCGCGTGGAGAAATCGCGACTCCTTTATGGGGCCGCTCAGCTGGCCGACCGGGGGTTACGACCCCCGGCGCTCTCCTCAAACCGGCCGGCCCGCACCGGCCGGCTGGCTACTACCGCCACAAGACCAGAAAGGGTCGGTACCCTTACTTCGACGCCGGTGACCCGGCACCGGCCGCCGGTTCCGCTGCTCCGCCGCGGCCCGGAACCGGTCGCGACCTTGGTTCGTCCGGCGCGGCGCGACGGCACTACGCCCCTCCGCCGCGGCCCCGCTCCGGCTGCGGTGCTTTAGTTGTTCTCTTGTGCGGCACGACGGTGCCACCTCTTTGGTTCAATCTCAATGGCGCGGCGCGATGGCGCCGCGCCTTGGTTCGTCTTCAAAGGCACGGCGCGACGGCGCCGCGGTTCTCCCCCTTTCGTTATCAAAATTCTGCGAGGTGCTTCGGTACCACGTTGCCTTGCTTGCCGCAACAATACCAACAACCAAAAGGGGAGGAGTGTCGGGCGTGTTCATTTGGTCCGACCTCCTCCCGTTATCATGATAACAGGCGGTTCAAAGAAAAGGAGAAAGTGACGGAATTATTTTCACGAACTAACAAATTAAATAAATCCCTACCTCAACGTTGTCATCGAACGAGCGTTCGTCGTGGAATTAACCGTCGCGGAAGAAGAGGATCACAGCAGAAGAATAGGATCTCCATGGAAGAAGAGGTTCGCTGTTGGCATTAGGTAATCTCCAAGGAAGGCGTCTCTCACCGTCGTCCGCCGTCGGAGGTTGGCGTTCTTCGTTGGCGGTGGTGCGTTCTTCGCGTTCTTCGTCGAAGAACGAAGAATCTTCTCTTTTTTCTCCCAAAGGCTTAACACAACACAAACCCGACCAACGAAATAAAATAAGTTCAAAACTTATTTTATTATCATAACCTAAGCTTTTGAAATTCAAAAGATAAGAAACGAACAATTAATTCAATGAATTAATTGTAACGATTTAACCGCCCATTTAATGAGGCGTTTTTTAACCAGAATAAACGTAAGGTTTGAAAATCATTGAAAGGGGGGTTGCGGGTGCGTTACTTAGAAGGGAAGAAACGGTGGGGCTCGTGCAGGCCCCATCTCACAAATATCTTACCAAGTGGGTAGGATATTTTGGGTCCCACCTTATCCGCTTAACTTAGGTTAAGACACTTTAAGTGAAATAAAAATAAATTGTCGCACCACTTTTATATTATTTCTTAACTTAACCCCAAAAATTAAAAACCACACCCAAACAAACGCAACTCCGAAAAAGGTGTTTCTAAGCAATTAATGGCGCTGAAATTCCATTGGTGCCCTCAGAATTCGATTCCGAGCACCGGTTCAAAAGTTAGAAAAACTCGCTCATTCGTTCACTGAACGTACCCGAGCTATACTTCGGAAAAAGATTCCGGGAACACTGGGCCTCGGAACCAGGTGCGGTCAGAAACTGCGTTCTTGTAAAATTCCCAAGAAAATTAAAAAAAAAATTCCTTGAATTTTATGGGTCTTTACATCACTCCCACCTCAGGTCTTTACGTCCCCATAATGATACATCAAAAACTAAGGAAACAAATGTGGGTACTGAGCACGCATCTGAGCCTCCCGGTCCCAAGTGCTCTCCTGGAGGTTCCCGTGCTACCATCTAATGCACACTAAAGGAATCGACCGTCCACATAGGACCCGCTCCTGTCGATCCTCGATCTCCACCGGGACCTCCGCAAAAGTCGCCCCATCATCAATGTACAGATCCCCATGGTGAATAATATGTGTCAGGTCATGAACGTATCTCCTCAGCTGAGATATTTGGAAGACGTAGTGCACCCGGTGCAACTGAGGTTGTAGAGCCAGGCGATAAGCCACCTCTCCAATCCTGCTGAGGACCTGGAATGGTCCGATGAAGCGTTGAGACAACTTGCTGCCTCGGCCAAATTTCCATAATCTACGTCGAGGTGAGACCCGCAAGAAGACGTGGTCGCCATCCTCAAACTCCAGTGGCCTCCAACTCCTGTCAGCATAGGACTTCTGCTAGCTCTGAGCTGACCTCATCCGCTCCTGGATGATCTGGACCTTCTCTGTCGTGGCCTAGACCATCTCCGGTCCCACAAGTGCTGACTCCCCAGGGTCTGTCCAGCACAAAGGATATCTGCAAGGTCGGCCATACAACGCCTCGTATGGTGCCATCCCGATGGTGGAGTGGTATATATTGTTGTACGCAAACTCCACCAAGGGTAGGTGGTCCTCCCAGCTGCGACCAAAGTCGAGGACACAAGCGCGGAGCATGTCCTCGAGAGTTTGAATGGTCCTCTCCGTCTGACCATCTGTCTGAGGGTGAAAGGCGGTGCTCAGACGTAGCTGCGTCCCGAACGCCTCCTGCAACCCTTGAAAAATCCGGGAAGTAAAGAGAGCATCTCGATCAGAGACGATAGATGATGGAACACCGTGAAGTCGTACAATCTCATGAACGTAGAGACGTCCCATGTTCTCCACTGAGCCCTGCTCTCTCATGGGTAAGAAGTGAGCCAACTTGGTGAGTCGGTCGACAATCACCCAAATGGAGTCATGACCTCTGGAAGTGTGTGGAAGTCCATTCATGAAGTACATATATATCCCATCCCACTTCCACTATGGGACCTCCAAGTTCTGTATCAAGCCTATTGGTACCTGATGCTCTGCCTTCATCTACTGGTAGGTGAGGCATCGAGAAACGAACTCTGCCACAACCTTCTTCATGCCCGGCCACCAGTGCTGTCGTCTGAGATCCTGGTACATCTTCAACACTCCAGGATGTACCACCAAATGGGAAGTGTGAAACTCTCTCAAAACCTCCTCTCGTAAAGCAACTGGTACCAAGGTGAGTCCTCTGAAAAGGACGTCGTGCTCTGCTCCAAAGGAGAAACCATCAGCTGTCTGTCCTGAGGATATCTGCGCACGCCGCGTCTCACAGTCAGCGTCCCCACGCTGTGCCTCTCTGACCCGCTGGAGTAGTGGAGGAGTGACTATGAGTGACTGAAGGAGGGATGCTCCATCTCTATCCACAAAGGATATCTGCAAAGCGACTAGCTGCTCTGTCGCCTCCCCATGTAGCTGAATGCCCGTCCTCCTGCTGAGAGAATCAGCTACCACGTTCCCCTTCCTAGGAGTATAGACTATCTCAAAGTCATAGTCATGGAAAACTCGAGCCATAGCCACTGTCTCAGGTTCAGGTCCTTTTGAGAGAAGATGTACCTGAGACTCTGATGGTCAGAAAAGACTGTAAAGCGTTTTCCCATCAGATAGTGTCGCCACATCTTCAGAGTGAAGACCACTGCTGCTAACTCCAAGTAATGATTAGCATAGTTCTGCTCATGCGGCCTAAAATGGCATGATCCATAGGTGATCAAGGCCCGCTCCTACATCAGGACACACCTGAGTCCAGTCCCTGATGCATCGTAGTAAACCACATACCCAACTCCCTCCTCCGGAAGCCTCAAGATAGTTGTGCTGGTAAATCTATGTCTCAGCTCCTGGAAGCTCTGCTGAAACATGTATGACCACACAAAGGGTTTCCCCTTCTTCATAAGAGCTGAGAGTGGTGCCGCAACTCTAGAGAAGTCTGGCACAAATCTTTGATAGTATCCAGCTAGTCCCAACAAACTTCGTACCTCTGTCACGCTCCTGGGTGGCTCCCAAGCTAGAACTGCCTCGATCTTTGCAGGATTCACCGCAACTCCCGCCTTAGAGATGACGTGTCCCAAGAAGTGGATCTCACGTATCCAGAACTGATACTTCGAGATCTTTCCATAAAGCTGGTTCTCTCGGAGTGTGTCAAGTACAACCCGCTAGTGGTAGGCGTGCTCCTCCTCAGTTGTCGAGTATATCAAAATGTCTTCGATGAAGACTACAACAAATCGATCGAGGTATGGCTGAAAGATCCTTTTCATGAGGCCCATGAACACTGCGGCAGAATTGGTTATGCCGAAGGGCATAACCAAGAACTCATAGTGGCCATACCAACATCTAAAGGTCATCTTCTGCACGTCCTCATCCCGAACTCTAAGCTGATGATAGCCTGACCTGAGGTCTATCTTTGAGAACCACCATGATCCCTTGAGCTGATCTAAGAGGTCATAAATCCTCGGTAGCGGATACTTGTTCCTCACTGTCACCTGGTTCAGGCGGCGATAGTCGACACAAAGTCGTAAGCTCCCGTCCGCCTTCTTGGCGAACAATATCGGGGAAGACCAGGGTGAAACACTGGGTCAAATGAATCCCTTGCCCTGTAAGTCCTCCAACTGTACCCGTAGCTCTCGAAGCTCGGCGGGAGCCATCCGATATGATGGGGTGGATATCGGGGCTGTCCCGGGGTATAGATCAATATAAAAGTCTACCTCTCTATGAGGAGGTAGTCCTAGAACGTCGTTGGGAAAGACGTCCGCATACTGATCCACCACTGTAGGAAAACTAGGACTCTGCACGTCAACTGCTCCTAGGATGAGGCTAGCCAACTGATTAGTGATGGGCTGTCCTCTCCTCTACGAGAGTCCATTCTGTGCTGCGAAGGATCCCTTCTCGCCGGTGAAGGTGAACATCCTCTCGTCGGTGTGTACACATTACACCTTGTGCCTAATACAGTCGATCTGAGCATGGACTGTAGATAACCAATCCATGCCCAAGATGACGTCGTAAGGCCTCGACCCCGCTACAAGAAGATCCCAGCCTAAGCTCTCGCCTCCTAGAGTAAGATCACACTGCCGGCACCAGTGCGTAATTGTCAAGTCTGCTCCCATAGGAGTCTCTAGCCGTAAGTATCGATCCAACGACTCTGTCGGAATATCCGAGCTCCGAACAAGGGTAGCGACTATGAAATAGTGACTTAATCATGTGTCTATAAGAACTGCAGCAATGGTGGAATAGACACAAATAGTACCTCGAATCATCTCGGGCGCGCCGTGGTCGTAGGCCTCCGCTTCCTGGAGCTGTGCCTATCTCTGCCCGCCGGCTCCCTGTGGTCAGGGTGGACCTCCTGGTGGTGGTGGTGGTAGAGCCTCAAAGCGTCACCCACCACCTGCTGCTCGGCCATCTCCTCTAACTCGTCCGCCTACTCCCTGCAGACCGCCACGGTCAACCCTCTGCCTCTGCCTGGGTGGCCCCTCAACCGTATGCTGCTCCTCGGCACGGTGGGTCAGGCAGTCATGAGCCATGTGGCCCTACCCGCCGCATGTGTAGCACTGTCTGCCTCTCGAAAGACTGGCTCTGCACTGTGTGCCCCGCACTGCTGAGCCAGTGTCCTGAGGTCGTCTTCCTGAGGGTCTAGTCTTCCTGGACCCATGAGTCATCCGTCGAATACCTTCTGCAGAAGACTCTGCTACCTGTCGCCCTGTGGTAGGTCTCACTGCTGATATAGACTCAGCAAGAAAGATCTTGATCAAAAGGGCTCGCTCCAATACTCCTGCCTGAGTCGGAATACTAAGGGAGATCAACGATACCCTGATCTCATGCATCAATCCCCGCTCAAAGGTCTGGGCCTAGAAGAATGGGTCCTGTACCATGTTTGTCGAGTAGCACGAGAGATCAGTAAATCTCGCCGAGTACTGGGCGACTGTCAAGCTGCCCTGCCGCAGCTGTAGAAGCTTCTGGATGTGCACCACACGGAGGGTGGCTGGGAGGAACTCCGAGCGGAAGAGGCTCTCAAAGTCCATCCAGAGGAGAGATGCCTCATCGTGCACCTAGAGCATCAAGCTTCACCATCTGCATGCTGCGGCGTGTAGTAGGATCGCTGTGAGGATCACCATGAGGTCTGCTGGTGTCCTCACTAACCTAAAACCTCATACCACTACCTCCAGCCAATCCTCGGCTGCCTGGGGTCGGTCTCCCCACGGAACCTGGGCGGTCGCTGGCACTGAAACTCGTGCAGTGCACTAAGGAGAAGTGCATCATTAGCGACTAGGGCTGGAAGCATCGGTGGCTCAGCGGGTAGAGGTACCGCCGGTGCCTCAGCTGTTAAAGGGCCCTGTACCAAGGCATCGTCGCTCAGTAGGCTGTCGTCACACTCAACTCTCGGAACCCTAGCTGGTTGCCATCGTGGGGCCATCCTGAAAAGAGACAGGTGCGCCACGGTCAGACTAGTATACCTGGTGAGCTGACACAAAGTAATCACAAAGTAAACTTGAAACACACATGTAATCAATGCTTTCGTACATTAAGTCGGAAATCAGAAGTTAGGGTCCTGGTGTACGGATACGTCGGCCGCCGCACTAACACTGGACTCCCTAGACTGATAACCACACCCAATACGCTTAACACTATTGCTTCACTTAGAAAAAGATCAGAGACCAAAGTTTTGTGGTAGAACCGAACTCCTCTAATACCAATTTGTCACAACCCGTCCTCGGGGCCCGTGCCGTGACTACCCCAAGCCCGCCTTCCATAGGCCAGGGGCTGGCGACTAGCACCAAGGCGTAATTACCAGTAAAAAGGGAAGGCATTGCCTTTGTAAAGTAAACAAACACCACAGAGCAAGCAAGTAGTAGAAGTAAACACTAAGTAAAAATTGGGTACAACAGCAAGTGCGGGAAAGTAAGTGGGCCAGTATACAAACACAAACTGAAAGTAAAGTACAACTGGAAAGGGAAAACAACAACTGAAAAGTAAATCTTTAGTGTCGAGCCGTCCACTGGAAGTCCCACCTGAAGGGTGGGTAAAGATAGCCTCCACAGATCCTCTGGCCCAGCCGTCCGCTCTGAGTACGTCCCGTCTAGTGGTCCACCTCCGAGTACCGACCTGCTCCGCAAGCCTCAACCGCGATCAGTGCTGTCCGTCCTCTGCAACCAACACAACGTAGTGCGGGCATAGCCAATGCAGGGATGAGTATAAGCTACTCAGTAGGGACCCCGAGACCCCCGAAGGTCTCCCAGAATCTACAAAGGATAATCCACAAAGGAAAGATACAATCACGAAGTAACATCCGACACTACTTAAGTATATGCCCATAAATATACCTAAGTCATGAATTCCAGTTCGCTCCAATCTCCGAGCCCAAGTACAACCCAGTACACACAGGAAACCACAACCCAATCTACACAGGAAAGCATAACGTAATCCACATAGGAAAGAAAGTCAAGATTCAGCTCACACAGATATACTCTTTCGTATGACGATAGAGATGATCAGATATATCCACTGATTCATCTATGTCGTCGGACCCACAAATGATCGATAGGTACTAACCCCCAAAATGACCCACAAAGGATCTAACCCATAAAGGATCAATAGGTAACTAACCCCCACAATGACCCACACAGGATCAGACCCACACTGGATCTATAGGTGCTGGCCCACACAGGACCGCTGAGCATTGACCCACACATGATCTGACCCACACAGGATCAGTAGCACTGATCCACATAGAATCACTGAGTGCTGTAGTCGTTTCCATCGAATCCACTGAGGATCTCTGTACAGTCGTCGTCGTCACAGTCGCAGCCACCTCTAGGATTCCCGCATATAGCAAGCTCGTTCAGGAGGGTCTGCTCCACGAGCTGAGAAACCGATACATCAACTGACACATAGTCCATAGTTGACATATCCAAAAGTTCCGTATCGTCAATGGGAACTCGATTTCATAGAAGACACGTCAATCAGACGCCCGGTCTAAGAGTTATTGGCCTTTTCGTCCCAGGGGCCCGGTTGGTTTTTGAGTCAAAACCAAATGGACCGTACTCCACCTACATCCAAACCTTAGGCGGAGTAATCCAAAAGATCCGTCTCACATAGAGGAATCCATCAAAGTCGATGACATGTAAATCCGATGTCCGTAACTCAAGTTATAAGTGTTTCCGCTCCGAGGGCCCGGTTGGTTTCGTGTACGAACCAACTCGGCCGAAACCCAATGTTCTCCGAAACCTTGAGTGCGATATACCGAAACAATAGTCTCGATCTAAGGATCGCATCTCAACTGAAGGTGCGTCGATCGGAGGCTCGTAGGTCAAGTTATGGGAAACAGACCGAAAGAGGTTTAGTAAAAGGGGGTTCGGGCCCGGTCCGACCCAATTCGATACCCCCAGGGCCGGCCCGAATCGGGTCGACCCGAACTGGGTCCAGGTCCGGACCGCTTGGGCGCGGCCCAGCCCGGTCGGTGCGGCCCAGACCGGCCTGGCCTAGGCGTGGCCCAACCCGGCCTGGGCGGGGCGGCCCGGTCCGGCGGTTCGGCCTGGCGCGCTGGCGCTGGCCGGGTGGCCAGGCTGCCGGCTCGGCCGTTGCGGCCGAGTGA
Source organism: Viscum album (assembly GCA_963277665.1). Taxonomy (NCBI): domain Eukaryota; kingdom Viridiplantae; phylum Streptophyta; class Magnoliopsida; order Santalales; family Viscaceae; genus Viscum; species Viscum album. The sequence goes on along the minus strand of OY728163.1, from coordinate 1,529,385,662 downwards.
TGTGGGTGGGGGGAGCGCTGCCCCCGTGTGGAGAAACCGTGACCCCTTTATGGGGCCCTTCAGCTGTCCGACTGGGGGTTACGACCCCCGGTGCTCTCCTCGAATCGGCCGACCCGCACCGGCTGGCCAGCTGCTGCCGCCACGGGAGCGGCAAGGGCCGGTCCCCTTGATCTGACGCCGACGGACTGACACCGGCCACCGGTTCCGCTGCTCCACCGCGGCCCAGAACTAGCCGTGGCCTTGGTTCGTCCGGCAAGGCGCGACGACGCCGCGCCCCTCCGTCGCAGCCCTACTCCGGCCATGGTGCTTTAGTAGTTCTCCGGTGTGGCGTGACAGCGCCGCATCTTTGGTTCGCTTTCAATGGCACGGCGTGATGGCGCCGCTTCTTGGTTCGTCTTCAATGGTGCAGCGCGACGGCGTTGCGCTTCTCCTACTTTCCTTATCAATATTCCGCACGGTGCTTCGGCACCGCGTTACCTTGCTCGCCGCAACAATACCATCAACCAAAAGGGGAGGAGTGTCGGTCGTGTTCATGCAGTCCGACATCCTCCCGTTATCATGATAACAGGCGGTTCAAAGGAAAGGAGAAAGCGACGGAAATATTTTCACGAACTAACAAATTAAATAAATCCCTACCTCAACGTTGTCGTCGATCGAGCGTTCGTCGCGGAATTAACCATCGCGAAAGAAGAGGATCGCCGCGGAAGAAGAGGATCACCAGGGAAGAAGAGGTTCACCGTTGGCATTAGGTGATCTCCAAGGAAGGCGTCTCTCGCTGTCGTCCGCCGTCGGAGGTTGGCGTTCTTCGTTGGCATTGGTGCGTTCTTCGCGTTATTCATCGAAGAACGAAGAATCTTCTATTTTTTCTCCCAAAGGCTTAACACAACACAAACCCAACCAAGGAGATAAAATAAGTTCAACACTTATTTTATTATCACAACCTATGATTTCGAAATTCAAAAGATATGAAAAGAACAATTAATTCAATGAATTAATTGTAACGATTTAACCGCACATTTAATGAGGCATTTCTTAACCAGAATAAATGTAAGGTTTGAATTTCATTAAAAGGGGGGTTGAAGGTGCGTTACTTAGAAGGGAAGAAACGGCAGGGCTCGTGCGAGCCCACCTCACAAATATCCTACCAAGTGGGTAGGATATTGTGGGTCCCACCTTATCCTCTTAACTTAGGTTAAGCCACTTTAAGTGAAATAAAAATAAAGTGTCGCACCACTTTTATTTTATTTCTTAACTTAACCACAAAAATTAAAAACCACACCCGAGAAAATGCAACTCCGAAAAAGGTGTTTCTAAGCAGTTACCGGTGCTGCGATTCCATTGGTGCCCTCAGAATTCGATTCCGAGCACCAGTTCAAAAGTTAGAAAAACCTGCTCATTCGTTCACTGAACGTACCCGAGCTAAGCTTCGGAAAAATATTCCAGGCACACTGGGCCTCGGAATTAGGTGCTGTCAGAAACTGCGTTCTTGTAAAATTCCCAAGAAAATTAAAAAAAATTCCTTGAATTTTACTGGTCTTTACAGAAGTGAAGATAGATTTAGTTGATGATTTTAACATAATAAAATTTAAGTATATTTATAATAATATATTTATTATTTCATCATGGGTGAAGAATATTTTATGGAATTTGAATAAGAAATAAAATACAAACACTTAAATAAAACATTACATTCCCTTCAGATGATCACCCTTGTTAACACATTAACACCTATAAGCAGGGTGTTATGCCTAAATTAAAGCCTCAAGAATGTGGGGAGGTAATATAGGAAGGGGTGTGGGTAGTGATTATCTGAATACACATGTTTTTTTAATTGTAAGGAATATAGAATAATAGTGCCTTTTTTATCGGAGAGGGGAGGGGAAGTCTTGGAATTATTAAAAGTATCTAATTAATATAAATTTATTTTCTATTAAAAATGGGCCCAAATTAATTTAATTATAATATAGTATTATGTTTGGTAAAATAACCATCATAAAATTAAAATTATAATTTTTTTTTAAATTTTTTTTCAGTACTCATCTTTTTATTTTATTCCCTTTTAACTCTTACCATTTTATTAAGTAATTTACACTTTGAGGGTTAAAATAATAACCAAATCAAACCAAACGACCAATTAATGAGTCATTAATGAACTTTTTATAGTTATATTATCTTTTTGGCTAAAATTATATTTTTATAAATTTTATATCATTTAATTAAATATTTTATATTTTAAGATTTATGTCAATTTTGACACTATTCATTATTTGACTTTTTAAAAAATCATAAAAACATTATTACTTTTTAAAAAATAAATTAAATCTTCAATAAAAGGTAAAAGTCATCCATAAAATTATTGTATGAAATCAAATATTTTAAATTATTTTTTTTTAATATTATCAATATCATTTATTTATTGTTCTTTAATAAATCTATTACTGCATCATTATTGTGCCATAATTAAATTTAATTATTGAATGTCTAAAAATTGTAAATAAATTATAATGATTTATATAATCATTTTATATTTCTATGTAATATTAATAGTTTAAGATATCACTTGTATAACCCTATATTAAAATTCTTTATTAATAAGAGACATGTTTATGACATCTTTATTTTTAATTTAAATAAAATGTTATAAAGGTCATAATCACACACAAGTGGCTTCCAAAGGACAAAATTTAGGACCACGTATTGTATTAGTCAAAAATAAATAATATAATAATATTATTACAAGTGTTAGGGTAGTTTTATATTAAGAAAATATTATTTTTACCTTAAATTACCTGATTTACCTTTAACTATAGTAAATAAAATACAAAAGTTACTATTCACAAAAATTAATTTAACCATATTGGACAAAGTTTTTCATAATGATTATAACCATGAATGTTAGTTTTTGAAAATTTAATTCTCAAAAGTAACTAAAATTAATTTAAAATTAATCTCATCGACGAATTGAGGAAACCTGGTTTTAAAGTAAAAATGTTCAAAAGTCACAAAGTTTTTACATAAAATTTCATTTTGAAATTGATTACAATGATATAATTTTAATTAAATGATAAAAATAATCTAAATATAATTTAAAAAAAATTAAAATGATAACCTACCAATACAACTAAATTAGACGAAAAAACAATTTTGAATTAAAATGCAGTATTTTTCACTATTCATTAAAATATGAATTTTATCATAAATATTCCAAAAATTCAACCAAAGTAAATTTTTATGTCCCTATTCTAAATAATAAGTTTATTTTGTCAAATTGAATTTATAAAAGTTTCAAAAACTAGATTTAATTTGGGTTTTCCATCAAAAGGCGCTAATAGTGCATTTTTATAAAAAAACTCCTTTTATCCATAAAATTAAATTTGTTCTTATATAATGTATAAAAAATAAATTGGATAAATTTTAAACATTATATTAAATTTATTTTCCAATAATATAATAAAAAAAATTTATTTTATTATTTTATATACATAATTATTCACATTTAAATAGTTTTTCAGAAAAAACACATCCTTTATATTAATTAGTTTTTATTTTAATTTCTAATTAATTTTATAACCAATGAATAATTATATAGACATTTTAAACCTTATTTTCATTATTCAATTAATACTATTAATTCCCTCCATTCTAACGAATATGTTATAATAGAATCATTTTAATAATAATATTTAGTTGTTCATTTAAACATGATTTGGTGTACCATGTATGCTATTGAACGTTGTATTTATTTTAAAAACTCAAGATGTTATATTCTCCCTCTTTTTGGAAATTGGGTCCTTACAATTTCAATTTGGTGTCTTAAATAAGTTATGAATTTTCAAATTACCTTTATTGAATTCCCACATCGAAAAAGGATTAAGAAAACATCCACCTTAAAAGAAAGAAAGGAGAGTATGAAGGTCACTTGAGATAACACATACTATGATTCAATGTAGGAAAAAATAGATATGAAAGAAAAACTAACCACCATGTTTTGATAGAGACTGATAGAAAATTTTTTCTGGAAAATTTTAACAATGAAAAGGTATATATTTGTGATTGGTTAAACTGTATTCAATTTTGTAGAAGGAAAGATAAACAAAAAGTGTTTTTGTTTTAAGATACTTTTCATAAAGTTTAGGAATTATTTTACTACATAAAATAAGAACATATAGAAATATAATTAGTTGAACAGTACAGTTTCATCTATTAATCGAATTCCACTACAAACTTTTATTTTTCTCCAAATGATGAGTATTTAAAATGATTTTTTCATACGTGAAGCACTAGAATCAACTTTTATAGAATCACATAATCCACAAAATATTAACTATCTTTTTATCCTGTATTTAGTCATTAAACATAACAAAAAATGGTTAGTACAAGATATGATAATTTCCCAAAAATAATAAACCTTATACGATGAAAAACTACTTCAATATCCAAAATTCAATAGTAATATCCAAATTTTAAAAAATACCATTTGATAAATAAATATTCTTAAAATTCATCAAAAATAATTACAAATAATATTAAAACCCAAAATCCATAAGGGTTTGATCACATAGTATTCTAAGGTATGTTTTAACATTTATATCCAAATAAAATCAGCCACTCTTAATGTATCATACCAAAAAGTAATTAACCTAATCACATGTTCTCTATGAAAAGTTAATCATTTCTACAAATTACCTAATTCCCCATAGGTACATAATTAAAATAATATATTATTCCATAATACAATTCAACCAATACTCCTCAATTAAAATCCCATAGTATTTTATTTCCCATAATCATATAAATTTCCAAAAATAGTGAATGTCTTCCAAAATAACATTATCCTTGAGTACTCAAATCATTTTCCAATAACAAGGATATCCATTTGATAAAACATAAGTTCCAAAAATTAACTTATTCTTCTTCCATCAACTTATTTAACTAAAATGAAAAAATTATACTAACAAGGGACTTCATGTAGGCCAGTGGTAGGCAATAAAGTCTTGTCTCCCATCGGTTGAGGGTTTGATTTCTGCAGCCTTGTCCGATGTGACTAGTTTCCACCCTTCTAGCAGGGTTTCCTTTTTTATATACTTATATAATTATTATAACATTCCAAAAATGTGATAAAATCACCAAAAATAACCACACCATATTTTAACCTCATAGTTTATCTCACACCTTTCATCTTGCATCCCAAAATGCAATATCCCATAATTTCCTAAAAATAAAATATCATATAAACCCTAAAGGTTATTTATAACTTCATAATTATGTCCACACAAGAAAATATAATTCTTCCTCTAATAAAATTTTCCCATAATAAAATTTAGGATTAAACATGCTAAAAAAATTCTTCTAACATAATCCCATCATAAAAAAAGAATTAATAATTGTAAACATTTCATCATCCTAAAATCCACCATAACTCTTGAATCCCTTATATTTATACTTCTTAATCATTTAACAATCATCACAATAATTTAATAATAATTTTAAATCTTGTTCCATAATAATTATTTCCTAGAAAAAATCATGAATCATGTCATCAGATTCAATAATTTCAGAATATGAGATAAGAAATAATCCATAACTTTCATAGGTCGTTTTCAGTTTCCTCATCTTTAATTGGAATGGAATTAGGTATTGAAAAGCATATATTTGTATGGTCCTACAAATACTATTCACAAAACTTCTTCGTATGAAATCTATTTTCATAATGACCATACTACCCACATTTAAAAAATTCAATTGATAACTTGGGAAGAACCTCTTTCCCTATCCTGGAGTCAAATGAACTCTTCCTTTTTCCTTGGAAGATTATTTCTTTATGATATTCATTTCCACATATATAAAATCTTCATATCCATTTAAAACATTATCCTAGGTGTTTATTTCCATAGTTTTGACACATATGTCACTAAATATACTTACCTTTATGATTATTATTACCTGAAGTTACACATAGATCATTTCTCTCATATATGATGTATTGTATAACTCACCAAGGTTCATGTTTTTAATCATGAATCCTCATAGTTATTTTAGAATAACCACAAGAGTTGTCATTGAAACACCCATTTCATTCGATTGTTTATTCAGAGAACCACTGTATTTCCCTTCCCATCCATTGTAACTTTGGTGTCTGATAGATCCCACCATTTACAAAAACAGAACCGGTTAGTGTGATTATATCAATAAAATCATCATATACTATCTTATAAGGAATATAAACACTAAGATATAATTATTTATGTTATCTCAAACTCATTCAATTTATCTAAAATAACTATGACTCTTTCTAATATGCTAACCTTTGTGGTTATATACCACTTACCACTTATTCTTAAATAACACCCAAACCTATAAATTTATTTAAAACAACCTTTGATACCAACAATAATGCCCCGAAATTAAACATAACATAATATTGTGTTAATTCAAGAAATCACATTGAGGATATTTTCAGGTTTAGATTTTTAGAGAATTAGGCCATAACTATTACATAACAACTCAAATATTACAATCTAGAAACTTCTACTCATTATCCATTTTTTTCACAAGATAAAGCTCTTTAAAATATGTTTTATTATTTTCTTGATAGAAATATTTATAAAATTCATCTTGAATTCTTCCTTTATCTTACCCATCCTTATACCCCATGGAAACGTTTCTAAAACTTAGGATATGTACAAAAATCTTCGTATGGGATAAAATAAGTAATGAAACTATTAGTCCATGAATATTTTAAACTCATGAAAACATTTTTACAAAATCATACTTTTCACACATAAAACATAAGTTCTTTAATATACCACATGAAATCATAATGTTCCTTAAAAACTCATAGGAATTATAAATTATAAAGGTAACTTGTGGCATACATATCATACTTACATTGTATCTTTCACAACAACATAGGGAGTAACCTTCATGGTAAAATTTGAAATACCCATCACAATATATTCCCTAAATTGTTTAGTAGAAAACCTATATTTTAACTCCATCTCATTACCCAATTCATTGGAGAGCGATCACATGCTCACCCAACCTCAGTTTATCATGAAACCACCCATGTACATAAACAATTCCCAAGAACCATAACATAATCATAACACATAAAAAAGCATAAAGGAAAAATAAAATTTACAAATTCAAATCACATTTCATTTTTAAAAATTCATACACTTAAAAATAAAAACACTTTATTTGAAAATAAAAGTATTATATTGTAAAGGATAAATAAAAACATTAAAGTGACATAAAATCTTGAAATTCAATTTATGACCTATATGTTAAAAAATATTCATTTTATCATTTAGTAAAATGATTCATATAAAAATATTATTTTTGAAAACCTTTTAATGAAATTAAAATTCATAGGGGTTGATTATGCACCATATAAAAGAAGGTGGTGTATATTATTAAAATATGCCTCAATGAAAGTAGATTGAGATGAATTCCCTTACCTGAAGATTAACTTATCTTTTATGGTGTTTATATTCATAAATAATAAACTTAGGTTAATTATTTAATTTATTTATAATATTTTTCATGTTTATTATTCTTTTTATACCGTTTATTACCATGATATAACAATTACATAATTATTTAAGTTCATATCGAACATTTTGTCGATCTTCAATACTTGAGTCAAAAATGAACTTAGTATGATGTCAATAGTCCATGTGGTCATAAGTCCATAATATATAGAATAATATTAATGAAATAATAATAAATTATATATATAAATCATTCTTTTAAATCAATTCATTGAATATGGATATGAAAAATTGAACAACATTACAATCACGGAGACAGTAAGCCATATATACACATGAGTAACACTTCCCATTTTTCTTTGATAATTATGAAGAGAAGGTAAGTATTATTTTAAATTTACATAATTATCATAACATAATTAATATCATATTAATCATTCAAATATACTTTTATATATCATATAAGTGATGTGGTGATTGAAAATGAATCACATCATTTTGTGGAGGTGATAGTTCACAAGTACACACGAACGACATTGTCATTTTTATGTGCATTGAAAGTTAGAACGTAATTGATATATTATTATGTCATAATGATAAATTTTTCATTAATATTAGATATTAAAATTAATTACAACATTATAACCATTCATGAGAGACAATTATAGAAAATGAATTAGATTGGTTTGTGGAAGTGATAGTTCACCCGTACACACGAACGATTAATTCATTTCCCATTTAATAGAAGTGGGGATGGATTTAGGTGATGATATTAACAAAATAATATCTAATTATATTGAGGATACGGGAGTTATAATTTCATCATGGGTGAAGAATATTAGAAGGAAGTGAAAGAATAAATAATATAGAAACATTGAAATAAAAACATTACCTTCCCTTGAGATGAACACATTTCTTAACAACTTAACACCTCTAAAGAGGGTGTTCTACCTAAAATAAGGCCTCAATAATTTTTTTAGGGAATAAGGATGGGGTTTGGGTAGATATTGGCTGAATAAATAGGTTTTTTAAGTTTAAGTAATAGAGAATAATATTTCCTTTTTATAGCATAGGAGAGGGGAACTTTTGGAATTACTAAAAGTATTAAATTAATATAAATTAATTTTCTATTCCAAAAGGGTCCAAAATGATTTAATTATAATATGGGATTATTTTTGGTTGAATAAATATCATAAAATTAAAATTTGAAATTTTATAAATATTTTTTTAATCACTATCTTTTTGTTTTGTCCACTTTTATCTCTTACCATTTTATCAAGTAATTTACACTTTGAGGGTTAGAATAATTACCAAAAAAAGTCAAAAGACCAATTAATGAGTCATTAATGAAAATTATAGAGTTATTTTAACTTTTTGGACAAATCTAATATTTTTATAAATTTTATATCATTTAATTACATATTTTATATTTTAAGATATCAATTATGTTAATTTTGACACTATTCATTATTTGACTTTTTAAAAAATCATAACAACTTTATTAATTTTAAAAATATACTTTAACTCATCCATAGTATGCCCTATTAATCCATAAAATTCGTTTATTACATCAAATATTTAAAATTTTATTTATTTTAATATTATTAATATCATTTATTTATTCTTCCTTTAATAAATCTATTACAGCATCATCATTGAGCCAAAATTAAATATAATTATTTAATGTCTAAAAAATATAAGCAAATTATAATATGTATATAATTATTTTATATTTCTAAGGAATATTTATAGTCAAAGATATAACTTATATAACCCCATATTAAAATTTTTCATTAATAAGAGACATGTTTATGACATCTTTGTTTTTAATTTAAATAAACTATTATAAATGTCATAATCACACCCAAGTGGATTAAAAAGGCCAAAATTTAGGCCCAAGTATTTTATTGGTAAAAAATAAACCATCAAATAAGACTAGGAAAAGTTTCAAGGTAGTTTTATATTATGATAATATTATTTTTACATTAAATTACATGATTTACCTTTAACCATGTTAAATAAAATACTAAAGTTACTATTCAACAAAAATTAATTTGATCCTATTAGACCACATTTTTCATACTGAATACAACCATATATGTTTGTTTTTGAAAATTCAATTAAAAGAACTCACTAAAATTAATTTAAAATTAATCTCATTGACAGATTGAGGAAATATGGTTTTAAAGTAAAAACTTTAAAAAGGTCACAATGTTTTTATATACAATTTCAATTTGGAATTGATGACAATGACCTAAATTAGATTAAATTATAAAAAAATTATCTAAATAAACTTTAAAACCAATTAAAATGATATTCAAATAATAAAACTAAATTAGATGAAAAAGAAATTTTAAATTAAAATGAATTATTTTTCAATATTCATTAAAATATGAATTTTATCATAAAAATACCAAAAATTCAATGAAAGTAAATTTAAATGTTACTAATTAAAATAATAAGTTAATTTTATCAAATAAAACATATAAAATTGTGAAAAAATATATTTAAAATGGGTTCTCCATCAAAAGGTGGTAAAACTATATTTTTTGAGAAATACTCATTTTATCCATAAAATTGAATTTTTTCTTATATAATGTCTAGAAAATATATATGATGAATTTTAAAAATTATATTGAATTTATATTTCATTAATATAATCCAAAAATTGTGATTCAATTATTTTATACACACAATTATTCACATTTAAATAGTTTTTTATGTGATCCAAGTTTATTTTTGGTTAATTTATTTTTGTTAAGTGATTTTAAAGATAAACTATTGAAATTGAGATGTTATGAGTTTCACTGCGAGGAACAATGTCATGGAATGATAGTTAAGTTTCTTGATATTATTAATGAAGTTGTGAAGAATAATTTTTATTGAGTTTTTATAGTGAGATTAAAAATGTTTTCACTTTTTTTGAGTTTGTCATTAAAGTTAGAAGAAACTATATCATGGAGTTCAAAATAAAGGGTAGTTTTGGAAACTAAATTTAACTGATGTGGGAAATAAACCCATGTAAAGGGTTGGTAAGAAAATATCAAGGGATATCATGAATTATAAGTAAGTTAATTGGATTTTTAAAATTTATTTGGCTTCTCTATCATATATGAAAGAATTTTATTTTTGGTATATTAATCATGATTTGGAATTAAATGAAGCTTATTCTTTAAAAAATATATAGGAAGGTGCATGAAAAAGAACAAAAAATAAGATCAAGAAATAGAGGTGTTTTTAAGTATAGGTTTAACACCCAAAACTTTTATGATATATATTTCATTAAATATATTTAATTTCTTTGATATATTTCTTTAACTACAACACCAAGTTTAAATGAATGCTGATATACTATTTATTTTTTATTATGTGATAATTATCACCTAGCCATTAGATTGATGGGTATGAATATGATTAACTTGATTACGAAAAAGTATTTTTTACATATACATATAATGAATTCATTATTTATAAATTGATAGACACATATGAATATAAAAAGAAGAGATGAATTTTCTTAAGAGTAATTCTTATATGTGAAATATGTTTTTATCTTAATAATGATATTAATCACTATTTATAAATGATTTTAATTAAATTTATATATTATATATTCAATCAAATAATTTAACATTTATATAAAGTTTTACTGGTTAGGGGATAAGAATAAATCTAGTTTTATGCTTAATAACACATTTTTCTAAAAATTATTTTCATTGCATTTTGTGCGCTTATTTTAAAATGGATTTAGCACACCTCTAGAAAAATAATACTAAAAAATAGATTCCTTATTTGAAATAAATGTGTAAAAATTTGGTAAATATTCCCCATTTATTTTTTTCATTATGAATAGTAACAATGGTAAATATTTGTTACCTTTATAAGTGTAATACATGTAAAAATGGTTAAAACTATGGGATAAGGCATATAAATATGCAAAACACATTCCATTATTTAATTGGATTGATTCCTTTTGAGCTTAATAAAATTTCATTATTATTTTTTCAATTTCTTTCCACTTTAACTTGATAATGACCTTAATATTAGTTTATGTAAATAATATATACAAAATTTCACTCTCTTTGATTTAATATCTATAATATTTTTTATAGGGATAAAACAATGTTATTTTTTGTTATAAATGGTTATTTAAAATATGAATTATTTTTTTATCATGGAAATTTATTTTTAATTTTTAGTGATAGAATAATTACTTTAAATTCTTACACACCACTGACACAAATCTTATTCAAGTAACATAAAAATTGAGCAAATATTTTTATAAATATTAAAAGTAATATAATTTAGATTTATTATTATGTTACAAGAAATTTTTAGATAAATATAATATGTTAGTTTTGTGTTAATTTTTTTTATTAGAATTTCATTTCTGTCATATTGTATTTAAATTCAAACTATTGAATAGTCCTAAAAATGACTTCAATAGTATCTTATGTTAAATAATGTTTTATTAAATACTTTAAAATTCATAAAAATATTATATTTGACCAAGTTAATGGGATATTTTAAACCATATAAACCATTATCAAATTATGGGTCACTTTTCCTTTCATAGTAACTTTTATGACCCCTAAATAATAAAAATCATTGATATAATAGTAATCATCAAAACAGTTAATAGGGGGTTAAAGATAATATATAAGGGTTAAAATATCACTTAAAATTTTATGAATTTTATTTTATGAGAGGATTTAAACTTGTCCCCATCATTGATTTTAAACATATCAATTTAGTTTCACTTGAACATGAAAACTAATTTATATTATTTTAATAATTTATAAAATTCCATGGGTACCCCTCCCCTCACTTATAAAAGGGAATTCCCTATTATCTCTTATTCACAAAGTTAGTGCCTTTTAGATCATTCAATACCTATGATAATACCATCTTATATTCCTTCCCCAAATCCTATAGATTAGGGAATTTTTAAAATACCATCATTTAAAGGCCGAAGGTGTCATCCGAAGGAGGTTTCTATAATATCCTAAAACCCACACTACCATATCTATTGCCAAAACATGAAATTTACATTTTTGGATTTGATACCAATGAACATGAACCAATTTATTCCCTCCAATACATAAAACTTAAAATGGAAAAATTGAATCACTTATATCATTTAGGACCTTTTAGGTTTAGAGCTTTATAGAATTAGGAAACACTCATACATAATCAATTCTCATGTCTTTAAATTATAATTTTTTCCACTAAACCCTAATTTTTAATTTCACATTATGTCATAATCATCATCCATATGAAACTCTTCTATAATTAATTAATTCAACATACTTATTGATAACCTAGGAAAAAGGAAACATAATAAGGGTGAGAAAAAATGTCCAGTAAGTGTAAAAATAATCATTAATAATTGAATGTCATCAATGAGAATAAAAAGTGAATAAGGGTATGCTGGCATAATCAGAGTGAATGCGTGAATTATAAAATAACCCATACCCATCAATACCTATATCATTAAACAATAAAACAAGGAATAATACTTTAACAAAGGAAAGTTTCACCAGAATAAATAATCCTGAGCCATGTCATATAAATATTGATCAAAGTAAATATTTATAACCTATAATAATATTAGATAAGATGAGTTGGTTTATTGGTAAATTATCTTTATAGAATCATTAAATAACCCTTAAAATTGGAATAAACATATGGTTAACTTCCATACCCAATTAATTGGTGTAAATTCTTAGAAAACCTATCATATAAGCTATAACGTGATGACCTGACACTATCTGGGCACACCCAATATATAATTAATTTCCAAGAACCACTACATGAAAAAAATGCATATAGAGATTTCATTTAATTATAATAATAATAAAAATATCAATTTTTATTTCATAAAATGATTGATATATGGAAAATAAATGGGTTCCATAATAATCTCTTTAAAACATGATTAATACATATAAAAGCAATAGGTTTCATAATAATCTCCTTAAAACATGATTAACCCATGTGAATGAAATGGGTACCATAAAAATATACTTGGAAAATAATTAACCCATGGAAAAGAAAAAGGTTCCATAAAAATATATTTGAAACATGATTAACCTGTGCAAAAGAAATAGGCACTATAACAATCTCTTTGAAACATGATTTACCTGTAAAAAATAAATGGGTACCATAAACATCTCTCAGAAATAAGATTATCCCCAGAAAAAATAAATGAGTTTGATAAAAATATATTTGAAAAAATAATAATCCATCCAAAGAAATAATGTGGATGATATCAATAAAAAATATCCCTTGTACGGGATAAGTAACAACAAGGTTTGTAAAAAAAATACTTGAGGAATATAACCTTTCACTTTAAAATCATTTTTAAAAAATAAAAATTATTAAAATATTTTAAAAAACTTTTTATTTAAAAATAAACTTGGATACATTTAAATTAATATCAAATAAAATAAGGGTCATGATGGAGGTAAAATCCTTTACCACTATATAGGTTGAATCAAATATTCCTTTCATATTTTTGGTAAAATCCAAACGAGCATTGTTTGGAAAATGTCATGAATATTATTTTCAATTTTTTTTGTAAAAAGTAAAACATTTGTAAAAATTTATTTAATAAATCATTTTAACAAAGTTAAAAAAATTGGTTTTTTATAAAACAAGTTTTTAGAAGAAAATGGTTTTTTGAATGAAGAGATAAATAAAGGTGATTTTTCATAAAATTATTCTATTAAACCCTTGAGTATATGAAGAGAGTAAAGTTAATGTAACACATGTATTTTTATGACATAATAAATGTTTAAGAAAATTCATGGGTTTATTGATAGATGGATCGTAAGATTTCATCATCAGAAATATAATCATAAATAATCCCAATAAAAAATGAGATTATATCACAAAAAACTTACCACTTTGGAACCTCTTTAATTGTAATCCCCATGAAATAAAAACATCAAATGAAACTTTAAATATCATAAAAATAGTTATATAAATGATATAAAATTCAAAAATTTCAGTATAAACATATCATAAATAAGATAGCTGCAAATTATAAACATATGTCGCAAAGAAATAAATTTGGGATTATTAATCCTTGCCAAAATCATATCACTGAATTGAGAGTTAATAAATGGAGAGATTATGTGTAAAAAATTTAAATCCATACCAAAAAAGTATAAGTATATAATAAAACCATTTATATATCATTTCATATATAATAATATCATAACATAGTCAATGAAGAAATTTTATAACCCAATAAAAAGAAATTCAGTTAAGAAACTCTTTACTACTTGGTAACTTTCAAGTCAAACCCTTGAATAAATTACTTCAAATTGAAAATTAAAATACCATATATTTGTTGGAGTGGATACTCAAGAGGGGGGGGGGAATTGAGTTCCAATTAAAAATTTCTATTTAACAGATTTATATTGAAATCCCCCAATTTAAATAGAAAGCTAAACTATAGTGAATTTGAAATACAGTAAATGTTCAGTTAGGTTCTCAAGAGATTGATTAGTTCTCAGTTAATCTAGTCTAAATATTAAATTATCTTTTGAAACTAACCTAATGGTTTGTAATAAATACAAACACTTTCTTGTTTAACTATCAGAGTAACTTTAAAATAGATTTATATTTAAAGTACTTAGCAGGAGAATATTAAAAATAGTTTTAACTAAAATAAACATGCATAAAAGTTTTAACCAAGAGGTTCAGTCTCAAGGTGAGACTTAGTCCTCTCAAACAGTTTATATAAAACTTTGATCCAGACCCTGGATCGGGGTTTACAACAGTACTCATACTGTCCAGGTCCTCAAACCTCTACCACAGTTCATCGTGGGAAAAACCAAAGCAATAGCACACAGGCTATCCAAGTCACACTTGACCTATACCACAATTCACAGTGGGAATCAAAAATATTTAGAAATATTTAGTGAGGATATTAGATGTCCTCCAGTTCTGCTTATGAGTCAGTGTGTGTTCAAATATATAGAAGCACACACTT
This sequence comes from Viscum album, assembly GCA_963277665.1. NCBI lineage: Eukaryota > Viridiplantae > Streptophyta > Magnoliopsida > Santalales > Viscaceae > Viscum > Viscum album. Next base: position 1,529,370,167 of record OY728163.1, on the reverse strand, counting down.
CTCGTAATGTAAAGAAAAGAATAATCACAGTTGAGAAAGAATATAGAGATGAGATTAGAATGCTCTTGTGTGATGTCAATGCAGTTCTAGACTCCTCTGGATTTAAGCAGATGAATCTTTGAGTCCTTTTCTGGAAGTTTTGTGGAAAAAATAGTGTCACGATTTTGCTTGTGTTCTCCGTGAGGTTCAGGAAAGTGAAGTTGTTCTTTAGGTTTCAAATAAGCTTTGAATGTGTTCAGCCATGTCAAGTTGTATGCAGTGTTCCTTTCAACTCAAAATTACTCCAAGTATATTCTTTGTTCTTTTCCTCACAACCTTTTTTCTTGTTTCTGTATTGTGATCTATTTTTATTCTTGGTCACACTTCTCTTTTAACTTGGAATGCACATGTTAGAGCCGACAGGTTGCATGGGTTCTGTACCTCGTACCTCATATTGTCTGATGATATGTCTACAATGAAACATTAATTATGTTAGTGAATTAAAGTCATCAAATATGACTGTTAGAAATTAAATTGAAAAACAACAAAGAAGTTTAGGAAATGGTGTCATAATAAGTCATGGAAACGGTGTATCCTTCACACGGTGTCCAGGTTGATCACAGTGTCTGAGTGTCACGGTGGCTCGCAGTCACGATGTCTAGTTCACGGTGTCTGTTTCAAAGTGTCTTGTTCACGGTGTCTGGTTCATGGTGTCTCAAGGTCACGGTGTCTTTTTCACAATGTCTCAGGGTCACGATGTCTTGTTCACGATGTCTGGTTTCACAGTGTCAGAAATACATAGCCAGTGGCAGACTCACGGTGCCTTAGACTTTCCAAAGTAACTATATGCAGACCTACATAAAGATAATAATATAAAGGATTAGACTTAACCATTTGTTAAAGAAGGTATTTTTAGAGTAGATTAAAGATAGTATAAATTAAGTAAACTTAACATAGAGCAATTAAGATCTTGTATAGAACTTCTTAAAGCACGAGAAAACATTAAACATAAATACACATGATCTAGATTGAATAAGAGTTAGAATCATTAATACATGATTAAATAAGATCTCTGATCATTAAAAAATATTAAAACATGAGGAGTCCAAAAATATCCCCCTTTTTGATGATCACCAATCATATACTTTTTAATGTGCATATTAAATTCAACCATAAATATAAATTGATAACATAACATATAGAAACTAAAAACTTCTCCCCCATTTGGGATTATCAAAAAAGTGAACTAAGATAGGGAAAAAATGTACATAGTCCATTAATAGAAAATAAGGGATATTACACAACAAGATCAATATAAAAACAACATCACCCCTATCAAAAAGAGTAAACATTGTTCTTCTTCAAGGGTTGTCCATCTCTTTACCTTTTGCAGTAATAGAAGAGGAAGCCATAGGGGCAGTGGTTGAGGTAGAAGAAGGCAGAGATGTGGTTGAAAAAAAGGATAAAGTAAGGAGTTCAAATACTGAGGGAGCCAAGGTAGGAGTAGTAGAGGATCTAGGAAGTTGCTGATCAAGAATCACAAGCCTGATCTGACTGAGTGCTTGACCGACAGACATGGTGGATGAGGCTAGTGCAGAGGTGAAGGTAGGAAACCTTGGTCTGATAAGTGCAGTTGCGGGAGCAACAATGGCTGTACTATGAACATGAAGATAGGTCTGGAGGAGTTTGATGAAATCTGTAATGATCTATTCACCATATTTCATGAATTTCTCAAAATCTTCCCTTTTCTCCATAAACTTATCCCACAAACGAGTAAACTCTATGATTTTCTGGACATGGTTGTTGAAAGTTTGAGTCACAGGAGGAATCCACAGATTTTCTTCAAGGTACTTGAAAAGATTTGTCATATCAGTCTTGGAGAAAATCCTGTTGAATTATAAATCCACTTTCTTGGAAATCCCTTACTTAACATCATTAGGAATCTTGGAGTGGATTTGTACTAAGTCAAGAGCTCTATCACTATTTTTTCCTACCGCAGATAAAGAAGCCACATTAAAGCCACTGAAGATAATCTAAAGCTCGTCTTTAACTACAGATCTAAGCAGATCACTATCCAATAAAGGTGTAGAGGATTGATTAGATGCTTTCATAGTTGTGGTCAGATATTTTAGTTGATTCAACACCTTTTTAAGACATCCTATGTACTCATCAGTGAGTTTATTGAGGTTGGAAATAAGTTCTTTCATTTCCTTCACAATTTTCTTGTTTCTTTAAGCAATATTTTCATCTAAGGATGCAAGATAAGGTTGTATCTAAGACACACCAACTTGTGGGATTTGAGGAGCAGTAGATTCTACAGGAGGAGCAATAGATTCAGATCTCCAATGCAGATCTCTCTGCATGTATTCAACCATACTTCTTAGGGACTTAACTTCATTACTTAGAAGTCTATTTTAAACTATTACCTCTTAAATCTCATGGAGAATCTGAGGTTGTATTTTCCAAATAATCTTCTCCAATAATAGTGAGGCATCTCTCTCACTTAAATTTGTCACAGGAAGAGGTTGGGTATTTATTAGTTTCTCAACGCTAAATAAGAGAGTATCTTCTAATTCCTTCAGATAATTCTTACTCACAAAGGATGGTTGTTCAGCTTTGGGTTTAGGAGTAGGAACTGGTACAGGTTCAGGTTTAGATTCCTTATCAGGTGAAAAGTTTGAGATTGATTTCAACTGAAATAGGTAGGAAATATCAATCCCAGTTTCTGTAACCTGCTGAGACTCACTCACATCATAGAAACTAAGAAATTTGAACTGAATGTCTACAGGACTTTACTCAGTTGGATGTGAGGCTTTAGTAGATTCAAGATTTGGGGTTTACTCCCCATCAACAGGTGCCTCCTTCTCAGGACTGAGAGGCTCAAGAGCTTGGTCTAAATCCAAATACTCAGCTCTAAGTTCCTCACTCATTTCTTGTCTAGCTAGCGTAAAAGCTAGCTCCATCCGTTCTTCAGCAGAGGGTATGATTTCAAGAAAAAATTGTTCCATAGGGAGTTCCTCAAGATTGAACTCTTGTAGAATAGGTAACTCTTCCACTTTATGCTCTTATATTGTAGGCTCTTCTAAGCCATGATTTTCTGAGTTTTTGGAAACTGATTCTATTACAGCATCGGGTTGAGTTTCCAAACTCACAACTTCTTCAGGAGAAGTAACTTCTTCTTCAATAAATTTATAAGAAACATTAGTTCTATCTTCCTCAACAACAATAGCCTCTTTAGGTGGAACTAAATCCTCTTATTCCTCTTCTTCAGAATACTCGACAAGCTTATATGGTTCCAAACCACGATCAGAAATGTCCTTCTGTCTTGAGGGATAATCCATAGGATTGAATTTCTCCTAAACCTTTTCATTGTCTTCCACCCATTACCTTTTCCAAGGATTCCAATTTATCTTCATTCTCTTGATGGTAGATTTTTAGAGACAGTATTCATAGTCAATAATTACTTTCACATTAGGTCCAACCACACCTTTTGCAAGAATCATGGCTGATATAAGCTGAGATTAGAAAAGATAAGTGGACTTGGATGTGACTTTGATCAACTCACACATGTGTTGTATGATATAATTTCACAGGTTTATCTTATGTCTATTTTTCATGAGGTGAATCAAAAACACATCTTGATAATTTAACACAGCAAAATCACCTTTTCTTGGACTTACCAAATTCCGTACAAACTTAAACAGAAGCCTTGTTTCTCCATCTAATTCTGCAGCGATGACTCTTTTATAGGTTTCATTTCTAGTTAGGGTTTTCAGAGCATCTTCTAAATCAATGAAATAGGTTGATGATGGAGGTACTCTCTGATAATCATCACAAATGTCCTCATGAGGTATCCTAAGGCATGCACCCCATAACCCCGAAGAGAAAGAACATCTGTGGCCATTGAACCAGCTCCTTACAACAAAACATTCAACAGAATCAAATGAGAACTGTATGTATTGATAAAATTGAGCCACTAACCTAGGATAGATGGTTCTATACTCCTTTGAGAACCATTCCAACCAAACTTGTTGTTATAACACTTTTCATACCAATAAATTACTAGATATAATCCACTTGGGGAAAATTTATTTCTCAGGTACAACACTTCGATTTACCAGATTCAAATTTAAAGGCCCTTCAGGTGTCATCTTAGGTGCAATCTTCTTCTTCTTAAAGATGCGCTTCATAGGCGTCGATGATGAAAAACTCTTCATCCTTGGCATTCACTAATGGTTCGAGGGAGAGAAAGGTTGCAAGGATGAAGAAGGGTTCAAAGAGAGTAGGTAGAAGAAACCTCAAGTGAAGAATCGACTGATACTTTCTTTGTTTTATCATTTTGGAATACCAAACGTCGCTAAAATAAAATTCTAGAAAATAAAAGAGGTGAAATAATAATTACCGCGATATGAGTTAAAAAAAATAAAAATTATTTTTTATGGTGATACCGTGACTGGTCATTACGGTGAGACAGTGAACGGTCATTACAGTGAGACAGTGAGTGAGTTTCATGGTGAAACCGTGCGTGAGCTTTTGAGTGTGCGTTACAGTGAGACAGTGAACATCAGACCATAAGTACAAAATGCTAATGGTGAGACCGTAAACATAAAACTTTACGGTGTGATAGTAAACATGAGAGACAGTAACTAAGAAACCATAATCATGAAATAGTAAAGAATAACACAGTAAGATATCGCACAGTAAGACCTGAAACAGTAACAAGAAAGGTCTCTATTTGAGATTTATCATGCCTAATTCATGTATGATGTAGTATATTATCTCAGAATTTAATGTTTTAGTGAATATATCAGCAAGTTTATATTCAGTACCAATGAATTCCAAAGTTATATCACCGTTTTGATAATGATCTCTTAAAAAGTGATGTCTTACATCAATATGCTTTGTCCTAGAATGTAAAAAATGATTCTTTGAGATGTTAATAGCACTTGTGTTGTGAAAATTTATAGGTACATCTTTGAATTGATATCCATAATCTAGTAATGTGTGTTTCATCCACAAAATTTGTGCACAATAACTGCTAGCATCTATGTATTCAGATTCTGCAGTAGATAATGCAACAAAATTTTGTTTCTTAATACACCATGATACTAGTGACTTGCCTAAAAGGTGACATGTTCCATAGGTGAATTTTCTATCTAACTTACAGCCACTAAATTCAACATCAGAATAAAAAACTAACTCAAATGATTGTCGTTTAGGATAAAATAGTCTTAGATTGGGTGTATGCTTGAGGTATTTAAAAATTCTATTTACCACATTTAAATTAAATTCCTTAGGATTTTCTTGAAAACAAGCACACATACACAAACTAAACATAATGTCAGGATGAATGGAAGTTAAGTAAATTAAACTTATAATCATTCCTCTATAATTGGTTTGATCAACATATTTTCCATCTTCATCAAGATCCAACTTACAAGTGGTGCTCATGGGATTTTCACTACTTTTAGTGTTATCCAATCCCAAACGTTATAGAAGATCCTTCATATATTTACTTTGATTTAAAATAATACCATTATCATTTTGAAAAACTTTAAATCCAAGAAAATATTTGAGTTTTCCCATTAATCTCTTTTAGAATTCATTTTTCACCATTTTAGAGAAATCAACGCATAAATAATTTTTCGAAGATCAAAAAATAATGACATCTACATAAATTTGAACAACTAAAACATCATTAGAAATTCGTTTTATAAAAAGAGTAGGATCATCTATTCCTTTTGTAAATCCTTTAGAAATAATAAAAGCACTTAATCTGTCATACCAAGATCTTGGAGATTCCATTAAACCATATAAATTTTTTGATAGTTTAAAAATATGATTTGGAAAATGAGGGTTTGTAAATCTTGGGGGTTGTTCAACAAAAACATTCTTAGCTATATAACCATTTAAGAATGCACTCTTTACATCCATTTGATATAGTTTGAAATTCAGATGTGTAGCATAGTCAAGCAAGATTCTGATATCTTCAAGTCTGGATACTGGTGAAAAAGTCTCTTCGTAATAAATTAAATCTTCTTGACTATAGCCTTGTGCAACAAGTCTAGCCTTGTTTCTAAATATGTTACCAACTTTATCAACTTTATTCCTAAAGACCCATTTAGTGCCTATGGTTAAAGTGTCCTTAGGTCTATCTAAAAATTTCCAGAATTTATTTCTTTCAAATTGATTTAATTCTTCCTACGTAGCCATCACCCAAAATTCATCATTGATTGCATCATTGATATTTTTAGGTTCAAGCTGTGAAAGAAAAGATTGATGTTCAACCTGATTTCTTAGAGAATATTTAGTTTGTCTTCCTCTATCTAAATATCCTACTAAAACATCTAAAGGATGGTTTTTATGGGTCCTAGTTAGTCTAGAAAAGATAGGGCTAGAGATTTTAGGTTCATTTACAGGTTTGGGTTCAATAGAAACATATTATAGAACTTTTCCAGAGCTGGTTGTCTTAACAACAGGTTCACTATTTTTTTCACTAAGGTTTAGAATGTACATATCTTCTTCAAGATTTTCAAGAGGGGTATTAGGTTCATGTGAATCATTTTCATCAAATTTGATGTGTACATATTCTTCTACACATTTGGTTCTCTTATTGAATACTCTATAGTATTTACTTGATACTGAGTAACCTAGGAAAATTCCTTCATCACTTTTGGAAGACAATTTGTCAAGATTATCTTTAGTATTAAGTATAAAGACTTTGTAACCAAAAACTCTAAAGTAGTTAACCTTAGGATTCCTATTGTTCCAAAGTTAATAAGAGTTATTTTAAAGAATTGGTATAATTAGGAATCTATTGATAATGTAACAAGATGTATTAACAGCTTCAGCCCAAAAGTAAATTGGCAAATCATATTCATTGATCATTGACCTAGAAATCTCTTGAAGATTCCTATTTATTATTTCTACTACACCATTCTGTTGAGGTGTTATAGGAGTAGAGAAGTTGTGACTATATCCATTATGTGAGCAATAAGATTCAAACTCTTGATTTTCAAACTCACGACCATGATCACTTCTCAAGGTCTTGATCCTAAGTCCACTAAGGTTTTATACAGACTTGGAATATTTAATAAAGTAATAAAATGATTCACTTTTGTGAGCTAGAAAATATACCCAAGTGTATCTAGAAAAGTCATCTACAAGAACATAGACATAGTTATTCCCATTTAAACTAGAAACTCTAGAAGGTCCAAATAAATTCATCTGAACCAACTCGAGAGCTTGAGAAGTTGAAACATATTTCTTTGATTTAAAAGATAATTTATGTTGCTTTCTCTTTTGATAGGGATTACAAACTTTGTCAGTTGGGAATTCAAGTTTAGGTAGGTCTCTAACTATGTTATTCTTAGTTAGTTTTCTAAATGAATGTATATTGCAGTGTCCTAATCTTCTATTCCAAATCCAAGAATCTTTGTGAAAGGAATTTAAATAGGTAATATTTTGTTTAGCTAAAGAATTCAAATTCACAGCATAAATATTTTCATTTCTCAGTGCATTAAATACCAAAAAAAATTTAGAATCAAATACATTACAAACATCATTTTCAAATTTAACATTGAAACCATCATCACACAATTGAGAAATGATTAACAGATTATACTTTAGTCCATAAACAAATAAAATTTTAGATATTAAGATTGAATCAGTGTTACTATTCTAGCATAAGCCGATGATATTTCCTTTTGAGTTATCACCAAAGGTGACATATCCTCTATCAAATTTGATTACGCTTTTGAATCATGAAAATTCTCTTTCCATGTGTCTTGAACATCCACTGTCCAAATTACATTTCTTCCTACAGGAACTTTTTAAGCAGGTTTCCTACAACACAATTTTAGATAGAAAATGATTTTGGTACCCAGATTTTCTTGGGTCCAGACAGGTTAGCAAGCAGAAATCTTGGTACCCAGATTTGTCTAATGGGGTTTATATAATCATTAGTTTTAAAATATTTTTAAAGATAAACTTTTTTTGATCTATAACTATGTGAGTAGCTAGTTGAGTCATAAGAAATTTCATAACTAGAACTAGAAGCATACTATCCAGATTTAGGAATAAATCTATTCTTTGTAATCTATCTTTGTCCAGACTAATAGCCTAAACCAGCAGTATATTTTGGTGCAACTTGTTTTACTAGTATTTGTGTAAGAGTGATCTTTCCATTGGTAAATTTTTCCATATCTTTCCTGAGTTTCTCATTAGACAATTTCAGTCTAGTATTCTCTTTGAGTAGTTGAGCATTCTTTTCCTTTTCTACTTCTAGTACATATTTGATAGTTCTAGTTAAAACATTATGTTTATTTAAGGCTTTATACTTGTCTTTCATCTCATTTCAAGTATCTTCTAGCATATTACAATATTCAACTAATTCTTCACTAGATAGGTTTTCAACATCAGAATCAGAATCATCTCCAGAATAATTAGAGTTTAAAGTAGGACTATCCAATGTTACCTCAGATGTGTTTGTCATGAAACACATATTAGCTTTTTGAGATTTTTCATCATGAGTGGAATCAGAATAACTTGAACTATCTTCTGAAGCACTCCAGGTTGTTTTCATAGCTTTCTTGTATTTTTTTCCTTGTACTCATATTTCTTCTTGTACATTAACTTTGGACAGTCATCTTTCACATGTCCTTTCCTATTGCATTCATAGTAGACTATATCATCACTTTTATCAGTCCTCTTCCAATCCTTCTTCCAATAACCATTATTTTCATACTTTCCTTTGTAATTTGATTTTTGAAAAAATTTATTTTTCCTATAAAACTTCTTAAATCATCTGGCTATCTGAGCCATTTCAGCATCACTGTCGGATGCACTTTCTTCACTACTTGAACTATCACTTACAACTTGAATTTTCTCTTTGTCCTTGATTTTTGAAGTAGAGGTCTTAAAGGATACTGATTTACTTTCTGGTTCATCATCTTCTTTCTTGTTTACTTTCAGTTCTTCCTCATACATCATTAACTTACCAATGAGTTCCTCGACAGGTAGAGCACCAATGTCACAAGATTCTCTAATTGAAACTGATATGCCTCTCCATCTTTCTGGAAAGCATCTGAGTATTCTCATGATTTTCTCCTTTGCTAGAATAGCTTTTCCCAGTGAGCTCATTATATTAACTATCTCATTAAATCTGAGATACATATCAGAAATAGATTCATCAGATTTCATTTTAAAGTTATCATACTTAATAGTGTATGTATTTAGTCTCATTTCTTTAACATTGTCTTTTCCCTCATGGGAAATAGCTAAAGTATCCCAAATTTTAAAAGAATTTTTACAAGGAGATATTCGTTTAAATTCTTCATCTCCTAAAGAACAATACATGGAATTCATTTCTTTAGAATTATTATTGTGAGAAACTTGAGTAGGTTAATCCAAAGTAGTTCTAACATTTTTTGGAATCTTATACTAAGTCTCTATAGAGGTCCAAATGTCAAATCCCATACATTCTAAATAAATTTTCATTTTTATTTTCCATAGGGAATAATTTACACCATTAAAGAAGGGTGGCCTGTTGGAAGCTACACCTTCAAGTCAATTATCCATAATAATATTTTAGAAAATATATTTAAAGAGATAAAATTTTGAAATAATAGAAATTTTGAGATCTTTAAGATACAACTAAAATCATAGTTGAAAACTTTCCACAAACAGAGAGTTTTGAAAACATTTTAACAAACCCTCTAATACCAAATTTTGGTCAGAGTGGATACTCAAGAGGGGGGGGGGTGAATTGAGTTCCAATTAAAAATTTCTATTTAAAAGATTTATATTTAAATCCCCTAATTTAAATAGAAATCTAAACTATAGTGAATTTTTAATATAGTAAAGGTTCAGTTAGGTTATCAAGATATTGATTAGTTCTCAGTTAATCTAGTCCAATGATTAGATTAGCTTTTGATACTAACCTACTGGTTTACAATAAATACAAAAACATGATAGTTTAACTATCAGAGTAACTTTAAAATAGATTTATATTTAATGTACTTAGAAGTGGAATATTCAAAATAGTTTTATCTAAAATAAACATGTATAAAAATTTTAACCAAGAGGTTCAGTCTCTAGCTGAGACTTAGTCCTCTCAAACAGTTTATATAAAACTTTGATCCACACCCTGGATCTGGGTTTACAACTGTAACATCCCAAGTAAGTAATGAATAATATATATTTTTATCTATGTCTATTAATGAATTAGATAGTGTTTTAGAGGCTTAAAATGAAAATAAATCCAATCTTAAGCATGAAATACATTAATATTTTTAAAAGATTGTTTTACTGTCTTTTGATGGAAAACCATTTTTAAATCTATCTTTTGACAATTTTATAAGCTATTTTTGTCAAAATAAACTTATTCTTTATGATTGGGACATAAAAATTTACTTTGTGTGAATGTTTGGTATTTTTCGGACAATGTTCATTTTTTAATGAATAGTGAAAAATACTGCATTTTACATCAAAACTACTTTTTAATCTAATTTATTTATATGATTAGATTATCTTTTGAATTGGTTTTGAAGTGAAATTAGAATATATTTTTACCATTTAATCCAATGATGGTCATTGGAATCAATTTCACTTTGAAATTGGACTTAAAATGGTGTCAATCTTTTGATACTTATTGTTTCATAAAAACACGCTATTTTTCATGACAGCGGAAATTAATTATTAAATTAATTAATGTGACTTATATGTTTTGAATTTTGTAAAATAGAATTCATTTTTGAATTCGGAATATCGAATATAGCTTAGGGTGAAGTTTTGGTATTTTTCTGAAAAACTTCAATTTTTGATGAATAGTGAAATCACTAAGTGGTAGTTAAAGAAACTGATTTTTCGTTTAAATGAAACTTTGTCACTTCTGTGATTTGATTTTCAAAAATCCTACATACATGGTTGTCATTAAGAAGTAAAATGTGGTTCAAAGAGATTAAAATAATTTTTTGGTGAATAGTAACTTATTAAGTTTTTAATCGCGATTAGTGGTAATTAGTGTAGTTTAAGGTAAAAATAATGCTTTAATAATATGAAATGACCTAGAAACATGTACTAACCTTACTGGATGTGTCATGGCCGACCAAGAAATTCCATGGGTCAACTTTGGGACCCCATGGATCCACCTTGGTTGGGAAATGACATAAATAACTTTTTATTTAATGTAATAGTAAAAATGACACAAACATGAGATGTTTTACTAAAACAATTTTTACATGGGGTTATAAAGATCATATTTTTGATTATAAATATTCATTGGAAATCTAAAAGGATTTTATATATCATAGTATTTTTTTTATATTTTTTTGAAATTAAATAAATAAATGTATTTATGACATCATAATGATGTAGCGATTACCTCATTAAAAAAGGATTTAAATAAAATGGAATGATAATGTAAAATATAAGACCTACACATGGACAAAACCTATTTTATGGGTGGATTTCGAACCCTTATCACCTTATCCTTGAAACACATCAATGTGGGACCTCTTAAATCTGAATACCATTTTAAAATAAAGTGACTTTTCTTTACCTTCCAAGAGTGCCCCTCCTCTCCTCTTATAAAAGGCCCCCACATTTACCTCCTTACCCACACTCCCAAAGCCTTTGTCTCGGCCAAAACCTGCCCATTTTGTCTCTCCACATCCTTCTATTACTACTTGAAGACTCACTTTGGGAAGAAGTCTTCCCAAGGAAGCCTTTGAGCTAAAACCAAAGGGAGTTACCCGATTTTAATGTAATGTCTTCACTTGACTCCTTTTGTTTTATTTTGCTTCTCCAACCCCCTAAACTCTTTTTATTTATTTTTTTTTGTAAAAACTACAGTATATTCAATATACTAGGATGTTTTTATAAGAAGTATTAAAGCTAAACTTACACACACCTACATCTAATGGTTAAAGAACATACGGTTTCCGTGGATGGTGAATTTATGCCTCCCGAAACGATGATTGTTCAACATTCTTTTAACACCTTCAAAGGTGACCATTAAGATGACACTATATTTATATATGATATATAATATGTTTATTTTTTTCATTAAGCTTCTGTATTTTTCATTTTGGGCATACCTTTATAGTTTCCATTATGGGTAAACGCGATATCTTCATTTAAGGAAGTGCGGACTACCACCCCCTCAAAGTGATTTGATTCGTTAAATACCATATGTGGGACGTATAAAGGATGGAACTATGATATTATATATTATATTATACTGGAATTATAATATACCTTTATATAATTATGATTCCATTCTATAAAATATGAAATAGAAATGAAAGTATCTTTCATGCGTACGTACAGCTTACCGTCTCCATGAACGGTGCATTTCATTTCTTACCTCTAAATGATTATGTAATATTATAAATGCATGCATGTACTGGATATATATGAAATATATAATATCTACATCATGAATACCATTTTGGATATAATGGATACATGAACAACTTGTAATTATAAAGGGCTTATTTTTGACTCAAGTACCAATGATCGTTAAAACGACCGTTATTAACTTAAATAATTACATAGTGTTCATGAAATGGAAATAAGTGATATAAAAGGAATAATGAACTTGAAAAAAGGTTCTTAAACAAGTACAAATTAACTCAAGTTTATTATTCAGGACATTAAAGAACGATCGAGTCAAGTCGGACCCGAGGTATGGGACTTCGTCTCAATCTCCTTTCATTGAGGGATATTTTGTTTTATACACAACTTTTTTTATATGGTGTATAAACCCCTTTGACTTTTACATTTATTCAAAAGGAATCTTTTTTATATGAAGCGTTTACTAAATGACAAAAGGGAATGTTTTTGTCGTACGTATGCAGCGACAACGACTTCTCCGCCGTCGTGACCATTATTTGAGTTTCAGCTTCCTCTACAAGCCATACCTTCTTTTTAAAAGAAAAATAAATACCATGTTTTAATTTTCTTTTATTTTGGTATTGAAAATGGTTTTCATAGTGTTTTTATATCAATGTGTTGTATTGATATCTTGTGATTTAAAGGAGGAAATTTTATGTTTCCTTTATGCATATTTTATGTGATACGATTATGTTGAGGTTTTTGGGCATTATTATGAAGACGGGTGGTTCCGTGATAGACTAAGGGCGGGTGAGCTCGATATAGCTCTCCAATGAATTGGGTAATGTGAAGGAGTGAAACGTTAAGGTTTCTCTGAAGAGATTTAGGGAATATACTGTGATGGGTATTCCAAACGTAACCAAGAGGGTTAGTCCCTACGTATGAATGTTATGAATGCCTCAAGTTACCTATATGTCTTATGATTTCTATGATTTATTCATGATTTGATGAGGTGTGTTAAAGTGATTATGTTTTATGGGTAAATTATGATTTCATTATTATGTATATATGTACCTATGTTTCCTTTCCATATTTTTATATCCCTTACTGAGCTTTTTATGCTCATCCCAAGTTTTTTTAAAATGTTTTTCATAGGTCAAGGGAAAGGTACATGATATGATGATAGTGTCAAGGAAGTGTCAAGAATGAATCCATGTTTTATTTCAAATATGTTTCCATTGATGGAAAATATGAATACTATGTTTATGTAACCACTTTGTTTTGACGTGGAATGTAATGCAAGTTTTATGATCTAATTCTCTAAAACTCTAAACCCTAAAAGATCCTCAATGTGTAATCTTGTAATCACGCAAAATTAAGTAAGGTTTAAGGCTGGGGCCTTATAGTTGGTATCATAGGTCGGTTTAGATAACTTCAGGAGTTAGAATTCTATTAAATGATTATCCATTTTTTTTATGGTCAAATTGAAGTGATATAGCATTTGAAGATTATCATGTTGCTTCATCTAAGACATGTTTGTTCAGAATGGTTTTCCGTAGAGGAAACAGGGAAGCAATGCTAGGAAGGCATGCAGAAGGAAATAACCTTCTGAATCAGCATCCTGAGATGGTCAGAATTGGAACTGAACAGTTTGTTGCAGTGATGGCACAATTGACTCAGGCTATAAATGGTGGTGCTATCCATGCACGAGATCATCCAGATCAACCGCAGAGGAACATGTCAGTGGTGGAACATTTCATGAGGAAACATCCCCCATAATTTAGAGGATCATCTGACCCTGTGTTAGCTGAAGGGTGGATTAAAGCACTGGAGGATATTTTTGATGTCATGGGGTGTTCAGACAATCAAAAGGTTAGTCTTGATATTTACCGTTTGGAGGGTGAGGCAGATCAGTGGTGGTCGATTGTTAAAAATATCCGGGACACTGATGAGATTGATGCTCTCGACTGGGATGAATTCAAAGGTATGTTTCTTGAGAAGTATTTTCCTAAGGCTGTTCGACTTAGGATGGAAAAGCAATTCTTGGAATTGAGGCAAGAGAAAGACCCAGTGGCTACCTATGAAGAAAGGTTCACTCGATTGGCAAGGTATGCTCTAAATTTTATCCGAGACCTTGATAGTAAAATCAATCGTTTTTACTCAGGATTAAAGCCAAAATATCGAAGGGCATTAGCTTCTAGTGAGTTTAAAAGTTATGAAAAGCTTGTTCTATGTGATGAGAAGGTGGAAATGGAGTTTTCCGATGACCAAGTGTTCTATAAAAACCAGAAGAAGAAGAGACCGAGGTGGCAGGAGAAAGGTAAGAATTCTTCAACAAAGTCTGATGGTAAGAAAACTAAGTTTCCAGTTTGTGATAAATGTGGAAAAAGGCATGTGGGGGAATGTCTTCTGAATTCTGGAAAGTGCTACCGATGTGGTAAGATGGGACATAAGGCTCGTGATTTCACTGAAAAAGATTAGGGTGATGGTAAGACCAAATTTATTTTACAGTTAGTGAAATGTTATAAGTGAAATGAGATGGGTCACTATGCAAACAAGTGTCCGACAAAGAGCTTGAGTGATGGGAAGCAGTTAGACTACAAGTAGAAAGGGGTGGTGAAATCCTTTGCAACTACTTCAGCAGATGTCGGGCTATCAAATGAAGTTGTATCAGGTACTTTGTTTGTTTTTTCAGATTATGCTAGTGTGTTGTTTGATTCGGGGTCTACACATTCTTTCATCTCTGAAAACTTTTCTAGTAAAATGGGAATACCATCTCAAGAAGTGACTCCTGAAATTGTGGTAAAAACACATGGGGGAAATGTCGAGGCAAAAATAATTTATAAGAATCTTCCTATCCTTATATGTGGAAAGAACCTACTTACAAACCTTATTGTTCTACCTTTAGTAGAGTGTGATGTTATCCTGGGTATGGATTGGCTCTCTATTTACCATGCTAAGATTGACTGTAGATCTAAAGAAGTTTCTTTTCAGAAATACTTTCAGTTTGTGTACAAGAATGAACCCTTACTGTTCATAACTTATCAAGAGGCTGAGAAACATGTAAAATATGGAAATGAATGTTACCTTGCACACATTGTTGAAAATAAAGGAACTGTTCATATTAATGATGTGCCAGTGGTAAATGAGTATCCTGATGTTTTTCCTGATGAGTTTCCTAGAATAATACAAGATCAGGAAGTTGAGTTTGCTGTTGACTTAGTTCCTGATGCTAAGACAATTTCAAAACCCCCTTATCGAATGTCTCAAATTGAACTTTTAGAGTTGAAGGAGAAATTGCATGATTTATTAGAGAAAGGTTTCATTCGACCTAGCACATCACCTTGAGGTGTTCCTGTTTTATTTTTTAAAAAGAAATATGGTTCAATGAGATTTTTCATTGATTATAGAGCCTTGAATAACATCACTATTAAGAACAAATATTCTTTGCCTTATATCGATGATTTGTTTGATCAGCTCCAGGGAGCTCAGTATTTTTCAAAGATTGACTTGAGATCGGGGTACCATCAGCTAAAGGTAAAGGAAGCAGATGTTCTGAAGATTGTGTTCTGTACAAGATATGGCCATTATGAATTTGTAGTAATTCCTTTTGAGCTAACCAATGCACCTGCTGTATTCATGGACTTAATGAAAAGAATTATCCATGATTTCTTGGATAAGTTTTTAGTGGTTTTCATTGATGATATTTTGGTGTTTTCTAAAAGTAAAGAAGAACATGAAAGACATTTAAAGGTCATTTTGAAAACCTTTAAAGAAAATAAACTGTATGGAAAATTCAGCAAGTGTGAGTTTTGGTTGCAACAAATTTCTTTCCTTGGTCATATTGTTTCTAAAGATGGGATAACTGTTGATCCTGCAAATAAAAGGTTGTTGAAGAATGGCCAAGACCCACAAATGTAACTGATATTCATAGCTTCCTTGGTTTGGCAGGCTATTACCGAAGGTTTTTTAGAAAGTTTTCACGATTATCTAGTCCAATGACTAAGCTAACTCGGAATGGTGTTAAGTTTATCTGGACAAAATAATGTGATGATTGTTTTTAGGAATTGAAAAGAAGATTGGTGAATGATCCAGTTTTGGCACTACCTTCCTGGAGTGGTGAGTTTGTTATATACAGTGATGCTTCATTGAAAGGACTTGGTTGCGTCCTAATGCAGAATGATCAGGTAATTGCTTATGCTTCACGTCAGTTGAAAACTCATGAGTTAAATTACCCTACACATGATTTGGAATTAGCTGCTGTTATTTCGCTTTAAAAATTTGGAGTCATCATTTGTATGGAGTAAAGTGTGAAATATATACCGATCAAAAAAGTTTAAAGTATATATTCACTCAAAAATAATTGAACATGAGACAAAGGAGATGACTAGAATTAATCAAGAATTATGATTGTACAATTCATTACCATCCGGGAAAAGCAAATAAAGTGGTTGATGCTTTGAGTCGAAAAAGTAATGCTTCATTAGAAATGTTGCGTTTGGAACGTGATCCTTTGGTTAAGGATTTGATGAAATTTGGCATAGAAGTTGTTGGTGTAGGAAGTTCTTCTGTTTTGTTTCAGGTATCAGTGAGATCATCTCTATCAGATAGAATCAAGCAAGAACAGAAGCAAGACAGTGAGTTGTAGAAAAAGGTAGAGCTGGTTCAGAAAGGTAAGTTTCCTGAATTCAACATCGATAATGATTGTGTTTTGAGATTTGGGAAGAGATTGTGTGTGCCTTGTGATTCACAGTTGAAGAGAGAGTTGTTATGTGAAGCTCATAGTTCTCCGTTTTCAGTTCATCCAGGCAGTACTAAGATGTATAGAGATCTGCGGGAGTATTACTGGTGGGATGGAATGAAAATAGATACTGCTAACTTTACTGTGAAGTGTTTGACTTGTCAACAGGTTAAAGCAGAGTGGCAGTTACCAAAAGGGATGCTTCAGCCTTTACCAGTGCCAGAGTGGAAATGGGAGAATATATCAATGGACTTTGTTGTGGGATTACCAAAGACATCTCGAGGTAATAATGTAATTTGGGTTATTGTTGATCGCTTGACTAAATCTGCTCATTTCCTTTCAATACGAGATAATTTTTCCCTAGATCAACTTTCCCGTTTGTATCTTAAAGAGGTAGTCAGGTTACATGGAGTTTATCTCTCCATTGTATCTAACCGTGATCCCAGGTTCACTTATAACTTTTGGAAAGTCCTTCAGAAGTCGTTGGGTACTGAATTAAATTTTAGTACAGCTTTTCATCCTCAATCAGATGGGCAGTCAGAATGAACAATTCAGACCTTGGAGGATATGCTACGTTCTTGCTCTATGGATTATCAGGGAAGTTGGGAACAACATCTTTCTTTGGTTGAATTTTAATATAATAACAGTTTTCATTCCAGTATACAGATGGAACCATTTCAGGAATTATATGGGAAGCAGTGTCGAACTCCAGCTTTTTAGGATGAAGTGGGTGAAAGGAAGTTGATGGGACCAGAAGCAGGCAGAAGAGTTATACGGATAACCGAAGGAAGGATCTATCTTTCGAGGTAGGTGATCATGTTTTTCTCAAGGTTTCTCCTTGGAAAAGTGTGATGAGATTTGGTAAGAAAGGAAAGTTGAGTCCAAGGTTCATTGGACCATATAAAATTCTGGAGAGAGTTGGATCAGTTGCTTACCGGGTGTCTTTACCTCCGAGTTTATCTCAGGTACACAATGTTTTCACGTTTCGATGTTGAGAAAGTATATGCTAGATCCATCTCATGTTTTGAGTCCAGAGGAAGTTCATCTGGAAGAGAACATATCTTATGAGGAACAACTGGTCCAGATTCTTGACCACAAGGAGAAATTGTTACGGAATAAAGTGATTAATCAGGTAAATGTTTTGTGGAAAAACCTCATGATGGAAGAGGCAACATGGGAATCTGAAAATGCAATGAGGGATAAGTACCCCCATTTATTCGATAAGTAAATAAATTGAGGGGACACAATTTTCAAAAGGGGGAAGGGTGTAACATCCCATGTAAGTAATGAATAATAGATATTTTTATCTATGTCTATTAATGAATTAGATAGTGTTTTAGAGGTTTAAAATGAAAATAAATCCAATCTTAAGCATGGAATACATTAATATTTTTAAAAGATTGTTTTACTGTCTTTTGATGGAAAACCATTTTTAAATCTATCTTTTGACAATTTTATAAGCTATTTTTGTCAAAATAAACTTCTTCTTTATGATTGGGACATCAAAATTTACTTTGTGTGAATTTTTGGTATTTTTCGGACAATGTTCATTTTTTAATGAATAGTGAAAAATACTGCATTTTACATCAAAACAGCTTTTTAATCTAATTTATTTATATGATTAGATTATATTTTGAATTTGTTTTGAAGTGAAATTAGAATATAATTTTACCATTTAATCCAATTATGGTCATTAGAATCAATTTCACTTTGAAATTGGACTTAAACTGGTGTCAATCTTTTGATACTTATTGTTTCATAAAAACATGCTATTTGTCATGATAGCGGGAATTAATTATTTAATTAATTAATGTGACTTATATGTTTTGAATTTTGTAAAATAGACTTCATTTTTGATTTCTGAATATCAAATATAGCTTAGGGTGAAGTTTTGGTATTTTTCTGAAAAGCTTAATTTTTTGATGAATAGTGAAATCACTAAGTGGTAGTTAAAGAAACTGATTTTTCATTTAAATGAAACTTTGTCACTTTTGTGATTTGATATTCAAAAATCCTACATACATGGTTGTCATTAAGAAGTAAAATTTGGTTCAATGAGATTAAAATAATTTTTTGGTGAATAGTAACTTATTATGTTTTTAATCGCGATTAGTGGTAATTAGTGTAGTTTAAGGTAAAAATAATGCTTTAATAATATGAAATGACCTATACACATGTTCTAACCTTATTTGATGTGTCATGGACGACCAAGAAAATCCATGGGTCAACTTGGAAACCCCATGGATTCACTTTGGTTGGGAAATGACATAAATAACTTTTTATTTAATGTAAAAGTAAAAATGACACAAACATGAGATGTTTTACTAAAACAATTTTTACATGGGGTTATAAAGATCAGATTATTGATTATAAATATTAATTGGAAAGATAAAAATATTTTCTACATCATAGTATTTTTTTATAATTTTTTGACATTAAATAAATAAATGTATTTATGACATCATAATGATGTAGTGACTACCTCATTAATAAAGGATTTGAATAAAATGGAATGATAATGTAAAATCTAAGACATACACATGTACAAAACCTATTGTATGGGTGGATTTCGAACCCTTATCACCTTATCCTTGAAACACATCAATGTGGGACCTCTTAAATCCGAATACCATTTTAAAATAAAGTGACTTTTTTTTACCTTCCAAGAGTGCCCCTCCTCTCCTCTGATAAAAGGCCCCACCTCTACCTCCTTACCCACACTCCCAAAGCCTTTGGATCGGACAAACCCTACCCATTTTGTCTCTACACATCACTCTCTTACTCCTTGAAGCCTCACTTTGGACAGAAGTCTTCCCAAGGAAGCCTTTGAGCTCAAACCAAAGGGAGTTACCCGATTTTAAGGTAATGTATTCACTTGAGTCCTTTTGTTTTACTTTGCTTCTCCAACCCCCTAAACTCTTTTTATTTATTTCTTTTGTAACAACTACAGTATCTTCAATATACTAGTATGTTGTTATTATAAGTATTCAAGCTACACTTACACACACCTACATATAATGGTTAAAGAACATACGTTTTCTGTGGATGGTGAATTTATGCCTCCCGAAACGATGATTGTTCAACATTCTTTTAACACCTTCAAAGGTGTCCATTAAGATGAAAATATATTTATATATGATATATAATATGTTTATGTTTTCCTTAAGCTTCTGTATTTTTTATTTTGGGCATACCTTTATGGTTTCCATTATGGGTAAACGTGATATCTTCATTTAAGGAAGTGCGGACTACCGCCCCCTCAAAGTGATTTGATTAGTTAAATACCATATGTGGGATGTATAAAGGATGGAACTATGATATTATATATGATATTATACTGGAATTATAATATAAATTTATATAATTATGATTCCATTCTATAAAATATGAAATAGAAATGAAAGTAGCGTTCATGCGTACGTACAGCTTACTGTCTCCATGAACGGTGCATTTCATTTATTACCTCTAAATGATTATGTAATATTATAAATGCATGAATGTACTGGATATATATGACATATATAATATCTACATCATGAATACCATTCTGGATATAATGGATACATGAACAACTTGTAATTATAAAGGGCTTATTTTTGACTCAAGTACCAATGATCATTAAAACGACCGTTATTAACTTAAATAATTACGTAGTGTTCATGACATGGAAATAAGTGATATAAAAGGAATAATGAACTTGAAAAAAGGTTATTAAAAAAGTAGAAATTAACTCAAGTTTATTATTCATGACATTAAAGAACGATCGAGTCAAGTCGGACCCGAGGTATGGGACTTCGTGTCAATCTCCTTTCATTGAGGCATATTTTGTTTTATACACAACTTTTTTTTATATAGTGTATAAACCCCTTTGACTTTTACGTTTATTCAAAAGGAATCTTTTTTATACAAAGAATTTACTAAACGACAAAAGGTAATGTTTTTGTCGTACGTATGCGGTGACAACGACTTCTCCACCGTCGTGACCATTATTTGAGTTTCAGCTTCCTCTACAAGCCATACCTTCTTTTTAAAAGAAAAATAAATACCATGTTTTAATTTTCTTTTATTTTGGTATTGAAAATGGTTTTCATAATGTTTTTATATCAATGTGTTGTATTGATATCTTGTGATTGAAAGGTGGAAATGTTATGTTTCCTTTATGCATGTTTTATGTGATACGATTATGTTGAGGTTCTTGGGCATTATTATGAAGACGGGTGGTTCCGTGATAGACTAAGGGTGGGTGTGCCCGATATAGCTCTCCAATGCATTGGGTAACGCGAAGGAGTGAAACGTTAAGGTTTATCTGAAGATATTTAGGGAATATATTGTGATGGGTATTCCAAACGTAACCAAGAGGGTTACTCCCTACGTAAGAATGTTATGAATGCCTCAAGTTACCTATATGTCTTATGATTTCTATGATTTATTCATGATTTGATGAGGTATGTTAAAGTGCTTATGTTTTATGGGTAAAGTATGATTTCATTCTTATGTATATATGTACCTATCTTTCCTTTACATATTTTTATATCCCTTACTGAGCTATTTATGCTCATCCCAAGTTTTTTTAAAATGTTTTTCACAGGTCAAGGGAAAGGTACATGATATGATGATAGTGTCAAGGAAGTGTCAAGAAAGAATCCATGTTTTATTTTAAATATGTTTCAATTGATGTGAAATATGAATACTATCTTTATGTAACCAATTTGTTTGACGTGGAATGTAATGCAAGTTTTATGATCTAATTCTCTAAAACTCTAAACCCGAAAAGATCCTCAATTTGTAATCTTGTAATCACACAATATTAAGTAAGGTTTAAGGCCAGGGCCTTATTACAACAGTAATCAGACTGTCTAGGTACTCAAACCTCTACCACAATTATTCATGGTAAAAACCAAAACAATAGCACACAGGCTATCCCGTTCACACTTGACCTATACCAAAATTCACAGCGGGAATAAAAAATATTTAGAAATATTGTGTGAGGATATTAGATATCCTCCAGTTCTGCTTAGGAGTCAGTGTGTGTTCAAACAGATAGAAGCATACACTTCTTGTAATGTAAATAAAGGAATAATCATAGTTGAGCAAGAATATAGAGATGAGTTTAGAACTCCCTTGTGTGATGTCCATGCAGTTCTAGACTCCTTTGGATTGAAGAAGATGAAGCTTTGAGTCCTTTTTTTGAAGTTGTGTGGAAAACTGAGTGTTTTGATTCTGCTTGTGTTCTTAATGAGGTTCAGTCGAGTGAAGATGTTCTTTAGGCTTCAAATATTCTTTGATTGTGTTCAGCCATGTCAAGTTGCATGTAGTGTGCCTTTCTTCTCAAACTCCCTCTAAGTATATTCTTAGTTCTTGTCCTTACTGCATTTTTTCTTGTTTCTATATCGCGCTCTATTTTTATTCTTGGTCACACTTCGCTTTTAACTTGGAATGCATGTTTTGGAGCCGACAGATTGCATGTGTTCAGTACCTTGTACCTCGTACTGTCTGATGATATGTCTACAATGAAGAATTAATTATGTCAATGCATTAAAGTCATCAAATATGACTGTTAGAAATTAAATTGAAAAATGAAAAAGTAGTTTAGGAAATAGTGTCATAGTATGTCATGGAAATGGTGTCTCCTTCAAATGGTGTCTAGGTTGATCACAGTGTCTGAGTGTCATGGTGTCTCATGGTCACAGTGTCTAGTTCATGGTGTATTGTTCACGATGTTTGGTTCATAGTGTCTTGTTCATGGTGTCTGGTTCACGGTGTCTGGTTCACGGTGTCTGGTTCATGGTGTCTTGTTCACGATGTCTCGTTCACGGTGTCTCAGGGTCATGGTGTCTTGTTTACGGTGTCTTAGGGTCACATTTTCTTGTTCATGGTGTCTGGTTTCACGGTGTCAGAAATACATAGCCAGTGACAGACTCACGGTGTCTCAGACTTTCCAAAGTAACTATGTGTAGACTTAAATAAAGATAATAATAGAGAATTTTATACGTAAGAATTTGTTAAATAAGGTATTTTGAGAGTATATTAAAGATATTATAAAGTAATTAAACTGAACATAGAGCAATTAAGATCTTGTATGGCACTTCTTAAAGCATGAGAAAACTGAAAACATAAATACACTTGATCTAGATTGAATAAGAGTTGGAATCATTAATACATGATTAAATAAGATTTGTGATCATTAAAAAATGATTAAAACATGAGGAGTCCAACACCATGATGTGTGAAGGATTAATCATATTATATGTAAAATAGAAATTATATACACCACATAATAAAAAAAGTGGATAATATGGCATATGTTTCATAGAAGTAAAAACGAGACGAGAGAAACCCTTACATCATGTCAAGACTTTCCATGTGTTCCCTTTAACTCAAATATAATAAAATAACATAAATTATTTTATTAATAATAAAATTTTATAGGTTTAATAAATTATACATAAATCATTAATTTTATATCTTTTTATTGATATATTATATTACTTAATCAGTCAAGTTCACATTGGGTGTTTTGAAGATGATTTTTTCATTGTTTCAAAATGGATTCGATGTGTTGACCATGATCAAATAGGTAATTTTTTCAAAATATGAAGAATAATAATAATGAAATAATTATTATATTTATACATCAATTATAAATATATGTTCAATAATTAATTTTTTTTGATAAATGAAGTATGTTACAATCATGGAGATGGTAGACCATACGTATGAATGAGCAACATTTCCATTTTTCAATTATCCTTATGGTTAGAAGGTAAGTGATATTTTATATTTAAATAATGAAAATAATATAATATTATTTATTTAAATAAAATTATAAATATCATACATTTGGTGTGGTGCTGAAAAGAGAGAGTCATATTGCTTCGTGAAGGCGGTAGTCCACACAAACACGAATGATGTTATCATCATTTAATGATTGAAAAAGGTATGAAATAAAATAATACCTTTTTAGAATGATAAATATTCCATAAATATAATAATTATTTAATTTATATCTCATATTAAATTTATTATAATTATCTTCCATGTAAGGAATTTGTGAAAAATGAATCACATCGATTTGTGAGGTGGTAGTCCGCCGCACACACGAGTGACGTCATTGTATCCCCTACAGAATGGAAAGTAAAAAACGCATATATGATATAATTACTCCATATGTGTAATTATTTTATAAATATAATATATATAGTTTATACCCATCATTATACCCAACTGTGATAGGTAGTAATGAAAAAATGAATGACTTCGGTTTGTGAGGTGGTTTTCTCCCGTAAACACAAATAATGATATTGTAACCCATTTGATAGAAGGGAAGATTTTTTTAGGTCACGAACTTGACATAAAAACATATAAGTATATTTAATATGTTTAGGTTATTAAATCATCACGGTTTTATAATAATTTAATAAGGTGGAGGAAGAAATAAAATAAAAACAGTCATTAAAGAACATTACCTCTTCTTCAAGAAACTTCTTTTAGTTTGAACCAAAATGATTCTTAGGTTGTATTTGTGACCAAAATAAGGATTATATAAATAGTGTAATGAATTTGGTAAGTGATTTTGGTAGGTATTGCCCCAAACAAAATGGTTTGAAGGTCTGAATAAGAGAAGAGAGTGGGTGGCCTTTTGTAAGTTAGGTGAGTGGCACACTTGTAATTTTTTAAAAGGAAAACATATAACCACGTTTTTATCATGAAAAAGGCACAAAAATATATTATTATAGATAATTAGACATAATAAGGTCTAAATATGTCCATAAAATAGTGTTTTGAAAAGTTATTAGGCCATTTTAAGACTTATCTTTTTAGTTTAACCTGTGGTAAATCCATTATTTCCTTAACCGCGATAATTGTTTATTTATTGTTTTCACTATTAATTTTTGTAAATAATTAATTTTAAATTATTATATAATATAAATTATTATTATTTTAAATATGGAATAAATTTTACCAAATTCAATTCACAGAATTGGCACAATTTAATTTAAAATTTAACCTGCAAAACATGATGAAAAATCGGCTTTTCAAGAAGTGTGTTTTTCATGGAAAAGTTAAATTTATATTAATTATATAAATACTAATAATAGTTATATTAATATAAATTAATATTTAATGATATATAATATTAAAATTTCCTTAAAAATATTGCTAATTATGGGGTTTTTCGTTAATTAAAAAGGATAAACATTATCCACTTTAAAACAGTTTCAAGAAAAATTTATTTTTCAAACCCAAAGAAAAACATATAATGATATGAAATATGTAGTTGATAATAAATAAAATAAGTAGATTAAATATAAATAAATAATAATTATGTTTCTTTAAAAAAAATTCAAAATATAATGAGACTTTTTGAATGATTATTTATTGAAAAGAAATGACTTTTTTACAAAAATCAGTATTTTCACTATTCATTGAAAATCAATATTTTCTAAAAAATAAATGAATTTAACCCAAAGTAAAATTGGTTATAAAAATTTAAAATGATGAATTTAATTTTATCAAATAATCATTTTTAAAATATCAAAAAATTAATTGTAATAATTTTTAATGAAAATTAGTAAAAATAAATTTTCAAGAAAACGTATTTTTGAAAAATAAAATTACTTTACTAAAAATTGATTTATTATTTGATAAAAATTTATAAATAATTTATATTAATTATTATATATATATAATAAAATATTTAATACTATTCATACCATATATTTTAATGACTATGTTATAACAATTATATATCTCGCGAGTCGATTAACATGAGTGTTGCGTGCCAAATACATTATCAGACATAGTTTTTTTTTAAATCTTTATGTGTCAATAAAGATAATGTTCAAATATGTACAAATAAATATGATACTTTAGGTAAGTTTTTATGTTACAATCTTATTTATTTTTTGGAATGTATAGGCTAAATTCACATTGATATAAATTTCTTGAAGATTTTTCTTTTAAACCCCATATATTTTATTCTCAAATGGTTATTCACATAATTTTTGAGTAATAGTATAATTTTTCCCTATTTGGTACTTAAATGGTTTGATAATTCTTTTTTAATAAAATTAAATTTATTTCATCTTTGGCCAAGAATCTTTTTCTTCTATGTCCATATGTTCTTTAATTTTTTTTAAGAATTGTTTCACTATTCTACAATGATTGAATATATTAATTTTTAACCATATTTCAATATCTATAATAATGTTTAAAAATAATATTATTTATCTGTTCCAAATGAGTTAATTTTTAGAAAAGGTGTGAATGAAATATTTATTTTAACATACAAATCATGACCATATTTTACCACAATCATGAATATTTAATTATTTGAAGATAATGTTACAATATTCCATAGTTATTTTCAAATAAAATTTTTTCCTTAATATTTTTGAAATTTTTGGATTTTAAATAAGTGATTTCAAAATAGAAAGGATATTTTCCTCAAAAAATATTCTAGTGATATTTTAAGATCAATTTTCATCTATTATAATATTTTTTGGTGTTCATTATGTTTTACTAGGGATATGATCCAATGATAATAGAAAATAATTTTCTATAGATTGTATATTATGAAAAAGTTTTATAGTTTATTCTATTAAACCTTTTACTTTCCTATGAGTTAACGAAGTTATGATGAAATATTTCTAAAACCTATTTATTTTTCAAGGGTTATTTGATAATGAAATAATGAATGTTTTTATGATCCGGTGGCATGTTATAGTTTAAAGTTAACTGATGGGGGGGGGTACTTTATATTCCTATGATTAATTAGGTAAATATGGATAAATCATGAGATAACGATGTTATACATGAACCTGATTTCATGTTCACAACATTATACATAGACATGGCTTTAATTCCATAAGTTTATTTATGAAGATGGTTTCATGTCCATAATTTTAAGTATGGACCTGGTCTCATATGCATAAGTTTATGCACAGACCTGATTTTAATTCTATATCTTTTTGCAAGGACCTGATTTCATGTCCTTAATTTGATGACTGAACCTATTACTGTTTATACGTGCTCAAAATGTTATAAGAATATGCCCGGGCCACATTACTATGTTTATGATATGATCTCATGGTCGTGATTAATTATTTATAATTCCAAATTATTGTGAATTGTTTCTTTTATTATGGTAAATCCTTATGCCATGACTGACGATTAAAGATATATAATTAACTGGGTTTGAATTTCTTATGTTATGATCATGTTATAATACCCTTAAGATCATGAATGATCATTGATTGATATATACTAGTTTTACTCTTACTAAGAATCTGATATCACCCTTTCTTATATTTACCATCCCTAGGGTTTGATGAAAGGTTCTAAGTATGATATGTTTAGAAGGGTTCTAATATGAATAAATTTGTGGGATATATTCAATATCATTTATAAAATAAGATTTTTATGCATATAGTATCCAAACACACTATACCATTATGATTTTTGTGTGTGTATAATTGTGTTATAGATTATATATTGCTTTAAAATAATGCAACATTTATATATGTTAGGATCCAAACACATTAGTTTGTATTAGAGTAGGGTTTAGTTATTTTTTGAGATTCAGATTATATTTTTCTAAAACCATGTGGTATAACTATAATTATAGGATAAAATCATAAAATTTTGTTAAAGTATAGATTTCATGATTTCCAAAAAAATATATTCATATTTGGATATTGGGAAATGGATACGGCAGTGGCACAAATGTACCTAGGGGTAGGAAAATTGAATGGGGATGATTGAGTATTAACTTGATCATCACTAGTGTACGATGAGTGTGCCTAAGACTGCAATCCTCTCTAGAAAATACTAGGGAATATTATTTGGTTAGTTCAAATCCTATTTATGAAACATGAAGAAATATTTTAATAGATTATGTCTAAGATGAATTAGTTTAAAACTAAAGTTTGAGGGGATGATAAGAATGTTTCATAATTTAGGACATATTAGGAATTATTTTTATGAATATATGATTGTTCACTATGATTATTATAACTTTTTTCTTATAATATTTTTTTAGTCAATGTATGGAAATATAATGAATTTTGTGAAAAACTAATGCAATGAATAATTAAAGGACCATCCTTATGAGAAACCAAATGGTTTGGGAGCTAGGATGAAATATCTTGAGAGTATACTAACTCAAGTCTCTCATGCTATAAGTAGTAATATAGACCATGTTGAGCTTCTAAATTCACTAAGGAAATCAAAATATTACATAGGGCCTTTTATATGAAAACATCCACCCTCATTTTATGGGTTCTTTCATCCACTCATTTCTGAGAAATGAATCATTTCAATGGAAAATATATTTTCCATTCTTCAGTTCTCAGACCATGAGAAATTTGTTTTAATATTCTATCACTTAAAAGATGAAATAGATCAATGATGTAATATAATCAAGAACATGAGGAAATAAAAATATATAAAATCCATGTAATGGAGGTGTTTAAGATTTTATTTCTAAATAAGTACTTTCCCTGAAGTATTCATACTAAATTAGAGAGGGAATTTATAAATTCAAAGCAAAAGGATGATGAATCTATCTCTAACTATGAAAAAAACTTTATTACACTTGTGAGGAATGCTTCAGGATTTATCGTTGACCCATAAATAAAGATTGATCAATACTTTAGTGGTATGAAACCAAGTCTTAGACATTAATTTTCCATAATAAAATTTAGAATCCATGAATAGATTGTTTGATATGCACTAAAAGTGGAAATGGAAGATGGAAACCCTCATTTTATGGGTTATATTGATAAGAAAAGGAAGGTAGAGATTCATGGATGCTCTAGTGGTATGTCACATAGAGGGAACAAGATGTTTCAACCTCTTAAATTCCAAAAATTTAGGAAGGACCAGTCAAGTAATTTCCTAAATGGAATGAGAAGATGTTTTAAGTATGGGAGGTCTAGCTATCGAGCAAAATAATGTCAAAGTAATGCGATGATTCGAGTCAATGAAATAAAGGGAGATAAATCTCAGCTGAATACACCACCCAAAATTTAGTTCTTTATATGTAAGGAGTTTAGGAATTGTCAGAATAAATCCCATAATCCAAGGGATAATGAGGACAATAAGCCTCATAAACCACTTAAGTCAAATGTAAAAATGAAAAGCTTATGAAATCACAATTGATGAAGTGGGCCAAGAGAAAAATATAGTTAAAAGTAAACTCATCATCCACTCTAAAATTGAAAATATTTAATTTAATTTAGTCTCTACCCATTATTTTATATCTGAATATTTTTCTTATAGTATCATATCACCACCTCAATAATTTGATGTCATGTTAATAGTTCAAACTCCTAATAGTATAATGATCACATCTCAAATATATAGTTCTTCTTTGATAGATGTTTTTGGGAATGTGATTCTTGTAAATATTTTTATTCTTCTGTTAGTTGAATTTGATGTTATTTTGGGAATGAATTGGCTCTCTCAGTATAGATACCATATCAATTTTCAAGGAAGGGAAGTTATATTTGATATTATAAATCAACCAACGATCATATATATGTTTGAGGATAAACCAGAAATCCTAATAGAAATTTCTTCCATCATATCGATTGTACTACCTATTTATGAGGGATATTTATCTCAAATAGTATGGTAGAAACTCAACATTGAATTTTTTTCCATGTTTCAAGAATATTCTTATGTATTTTATAAGTAATTTCCTAGTATTACCCTAAATTGTGAAGTTGATTTTTCAATAGGACTCATACCTAGTGATTCACCTATTTAAAAGAATCTAATATAATGGACCTGATTGAGTTTAATTAATTGATGCAGAAAATCTTAGAGAATCTAGATAAGGGATTCATTCAGCCTAGTGGTTCACTATGGGGTGCACCTATTCTTTTCTTAAAGAATAAATTTGGTTCAATTCATATTTTCATTTATAATCATGAACATAACAATTTCACTATTAAGTTCATGTATCCTCTACCCCATATCAATGATATGTTTGATCAATTACATGGATAAACATATTTTCCCATGATTTATCTTTTATCTATATATCATCAGATAATTGTAAAAAATGATGATATACCCAAGACAGTCTTCCTTGTGAGGTATAATCATTATGATTTTATAATAATTCCATTTGGATATACCAATGATCAAAATATCTTAATGAATTTAATGAATTGAGTCTTTAAAGAATACCTTGATCAGTTTTTGGTTTTCTTTATTGATGATATTATTATATATTAAAAGAGAATATAAAATCATAAATAATATTTAAGGACTCTGCTGAAGAACCTGAAAACGGATAAGCTACATACCAAATTTACCAAGTGTAAATTTTGGGTATATAAATTCTCATTAATGGGTAAAATAATTTCAACTAAAGTTATAAAAGTGGATACTTAAAAACTGAATTTGTTGAAAATTGAACCAGATCAACCATGGTGACTAATATCCGTAGTTTTCTTAGATTATAAAGATACTACTGATTCTTTGTGAGAAATTTCTCATGACTTTCAAATCCACTAACCATATTAACTAGTAAGGGTGCCAAGTTCTTATAGACATATGAATTCAAGGATAATTTCATGTAACTAAAGTGAAGGATGGTCTGTGTGCCTGTGCCTATACTACCATAGTGTAAAGAAGGATTTATGATCTATAGTGATTCATAGAAGAATGTACTAGGATATGTTCCCATGTATAATGATATGGTGATATCTTATTCTTATCTCTAAATAAAAATTCATGATAAAGATTACTAAAATTAAGATTTGGATCTTGTACCGTTAATTTTTTCATTAAATAAATGGAGGACTTATCTATATGTTAAAAGGTGTAATATATATACTAATAATAAAATATTTAATTTTATATTTACACATAAAGAGTTGAATATATTCTAGTGAATATGGTTGGAGGTGATCAATGATTATGACTGCTCAATATATTTCCACCCTAGGAATTTTAACAAGGTGGCTAATGCTCTGAGTCAGAAAGACCATGCTAGTTTTTCTATAATAAGGATTGGATGAGATCCAATATTTATGGATTATATAATATGGATATTGAAATCATGAGTAAAGGATATAGATATTATCTTTCTTAGAGGAATTTTAAACCATAAATCCATGAGAGTATTAATATGATGTAGAAGGAAGATGTGAAATTATTGAATAAGGTGAGGAATGATCATGAGTTTATCCATGATCATTATATAATGATAAGTTTTACGAAAAGAGTATGTTTCCCATAGATACTAGTATTTAGGAAGGATCTGTTGGATAAATCCCATAATTCATCACTCTCTATTCATCACAGAAGTATAAAGATGTATAAATACCCAAAGAGTAATTATAGTGGGATAATAGGAAAAGGTATATTGTTGAGTATATATCCTAATTCTTGGTATGTGAAAAATTTGAGGCTGAGTGATAAAATTATACGGGTATGTTATAATTGTTATCCATACCTGAAGGGGAATGTGAAAACATCACCATGGATTTCATCATTAGACTCCCAAAAACATCAAAAGGACATAATGCTATTTGGATCTTCATCAATCACCTTATGAAATCAACACATTTTATTTCCATTAAATAATGTTTCTCTCTTGATCAATTTACTTGGTTATAAATTAAGGTAGTAATGAGATTTCCTAGATTACCACTATAAATTGCATCTAATTGGGATATGATGTTTACCTCAAAGTTTAAGATAATTCATTATTAGGATCTAGATACAAATTTTAGTTTTAGTATTGTATATTATCCACAGAAATATGGTTAGTCTGAGGGCCATTCAAATACTACAATACAAGTTGAGATATTTCTTTATAGATTTGAAAGGTGGTTGGGATCAACATATTATTTTGGTGTAATTATCTTATGATAATATATTTCACTTTATCATTTAGATGTTACTTTATAGAAACCTATATGGTAGGAAGTATATAACTTAAACATTTTGAGATGAAGTTGGAGAGATAAATATATTGGGACTTGATATAGCTGACAAAATGATAGAGAAGGTTAGAGATTCTTAATATCACAACATAATAGCTTAGAAATGAATTTTTTTATGATGACAATCATTGATGAGAAATAGAGTTCAAAGCTGGTGATAACATATTTCTATGAATATTTCTTTTAAATAAAATTATGAGATTTATAAATAAGGGAAAAATGATCCCTAGATATATATTTCCCTTCTAAATTGTTGATCTAATCATGATAATGGATTATCACTTTTAACTTCCACGAAATCTATCTTAAGTTCATGATGTGTTCTATATGTCTCTCTTAAATAAGTAAATACCTAATTATTCAAATTTATTAAACATAGAGTTCATACCACTATAGAAATATTTCTCTTATGAGGAATAACTAGTGGATATTCTAGATCGAAGAGAGAAAGTTCTTCAGAACATGACCACTCGGCTGGTCGAATTATTATAGTGAAACCCTAAATTTTATGAAGTTACATGTGTATTTACCCCAACCCTAGTAACCTAGATCCAATATATATTTTATTAAATTGGTATAAGGTACAAGGAATCACATGCCAAAAGACTAAATAGTTTATTAGTCTCATTAAACTAGATACATACTTGAAATTATTTTTACAATTGAAAACATAAAATACACAAAATATTTTCTTTGATAATTAAATTATTTATCTTATCTTATACTTACATATCAAAAAATACTTCCTAGTATCCTATATAGAATAAAACATATGAAAGGGGTAAGCATAGATTCTTAGTAAGGGTAAGTGTACAATGAAAGCTAAAAATAAATAAGGTATAATCAATATGTCAATTTAAATAACTAAAACACATTGCATCTAATATATAACTGAAGTATAATATGGTATAAATAAATGATGATCAAATAATTCCATAAAAAATAATCACATGATCTTGAATAATTAACCATATATATTCTAAATAATTTAATAATAACTTGGAATATCAATAAATAAATTCATAATGATGGAATGCATAATTGCAGACATGTAAAACATAACATCGAAGCCTTGTTCTAAGATATTTAAATAAATGGGTAAGGCCTCGAAAAAAACCCAATATAGTTTTCCCCATGAAACCTACTGATGGTTCGAGAGGCTATAGTAGGAGCCTCCTATCAATTACTAAGTCCAATTCCTTCTTAATATGAATGGTGTGAGACATAATGAACATAAAAGTTTTTATTTAAAATTAACATACAAAATGTCAATACATACCCCAATCTAATAAACATAATCATAAACCATCTAGAGCAATACAATGGATGATAATAAAATTATACATACTCAATAAAACTAATCATAAACCATCCATATAAATAAAAAATATTATTTCAATACAACACATCTATAGAAGATCATAATTACAATAAAGGGTTGATGTCATTGATGAATATTAATACCATAAAGATTCCATTAAAAACATTTTTGTGGAAAATAAACCTTTCATTAGGAAAATCAACTTAAAAAAATTTCATAAAACATTTTCAAATTATTTCCATTTAAAAATATCCTTTTAAAAATTGTAAAATAATCTTTAAAACATTGAGTGGTCATGATGGTAAAAAAGTCTATTCATGTCAAACATGTTAAAATAAATATTCCTTACACATTTTTAGTAAAATAAAAATTGGAATTGTTTTGAAAAGAGAATGAAGATTACTTTTAATTTTTTTTTAAATAGTAAAAATGGGTGAACACATCATATAAATAATTTTGAAAATTTTAAAAATATTTTTGAAAACCTTTTTAGAAAACACGAGTTTTGATGAAAAAGGATTTACTATCAAAGAGGGAAATAAAGTTAGATTTTATTAAAAATAATTTCTCAGTCATTTTGAGTACCAAAGAGAATAAAATGGTAAAACTACCTAAAAAGTTCATTTAATAACTATATTTTATTAAAATATATTTATTTTAAGATATAAACATCTAATAATTTCTATAAGGGAGATGTAAAGATAAACAATCCTGAATAATGATGAGATTTTGAAATAAAATCTCACCACTCTGGTAACTTCTAAATCATAATCCCCCTAAAATAAATGACATAAAATAAAATTTTAAATACCATTAAGATAAATATATTCATTGTATAAAATATTAAATGGGTAATATATGTACCACGCAAAGTAAATAAGTGGTGAATATGAAATTTGTCTCATGGAAGTCAAAGTGAGATAAGAAACCCTTACCTCAGGCCTGATTTCCATCATACATGACCTTAACTAATGTATAATGATTTTATGATTTTTTTAATTTATAACATAAACATAGTCATATTTATAATATCATATATGATCTTATTATAACATTTTAATACCCATTGGTTAATAATATTTCATTATTTTCATTGTTTCATGTGTTAATTTATTTGTTTTCTCATGCTTGTTTTGTCACGAAAGTTCTAGTTCATGTGAATAGGATATAAATATAATCTAAATAATTATAATAATTTTATAAATATCATATTTTATCATTAAAATCATTTTAGAACTATTTATGAAAGTTGGACATGGAAAATGAATCACATTGCTTTGTGGAGACAGGAACATATATATGCATAAGCGACGACATCATTCCCTTAATGAATGAAAGGGTAAGTAATTGGTTAATATATTAATTTTGAGGCTCCCTTCCTAGTCAATATGGTTAGTGGATTTGAAATTCATGAGAAATTTCTCACAAATCATTGGTAGTATCTTTACAATCTAAGACATATGAATTCAAGGATAATTTCATGTAACTAAAGTGAAGGATGGTCTGTGTACCTGTACTTATACTACCATATAGTAAAGAAGGATTTATGATCTATAGTGATTCATAGAAGAAGGTACTAGGATATATTCCTAGGTAGAATGATATGGTGATATCTTATTCTTATCTTTAATTAAAAATTCATGATAAAGATTACTAAAATTAGGATTTAGAGCCTGTACTGATAATTTTTGCATTAAAGAAATAGAGGCCTTATCTATATGTTAAAAGGTGTGATATATATACTAATAATAAAATATTTAAGTATATATTTATACACAAAGAGTTGAATATGTTCCAGTGAATATGGTTGGAGGTGATCAAAGATTATGACTGCTCAATATATTACCACCCTGAGAATTTTAACAAGGTGGCTAATGCTCTATGTCAGAAAGAGCATTCTAGTTTTTCTATGATGAGGATTGGATGATATCAAATATTTATGGATTATTTAATATGGATATTAAAATCATGAGTAAAGGATATAGAAATTATCTTTCTCAGAGGAATTTTAAACCATAAATCCATGAGAGTATTAATATGATGTATAAGGAAGATGTGAAATTATTGAAGAAGGTGAGGAATGCTCATGAGTTTAGCCGTGATCATTATATAATGATAAGGTTTACGAAACAAGTATGTTTCCCATATATACTAGTATTTAAGAAGGATCTATTGGATAAATCCCATAATTCATCACTCTCTATTCATCACAGAAGTATAAAGATGTATAAACACCCAAAATAGTATTTCTAGTGGGATAATAGGAAAAGGGATATTATTGAGTATATATCCTAATGCTTGGTATGTGAAAAATTTGAGGCTTAGTGATAAAATTCTAAGGGTATGACATAATTGTTATCAATACCTGAAGGGGAATGTGAAAACATCACCATGGATTTCATCATTAGACTTCCAAACACATCAAAATGACATAATTATATTTGGATCTTCATTGATGAACTTATAAAATCAACACATTTTATTTCCATTAAATAATTTTTCTCTCTTGATCAATTTACTTTGTTATAAATTAAGGTATTAATGAGATTTCCTAGATTACCACTATAAATTGCATCTAATTAGTATATGATGTTTACCTCAAAGATTGAGAGAATTCATTAGTAGTCTCTAGATACAAATTTGAGTTTTATTATTGTATACTATCCACAGAAACATGGTTAGTCTGAGGACCATTCAAATGCTACAATACATGTTGAGATCTTTCTTTATATATTTTAAAGGTGGTTGGGATCACCATATTATTTTGGTGTAATTATCTTATGATAATAGCTTTCACTTTATCACTTAGATGTTACTTTATGGACCCCAATATGGTAGGAATTATATAACTTAAACATTTTGAGATGAAGTTAGAGAAATAAATATATTGGGACTTGATATAGCTGACAAAATGATAGATAAGGTTAGAGATTCTTAATATCACAACATGATAGCTTAGAGTTGAAAAAATGTTTATGATGATAATAGTTGATGAGATTTAGAGTTCTAAGCTGGTGATAATATATTCCTATGAATATCGCTTTTAAATAAAATTATGAGATTTAGAAATACGGGAAAGATGATCCCTAGATATATATTTCCCTTCTAAATTGTTGATCTAATCATGATAATGTATTATCACTTATAACTTACACCTCCTCCAATGGCCCTAAGGCCTTCATTTTTTTATTGATTTTTGATAATCCACCATTCAAGGGGTGAGGTGGAACCCTTACAAGGCCCGTAGGCATAAGTATTACCTGGCCTATAGGCCTTAGAAGAAATCATTTTCCCATAGGTTTCACATATTACATACAACCTAGAAAAACTATATGGAACTTCTCCTCCCCATCATCTTCATCATGAAACCATCTCTCCACATTTTCATGTCTATTAGGAAATGAATTCCCATGCATGCATAGTCTTGTCCTGATGGTAGGTGTCATACCCTCGCATTCTTGAAATCCATTTAGATTTTGATGTGTTGAAAGATCTTTGCTCATCCACCTTGTAGATATTTTTCCTCGTAAGTCATCTGGTCTGCATCTGCACTTAAGGTGGCCCAAAGGATTTATGGTGGCCTGAAGGCCTTAATGACATGAAGGCCTGGGTGGCCCGAAGGCCTTAATGGACTCGGGGACCAAATCGGTGGCCCGATGGCCCAAACAGGGGAATATTCCCGGCTACAATAGTGTCAAACAATACCTACTACAGTCCCCGCTACAATACCTAATTATTCAATTATATTAAACATAGAGTTCATACCACTAGAGAAAGATTTCTCTTATGAGGAATAACCAGTGGAGATTCTAGATCGAAGAGAGAAAGTGCTTCTGAACATGACCACTCAGCTGGTCAAAGTATTATAGTGAAACCCTAAATTTAATGAAGTTACATGTGTATTTACCCCAAACCCAATAACCTAGATCCAATATCTATTTTATTAAATTTTTATAAGGTACAAGGAATCACATCCCAAAATACTAAATAGTTTATTAGTCTTGGTAAACTAGATACATACATGAAATTATTTTTAACATTGAAAACATAAAATATACAAAATATTTTCTTTGATAATTACATTATTTATCTTAGTGTATCCTTACATATAAAAAAATAACTTCCGAGTATCATATATAGAATAAAAAATATGAAAGGGGTAAGCTCAGATTCTTAGTAATGGTATGTGTACAATGAAATCTACTAATGAATAAGGTATAATCAATATGTTAATTTAAATAACTAAAACACATTGAATCTAATACATAATTGAAGTATAATATGGTATAAATAAATGACGATCAAATAATTCCATAAAAAATAATTACATGATCTTGAATAATTAACCATAGATATTATAACTAATTGAATAATAACATGGAATATCAATAAATGAATTAATAATGATGGAATGAATAATTCCATACATGTAAAAAATAATATCGAATCCTTGTTCTAAGATATTTAAATAAATGGGTAAGGCCTTGACCAAAACCCAATATAGTTTTCCTCATGAGACCTACTGATGGTTCGAGAGGCTATAGTAGGCCCCTCTTATCACTTACTAAGTAAAATTCATTCCTAATATGAATGGTGTGAGACATAATCAACATAAAAATTTGTATTTAAAATTAACATACAAAATGTCAATACTTACCCTAATCAAATAAAAATAATCATAAACCATCTAGAGTAATACAATGGATGATAATAAAATTATACATACTCAATAAAACTAATCATAAACCATCCATATAAATAAACAATATTATTTCAATACAACACATCTATAGAAGATCACAATTAAAATAAAGGGTTTATGTCATTTATGAATATAAATACTATAAAGATTCCATTAAAAACATTTTTGTGGAAAATAATCCTTCTATTAGGGAAATAAACTTAAAAAAATTTCATAAAACATTTTGAAATTATTTTCATTTAAAAATAACCTTTTAAAAATTGTAAAATTATCTTTAAAAAATTGAGTGGTCATGATGGTAAAAAAGTCTATTCATGTCAAACATGTTAAAATAAATAATCCTTACACAGTTTTAGTAAAATCCAAATTGGAATTGTTTTGAAAAGAGCATGAAGATTCCTTTTAAAAAACTTTTTTAAAAAGTAAAAATGGGTGAACACATCTTATAAATAATTTTTAAAAGTTTAAAAACATTTTTGAAAACATTTTTAGAAAACACGGGTTTTGATGAAAAAGGATTTACTATCAAAGAGGTAAATAAAGTTAGATTTTATTAAACATAATTTCTCAGACATTTTGAGTAAAAAAGAGCATAAAACGGTAAAATTACCTAAAAAATTAATTTAATAACTAGATTTTAAAAACATATATTGATTTTAAGATATAAATATCTAATAATTTCCATAAGGGATATGTAAACATAAACAATCCCGAATAATGATGAGATTTTGAAATAAAATCTTACCACTCTGGTAACTTCTAAATTATAATCCACATAAAATAAATGACATAAAATAAAATTTTAAATACCATTACGATAAATATATTCATTTTATAAAATATAAAATGGGTATTATATGTACCACACAGAGTACATAAGTGGTGAATATGACATTTGTCTCATGGAAGTTGAAGTGAGATAAGAAACACTTACCTCATACCTGATTTCCATCATACATGACCTTAACTCATGTATAATTATTTTATAAATTTTATTAATTTATAAAATAAACATAATCATATTTATAATATCATATATGATCTTATTATAACATTTTAATACCAATTTGTTAATAATATTTCATTATTTTCATTGTTTCGTGTGTTGATTTCTTTGTTTTCTCATGCTTGTTTTGTCACAAAAGTTCTAGTTCTTGTGAACAGGATATATATATAATTTAAATAATTATAATAATTTTATAAATATCATATTTTATCATTAAAATAATTTTAAAACTATTTATGAAAGTTGTAATGGAAAATGAATCACATCGCTTTGTGGAGATAGTAGTATATGTATGCATGAGTGACAATATCATTCCTTTAATGACTGAAAGGGTAAAGAATTAGTTAATATATTAATTTTAATGAATAAATATCATATCATATATATTATATATATAAGTTAATTTCATCTATATTACATTAAATTTAATGAGTAAGTGAAAAAATGAATCAGATCGCTTCGCGAGGAGGTAGTCCACCGTACATAGGGGCGACACAATTATATTTGAAACAGAATAAAAAATAATAATATTTTTGTGATATTAAAATATGATATGGATAATTATATTTTAAATATAATATAAAAGTGGTAAATCCATAATTATATCCATAATTTAATAGTTGTGACGGAAAACGAACTATATCAGTTTGGGAGGCGGTAGTCCTCTGTACACAAGATCGATGATTTTATTTCCCATTTGATGGAAGTGGAGATAGATAAATATTACTTAATAAACATAAAAACATCTTAGTATATTTTAGATACTAGTATTATTATATTTTAAGTGGTAATACATATTTTAATGTGGAAAAATAAAAATGAAACAAAAGAGCTTTATTAAGATAGTTACCTTTTCTAAGAGAAACCTACTTTGTATCACCTCTTAAGGACACTAGATATGGTCTTTTTGGAGAAAAAGATGCTATAGAATATGTATATGGGTTTTTGAGAGATATTTTTTCATGTTTTTGTCATGATAAAGGGATTTTATGTGTGAATAAGTTAATAGAGGGACTTACCTTTTATAAGTGGGGAAAGGGATCCTTCATGGAAATTACTTGGAAATTTTACAAAAGAATCCAAAATTATAGTCATTCCAAAGAAAAATTCTTTCAAATGACCTTAGATTCAATTTTTTAATGGATAATTTCAAAAAATGGATAGAAAATAATATTTTTACAAGTTTTTACATTATTTTTAACCCTTATCGTATTAGTTTAACCCCATGGTAAACCCATTTTTACCTTAATCATGATAATTAATTTTCACAGTTTTCACTATTTATTTTATTAAAAATTAATTTGAACTTATTATAAAATATAAATTATTCTGATTCAAAATATGGAATCCATTTTACCATGTTTAATTCACATAATTAAGAAAATAAATTTAAAATTATACCTGCATACGTGACCAAAAAAAGGTTTTCAGAGAGAAAAGTTTCATAAGTATAGAAGGTTTTAATATCCAAATTAAATATAAAATTGAATAAAATGTCCTAAATTAGTAAAATTTTAATATAATTTAGCTAATTTTAATATAATATTATTTTAAAATATAATTTATCTTCATAAATAATTTAAACTAAAAGGCAGTTTTTAGTAAAAATCAGTATTTTCACTATTCATTGATTAATGAAATATTTTAGAAAAATTCCTAAAATTAACCATAATGTAATTTGGATATGATTATTTCAAAAATGAAGTTTATTTTTTCAAATAATTTATATATATTTTTTGAAAACTAATTATAAATTATGCTCGCAAAGTGTGGCTACACCACCTTTTAGAAAAATATAGTTTTTCAGAAAACACTTCTTTTACATTCAAATGATTCTTATTTTACTTATAATCAATAAATAAAAATTTAATTTATTTTATAAAATTTTAATCCATAAAAGTTTCATAATTTATTTAGTATTATCCATACCCACCAACTTAATATCTAGTTTATAATGTTCATGTTTAAATAATAATGTTTTAATAGAATATAACGTTTTATTTAATCCTGGTGTTATGTGCAGTACAAGATATCTATGAGATTGAATTTATTTAAAAATAAATGTATTCTAAAGTCTCATGATTTTATATCCTATTATAATATTGGTGTTACGTGTCATCCATTCTGTTGAACATGATGTTCCTATTTTAAAATCTCAAGGTGTTGCATTCTACCCCCTTAAATAAAAATTTTCTTCACAATTTAATATTGATCCTGATAATCAAGGGTTTGAAATTTGAAAATAAAATTCTTGAAATCAAACATATTGAGTAAGTCTAATTAAATGTTCCCCTAATAAGAGATAATGGGAAGTACGAAGCTCATCTAGAATAATCACATAACTAGGTTACCAAGTAGGACGACACAACTGGGAAGTGAAGATATGAACATGGAAGAAAAGTGTAATGCACAAATAATAATGGAAAGTGATAGAGGTCATTTACCATAATAAGGTGAATTATTAAGAGAAATTAAATAACCTTAAAACCATAAATCCATAATGAGTTAAAGGAAAATTTGATTCATTATATGTAAATGTAATTGGATAACATTTTTGTTTCAAGATATTTTCCTAAAGTTGAGGGATTATTATATGATATAGAATAAGAACATAAGTAAATATAATTAATTGATATATTTATGTTTCACAGGAATAAATTCTTATTTTTTATTTCTTTGACCATTTTAAAATTCATTTATTAATACAATAAATTATTATCCAAGATGAAATTTTTATGTTTGAGGCACTAAATTTTACTTTTAGCAGATCATAATATCCATAAAAGAGTGAAAATTATTTTTGTATATTTATAAATACTTTCCAAAAAATTTGGTTATAATAATTTATCTAATAACACCCAAATTTAAACTTAATCCATTCTATAAATAGTTAACCTTAAATCTCATCCA
Organism: Viscum album; assembly: GCA_963277665.1. Lineage (NCBI taxonomy): Eukaryota > Viridiplantae > Streptophyta > Magnoliopsida > Santalales > Viscaceae > Viscum > Viscum album. The sequence goes on along the minus strand of OY728163.1, from coordinate 1,529,328,209 downwards.
AAATATGTCTGACCAAATTTAAAAGAATTTTTACTAAATCAACAATATATTCCATAGAAAATAAAAAATAGAACTTAATGTCAGATAATATGTGACAACATTTATCACCATTAAAACTTAATTAAATCATGAATTATTAAAAATATAAATTCATATTTTATTAAATATATTTTATAAATAAATACTTGTAGTAAACACTAACAAAGATAACAAAAACCATAAACTCGATAAAAAATTTCATTATCACCAATACTATCCCATAAATATCTATTTGTCCTTAGTATCTCAACATAGAGAATATATAAATGGTTATCTTTACTCAATCATGTGTTTTCCAAGAATTTATACCTTCAATTGAATCATTGGTTATTGGTACCATTCAACATATACTCTCAAATCCATAATGAAATGGTACTATTGTATAATCCTTAAAAAAATTTCCTTATTATTATAAACAAAATATTGTTGATTAAAATAATTATATAACATAATTATTAAATCCAGAGACAATAAAACTAATCATTAAACTTAATATATAATAATAACATAATCTTAAGCATGATCACTAAGCTTCTTTTCAGATATATTCCCATGAATATTGGGGAATTAATTTGTGTAGTGCCCCATCTCTTTATAGTTGAAGCATTGAACATTCCCAATTTATTTATTTACCATATAATTATGAGAATTTTGGCCTTTTTATCCGAACATAAATAACACTACTTTTACTTATAATTATGTACCTAGGTGTTTTCTTCAAAAAGTATCACATGTTAGAAAATTCTTCTTTCCCTTCTTCCATTTATCTATATTTTTTTCTATAAATTTATTCTTATTCGCCTTCCCTTTGAAGTCATAATACTTGGGGAATTATTTATCTAACTTTATATAACATGATACTATGTCCCTGTATGATGATAATGTTTTGGAGACCTGTTCCCTTCAAAATATTTCCATAATCCCATCAAAGAAATGAACATTCTTACCCTTTGGATTAATTCCATTGATATAGTTTCAATTCCTTCTAATAGGATTAATTTCTAAATAATGGAATACACTAGATTAGATCATATAATTATGAATCATAATATATAATCCCAAAAATAGTAAAAACTTTACATAAACTAAAAAATTTATTCATAGATAATCTCATAATCATAAACATGGATTATTTGGGGATATATTCATTTTTAAATCCTTTATGATGTTTTATAAATAAAATTTGAATTATCCTAATCAAAACCCCAAGGAGTGTCAAACTAGGTGAACAGTAAGACCCGTTTTCAAGAACTAGGTGATAATAGGGTCAGTACCAATGTTCCCTTTTTAGAGTTATTACCCGTATGTACATCTATGCCAGAACCATGTCCATTTATAGTTTCTAGAAAGGGATGTATTACTAGAAAAAAACACATAACATATTTCTTACCGAAAAATTAGGATGTTCTACTATACTTATCCAAAAATAATATCATAGGGTTTCGTTCCATAATATATGCTTTCCTAAATCTAGTTCATAAGGTTTCTGCTAAACTTCCTCTAATGACAACTGTAGTGACCCCGACCATTGTAAACCAGAGGCGATGCCTACTTTATTGCAATGGAATAATATATAAGTAATCACATCCTAAAGGACCTAATAGATAATTAGTATTGGTAAAATAGATATATATATGAAATTATTATGATAATTGGTTACATAAAATAAAAAAGTAGTTTCTTCAAAAATTCCATTATTCCTTATAATATATCACTACATATCAATCACTAAACAGTTATTAGTATCATGGGAAGAATAAAACATAATAAAGGGGTGATATCATATGCTCAGTAAGGGTAGAAATACAACAAAATCTATTAAAAAACAAGTCATAATCAATATGGATAAGAAAATAACTAAAAAAATACATTTAATCAATAACTTGATCATAATATGTTAGAAATTAATGATGAAAAAATAATTCCATATAAATAATCACATGAGCATGAAAACATAACCACAGATATTATAACTAATTGAATAACCACATGGAATATTAATATCAAAATTCATAATAATGGAATTCATAATTCAAGACAACTAAAACATACTATCAAGTCCATATTATAGGAAATCTAAATTAATGGGTAATGCCTCAACCAAAAACCCAATCAATCTTGTCTCATGAGACCTACCAATGTATTGAGGGGCTATAATAGGCCCCACACATCACTTACAAAGTCTAATGAAATCCTCACACTAAAGGGGTGAAACACAATCAATATAAAAATTAATATTGAAAAAAAAATGAAATGTTAATACTTACCCCAATCCAGTAAACATAATCATAAAATATCCATAGTAATATAGTGAATGGTAATAAAAATGTACATCCTTAATAAAAATGATTATAAAAAATCCATATAAATAATAAATATAATTCCAATATAACATATCCCTAGTGTATCATACATATAATAAAGGGTTGATGTCATTGTTGAATTTAAATACCATAAAAAATCCATTAAAATCATTTTGTAGAAAAATAACCTTTTTCAATTTGAAAATCACCTTTTAAAAAAAGTTCACAAAACATTTTAGAAATAATTTTATTTGAAAGTAATATTTGAGAACTTATAAAATAATATTTAAAAGTAAAATGTGTAAAAATTTCTTTATAAATCATTTTTACAAGGTAATTATTTTTTAAAACATTTTTAGAAAACATGGATTTTGATTAAAATTGATTTGTGACCGAAGATAGAAATAGAGTCATATCTTCTTAAGAACATTTTATCAATCATTTTATATACCAAAGAGTTGAAAATGGTACTATTACATAAAAAATTTCATTTATAACTATATTTTATAAATATAGAGTGATTTTATGATATAAATATCAAATAATTTTCCCAAGGTATATGAAAAAATAAATAATCATGAATAATGATGAGATTGTTAAATAAACCCTTACCACTATTGTAACTTCTAAATCGTAAGCCCCATAAATGAAATTAAATAAAATGAAACTTTAAATACCATGAATATAAATATATTAGTGATATAAAATATCAAATATGTAGTATACACACCACAAAAAAGAAATTAATAGTGAATATGGCATATGTCTCAAGAAAGTAAAATAGAGATGAGAAACCCTTATCTCAGGTATGATTTCCTTTGTATGTGTTCATACATCCTGTATAATGTTTTTAAGAATTATTAATTTATAAAAGAACCATACTCATATTTATAATATAATATATGATCCTATTATAACATTTTCCACCTGTTTGTTCATAACATTTCATTATTTTCACTATTTTGTGTGTTAATTATGATGATTTCTAATTAACTTTTTACCATGAAAGTTCCAGTTCTTGGGTATAGGATATATATATCACATTTTAAATTATATTAATGTTATAAATATAATATTGAATCATTAGATATGTTTATTTAACTATTAATGAAATATTGGCATGGAAAATGAATCCATCGCTTCCTAGAGATAGTTGGCTGTACGTAAACACAAATGGTGATATCACTCCTATATCGACTAAAAGGGTAAGGTAGTGGGTTTTATATTAATTTTAAATAATCAATATCTTATCATATATATAATTTTTTTCATTAATTTTATATTTATTACATTATATATAAAGTATAAGTGAAAAATGAATTGTATCGCTTAATATGGAGGTAGTTCATCGTACACATGAGTGAAAAGTGCATTAGTTTTATCATATAAATGTGTTAAATTCATCATTATATACATCTTTTAAATGTGGTGATGGAAAAAAATTGCATTGGTTCATGAGATGGTAGTTTTCCATACACACGATCGATGATTTCCTTTCCCATTTTATGGAAGCAGAGATTGTTAAATATTATGAAATAAAAATAATAAAATATAATTATATGGGATATAATTTAATTATTACATTTTAATTTTTTTATATAATTGAAGGTGGAAAATAAGAAAGAAAATGAAAGATATTTTCTAAGACAATTACCTTCTTTAGGAGAAACATCCTTTGGATCACCTCTCAAAGACACCAGGGATGGTATTTTGGGAGTAAAAAAAGCTCTAAAATATGTCTAAGTGATTTGGGGAGATATATTTCATAGTTTATTTTGAGCCAAATGTCTTGGTAGGTGTGAAGAAGTTAAGGGAGGGAGTGCCATTTTATAAGCGGGGAAAGGGAGCCCTCTTGGAAATTACATGGAAATTTCCCAAAATAATCCTAAATGATAAATTAATTCCCAAGAATAATTCTTCAAAATGAAATTATATTATAATTTTGTAAATATATGGTAGAAATAGGTTAAAAAATAAAAAATTTACAAGTTTTTATGTCATTTTTAACCCTTAATTTCTTTGTTTAACCCCACAATAAACTCATTTTTACATTAACAACAATAATTAATTTTTACTATTTTCACTATTAATCTTGATCAAAAATTAAGTTGACCATATTATATAATATAAATTATTCTGATAAAAAATATGGAATCCATTTTTCCAAACTCATTTCTCAGAATATTCATAATTCAATTTAAAATTATACTCATAAACACGATGAAAAAGCTAGTTTTCAAAGAGAAAATTCTCATACATATTGAAGGTATTAATAATGAAATTCAATATGAAACTGAATAAAATGATCTAATTTAGTTAAAAAAATATAACTGAGTTAATTTTTCTTTAAAATTAATTTAAAATATAATTTAACTTCATAAATAATTTAAATGAAAAGAATGTTTTTAGTAAAAATCAACATTTTCACTATTCCTTGAAAAATGAGGCATTTTAGAAAAATAAAAAAAATGAAACCTAAGGTAATTTTAAATGATGATGTAAAAAATTAATTTTATTTTTTTATTAAATAATCTAAAGGTGAAAAAATTAATTATAAATTATTTGTGTAAAGAGCTACTAAACCACCTTTTAGAAAAATACAGTTTTTTAGAAAATATTTCTTTAACTTTAAATTGATTATTATTTTATTTCTAATCAATATATAAATTTGGAATTTATTTTATACACATTTAAAGTATAAAATTTTCCTAATATAGTCACTACTATTAATATCTTCTAATTTAAAGGCTAGGTTATAATAGTAATGTTTAAACAATAATATTTTAATAGCGTGTCATTTTTTGTTTAAACCTGGTGTTGTATGCATCGAAAGATATAAAACAGATTAAATTTATTTAAAAAAATGCATCATAAAGTGTTGAGATGTTATATTCTCTTATAATGTTGGTGTTGTGAGTCATACACGCTATCAAACATGATATTACTATTTTAAAATATCGAGGTGTTATAATGTGGGAATCTGAGGATGTGATGGGGTAGAAGTATCCTCAGTAAATGATGGATGAAATTTTGAGGGTGAAATTATTATAATAGGGGTAGAGTGTAACACTAAAAAACCACTATATTTTAGAATATATTTCTCTTTAAATAAATTTTAAGTGTTTGATAACTTTCATGACACGAAAAACTGATCTTAAAACGAACCGTGATATATTATAACCTAGTTGCTAAATTGGTGGATATAAATAAAAATAACCAAATTATAAAAAATATATTTTTTTTGTTTAAATAAAATTTAATGATTAAATCATAATAAATAAGTACTCAATATTTATTAAATACATTTCATGCTTCAAAAAAAATGTGTTTTCTTCAAAAATGGTTTTTACTGCATTTTGTTAACAAACATTATAAATAATATATAATATATTTATAAATTTTATTTTATAAATTGAATATAATTTTTTAAATACCATTTATGATTTTATATTAGGGTTAATTTGTGAGTTTTTACCCAAAAAAGATAAATTTTTAAGTGAATAGTGAAAAATACCATTTTTTGAAAGTCATTTCTTTTCATCAAATCAAATAATTTAAAAGTACTGTTAAATTTTGAATTTTATATTAAAATAAAAAATTTCCTCATTTAATTATAAATAATCTAATTATTTACATAGAAAACAATATTATAATTAATTTTAGTTTAAGTTTATTTTAGGCTTAAAACACATTTATCTAATAACTTTTTTTCATTAAATTTGAAACATTAATATTTAAATATATTTTTTACTCTTCTATAAACTTAATAATTAATAATGGATTCCATATTTTTAATCATGTGGATAAAAATTTTCATATAGGTACCTTTTATTTTTTGTCATTATGAATAGTAACTGCGGTAAGCATTTGTCACCTCAGTAAAGGTAAAACGGGTTAAACAGGGTAAAAACTGTGGTATAAGGCACATAAATCCCCAAAAAAATTCATTTATTTCATTTTATAGGATAATTTATACCTTAATCATATTCTATTCAATGTTTTGTCAAATTTTTCCACTTTTCTTTGATTATGACCTTTATATTATTTTAAATAAAGGATTAGTATAAAATGACACTATCTTGATTTTAATATCTATTATATTTTAACATAGATATTATTTTTCAAATAATATTTTATTTCGAACATAAATAAGTTTTTTATAATTTAAATATATTTTTATTTTTTTGTGATGATATAATTACTTTAAATACCTACACAATGCTGATATAGTGCTTGTGAAAAAAGTAGTAAAATCAATGTAAATGATTTTAAAAACATAAAAAGTAATATTTTATGCATTTATTATGTTTTTAAAATAATTTTATGGTTAATATAAATTTATAATGTATTTGGAAATATTTTATATTCTAATTATATATTTTTCTTGATATCTCTATAGTTTAAATATGTGAATAACTCTTAAAATAACTAACGGTATATTATGTTAAATAATATTTTATTAAATTATTTCAAAATCATAAAAATATTGAAATATGACAAGGGGAATGTTATATAATATAAATATCCCTCCCTCTACCATTTTGAAGAAAAATTTACCATATTTTTAAATTTATTACCCTTGAAGAATGAAAAATTTTCACTACAACTAAAAAATAAGGGTTCGAACCAATTTTTTTAAAATGCCACATAAAATTATAAAAATTTTATATTTGGAAGGTATTTAAACATTAAACTGTATTATATTCAAATTTTTTTCAATTTGGTTCCACTTGAATGTGAAAAATAATTTGTTATATTTAAATATTTTATATAATTCAAGGTGTTTCATTTCCTTAACTTTAAAAGGACCCCACTTATACTCTCTTATCAACACTTCAAAATCCTTTTATATTTTCCAACATCTAAAAAACGAATTTTCTAAAATACATAAACATTTCCTAGAGGTAATTTTTTGACCATAATACCAGTTTTTCAAGGATTATGTTGTAAAACAAAAGAGGTTTCTCAACTAAGAGGTATAACTCTTAATCAAGTACTTTCAATTTTATTTTTTCTTAAATATACTCAAAACCTATTGTATCCATAATAAAATTTTTAAAATATTATAATAAATATATTGATATGTTATTATGATGATGAAACAACCATTTTCCACCTCTATTCCATTAAATGGGAAACGAAGATGTCGCTCATGCGTACGTATGGAATAACGCCTCCACGTAGAAATATTATTCATTTTCTATCACCATATTTCATGATTGTTTATTTTTATAGATTTAATATTAGTATGTGATGTTTATAAAATAATTATTCTTCTTTAATTATAATATATTAACTAACTTCTTACCTTCCCATCCATTGTGAAACAATAATGTCGCTCATGCGTACATGTGGATTATCACCTCCATAAAGCGATGTGATTCACTTTTCATTTAATATTTACATGGATGGTATTAAGGATAGATTTAATTAATATATATGATTTTAATGATATAATAATTATTTTTAATGGTTAATTATAATTTAATTTTCTTTTTTTCTATCCATTAAAAATTGAAAACATCACTCGTGAATATGTATAGACTATCATCTCCACCAGGTGATGTAATACATTTTTCATAACAACTTTATATGAATGATTATAAAAGTGTATATAATGAAAAAATATGATACTAATTTTATAATTAATATTCTCTTAGTGATGGAACCCTGAACACAATGTAATTATCTGAACCATAGAACTAAAACATTCATGTAAAATAGAGCTGTTTTCACCCAAATGTGCATTTTTTGAAAGAAATTTTAATAAAAGAATAATTGAAAATTAAAATGGAAAGATAAATAGTAAGTTATTTATGAATATGTTTTTGTAATATATTTATAAAAAATCTATATTTATTTAACAGGTAGGTTGAACGCGTATGAAGAAATACGTGACTTGAGGTTAGGATTCTTCAACTCAATATTTTTTATTGAGACAAGTTTGATGTTATGAACCTATTTATGTTTATGAGGTGTATATTCTGAAAATTGTACATATTATATCACATATAATTATTAATTCATGTTATTTAAAGTTATAATTTGAATTATTTCATACATGGTGTTTTGATTCAAAAAGTTACCAAAGTGGTAAGAGTTTCTCATCTCACTTTTATTTATGTGAGAAATATGACATATTCACCACTTCTTTAATTTTTTGGTGTATATAATACCCAAGAATGTATTTTATAAATATTATCATGAAAATTATGTGTATCTAAAAATATATTTAAGTTTTTATCTTTCATAAGGTTTTGATTCGGAGATTACTAAGGTAGTGAGTGATTTATTTTACAATATCATTTATATTCAGGATTATCTATGCTAAATTACCATCGAGGGAAATTATAGGGATATTATAATTTAAAACTAATATATTTTCTTATCCTATAGTTATTCCCAGAATTTTCAAGTGATTTTACAAGTTTCCTCTCTTTGTTACTTAAAATTATTGAGAAATTTTTTAAGAAAAAAAGACATTATTTCCTATTTGGTTAGGGATATTTTTTTCATATCCATATTCTATTTGAAAAATTTTTAAGAATGTTTTTAATATTATGTAATGATTGATTAAATTAATTATTATCTATAATTTATGTATTTAATAATTTTTTAAAAATTAATATTCTTGGTATTTTTTGAATGAGGTATTTTTACCAAATATGTGACCATATTTTTTGTTTTAAATTATACCACATAAACAAATTTTCCCACCACAATTAATAATATTTACTTTGAATATTTATTTAGAATATTACAAGGTTATTTTCAAAGAATGGTTTTCCTAATATTATATTTTTTTATATTTTAAATAATTTATTTCAAAATGAAAATGTTATTTTTCTCAAGAAATGTTCCAATGATCATTTAAAGGTATTTAAATTTATGAAAAATTCAATTTATGTTACTTATGATTCACTAGAAATATTATCCAATTATAACTTCATTATTGTTATATATATTTTTATTTATTATGATGATGAAATCTTGATAAAACCCATTTTCCTTTCTATGGGTAAAGAAATTAAGAAATGATAAATTCTTTCAAGAAATTATGGAATATATATGAATGGATTATGATTATATGATGGTTTGGTCCATTATATCTCTCTATTGCATTGAGTAAGCTGGTATTGATACATCATGATATGGTGATAGTAAGTATGGGCATGATTTGGAATATATTTGTTCTCATTCTGATGCGTGAGTATGCTTGATTCAAGATATTCTCACAAGATTATGCATGAATATAATGGCGAGTGGCTATGTTCACATTTTGATGTGTGTGTATGATCTATTATATCTATTCTTACATGATTATGAGTATAAATGATTAAAAATATCTATGTTTAATTATTATGATTTTCTAGGATTATAATTCCACATTCCTATGTTATGACTCTTGAAAGATGATTATTTTTTTGACACCCTTATTGATTATGATTGTAGATATAAATTTATTTTTGAGTTTATGATCTATGATTTTTGGGGTATAAATATTTTACATGAATAACATGTACTTTATTATTTTATCTTACCCTTATGATCATATTATTCTTTCATATGATTTATATCTCCCATATTTACTCTATTCAAGAATCTAACCTCACAATTTATTAAGTTTTTTCCCTATGTTTTGATGGAATGTTTTAAGTGTGACATGTCTAGAAGGGTACCTTATGTAAAGAAATATGTTTTCGATGATGAATATTGTACTTAAATAATATTTTTATTTATTTAGTAACAAATTATACTAAACAATTATGAATATTAGGCATGTTTATTTGGGAGATATATTGAATATTAATCTAAAATGATGTAATATTTATGTATGTTATTCTTGGGTTACTGTAGTTGGTATTAGAGAAAAGTTTAGTTATTTTTAGATATTATTATTATAGAAATTTTTTGATAACCCTAGGTATATGTATAAGAATATTATAATATCCCTAAGCTTTGGTGAAGTAGAGTTTTTGTGGTTTTCATAGAAAATACACCTGTTTCTAGATTCTGGAAAGTGGATTCGATCATGGAATAGATGAAAATATGGGTAAATAATATGAAAGGGTTAATTGGGTATGAAATTGATTATAATTTGTGAAATATGTGTGGGAATAATATTGGACACATGGGTATACATTCCCAGGGGAATGTTTGGGTTAATTCAAATTTTCTTTATGAACCATTATGAAGTATTTTAATAGATAATGATCATAGATTAGCTAGGTTAAAACTAAGGATTCATAGATTAAAAAGAAATATTAATTATTTAGAAATCATATGAATGATTTTTCATGATTACATGATTACTAACTATGATTATTTTTTCTCAAATTGTGATTTTTGGTTTTAGTCAGTGGATAGAACCCGAAGGAATAATGTTAACACTGAATGTGACAAGAAATAAAAAGGTTTTCCTCACAAGAATCCAACTGAAATAGGAGATGGAATAAAAAAACCTTATGATTATAAACAATAATATATCTCATTATATGATTAACCACCACAACTTGGGTGGGTTTCCTAACACACATAATTATGGAAAAATAGAGTTTCATGGGATTCAATTGATAAATACCACAAGGGAAGAATATTTAGCTTCATAAATGTCAAGTATGTGGGAGAAAGCACCCAAGGAAACGTTTGAAAGTAATGATAAGATTTTTTATTTTTTGAAAAATAATAGAATGAAAAAAGTAATTATTGAGAAAAAATGAAGTGTTTGATGGAGTAAAATTAAGTTCACACTAAGGAAACATTTATAGTACAATGTCTTATGTGTTGAGAACTTGGGAATTATATGAGTTAGTTTCATAATAAAAAGGATAACTCTTAAACAATGGAATGGCCTATTCTATGACAATCATTGAATTGGAATGATTGAAGTGTTTATTTATTGTGAATCAAGAATTATACTATAAAAGTGTTTTAGAAATGATATGATAGGTATAATAATCATGAAACATATATGTATTGTTCTATAGTAGTTTTGATTTAAATATTTTAAAGCATATGTTGAATGGTATAGATAACCTAGAAAAGTGATTTAGTGGTAAGGTGAAATTTTTGAAAAACAAATAATGGTAGGATAAATAACTCTTAATATGTGGTAAATGTTGAGATAATAATGTTTTTTGGGATATATATTTTATGGATATTAATAAAGTAATTTTGATAGTTTTTATGGAGTTAATTTTTAAAAGCATATATTATTTTATAGTGCTTTTATAATGGTTCAAGATATTTATGAAAATTATTAGCATATTTTGGGGAATATATTATTAGGGTGTATAGATTTTTGGTATATAAAATTACGAGTGATTTATATTATTGATATAATTATTAATTTTATCATTGAAGAATATGTGATGAAATAATTCTAATATTTTGGGTTTCAATTTTGATCTAGAATATTTTAAAGAATTTTAAGGTTAGTTTTTTATGGAATGAGTTAAGTTGAACATAAGGTGTCATTATGGGTATTTTGAATATTTATGTATGGAGATTTATTAATATTGGATAATTTGTGTTAACCATTTTAGTTTTGTTAAATATTTTGAGACATGAGGAAAGTCTTGTCATTTATTGGATCTTATAATCTATTAAATGTTAATTTTAGTGACTTATGCATAAAAAAATTAATTATTTTTTATCATATTAAATATTAGATAATTAAGGGATAAAAATATTCTTAAATGATAATAAATGGATGGAAATATTAATATGACATAGAAACCAATCATATAAGTATGTTATCCTATATTCTTGACCATGATGATAAATTATTTCATCAATAAAATTTAAAGAAAAATAAATTTATTGATGCATATATGGAATGTATTTATCAAATATTAAGTTATATTTTTAGAAACTCATGGGTGTAATAAATGATATATACTTTTTTTTAGACATAAATTATTAAAAAATACTATATTTTTTAGTAGTGACATAGATTTTGGTTATCATGATAGATTCTACAATGGATTTTATTAACATGTTATGATACAATAATTCTAGTATGTTATAATTAAAATTTTCAGGAAAAAATTTATTTAAGGGGGTAGAATCTTATACCTTGATATTTTAAAATATATATCTCTTTAAATAAATTATAACTGTTTGATAATTTTCTTGAAATGAAACACTAAGATTAAAATCAACCATGATATATTATAACTTATCCATCAAATTGATGACTATCATAAAATCCCACATATCCTAATTGTCTTGATAAGTTATAGGTGTGATACTAGGCCTTAGGTGACATACCCAAGACACAAAATGATTGAAATAAATGCCAAGGGCCTCAATAACATTTGGGGGATAATTTGACCTTTGAAAGAAAAACATCCAAAATACAAAAATAGTAACCAACCAAACCACTCTATGATGAATGAAGATATAATACAACTCAAAACATAAACAAACCAATAAACCATATTAGAGATCAATAGGAAACCATAAGAAATACTATAGGAAAATGAAAACACAAAATTTCAAAACTACCAAAGTACATAAACCACAAACACCCAACCTCATCCAAGCTCCAAATCCACATGCCCAGACCATGGTATCAAGAAGCATCACTAATGAAATTAGATAACTTACCTTTACTTATGTCTTGATAGATAACTTATATAAATTCGCAATAGTGGCCAAGAATGGGGTGATTCTAAACTTAGTTGGATTTCCCCAATGACTTCCCAAATCAAATCACTAGGACAAAACATGTTATCACAATTAATATAATTTAGTTTAAATCAGTAAAAATTGAATACATAAAATATACAAAAAAATTCCAATTTGAAAAATTTCAATGATAAAACCCTTTTTAAAATCATTTGAAATACCCATAACCATGTCTTTATACACACCATGCATGGACAAATGACTGTTCCATACTCATGAGAGGTCTCTCATTGATATAACAACTCTTCACAAGGTAACCAATACTAGATTCACTAATGGAACAAACCCCTTACACATGATCAAGTATAATAAAAATAAACTCACCCCAACCATATATGTCTATATCCATGTAAAACCAATCCAAAAAAAGTTATTTCTTTCAAACATTTACACAAAAAATTTCTGTGTATTATATGTAAACCATAATTTTAAAATCATCATTTCAAAATTACAACCAAATGGATTTTCCAAAATCTAATCAATTTACACATTTTTCCAAAGACAATACCAAATTGGGATTTCCATCAATAATCAAACAAGTATTTCACCAAAATTTATATTAAAACATTTTATTAAAACTAATACTTCAAGTTCTAAATAAATTTAATATAAGTGAGAATCATCCTACCTCACAAATGTTGGTGAAAACTAAGAATGACACTATGAAAATGTATCCAATATTTTATACTTATATCAAAGTATTTCTTTATTTACCAAATAAATCTCTAAATACGATGATCAATATGGATTTTTCTTCCTATCCCTAGAATCCCTCAATATGATGATCAAATTATTTATCTATCTAGACCTAGAATGCCTTGATCTAATGAATCAAATTATCTATATTTATAACCTTGTAATCCCTTGATCATTATGATTATTGGACACAAAAAAAATTACAAAATAATCATCAAGGAGGAAACCTGAGAAGGTTTCCTTAAAAAGTCTAATCTATAAATAAATAAAAATATTAAGAATAATTTATTCAAACTAAGTATTCTTCAAAAATTTTGAGAAAAAATCTTGTCAACCAACACCAAACACTTCAAATGACCTGGTATTTATAGGATTCTCCCAATGGTCAATTTGACCTTACAATGGTTATATTTCTTCTATTGTGTTGAAATGAATTGGACACTTAGCACATGACAGATCATGAAGATCTTTTAGAACTAATTTCCCAACATCGTATTAGTTTACACCATTATAGAGTAAAAAATATTCATTATATTAGAAATAAGTTTTTCTTAGTGAGACTATAAACTTAGTTAGTCTAAAGGACTTCCTTATGACTTTTTATAAAATAATCTAAATGTGTATTAATCTGATGTTTATCTGTACTAGTATCGGTGATGGATGTCTTCATTTGATGGAGAGGGGGAGAGTGGCAATCTTCCTTATATCTAATTGAATTAGCAGAAATTGTTTCATTCGATATATAATGAGAGGTAACTTTCATCCAACCAAAGGGAGGGGATGTCTCGAGAGCTTCTATTCCAAGAAAATCAATATCATTTGCAGTGGTTCTTGCAGAACACTCTGCATCTGTACCTGGTAAATCACCTGTTCTCATGAGTCTAGGGGATGGATCAATTGTGGGGGTGGCAGATCTGGAGGTTCTTAAATAGCAGATAGATCTTTTTGAATTCTTTGTGTTAGGTTGCACCTCTTATGAGAGAGGTACCAAATCCTGGTTCAACGCGGAATTGAAAATCATAATTTCACAATTTTTGGGTTTCTCGAGTTGGAGATTTGTCCCAATTGGTAAAGGGTAATTCTAGGTTATTTTGGAATGAGGGGGTGATCTTGACACTATTTAGAGAATCAGCAACCTCAACCTACGACCTAGTTTCTTCTGAATATCAGAGTGGGATCCTAACTTCAACCCTTTCAAGAAGCGGCTTTTCATGGCGCAGGTATGGATGAGAATTCATGGGCTTACATGGGTGTACTGGAATCCCAATATTATCAGTGACATTTCCTCTGAATTGGAAACACCTTTGAAGATTGACCAGTGATTCATTAATGATGATTTAGGCTTGTATGCATGAGTCCTTATTGAGATTAACATGGAAGTTTCACCTCCGGGTAGGATTTTTCATGGTACGGATGATCATAAATTATAGGTTTTGTATGAATTTGAAAATATTCCCAAATATTGTGACCACTGCAAAATGGTTGGTCATATAGTCAATAATTGATGTTTTTTGCAAAAGTAGGTTAAACCAGCTCTTGCTGCCTCGGCCTGAAGGGTGGTCACTCAAAACAAAGGAAGTGAAAAAGATAGAAAGGAGAAGGATCATGAAGCTACTATGAGAAAGGGGTAACATCACGAAATACCCCCTCATGGGATGACTTAGTTGAGGAAGAGGAGAAACATATCAGGCATCCGGGGAGTAATGACAATCGGGGTGAAGATATACAGGAGGAGCAAGAGGCTTACTCTATAGATCTGTTCTTAGTTTCCCTTGATTTTTAGGTTGAGGAATACATCCTTAATCTCATTTATATAGATTTACATGATATTTTAGAGATGGAAAAACTTGATTTGAACTCTGAAAATACTTTTGTAGTTGGTAATATGGAAATTGATCTAGGTCATCCCCAATTTGGTGTTCATAGTGTAGAAACTTAGGATTACAGGAACCACTTTCAGCCACAACCCATGTTTGGGGATGAAATCTTTATTCGAGACAATGAATCAGATAATAAAACACTGGTTTCATTAGAGATAAAATTCCCTGATGATGCTTCCCAAATTTTTGAAGAATGGACTGAAATTTTCATTTCATATAAGCATAACATGGATATAATACAAGAGCCTAAACATGAGGGACCTACCTCTTCTATAATATCTGATCGAAAATTGCTACACTTTGATAACAAAGTCAAGGGGGGAGTAACCCCCTAAATCACAACATTAATGAGGAATCTATTCTGGAACTTCCAGGGTCTTTCCAATCCTGACACAATGGGTTCCATTCGGCTGATTTCAGGCAAATAAAATCATGAAATTTTATGAATTTTTGAGCCTAAGACCTCCTCTATCAAGCTGTGGAATTTTTTAAACAAAGAGGGCTTCACCCTTCTAAGTTGTATCAGGGATGTAGGCTGTCAAGATAGGGTTTGGATGTTTGTGAATACCGGTGTGGTTAATACAACCATTTTTGATGAGAATGAGTAGATTCTCACCTACAGTTTCATAGAGTCTTGACAAAGGATGTGCTTCTCGGTTGTGTATGGTTATAATCCGTACATTGAAAGGAGATCATTATGGAATCAAATCTAGAACCAGGAATCTACAATTTTGGATCCTTGGATTGTTATAGGGGGCTTTAACTCCCTTTTTTACATGGAGGAGATGATTGGTCCAGTGGTAGGAACTACCTCAATGGTTGGTTTTCGTGACTTCATTGAGAATGCCGATTTGACGGAAATTAATCTCATTGGAGCCAAATTCACTTGGTATAAAATACACCTTAATGGAATGAGAGCCAGTATAATTGACAGGGCATTTGTAAATGATGCCTTAATTTTATGATGGAGGTCAATATCTTGTGTCACCTTGGCCAAGCATAATTTAGATCATCACCCTATTCTGGTATGTTTATTGAATATAGAGAGGAATCAACCAATCCCATTTAGATTTAATAATGCTTGGTCTTCCCTCCTAAAGTGCTCAGAGATTGTGCTAGACACTTGGGGCCTAAGGTATTTTGGTCTTCACACTTTGGTCTATCTCTATAAATTCAAGCTTGTGAAAATGCAGCTGAAGCAATGGAGTAAAAGCAGGTTCAGCATGATGGATGCTGAAATTTATGGGCTAGAATGCCTTTTACATGAATTTCAAGAGTCCCTTACTAAAGGTCACTTTTGTGGGGACCTTAAATAGGAAACTGAAATCTCTAAAAAGTTGGGGAGTCTTCTCACACTCCGAGATAATATTTGAAAAGATATTTTTAAAATCATGTGGATTTTAAATGGAGATAGAAACAAAATGTTCTTTTATGCAATTAAAAGGGTGTACAGGGCTAATAGACCTCCGGATTTTCAAAAATATGGGGATCATATTTTGGAAGATAGATATGAACTCTCAGTGAATATTGTATATTATTATAGGATTCTTTTTAGTGGCCCCCCCAAAGGAGGAGCATATAGGGGAAACATTATTCCATATCTTGTGATAGAGGAGGAGAAAAACTCCCTTACCTAAATACCAATGGATTTTGAAATCAAAGAGGCTGTGTTTGGTCTTAATAAGGGAAGCTCTCTAGGGCCGGATGGGTTTACGAATCAATTTTTTCAGACCTATTGGGAAATAATACAAGAGGATGTTTGCCAACTTGTTAAGAATTTTTTAAGGATGGAATTTTTCACTAGGGATTTAAGGCCCGGCTTATCAATCTTATACAAAATATTGAGAATTCGAGTGAAATAAGTCAGTTCAGACTAGTTTCCCTAGTGAATACCATTTACATGGTGATTATTAAAATTCTAGCAAGTAGGCTTACTTGCATCGCCGAAAGGATCATTTATTGAAATCAATTTGGATTTGTGAAAGGAATAAACATTGAGGACTTCTTACTCACTACCTCAGAGTGTGTAAATATTCTAAGAAAAGCAACATGAGAGGGAAAAATAGTGCTCAAATTGGACGTTACCAAATCCTTTGACACAATGGACTGGGGATTCATTGGAAGTGTTCATGAAAGTTTCATATTTAGGGGGAAATTCATTCTTTGGATCATGATACTTTTTGATTTATCCTTCATTTCTATTCTTATCAATGGGTCCCCAAAAGGTTACTTTACTTTCTTCATGGGGGTACAACAAGGGGATCCTCTATCAGCGATTATTTGTGCTATCGTTAAGGATTATCTAAGCAGAATTTTAATTGAAATGGTTAACAAGAGTGAACTATATACAATCAGGGAAGGTCGAGGTAAATATTCTCCCTATCACTTATTTTTTGCTGATGATATTGTCATCTTTACACAAGGGAGCAGATGAAACATCAACAATATAAAAAAGGCACTACAACACTATAATAATGAATCTGGTCAAGTTGTTAGCCGGAGAAATTCTTTTATATACTTTTGCAATAGCATTTTTGTCTTGAAGAAGGCTCATCTCACCTCTAACTTGGGCATAAACGATGGTGATCTTCTCTTCGTCTACCTGGGTGTTACAATGTTTTGAGGAAAACCCCATCAGTCACATTTTTCAATTGTTCTAGATCAAATGAGGAAAACTCTTGCCTCCTTGAAAGGAAAGTCCCCCTCAATGGCTGGGTGAATCTACCTTGTGAAGCATGTTGTTATTTAAAAGTTGGTCTACTCTTTCAGAATGTATATATGGCCGAGTGATGTTATTAAAAAGCTCAACATGATGCTGAAAAACTTCTTCTAGAGTGTAAATATTATGGAAAGGAAGGAAATTACTACCCCATGGAAGAAGTGTTGTCATTTATAAAATATGGGAGGTCTTGGAATCAAGAATCTAGAGGCCTTTAATCAGTCCCTTCAGGCCATGTTTGTTTGGAAACTCATTAACAGAATGTATGAGGCCCTGGACTTCTTATGGAATCAGTTCATTGCAAGACTTCTGGAAGGCAAATCCAACTATATTGAGTCCTCCAGTTGGACTGGAATTAAATCCATTTTCCAAAAAATTATTAGTCACTCAAGATGGATGGTGAATAAGAACTCTCCCCTATGTTTCGGGTATGATAATTGGATTGGGGATCCACTCATCAACCATGTTAACTTGGAAAATACTCACATTGATCATATCATCACAATTAGAGAGTGACTAGAAAACATGGACATGGTTTCAGATAATGTTGAGTAGATGATCAAGGGTTATGATTTTGTTATGCCGGAGGATACTCTAGTTTGGGAGAGAGCTGAAAATGGTTGTCTTGATTCAAAAAACTTTTACAATCATATGATTAATTGGGAGAAGCGATGGATAGGGAATTTGAACATGAAATGGATGGAACTGTCACGGTTCACTCTATTATTGAGGCTAAACCTCAACAAGATTCTAGTGGATACCAACCTTCAAAGAGTGGGTGTATCCTTGTGTTCTTGATGCACCCTCTGCATTCAGCACATAAAATATGTGGACCATATTTTTATGAGTTGTAAGGAATCATCCTCTCTCTGGATGGCAGTGAAACCGTTTTTCAGATTACATATACCATATACTGCCTCCATCCACAGCTTTCTAAAGGAGATTTTCAACCTTCATATTTCTAGGAAAATAAAAGTTTTTTTTCAAGTGGCTTGTGCAGAGACGATTTACTGTATTTGGAGTAGCAAGAATGCAGCGGTGAATAGTAGGTCCAGGTTTCATGTTGGCTGTGTGCTAGAGTCGATCATTGCTGCAGTGCACACTGCCAACAACCTGCACTCTAAAAAATACAGCAATATGGTCGATAATTGGGTGGTACTTATGTGGTTAAGCATTGCTAGAAATTTCCCGACCCCTCGACACATGATGGAAATTTTCTGGACAACACCATTTGTAGGATGGTTCAAGTGAAGCATAGATGGAACATCAAGAGGTAATCTAGGCCCCTTGGGTTTTGGCACCGTCTTTAGGGATAAAAATGGGGACGCCATGGAATGTTTATATGGAAATTGTGGAAGTGTCACGACACTAGAGTCACCGATTATGAGGCTAATAATGGTGGTTGATACTGCTATTCAATGAAAATAGAATAATTTATGGTTTGAATGAGACTCCACTACTTTGGTTCAAGTAGTAGGAGGGGGATAGAGGTATCTGTCATAGAGACTGGCTGCTAAATGGGTTAACCATATTGAAAATATCTCATCTATGAACTACTTCATCACACATGCTTTCTGGGAGACCAACTATATTGCTGATGGGTTGTAAAATAAAGGGGTAAGTGTGGAAAAATTTCATCACTTGACCACATTTCATGATGATATGATTTCACTTTTACTCCAGAAAAATGTATAATTCATTCTTTTTTCCTTCTGTAACTCTTTTAGTTTATTTTAATATAAGGGCCTCAGTGCTCATATTTCTCAAAAAAAATACTAGTATCAATACGATTATTAATACATTTATAGTATAAAAGACAATAAAATATGTATATAATTTTATATTTATAATGGTAAGTCTGATATTTATCATACTCATACTCATTAAAATAATCATAATGAAGAATTATATGTTTATATTAATGATACTTTAGATATTATTCTTAGTATGGTAAACGGTAATGTTTTCTAAAAAACATTCTAAACTAATTTGGACATAAAATGTTAGTGATCATGTTATTAAGAAAGTGTTTTTCATTTCCAAAACAAAAGGAATGGAAATGTAATAAGCATATCTTTTGACTCAAAAAAAGGGATTAACAATCTTTTGAGTTTAGGGAAAAATGTGGGTTAAAGGGGTTAATTCCGATTAGATCCAAAATTTAAGAAGGGTAAACTATACCCCACATGGTTAGGCTACATTTTTTGGAAATCCATGTACCAATTGTGCAATGATACTATCTTAAGGCCACACCTCGCATGATTGTATTTCATGGTTAGAAAAACTATGCACCAACTGTGTTTTTTCTTATGTTTTAAGAATCAAGGGTTTTATTAGGAATTCAAAAAATGTTTCCCAATAGTGTGCCAACCATGCACCTACCCAATTCACACTATTTTCCTTTTCATGGTTTCCTAGATATGCTGCATGATTTCTATTAAATGTCCATAAACTGTGTATTTCTAAAAAATCCTCTAAAACATTCTTAAACCCCTATGAACCTCTTAAAAATTATCTCAAAAATTATATAGACTCAAAATACTTGAATAAAGGGCCATGTATCTAAAAATAGTGGTTTTAAATTCTCCCCACTATTATCCTTTCTATCCATAGAAATTAAAAAAACCATAGTTGTATTAGAAGAGTTCAGACCATTGCTCTATCATTTCCTTCTCCCGCTCCCATGTTTCTTCTTAAATCTAACCATGTTTCCATAAAAACCACAATAGAACAATGATTTTTCCATGAAATATCTTATACTTCCCATAATATATATAAACACATGAATCAACATAGCACCTGACTCTAGGTTAACATGCTCTCATTGAATCACATGGTTAGGATTAGGTTGGAACATCATTAAATGAGATACATGAAACACATTATGCATTTATATAAAACTTGGCTTAAAAAAATTGATATTCCACCTCACCAACTCATTCAAGTATCTAAAAAGTTCCTATGTATCACTGATACAACTTTCCATACTTAAAAAACGATGATACCCAAGCATTGGAGATATTCCAAAAAACACATGATCATTCAAATCAAATGCAAATGATCACTGAAGATGATTTGACTAAAATTTCTGACAGATCTAAGAAATATCCATCCTATTTCTAATCAATTATGTCCTCTCTATTGTCTCTTACACAAGGATAGGTTCAATTAGTGAAGTCTCACCTATTTCCACCCTACAAAAGTAGAGAATGGCATGGATGACCATATAAATCTTAAAAAGGATCCATATGTATTGAAAGTTTATACCTGTTATTATAAAATAACTCCCAAATGGTATATTCTTCTTCTATGAGCCATGAAAATCCATCATATAACACCTAAGCATATTCTCCAAAGTTCGGATAGTATGTTCATTATATTCATCTGTTTTGAGGTTGATAAGACATATTCACATTCAATTGTGTTCCAAGTGTTTTCTATTAGGATTTTAAAAAATGAGACCTAAACCTGAGGTCTTAGTCTGATACAATCAATAATGGAATTACATTCATATTTACATTTTCACAAATGTATATTTTTTACATGTCTTCCATCATATTAGATTCATGAATCGAGATGAAGTGAGTTGGATTTGTGAGTCAATCCTTGATCACCCATATGACATCATGCTTGCTAACCATCCTTGTAAGTCCCGTTAAAAAATCCATGGATATCTTCCCCCATTTTCACATGGTAATTATTAAATACTGAAACATGCCAAATTTCCATTGATGATTTTCCTTAACCTATTTAAAGGTGAGGCATATCAAGTTATACTCCATTATAACTCTTTTCATGAAGACCCACAAAAAATGTGCTTTAAACACTTTATAAACTTTCTAAATCCCAGGGTTAAAATCCCATATCTAATAGTGTTAGTAGCTAATAAGTTATTCTTGATAATTCAATAGTAGGACCATCTAATCTCTAAACATCAATACTAAATTTCCATCTAGATTATTACCTTAATTTTCTCTCTAGCATTGAGTTTTTACCTCATAGAAACACAAGTAGAATCAGATTTATGAGAAACTAAAACATGCTCAACCATATTAGGAACAAACAAAATTGGAAATAAAACTACAAAACCACCTTGATATTATTATTCTATATGAATATCCACTATAACTGAAATTATTTACCACTGGTCTAAATCCTCTTTAGCCAACTGATCATATGAATTCCTTCTCAATGAATCTACCAAAGAGTCCCCTTTATACTTTTTAAACATTAAATCAATGTAAAACATCTATAGATACTGAACTCATCCACTATTCCTTAAATACAAATCTATTTGTTAGAAAATGTGTTTCAAACTCTTATTATCTATAAAAATATGAATTTTTAGCCAAATATATAATAACACCAAGTCTTTAATGTATGAACCACAAAGACTAATTTAAAATCATGCATTGGGTATATTTTATCATGTAACCATAACAATCATGATCCATAATCAATAACATGATCTCCTGGTATGAGAATAAAACCAAAACTAGATAGAGATGCATTATAATAGACAACATAGCCCTTTCTAGACTCTGGAAATGTGAGGGTAACTACGGATGTAATTCTAACCTTAAGTTCTTAATAGGATTGGTAATTATCCTTGTTCCATTGGAAATGAATTAATTTTCTTATCAAATCTGTCATTGGTGATGAAAAATGTGAAATTTCATATATAAAATGTCTATAGTGTTCCACTAAGCCAATGAAACTACATTTTTCAAAGACATTATTCAGTGGTTTCCAAGGGATATAAACATCAATATTTTTAATATCTAAAAAAATTAATGTTTTAGAAATGACATGTCCAAAGAAATATACCTATTATATCCAAGAATCACACTTTTAAAATTTTTCATACAAATAATACTCCTCTAAGATAATCAACACTACACCCAAATGTCATCCATGATCTGTTTTTTTCCTAGAATACACTAGTATGTCATCAGAAAACACCACATTCAAATAATCCATATACATATGAAAGATTTGATTCATTAATTAAATAAATAAGGATATATAATTCATAAGACCAAAAGGCATAAACATATACTCATAATGAACATGTATACTCTTGAAATCTATTTTCAGAATATCCTCCTTCATAAATCACAATTGGTGATATCTGGAACATAAATAAATTTTAGAGAGCCACATAGATCCCCTTAATTGATCAAATAGGTCATCAATGCATGGAATAGGTTCCCAATTATTTATCATGACTTGGTTAAATTACGATAATCCAAAAAAATTATAAGATTTCTATTTTCCTTCTTCATAAACAGAACTGGTGAAATCCATGGATACATTTTCAGTCAAATAAACTCTTTGATTTCCAATTATTTTAACTAAACTTTCAATTACCTCAATTCTATGGTTAATATCCTATAAAACAGAATTTAGATAAGACTGGTCCCTAGAAGGTGATTAATTATAGACTCCACTTCTCGTTTAGGTGTAAATCCCATGATTTATTTTGGGAAAATGTTAGTAAAATGTTCAACAATAGTTGTAAACTATATATTACCAATATTACCCATAGATTTTAAGTTAAGTTATACCAACTGATAAGAGATTTTTCTAACCATTGGTACCAAAATTACTTATAAAATTTTATTTACATCCCAATCTCTTTTAAGGAGATGATTGAATCAATCTAGGGATGTAAAACTAATAATACAAGTTGATGTGGAACTTGAATTATTTGAATATATATACCTATAATTGATCTATACCCAAAATAAATTCATAGGAATCCATATACATAACATAGGAAACATAAAGAGTCTTATCCACATCAATATTTACATATAAATTCTTGAAATTCTATTGAGAAAATAGGAGTTTTATGTTTTAACATAGAAGGATTGTCTCAATATGTAAACCTATATTATCAAGAACATGAGAAGTAATAAATGTGTGGGAAGATACCATATCAAACAAATCATGAATAAGGGTATAATTAAAAATAATAATACCTCTCATTGTTGAAGTACCAGATTGATCATACCAAATCTCTTCCTCATCTCTATACAACTGCATACTCATTTCACTTTTCTATTTTCTACCATATTAATATTGTAATAGTTGATGAGTAATGGTATTCCTTGAATAACTATGGATCACTCTATTCTAATAACAAGAATTATTATACTGTGCTAATCCCATTGAAAAATTAGATGCTTGATAAACATGAGATGTGTATCTAGGAAGATAACTTGGATCATTGTGATAATAAAGCTGAATATGTCCAATATTTTTGAAATTGTGACATGCTCTAGGTGGTTTTTTACAATCTAAATTAATATGGTTGAAAGAACCACATTGAAAATATAACCGATTAATTTTTGGTTAAGGAATGTTTATTAGTACCATGTTCTAATTTTGAGGTTTACCACCACTATGGAAGTAGGATTCAATATTCCTCTTATTCATAGAATTAGATTTCTCATATTTTTCTATAGGAATAAACATGCTCCTTCGAATATTATTTACTGGGATATATCTTTCTTCTACTATCACTCTGTTGAACATTTTTGTTTAATTTTTTATACAAATAATGAAAATTTTTGAGTTAATATTAGGTCTGAATCCCAAATCAAAAGTTCATTCCTTCAAGGATGAACTTATAACAACTTCCAAAGAAAAGAAAACTAAATTCATAAATTTATCCCCATACTCTGTCATTGAGAGATTTTTTTTCTTGAAACTGAAGAGGTTCATGGTTCTATAAATCAGAAAGGTGTGAGGATATAATTTCTTTTTAAAAAATTCCTCAAATTACTCCAATGTCATGCCTTGGTCCAATTTATCCTATACAGCTAAATCCCATCAATGGATGGACAAATACTTCACTATATACATTTCCAAATTTACTTTTAACTCTAATAGTGTTATAAGGAAATTTAAAAAGTGATTCATTTGATTAAACTAGACTTCTACTTTTTTTGGTTCGGAATACTCCAAAAATATGGATGGATTCAACTTATGACACTAAAAAAATAGTCCATTTGCTAAGGTTAATTATTTCAACTTCCTTTATCCATTGCCTGAAAATTCTAGACAATGGTTTGGATTATCTTTTGGTTCACCTGTGGCTTAGGTGAGACCACATTTTCAACAGATTCATGGGGTTTATTCCTAAAATGCCTAACTGATGCCATTTTATATAACAAAAAAACTCTGTTTAGTCCCAATCATTAGAAAATTAAGGCTTATAAATTCTAATTTAACACATCAACACATATCATAATATAAATTTCCACAATTTAACCATTTTCAACATTCTAACCATTTTTGAAAATACTATAACCATGCATTTCAAAATCATCAATTTCACTATTTTCAAAAATCAACACTTTATTCCATTTTATAAACCATAGATCTCACAATGAACAATGAATCCCTATTGGGAAGTCTTAACTTCAATTCAGGTTTGGTAATTCTCATAGGATAAACCCATAACAATGTGGTGATAACTCAGCTAGAAGTGTCTTAAAACACTCATGCACCCAAATAATTTGGTAACTTGAAGTTTAGAATAAAAATGTTATCTAGGACTTTCAATGATCTAAATTTCAATTTCTAACAATGATAGTCCTTAATGCTCTCCCAAAAATATATACTAATACCATTTACAACTCCAAGACTACAAAAAATTGACACCATTTTTCCTAAAATATATTTTGACTGAAAAAGACTGATACCATTTCCTATGCCAAGGACTGAAAAATCTGATACCATTTGAAACATCTCTCCTATCATAATTGGTTTGATAAGTGACTAGTGTGCTACTAGGCCTTAGTTTAAATCTCTGAGACACCAAATAATGGAAATAAATACAAGGGACTCAATATTAATTGGGGGATAATTTTCCCTTTGAAATAAAAACATCAAAAAACACAAAAATAGTAACTAACCGAATCTCTATAAGATAAATGAGTACAAAATAAAACTCAAAACATAAACAAACCAATAAACTATGTAAGAGTACAAGAGTAAAAAAAATACATACTCAAGGTAAACTAAAAGGCCAAAACTCAAAACTACTAAGTGACATCAACCTGCAACACCAAACTCTCTCTAATCTCCAACTCTACATTCTAAGCCCACAATATCAAGAATAATCACTAAGAAACTGAGATACCTTTCCTCTACTTGTGTATTTATAGATGAATTCTTCAAACCCACAACAATGCCCAATAATGGAGTGAATCTAAAATCATTATGATTTTTCTAATGACTTCTGAACTCATGTGACTAGGACAAAACCTATTAGTATTATTTATATAAAAAATTATAAAGCAGTAATTTTTTAATTCAAATCCATAAAAAATTTCCAAGGAGAATATTTTAAAACAAAAAAACCTTTTTAAAATCATTTAACATACACATAACTATGTCTCCACAAACACTATGCATGCACATGTCATAGTTTCATACTCATGAGTAGTCTCTCATTGATCTACAAATTCATCATAATGTAAACAATAACTGGTGACCTAATGGAACCCACCCCTTCCACAAGGCCATGTATAATGGAATTTAACTCATGATAACCATGTATACTAGGATCCATGTGAAAATAATACCCAAACCATTATCTATTTTAATAAATTTCACAAAAAAAATCATGTATCAAAACAAAACCGTACTTTTAAAATCAATATTTTAATATTATAACCAAATGTATTTTCTAAAATCCAACCAATTTTCCACAATTTTACAAATCCAATACCAGATTAGGATTTATCTAAGAATCACATGAGTATTTCACTGAAATTTCAATCAAAAAAATTAAATAAAATTAATCCTTCAAGTTCTAGACCAAGTTGATATAAGATATTAGTCACATTTCTTACACACATTGGTCAAAATGAAGTTATACACTACAAAACTTCAATATATGATCACAATCCATGTTCCCTTCACTGGATACAACAATATTTCATTATAAAACCATTCATAACACATAGTAATATCCAAAACAGACTAGATCGATGGTTTGGAGAGATAGAGATAGGATAAACTTAGATCTAAGAAGAATGAGGAAGAACAAGTACTTACTATTGAATATGAGCCTCCAATACAACTTGATTAACCTATGGATCACTTCCAAAATGAAGGGTATTATATCTTAATCCTTGGGAGTAAAATGAATGCATGATCTTATGTGTTTTGGAAGAAATATGGGGTTAATTCAGATTAGATACACAATTTATGTAGGAACAAATGTATGCTGCATGGTTTGGAAAATGATGCTCCAATCGTGTAGTTATATTGTCTTAAGGCCACAACTCACATGATTGGCTCACATAGTTAGAGAAACTACATGCCAACCATTTGTTTCCCTCTGTTTCCCGAAGCAAAATTTATCCTTGGTATTCACATGATTTTGACAAACTATGCTCCAACCATATGACTACTTAATTTACAATGTATCCCCTTCAATGGTTTTTTTGGATATTATCCATGGTTTCTACTAACTTTTCACAAACCGCGTATCTCTATAAAATCCCCTAAAACATTCTAAAATCCAGTAGAACATCCTAAAACATAACCCAAATATAAATAGACTCAAAATAAATGAATAAAGGGTCGTGTACCTAAAATAATGTGGGGGAGAATTTTAATTATTTTATATATTTCTTGACACATTGAGAGTTTATAATATCTTTATATGTAATCAAATTGTAAGTGTTCAATAAATTGCTTGATATGCAACACCGAGCTTAAAACAAACCACGATATATTATAAACTAGCCATAAAATTAATGGATATGAATATGAATAATCACATTATAAAAAATATATATAAATTTTTTATTCAAACCATATATACATATTAATTCATAATAAATAAGTACACAATACTTAGTAAAAACATTTTTTACTTCAAAAAACATGTTTTCTTTAAAAATGGTTTTTATTAAATTTTGTGCAAGAATATTATAATTAATTTATACCATATTTTAAAATTATATTTTAAAATTTTAATTTATTTTTTAAATAATATTCTAAATATTATATTAGGTTGGATTTTTGGGATTTTCATGAAAATATTTATTTTTAAGTGAATAGTGAAAATATAGATTTTGTTAAAACTGTATTTTTTTATTAAATAAAAGAATTTAAAAATACCATTATATTTTTAATTTTAAATAAAAGTAACATAGTTATAATTTAATTATAAATAGTATATTTAATTACATATGAATCATCATTATACTCTACTTTGGAATAAGTTCATTTTTATTCTTAAAAACACAGTTTTCTAAAAAGTGTTTTTCATTGCATTTTATTTATTTATATTTAAATTGATTTCTACCACTTATTGAAATTAAATATTGAAAATGGATTCCATATTTTTAATAATTATGTTAAATATTTTTAAATAGACCCCTTTTATTTTTTTTCATTACGAATAGCAACCATGGTTAATATTTGTCACCTCGGTAAAGGTAAATTGGGTAATACAAGGTTAAAACTATGGGATAAGACCTAGAAATTTCCATAAAACTTGAATTTATTTAATTTTATATGTTCCTTTATAAATTAATCATATTATATTCTAATTTTTTTAAATTTATTGCCACTTTACTTGGATTTTGACCTTTATATTATTTTAAATAAAGGATAAGTACAAAATGACACTCTCTTGATTTTAATTTATATTATATGTTCACAAAGGGATAATAAAATTTTATTAAATTATATAAACTATTATTTTGATAATAAATAAATTATTTATATTATGTTACTTTTTTAAATTTTTAGTGATGGTATAATTACCTTAACTACTTACACAACGCTGGTACAGTGCTTGTGCAAGTAATAGAAAAATCAAAGTAAATAAATTTAAAAAAATCATAAGTAATATTTTTTTTGGGTTTATTATGTTTTAAAAATAATTATATGGTCAATAATAAAAAAAATTAATTTTCAAAGATTTTATATTAGAATTAAATTACTTTATTTATGTCTTTAAAGTTAAAATATATGAATAGTTCTTAAAATGACTTTAATGGTATTTTATGTTAAATAATATTTTATTAAATTATTAAAAGATCATAAAATTATTGAAAGGAGACAAGTGGAATTTTATATCATATAAAATTTCATAGATTTATCATTTTTAACCAATTGGTACCTTAAAATTAAATTTGCAACCCATTAAGAATAAAAAGGTTGTTACCATGACTAAAGTTAAAATTGGTTAACAAAGTGGTTAAACCATAATATAATGTTTAAATATAAAATAAATATATCTAAATTTTATTGGTTGAAGGAATTTAAACATTAAAATACATTATCTTATTATTTTTCCCACTTTGTTTCAATTTTACATGAAAAATAATTTATTATATTTTAATATTTTAAGTAATTCCATGTGTATCCTTTCTTACACTATAAAAGGACCCCACCTATCCTCTCATATCAAAATTTAAATAGTATATTAAGTAGGAAATACCTAACCTAATAATTTACTCTAATACCTACACATTTTTTAGAGGTATTTTCTTCATAAAAAACCATCCTTTCAAGTCTTATGGTGTATGCGAAAGAAGGTTTCTCAACGAAGAGGTGTGACTCTTAACCGAGTACTTTCAATTTTATTTCTTCTTAAAACTATAATAAATATGTTTAATTAATTATTAAATGATTAAAAAATATCATAAATATACTTATATGTTATTATGATTATGGTACATCCATTTTACACCTTCTTTACATTAAAATGAAAATGAAAGTATTGCTTGTGCGTACATGTGGATTGCCGCCTCTATATAGCGATGTGATTCATTTTACACACCATACATCATGGTTGGTTATTTTTATAGATTTAATTTTTATATATGATATTTATGAAAAAATTATTCTTCAATAATTATAATATATTATCTACTTTATAACCTTCCAATCTGTTGTGAAATGATAACGTTGTTCGTGCATATATCTGGACTATAACCTCCATGAAACAAAGTGATTTTTTTTCAAATCTACTTTAAATGGATGGAAATAAGGATATATTTAATGAATAATTATTATAATATTGATATAATAATGATTTTTTAAATTTTAACTATAATTTACCTTTTTTACATTCCATCCATCCAAAATTGAATACGTCACCTTTGCGTACGTACAGACCACCATCTCCACGAGGTGTTGTAATTTATTCTTCACCACATATTTATATTAATGATTATAAAAGTATATATAATGAATAAATATGATAATTATTTCATTATTTTTATTCTTTATATTATGAAATCATGATTAATTGAAAATACCAAAACCAATGAACTTAAACATTCAAGGAAAACATACCGGTTTTCACATGAATACCCATTTTAAGGAAGAATTCTAAATAAAAGGATAATTGAAAATTATAAAGGAATGATAAATAGTATGTTATGTATGAATATGATACTATAATATATTATAAAAAAGTTATATATATTATATAGTATATTTTAATGCATACGAAGCAAGACAAAATTCGAGGTAAGGTTTCTTCGTCACAATATCATTTCGTTGAGCCATGTTTGATATTATGAACCTATTTATGTTTATGAGGATTATATACTAACCATTTTATAAATTATATAATTTATAATTATTAAGTAATTTTATATAATATTTCAATTCAAATTATCTCATACAAGGGTTTTTGATTCGAAAGTTACCAAAGTGCTTTGGGTTTCTCATCCTAGTTTTATTTCTTTGAGAAATATTCCATACTCACCAATTGTTTCATTTATGTGGTGTATATAATTGTCTAAATTTATTTTATGATAATTATAATAAAATTTATGAGGATTTATAAATAAATACAAGGTTCTAACTTTCCTGAGGGTTGATGCATAGATTACTAAGGCAGTGAGATATTTATGTTACAATCTCATTTCCTTTTGTGATTGTTTATATTCAATTTACATTGTGGTAAATTATATAGATATTATCCTTTAAACCTTATATATTTTTCTATAATCTTATTATTCTTATAATTTTTAATTTTTAATACAATTTTCCTCTTTTTTGTTACTTAAAATGATCAATATATTATTTTAAGAAAAATATACTTCATTTCTTCTTTGGTAGGAGATCTTTTTATTCAAGGTCCATTTTATTTTTAAATTTTTGTCATGAATATTTTTAATATTCTTTAATGATAGATAAAATTAATTTTTATCTATATTTGAATTTATAATTTTTTTAAAAATGGACCTTCTTGTTATATTTTGAACGAGATATTTTCACCAAAGCTTTGATAAAAATCATTATTTTAAGGTATACGGTTCAAATAAATTTTCCCTCTATCATGAATAATATTTAATTTGATGAATCCTTTGGAATTTTCAATTATTATTTTCAATTAAAATATTTTTCCTAATATTCCTGAAATTTTTAGATTTTAAATAAGTGATTTCAAAATGGAAATTTTAATTTCCTCAAGAAATATTATATTGATATTTTAAAGGAATTTTCATCTATGTCAACATCCATTGATGTTTCTTTTGTTTCACTAGTGAGATAATCCCATGAAACCATCCTCAGTTTTCTATATATGTTTATTTATTATGATGATGAGATCTTGATGAAACATATTTTATTTTACATGGGTTATGCTATTACAAAATGATAAAAGTTTTCATAACCTTGTGACATACATATGAATGGATTATGGTTATAAGACAGTTGGTTCCATTATAACCATCCAATTAATTAGTTATGGTGATATTGATATATCATGTGATTATTATTCTATTCATTGACATGATTGGATATATATTTGTTCATATTTTGATTCATGAGCATGATTTCTTCTAGCTAACTCACAATATTATATATAAAAATTATGGAGAATGCCTATGTTAAAATTTTGATGTGTGAATATGAATTTTTGTTTTCTATTACCACAATATTATAAGTGTACATGATTTAAAATATATTTTTTTACTAGATTATGATTTCTTATTTTTATTATGTTATATGCCAATGTTATAACTATTGAATGGTGATTACTATTTGGACACCTTTATTGATCATGCTACTCAATATGACTTGATTTTGGAGTTAATGATCTAAAATTTTTGGGGTATGAATATCTTATGTTTATTACATTCACTTGATCTTATTATCATACCCTTATGTTCATATTATGATCTCATAATATTGATATCTCCTATATTTACCCTTATTGGGCATCTTAGATGACCATGTCTTATGTTTTACTTCCCATAGTCTTTATGATAGGTTATAAGTGTGATGAGACTATAAGATAACCTTTTGTAAATAAATATGCTTGATATGATGAATAGTTAACTGAAATAATTTGTTTATGCACCTAGTATCTAAGTAAACTAAGCATTTAGAGTTTTAGGGCATGTTTATTTAGGAGATATATTGAGTATTCATCTAAAATGATGTAATATTTTTTTATGTTTTCCCCAGATCAATATAAAAATAAAATGATATTATAATATATTTATCTTTAAATAAATTTTATTTCTTTGATAGATTTATATACACACAATATCGAGTTTGAATCGAAGTGTGATATACAATTGAATTATTATATATGATATTAATCACATAGATGTTGGATTATTGGGTATTAATATGAATAACTAAATAATGAAATAATATTTTTAAATTTTTATAGAATGAATTCATTGGTTATAAATTGATAAAATAAAATGAAGTTAAAAAATTGATGTTTTCTAAAAAAATATTTTTACACTCAAAATGTTTTTTATCTTATTAAATTAAATTAATCTCAATTGATGAATTATTTTATTGAAATTTATAGATTATATATTACATATTTTATGATATCCATATAATGGTTTATACTAGGTAGGCGATAAGAATAAATTCAGTTTTATGATTAAAAATGAATTTTTCTAAAAACGGTTTTCATTTCATTTTTGTTGCTTATTTTTTAATGGATTTTTTTCCACATATAGAAATTTTATAATGAAAAAAAAAGATTTCTTATTTGGAATTATAGGGTTCAAATTTTGTAAATATGCCCTTTTTGGTTATTATTAATAATAACCATGGTAAATATTTTTCACCATATTAAGGGTAAAAGGAGTAAAACAGGTTTAGGATAAGGCCTATAGATCTCAAAACACATGCCTTTATTTCATTGGATATGTTCCTTTTGTAATTAAGAATATTTAATTAAATTTTTTGGTAATTTATTTGTACTTTCTTTTTCAAATGAACACAATATTATTTTACTTATAGAACAAAGATAAAATGTAACTCTCTTTGTTTTAATATATATAATATTTTTTCATTAGGATAAAAGAGGATATGTTTATTTATAAATGGTTATTTTAAATATTAATGTTTTTTATCATGGTAATTTATTTTTAATTTTTTGTGTTGGAATAATTACTTTAAATAATTATGAAACACCGATATAGTGCATGTTCAAGTAATAGAAAAATAAA
This sequence comes from Viscum album, assembly GCA_963277665.1. Classification (NCBI taxonomy): domain Eukaryota; kingdom Viridiplantae; phylum Streptophyta; class Magnoliopsida; order Santalales; family Viscaceae; genus Viscum; species Viscum album. The sequence continues at coordinate 1,529,294,407 of OY728163.1, read as the reverse complement.
ATAAATATTTTTAAAAATATTAAAAGTAATGAATTTTTGTGTTCCACTAATTTTTAGAAAAATATAACATATTAGTATTGTTTTAATGTATATAATTCAAATTATATTTATTTATTATTGTCTTTAATGTAAAACGGTGTGAATATGCTAAAAAATAACTTTAATGATATCTTATATTAAATAATATTTAATTAAATGACTTAAAATTCACAAAAATCATCTATTTTGATAGGTAAATGAGACATGGTCAATAATATCAACCATTTTCTACTTATTTGTAACTTTTACTTTTATATTAACTCTTATCACCCATAAATTGTAGCAAAATTTGATATTATGGTAATTATTAAAAGGGTTAATGGGGTTACACTAAGAGATAAGGGTTAAAACATCACCTAAACTTGTATAAATTTTATTGTATGAGAGGATTTAAACTCCCCTTATTGATATATTAAAAATATATCAATTTGGTGCAAATTTAACCTTAAAACTAATTTATTTTAATTCAATAATTTAGGTAACTCCAAGGGTTCCCCTAATTTCATTTATAAAATATAACCACCTCTTCTCTGTTATCCACAATGCTTTAGCCTCATAACACAGCCAAACCCAACCCTATTACCATCCTAGATTATTTAACCAAATAAAATATCTTCCATTGTTTCCAAAATAATATCCTTTGAAGGATTAAGATGTAAGACAAGTGAGTTTTCCTAATGAAGTGAATTATCAACTGCATACAAAGTAAGACGAGACTTGAGGTAAAGATTTATGTTATAATCTCATTTCTTTTTGGTAATTTATATGTTAGTTTTTTATGATGATAATTTTATGAATATTTTCCTTTACATCCCATATATTTTCAGTTATTTTGTTTATTCATTAAATTTTAATGTAATATTACCATTTTCCTCTAATTGTTACTAAAAATAATTGAGATTTTTTTTAAGAAAATACAACCTAATTTCCTCTTTGGTCAGGAATTTTTTTTGTCCATGTCAATATTTTCTTTAAAATGTTTCAATAATGTTTTAAATAATCTATAATGAGTTATTTAATTCATTTTTACCATTATTTTACTTTAAATAAATGGTTTTTAAAAGAACATTATTATCATTTTTCAAATGAGGTACTTTTCCCCAACTTTTTGAACAAAATATTTATTTTAACAAACACTACATGAATAAATTTTCAAACCGACATAACTACTATTTTATTTGAATATTTCATTATAATTAATCAAATGATATTTTCAAATAAAATATTTTCCTAAATATTTTGGAAATTTCATGATTTTAAACAAATTATTTGGAAATAAAAATGGTATTTTCCTCAAGAAATATTCTAGTGATCTTTTGAAGAATTTTTTTATCTATGATAACATCATTAGAAGTTACTAATGTTTAACTATGGATATTTTCAAAGATACCATGAACATATTTTTTACTATATGGTTTATAATTTGGATGTTTTATTGATGATTCTATGAAACCCGTTACTTATTTATGGCTTAATGGAGGTAAGCTGAAATATTTCAAAAACCCATTTATTTTCCATGGGTTATAAGATGAAGAAATGATGAATTTTTTTATGATTTTATGGAAAATTTATTGTTCAAATTTATGTGATGGGTTGGTCCATTATATCCCTCTAATTAATTGGGTAAAGATGAAAAACTCATGAGATAACTATGTTATGTATGAATCTGATTTCATGTTCACAATAATATGAATAGACATGGTTTCATATCTATAATTTTTTCTATAGAACTAGTTTCATATCCATAATTTTATGTGTGGACCTAGTTTCATTCCCATAAGTTAATGTGGGGTTCTATTTTAATACTCATTACTTTATGTGAGGACGTAATTTAATGTTATTAAATTAATGACGGAACTTTATACTATTTATACATGTTTACAATGTTATAATCTTATGCTTGTGCCACATTCCTATGTTTATAATATGATCTCATGGATCATGATTGATTATTTAGGATTTCATAATATTATAATTTTTTTTCTTTTTTAATGATAAATACTTATACCATGACTCATGAATAATGATATTTAATTGATTGGATATGAATTTCTTTTGTTATGATCATGTTATTATACCCTTATTCTCATTTATGATCATTGTTTGATATCTCTTATATTTAACCATACTTAGAATTTGATATCACCATTTTTTTTGTTTATTTTCCTCTGGTTTTGAAGGATGTTTCATAGTATGATATGTTTAGAAGGTCACACATATGAATAACTTTGAAGTAGATTTTGAATATCCTGTATGAAATAATATTTTTATGTATCTATTCTCTAAATACACTAATTCTTTATGGCTATGGGGCATTTATAATTTTATTATGTATTATATATTCATAAAAATGATGAAATATTTATGTATTTTATTCCTATATCACCCCAATAGGTGGTTGGAACATAAGAAGAAGTGAACTGATAATGAACTTAGTGATACTACAATGAGTGGAAAATTCATCTGATTAGTGCATTTAGTGGTGAATATTGAGTGGAATATCTAATAAAGATGATTTATGACGTGAGTAGGGTAAAAAAATTTAAATTAGAGGTTGAATCACTTGATTAAGGGAGCCTATCCAAATATACTTATCTTGAAGGTTTAAGAGGAATATTCATATAATTATATAAAAAAAACATGAAACTAAAGGATATATTTCTTGTTGTAGGTCAAAATATCATTGTTGTATTGATAATAATAATTTTTTTTTCTTCTAGTTATACTTTTGGAGTAGAATAATACAACTCTATGATATATGTATTAGTAGGATTCTTTTTTTAACCACTTGTGTTTATAGTGTCGAATCTATGATGGGGGTGTCTAAATAATCACATGAAGGATTAGGTTCTTAAAAAGGGTCAAACCTTATAAAAATTGATAAATCTTTTGAATTTTATTTATTTATTTAATTGGTAATGGATAATAGATATATATAGAGTTCATCAGATTTTAACAAACCGCAAAGGTTGAATTTAAGGGAAAAAATTCATAAAAATAAAAATGGATCACTAATTTAACCTATCTCAATGATCTTATCAACATGGGTACTTAAATCCATTTATATGTAGTGAATCCAGGTATTATTCTATATCCACATTAACTATGGTCGTATACCAGTACTCCGTACACCACTATATTGTTTTCTTTGTCATATCGTTTCACATTTTTTCCATTCTTGGGGTTAGTGTCATCCATGATCCCAATTGGATAAGCCCTTGTGACTGGAAGGTTTGATCAACTTTGTTATTACTTGTTGTGCTTCAACCTATATCCCCCATTTGGAAAATACAAAATTCTAATGGATTACATCCCAAGTGGTTCATATGGGTATGATTAAATCCCTATAAAAAAATAATTTATGTAAAACACTTCATATAACCTAAAATCCCCCCACCTTAGTGAATTCAGTCAATGAATTTAAACCCACTCCTCACATTGAAACCATTTACATGTAGTGTGTCTAAGTATCATCCTATAATGAAAATGAGTGTGGACATTCACAAGTTCTCCATGCACCATGAGACTATCCACTTTATCATCCTACCACATGGGTTTTCCATTACAAGGGAATGTATCATCAGTTATCCCAACTAGAAAAGGCTTCATTACTCGAAGGTTTGATCACACTTGTTATCAAGTGTTGTATCTAAAACTCCATGCCCTATATGGGATATAAATTTTTTGAAAATCTTGTACCCCATTTAATGTGTAGGAGGTTGGTTAAAAACTTGCTGAAAATTAATTATGGTAAAACACTATATATAGTGTAACAATTCTTTATAAAAATCCACACTCTTATAAATAATAAATCCATAATACCAAAAATACTTAGAAAATATAGGGAATTATATAATGGAGTTTATAGTTATGAGAATGTTTAATCATAATAAAAACATATGAAGATGGCATAATGATGCGAAAGATCATTCTCTCAATAACTATACAATAATGGATTTATAATAAGGGAAAATAAAAAATTATCTATGGAAATGTAAAGGAATTAAATGGATTACAAATGAGACATAAATAAAGGAGGTTAGGAACCCTTAACATGAAAATTAGCTTCTTAAATATTGAGAATGAACACATTAAAACATTAAGATCACCTTTAAAGAACTCATTAGAGAGAATTTGAAAAGATAATATTAATCAATGACTTTTGAGTGAAAAGAGATTGAGGGATGTATTGGTTTTTATTGAAAATTAAGGATAGTTATTTATTAATTTTGGATTTTGTACTTAGAAATCTAGGTTTTGGAAAATGAAAGCCCGTTAGCTTTTCTAAGGTTTTAATTCACAAGGATTGGTTTTTTGTATTTTTATTATTATGAGATGAAATCCATTTTTTAATTTACTTAATCTAGGAAACTTTCATTTTCCCATAATATATCATTTAAAAAAAAAATCCAAATATCTATTTTAGACATTGTAAATTGCATTATAGGTTTTCAAATTAATTTTATTTCATTAAAATATATTATATTAATATAATAACTCATTTTTTGTCATGGTTTTATTTTTTTTAATTAATACATCATTTTTATATCATAATTAGTTTATAATACTTATTATATATTCATACCATATATTAATATTTACCTAAAAATTCACCTATCTTAGAAAATTTAAAAAAATTCATTATTGGATAATTTCAATGTGGGAATTAAAATTTAAATTCATTTTTATGAAAATAATTATATATGCGATATATTTATTAATTAAATAAATCTATTAGTATTATTCAAAATCATGCTTTTAGAACCAAGAATTTTATCTCTCTTTTTAATTAGTTTTATTTTTATTCCAAGACACATGTGCTTTATTATATTAATATTAAATAATCAATATACATTATTAGTAATTATTGATTATATTTTTTAAAAATTATTTTAAATATTTTATTTTACACTAGTATGTATAACAATTACATTACTATTACAATAGTTATATTGAGAAGTTATTGTATCAATAGTAACATTACCCTTATAATGGTCATATCACCCAACACATACACACTTAATTATAACATATAAAATCAGTAATATCTTTCCATTAGTTACTTTAACATTTATATTACTTTACTTATATTTTATTTATAATAAAAATATATTTTTTATATATTTTTATTTATTTTAGCGAATAATCCTATGTAATTCAAGATTATGGTGCTTCTATATTTTTTTTGTGTTCAGTTTCTCTAGTTGCGATTGTTACAGTGAATTTAATTTTCTAGTTTTTTGTATTATACTATGATAGTGTAATCAAAGGGATTACGTAATGTGATGGATATTGCAATAATATATTTATTTAATATAATTACATCTTGGTCCTTACATACCACCACTTAAATAATTTAATCATTGAAATTTAGGGTATACATAAATCCATGAAAAAATATGGGTAAGTATTATTCATTTATTCCTAATGATCCCATGTCACATTCTTTATCTTGTGATCCCTACCAAGTATAGCAGTTGGATTATCCAATTCCATAAAAATTTCTCATTACTTATCAAGAATATATACATATGGTTCATTATAGGAAAATTTATACTCCATCTCTTTTTCTCTAGTGGTGACTCTGTGTGTTAGTTCTGGAATTCAATTCCTTATCAATGAGATATAGAAATATCATGTAGTTTCTAGAGTTTTTGTGGGAAATACAAACAATAAAAAATGTTCTAATTCTCTACAAAATCTCAAATGGCCCAATATACAATGGAATTATCTTCCCCTTTTTACCAACCTTAAATCCATTCCATGGTGACACATTCAAAAAGATATGATCCAAAAATTAAAATTACACGTTCTTCCATTGATTATTAACCTATCTTTCTTTTCTTATTTAAACCATATTATATGATATTTGATGGATTTTAATTTCTCAGTTGTATCCTCATAAAGTTTGGACTTACTATCTTCCTTTCCTAAAATTCATACTATTAGGTTGAAGTATGATATCTTTTCTCATTCATGGTCTAAAATGGTTCCATTTGTATATTGAAGTGGAAGCTTCCATTGTATATTAATATTTTGAGGGGAAGATATTGGTCACATTTTTCTTTTAAGTAAATTGGGAATAACCTAAGTATGTCCTCTAATGTTTGAATATTATTTTAATAATTCTCATTTATTTGAGGATGATAAGAGATTCTCAAATGTATCTTAGTGTTCAGATCCTTTTAAAGACTGATTCCAAATGTTGATGTGAAATGAGGGTTATGATCAAATAAAATTGATAAAAGTTTACTATAAAGTCTCAAAACTTCATTAATATAAATCCATTCAAGAAAATCAAGGGGTTGGTCTTCCATTATTCCCACTAAATTTTTAGACTTTGTATGGTGACCCAAAACAACTCATATGTCATCTTTCCTCTTATATATCTTAGGAATCCCAGTTACAAAGTCCATTATGATATGTCTCCACTTCCAAATTGGTATAGGGATAGATTTCATTACACCCTTTATAAGTTGCCTTTAAAAATTTATTTATTGAAATACCAAGTATCTTGACACATTTTTCATAATTTCATGCTTCATGTTATCCCACCATAAATATTCTCTTAAATCCCTATACATCTTAGTTATAACTGGATGTATAAGGAAATTTGACCTACAAGATTTAACTAATAATTCCCTCTTTAGCTCAGGAACCAATGGTACATAAAGTTTCTTTCCAAACATTAATACACTATCATTATTGATGGAAACATTTAATTTTCTATCTTCCATGTTTTTAATATTCTTATATAACCCCTTTTCATATTACTAAGACTTATTTATCTTATCTATTTATGATGGTTAGAAAATTACTAGAAACAATAATGATATTTACCCTTCCATAATAATTTCAACACCAAAATTTACTAAATCCATGAACATTAGATCATTATCTATCCTCATAATAGATAAAAATCAATGATCACAATCCTTTAGTAGTTCTTTCTATCTCCTTTTTATTATGTTGATATCCTTCTGAGTTAATATATATATGTCACATCTTTCACCATAATAAATTGTGTCTCCACATCTTCAAGTCAAATATTATAGATTTCAATACATGATTATGAGTGGGATCTTTTTATTCATGGGTTAATTACCTCAATAAATAATTTAAAACTCCATTATTTTGTATAATGACGCACCCTAGTCCTTTCTTTGATACATCAATATATATTAAAATTCCTTCCTTTTAAGTTGGTAAGGTCAATATCACTGTATTTATTCATCTCTTCTTTATTTCCATAAATATTTCTTCACATTACTTTGACCATGAAAATTTTATCCCTTTATATCCCAACAAGGTTAAAGAATTAGTTAATCTATAAATGTTTTCAATAAATCATTGATAGTAGCTAGTTAAGTAAAAAAACTATTTATCTCAGTTATATTAGTTGGTGTGGGATATTATTTTAATACCTTGCTCTTTAAAGTGTAAAAATATATTCCATCTTTGGAGAAAATATGAATTTGAAAAGATATTTTTAACTAAAAAAATCATACTTATTAAATTGACATATAACTTTTTTCTCTAAGTGTGTCCAAAATAAATGTTTCTAATGTTATTTATTACCCTTAGATTATATCAAGATATCATTAATAAATTACATAAAAAAATTATTAAGCTAATACTTCAATAATATATTCATCCAATCCATAAACACATAGGGTAAATTGGTTAACCCAAAAGGCAATACCTTAAAATCATAACTCCCATACATTATATAGAAATCCACTATTGGGTCCTGAAAAATATTTCATGTAATATCTGATAAATTTTATTCATTTTTTTGAATGGATGAATTAAAATCAATAGAGATACATCATGAAGATTTAAATGGTGAAGTACCATAATATCTAAAGGAACTCCACTTTCCACAAACCATACCCACTATGTGAGTTATTGTTTAGAATTGTGCCTTTGCATAGAATCCGCCCAAAAAATATTGTTTACTAGGTGAGGAATCCTTTTCATCCCCCCAAAAATGAATTTTATTTGTAGGGTGAGACATCCTTTTTCAGATCCCCCACAAAAAAATTCCATTTGTGGGGAGAGACATTATTTTTTCACCCCCTCCAAGGAATTTTGTTTGTGGAGTGACGAGACCTTTTTTGGCCGCCTCGTAAACAAACCTTGTCCCTTTATGAGGTGAAGTGACTGCTCAAAAACCAAAATCCTTGATGGGTGGAAGTTGAGAAGTTATGTCCTTACCCATATAAAACCCCCACACATAGACTAATGGTGGTGGTTTCTCAGTAGTGAAGATTTTTTTAGAGTATTTCTTGTGCGAGACAATCCCAGTAATCGATTTCAACAAGTAATCATTTATTGAATATTGAAAAGTAAATAGGCATAAAAAACCCGGCCATATAGAAAATATTCCTTTGCAACCAAACCATCACCATATAAAGTCTTTTTTCAGACTATTTTTCCATGAACCACATGCGTATGAAATATTTGTGGACCACCATCCCATATAGAAATAAATATAAAAGATGGGGTCATTTGGTCTCGGTACCCTTCCACGAATCACTTGACCTTACCTCAAACCCTTTGAGAAATGTCTAATGGACCCTCTTTATCAACACCCTCACAGAGCACTAAGGCCTAAATACACCCCCTTGTGAACTATCCCTTACGAATCACTAAGACCTTACTAGGCCCCTTCACAAATCATGTATCCAAAAGTGATAAGACCCTATTGTGAACCTTCACAAACCACCAGGCCAAGGCCTCTTCTAAATCCACCAGATATCTATGATCAGAATACAAGAACACCATCATTATCTCTCGATCATACATTCCTGTGTTAAATGAGGTCTTATTGGAAACCTAATTAACAAGGGGTATCCTTAGAATTTTCTCGATCATACATTCCCATGGTAATTGGGGTCCCAACCTTGAAGGTAGTTATAGAGGACTCTCCATTTCAGAAGATAGCGGAGGTGATTACACTTGATTATCCCTTTGAGGGATAATAATAGATCCTTATCTCTTCCACTCTGAAATTAGTATATGGGAATGCCCCTCAAAGTATTACCTAGGAGTTGGTCACACCCCACCTCTTCTTCATTCACTCGTTATTTGAAAGCAAGAGAGGAGAAAAGTGCCAGATCCCCCCTCTCCCATCACCCCAGCCTCATCCACTAGAAGAAAATGGATATTGTGAGGTTTTTCAGATCTTTTAATTCCTCTTTTTTATCACACTGAGCATGACTCAAGTGGGATTGGAGTTTAGTGATGATCGAAACATCTACAAGATCAAAAGCCAGTCTTAAGAAAAGATTTCATTTATGAATCTTCCTTTTTTCCTTATCATGGGAATACTCTAAAGATGTAATCCCCAACCTATTTAAACTATATGGGATTTTATTTATTCCTTAGTGAGATACATAGGAAGCTTTCTAGAGGTTCAAAACCAAAACCCCAAATACACCCTATTATTCTTTGGGCTATATACCCAATAGGGTCCCATCCAACTTAGAGGGACATATTTCTTCTAATACCCATCCATCACCATCATTATTGGGATATATTATTGATAAGATCATACCCTAACTTGGATATCACATATCTTCAAGGTCCCTCAGGCCGCTTCAGCTTATTTCCCACACCGATATTTACTAGGAACCTCTTAAATAGACATCCTTTACGCACGATGTTAAACTACATAGTTTGTTCCTCATTACACGAACTTAAAATTATGATGTATAAAATTAAGTTTCACTAAACTATATGGGTTATGATTCATCAAATGAGGATAAATTGGAAGCCCATCTCAAAGTCCTTACCCCACTATCAAAACAAATTTCATCTTTCTGGATGACGTTAAACTCTCGAGCACCCAACGGTGTGGATTAAAAAAATATCTTGATAATAAATTATACAAGAATATCGGATCTATTAACCAAAATGGTGACATTTATGGAGAACCATGTATATATATAGATTTATTTATCGATGAATATACTTAAATACATATAGATTATTTTTAAATGAATACAATCCAAATAATTAATTGTTGACACAAGGGAGACCCATATGATATTTGGGAATATAATGAAGGATTCACAGAATATGTCTTAAATCTATTACAGAGTCCTAGATTAGGAAATAATTCACCACTAAAGGTTGAAATGAGTAGATTTGTAATCTAAGGTCTCATTTAAGAAATCCAAGTGATCACATTCATTTGGAAAGTAGGTCCACATCAACATGAAATGAATGGGAAAGTGAGCACATTGTGGGAAAAAAAGGTGAACCTCATGTGAATCCTTTACCAAGATAACTATCTTTCTAAAATTTTAGGCTCATTCACTCACAATGAATGAGATACCAAAACATGGATCCAAAACAATTAATTATTCATGTGTTCTTTTGTTGAGATAATTTTTTGATAGGTATTTTTGTTTTGATTTTTCACATATATAAAAGGAACTGATGTTCAGATCTCCCTTCAATCAAATCCAATGGAATCATTTTAACCAACTCAAGCTAGTTCATAAACTATTGGGTCCCCATCAAATTAGAGGACACCATTATCATTCCAAATTCTATAATTCTGTTTATCAAACAAGCTCATTTGGGGGTATCCCAAAAAAAATACCATCCCAACCCTAGAGGTAGCTCAATAATCCCTCCAACTCATGAAATACCTCTAGAATTATACTAAACAATAATGGGTGGTCCAAAAGAAGATGATACCAGTTGTCATATACAATTTTTTTAGATCATATCCCTAGAATTCTACAAGAAATTCATCCCTTGTTTTAGGGAGGATAATCCAGAGATCACTGAAGACATCATCCAAATAGCACATGGGACTATCAAAAGGGATTCTACCAATAACCGCCACCACTAGCACTGCACGACACCACACCCTTAGTATGATGGGGGTGATACTCTTAGGATTCTGACCCATCACACTCATCCCTAGAAAACCATGGCAATTTATTGAGGAAACAACATGTTATCAGGGAGCAGATCCATACCTCTATTCCATCTAATGAATCTCACTAGACTAACTTGGTGAAGACCCATGATAAGGCACCACTACCTGTCATCACTAGCCAATCAAATCATAATAGTTTGGAAGCATCTAAAGAAGTCCTCTAGGAACATTTGGTGGAAAATCTCAAGTAAATGGACACACTTTACCACACACATTTATACCATCAACACAGTTTTGAAACACTCATAGAAAATAGATAGCAGATCCCATCTAAAATACGGGTAGACCCAAATCTATTCCCCTGTATATGATTATTTTCTTCATGTCCTAATAATAACTGGAGGAAATTAGGTGAAATATATCCCTAATTTAGTTATAGAATCAGTTTATATTACCATTATACATAATAAAGCCAGTCCTTATATCTTGGTGATGATGGAAGGGAATAAATCTATTCCTATCCATATTTTATAGGTTTTCCAGGATATAATGATAGAATCAGTGGTGACTAGAAGTCAGGCACACAAACCCACCTTCTCATTTTAAGTGACTCAGTAGAATAATTTAAGTGTCATCATGGAGAATATATATATTATTTCTCCAATCCATGAGGGTAATTTCCATCCCATGATAAATATAAAATCATATTAGACACATATTCCCATTTCAACTAGAGGTCATTGGTCTACTTAGGTGTCCACTCAAGGGTCGAAATATATCTTTTCCAAAATTTTATAAATATGTCAAAAATATTTTGATAACAATGCAATAACATATCAACAGGTTTCCACATATAAAATCTATCACCCAAAATGAGCGGTTCTAATTTCCAAGATGAATACATCTAAAAAAAATCCTCACCAAAATTAATTAGGAAATTAATAGCCAATCCATTTACATAATTTACTGAACACTGGTTTTATTGAATACCCCAGACAATGATCTATGGTGGATCAAGATTCTACTACTTTGGCCACCAAATTATGGAGACAGAATAAGCGATTTTGAAGGTACTCTAGAAAATTTTTATGCCAGTAGTTCTGGAGGTCCTCCATAGATATATTATTATGAAGGCTCACTTCTTGTTGATAATCATATAAATATCAAAATACCATCTTCCAATGAGTTATGTGTTATCCCTATAATGGGATAGAATATCTAAAATTAATAAGGTATTACCCTTGTTGTTGTCTACCCTGAAGGTACTCTATAATGACCCAAGATTTTAATACACAAATATGACATTATTTAGTTTAATATTCAATACATAACAATACTATCCATTCCAGAACCATAAAGGTTTTAGGTACTTAAAGATTAGATATAAAATGTTTGTATTTTATAAACGATATTCATAATCTCCCAAAAATATCATCGAACATAGTACTCTTCTTACGAATACCCTACCTAAAGATTTGATCATCACTTGGGGATGGAAACATAAGAAAATATGAGATGAGATTCTTGCTAAGGGTAAACATAAGAGATATAAATTCATGATCATATGAAATACTAATATAATAATAAGGTTATGTGATTATGAACATATGTTATGAATTTAATACCCTAAAATTCATAGATCATAAACATGATTCATAATTTAAACTTTATCATTTATGAAAACATAGATTATAAGAGTGAGAAATCATCATAAATAAATAATGAACCATAAGATCATGTCATAAAAGTCTAGAACCATCATAAATATAAAACATAATTTCATATGTTAAGGTTAACAACCCATACCATCAACATAGTGGATCAGGAGAAACATGTTTCCCATAGTGGATTAGGATGCACCTATTTCACATTGTGGAGCAGGATTCACCTATTTCCCATAATGGATCAAGCCCATAGACTTGTTTCCCATTTTTATCTAATGAGATATAAATATTTACCCAATGCATTAGAGGGAGATATAAGTCCCAAACGTTACGTAATGAAAACCATACATATGTGCTCCCAATGAACATAAATCATTAATAATGTCCAAACTAATGAAAAGCAATGTGTTTCATAAACATTTCAACATAAAATAACCTGTTCAAAAGAAATGGGTTTCATAAATATCATGTCATTATAAAAATAAACCAACCATAAAGAGAATATGAATAGAATTATTTATTAATATCCCCCTAAAATCATTGAAAACATAAAATGATGTTATCTTAAATGGAATAATAATTAAAGTAACTTTTTAATTCAATGAAAAAAAATTGAGTTAATAAATCCCTTACCGCTTTGTTATCAGTCGAATCATATACCCCATAAAAGTAATAATTATCAAATGAAACATTGAATACCATAAAGATAATGAGATTCATGTTACCATAAATAAAAGGGAAATATATATAACATAAATAATAAATAATTTTAAATAATTCATATATCTCAAAAAATTAAAAATGAGATGAGAAACCCTAACAAAACACTTCCCTTTAGTTATGCATACTTTAAGATCCTCTTAAATATCACATCATTAAAGGACCCCTTAATGAACTTTTACTTGGTCTTTGGGTGATAACAGTAGCACTTGGACATGGGGAGAGTGGTGAGGAGATGATTTGGTATAGAATTGAAGAGATTAAAGTATTTTGAGGAGAAATTGGGCATTGAGGGGTGGTATTTATACTTTATGAGGGGTGATTTTAAGTGATTAAATAATGATTATTTTATTTTTTAAAACCAACCACATTTTGGTGGCATTAATTCTAGTTAATTTGGATAATAATTAGTGTTTTAAATTATGTTTAATGTCTGTAAACACATAAAACACCCATTTAATATTGTATTTTTAGGTATTTAAGCTTTTACCTTTTAATATTAACTCACTACATTATTTTTCCTATACCACAAAAAATCATTTTTTACCATGCTAAATTTATTATTCAAAAAAATGATAATAAAATCATAAAATAATTTGGACATCTTGATTCAAAATATTGATTAAATTTTTAGAAACTAAAAACCCAAAATTTTTAAAATTATATTTAAAATTAAATTAGAAAAAAGTAATGAAAAAACAGTTATTTTGAAAAATATATTTTAAGCCAAAAATAAAATTATACCGAAATTGTGTATAAATATTATTCAAATGTAAATAACTATATTAAATATAACTAAAAAGAAATCAATTTAATTTTATATAAATTTAAAGTTATAAAATTAATTTTAAATATAAAGAAAATGAGAGTTTTATAAAAAATTGTATTTTTTTACTATTCACTGAAAAATTCAACTTTTCAGAAAATTATAAAAAATTCATTCTAAGATAATTTTGACATGTTGAATCCAAAAAATATGTTAATTTAAAAAAAATAAATATTCAAAAAGTTTCAAAAAATTATTATATTTGTTTTCTCAGAGAATAAAATAAAAAATGAATTTTAAAGAAAACATATATTTGAAGAATAAAAATACATTACTAAAAATTATATGAATATTAAAAAATTAATTAATAAATTAAAAATAAGTTTGAAAATTATATATTTAATAATGTAGTTAATACTATTCATTCGTTCCAATTTAATAGCTAGGTTATAATGGTTGGGTTAAAATAATAATATTTTGCAGTTTGTTTAAGCTCGGTGTTTTATGAAAAGTAAGATATCGAAGAGATTAAATTTTTTTAGAAGGAGATATACCATAAAATATTGAGGTGTTACATCCATCCCAGGGAATATGATGTAGAATTTCTCCCTACAACCAGACATTAAGCCATGATAGTAGTACTTTATATGATGGAGTTCGTTGCAAAGGTCCGCCCTGCCGTGACATTTCAGTTCATCAAGAAGGTCCTCCCCTTGATGAATATACTTTGAGAAATACCTAATATCACATGGTAATTGGGAAATTTTTTCAAGTCATGGCTGAGGCATCTTCATTTACCCATGATATTATTTCTAAACCAGAAGACCACCCAATGTAACAATTATTCCTTAAACCCTTCTTGGATCACCTGCCTTCTAATACAAAAAAGAAAATCCATTACGGATCTATGGTTTACAATAAAGATATAAAAAAAATCCAATTTGGTTATATTCATCTTAGAAAAATACCACAAAATTAAAAGGAGAAATATTTCTTATTAGGGAACATTTGGAAAAGGACAACATACTAGTAATGTTCTAGCCCTTAGCCACTCCCCAATTCAGTATTCTAGAGGCATTTTTGGATGATTTTGTGAATGAAATATGACAAAACCTATGGAATACTCTTTTTTAATTGATAAAAAATTTATTAACATATGTTTAATATTTAAATCACATCAAGTTAATAGATGATATGCATAGTCAAATTTACTTGGCGGCCCTCTGAGTTGCACAACACTAAAAATTTGGAAAAAAATAAGGATATCTTTAATGCACATTTCTAGTTGTGTTAAAGGAATTAATTTAGTCAATTGTTGAAACCCTATCCAGTGTTCATGTCATAGGATTGGGGGAACATGGGGTGTTTCATTTTACCTCTCTTTCCAATCTACAAAGTTCGCTAAAAGTGAAATAATGTAATGTCATTTCCTTAGGACAACATAAAGAAATAAACCATACTCACAATAAATGGTCTTCTCAACAAGAACTAGAAAAAATATCTCTTAGATATGTTAGGATATAATATAGAAATAAATCAATGGTATTTAGTATTGGGCACATAAAAATATCAAACAAGCTTCCCATTTAAGGGAATTCATTTTAAAGATAGCACAAATGTCACAAATATTGAAAATGTATTTGGATGTAGGTAGATCAGATATAGGTGGTATGATGAACCTACACCATGTTAGAACAAATCTCCATAAAATTATAAGATATTCCATATTAATTATTGTTTTGGTAGTACAGGAGCGACCCTAGTCTGTAGGGTTGAGAAAATTTTTAACACAACCCTTGGAGCTAATAAACAAGGCTAAAAAATTTATGAAAATGGAACAAGATCACCCCCATCCCATAAGGTCAGGAGCATTTTTACCTCAAATTTAGTGAAATGTAGTCTTTCCTTAGTTAGTTAATGTTTCAAAACACAAATCCTCCCAGTTTGTTCCATCTCTTGATGTAGTTTCTTCTTTAGGGATGAAAACAACAAAATTATCCAGAGGATCCCTTCAGGATACTCTTCAACAAAAGTATTTAAAAATATCCCCGAATTAAATAATTATATCCCATAATAGTATCAATTAGAAATTACTTATTAAGAGAACAAGAAATTCATATAACCATTGATATTCATGTAGATGTTCCGGAAACAACTAGCTCTACTACTATTACAAGACTGATGAAATGTGAAAAATGATAGGTGTGTCAGTAAATGTCATCAATAAAACTTGTCAAAATACTACAGAACATCAAGATAATGTTGGAGAAAAATAGGATCACATATCCACTAAAAATATTATACACACCAAAACTTTTAAAGAAGTTGTACGCACCAAAAATCAGAGGATTACCCAAAATTTTGGGATTCCTCTGAATGCTTCACTACCTCCTCATTAATGAGAATTTACTAAAGAAAAGGGTAAGGATATGGTTCAATACCTCCTATTAACAAAAGGTGTTTAACCCCTTACACTCAAAGATAGTTTGGATCTGTATGAGAAAAAACCATAGAACTAAATAACCTTAATGCTTAATAACTCAAGGGTCGTATTCCCACTTGACATGTTCTTCTAATATAATGCCATTTCACTCATATATATCATTTCACTTGAAAATAAGATCCCTTTATACTAGAAATAATATATTCACAAAGTCTTCCAAATTCTAGAGCAAGACCACTGATCAATTTGGAACTAATGAGAATTTTGTACCATGATTTATCTCTATTGGCCAAGCAAACAGACCAATGTTAGTCAAGTCACAACTGACCAGTTCAAGAATAAGTGCTAACAGAACAAAGAAAACTAGTTCACACAACTGTGACTACTTCTCTAGTCCCTACTCTGGTGGACATTATCAAATGACTTTCGTATAGTATTAACTCATTGGCAGCTCAACATGAATCTTTATAGGGAAAAATTTCACTAATAAATCTAGAAAGAAAACCATTATCTTAATGGGTAGATGAAATACTTCCCCCACCCAAATTTAGAAATCCCACATTTCAAACATTTGATGGTTCAAGAGATCCATATTAGTATCTGATGCACTATGTATCTCAGTGTAGCCCTATGATGGTAACTTTACTACTGAAGGAAGCTGACAAGATATGATATTTCTTTCAAAACCTACAAGGAACAACCTTTTTTTGATACACCTGATTTCCATAGGGGTGACAAAAGAATGAGAAGAACTTTATCGGTAATTTATTTACCAGTTCATTTCAATTCCATGAATGACAACAATCCTCAACCCCTTGAACTATAAGCAGTGATAAAATGAAATATCATCAAACTTTATTTCTAGGTATAAGGGTCTAAATTAATCCCTAAATTTTCAATTTCTATATGATGATTTGTTGTGGATTTACATAGTGAAATTTCACAATGATTTATAAACACCAATCATTCCCATTAATAAAGGGGTGGGTTCTGAGATCTTACTATAGTTTCCCAAGGACTGGAAGACTCTATCATGTGAACCAGAGTCAAATCTAGACCAATACTAATAGCCTAAGGAAGAATAATAGGAAAGGAAGAAACTACAACTATCACTCTAAAACCATCCCTTAAGTAGGATCCTGTTCCAAATCATACACCCTATCACATGGAACCCCCTTCGGGGAAGAAAAAATGGAAAAAAATCCCCATCAGTATGATATGATAGATCCAAAACAACCTTAATTTAAAGAATGAATGATCTAAAATTACTCCTTCTCAGATGAGTGGGTTTATTGATATTTCTAATTTTTTTTAAAAAATAAGTTTTTAATTCTTTTAGAACCTAGAAAAACTCATCAATATAGTCTTGACGATCACTGAAATTATTTACCCTTTCACTGAATGATAAGTAACACAATCTAGGATTTTTTTATCTTTAAATATATACTGCGTACAATAATTTATTCTAGGCAGGTGAAATAGGGAAAACCACTAGCACAAAAATCATGCATTTCTGCCACTTTTCCAAAAAAAGAGGGTTAATGGAAGAAATTTACCAGTAAGGTTTCAAAAAAGTACAGTGACTCGATGACTTAAAATACAATAAAACAAAATAACATTATTTTTATGTCATAGTTGAAGAAACTAATTATTCCCTCATTCACTTCCCCTGTGGCACATCCAATTCATTCATAACCTCAATCCTCCAAAGGCGAATATTATAAGAAATGACATAGATGAAAGGGTGTAAAAAAGTTATAGGGAGAAAAACCTACAACAATGCCAAAGATATCCTTGGACCTTTTATAATTCATGTCTCTAGTGCCAAGAGAATGGGTTCCACCCCTCTAAATGGTATAATGAGAATTGAACCATCAAACAGATTCCTCCATAGATGAATATATGGGATTTGGATCCATTAATTCTATCATTTTGGTGGATAATATTTTTATGATGTGTTTTATTATAAACCTAAGTTTTCTACAATAAATTGGGGAGACATGAACTATTGCCATAAGGGGAAATAAAACAGAGGGAGGAAAAACCACAGTAGAACACAAAACACTGGATGAATCCTTGTAAGAGCTATCTATGCTACTAAAATTCATGGGAAATCCATCCAAAAAAAAAAATAAGAGAAGGAAAAATCCTCCTAACACATAAAAATTCTTTCAAAACCTATAATTTTTTATGATAGATTGATAAATAGGTGAAAAAATGACTACCCCAAGAATGTGGGAATGCCAAGACAACCCCAGTAAATAGAAGATGAATGGACTTCCATATATTATCAACTAGCTGAAAAATCATCCCTAGGTATTCCATATCTTAATATTACCTTAAGTGAATAACCTTTTGTTTTGAAACAGAAACCATTGACCAAAAAATATGAAAACCTGAAGAGATTGGCTACAATTTTGGAAAATCTTTCATTTCTGGATGCTCTTGATTTGTCAAAAGATCATCAAGAACCAGTTGTAGAGGCATTTTTGTGACCTCAAGAGTTTGAAGATGAATTTTCTACCTCTATAGTATATCTCATAGAGGTTGATCTTTGAGAATGTAATATTATTATATTGTTGACTAAGGATGATAAAAATTATGGTTCAGAGGGAAATATTAGACCCTTGTATATATCTGGAAGATTAAATGACATTAAAATTCATTGGAATTTCATTGATAATGTCTTGGGTGTCAACCTCATTCATTACATGACAATTCAATGATTAGGAAAAGGTGAATCTGATTTATCCCCTTATGGTCTAATGCTTTAGGGGTATGATAAAAGTGAACAAAACCCCCCAACAACATTAAGCTCAGTTTGGATATATGGTGGATGATTCCGAGTTCTTATTCATATGAAAAGATACATATTTCAATGTGTTTATAAGAAGGAATTGGATTCATTATCATGAAACTATCCCTTCATTATATAATCAACGCCTCAAATAATATATCAATGGACATGTTGGGACATTTTTTGGTCAAAAAACTCTATTGAAATCTGATGAGTCTCAGTATATTGATACAAGATTCTATGAAAGAAAAGGGAAGAAATCCATAACTAATAATGTTTCTTGGGTTACCACTCTAAATAGATTATAGATTACTTGATATAATCCATTTATAGATTTTAATGATGAATTTGTGCTACCAATTAGTCAGGAAGAATATATCAGCTCTGATTTATATACATTCTCACTAGTACTCAAGATATCATCTATGTTAGTAGAACCTAAGGATGTATAAAATATATTTTATTCCTATATCGGTAGTAATATCTCAGATATAAATTCTTATCCTTTGAATTTTAGTAGGCAACCACTTCATCTTTTGAACCTATAAAAGTCGGGATATCTCTCTTAGAAGATAGCTCCTTAGACACTGAACATTCCTCTAAGCTTATTGAACCCCCTTCATCTCTCATCCATCCTAACATACGTATAAAATAATAGTAATATGATAAGGAAGAAGAGGAAGAAAACGACATTAGATATTATCTTCTAGAATTTTAATAAGTGGTCTCTACCACTATCGATTAAATTCAATAGATGAATCTAGGTATAGAGGAAGATCTGCAACCAATGCAGATAAGTTCATCTATGGCACTTGATAAACAAGATATTTATAGATCTTTTCTGATGCAACAACAAAACTTGTTTTCCTAGAATTACAAATATATTAAATTCTTAGATCCTAATGTGGTTACCCATAAACTGGGACAACCATAAGACCATCCTGGCTACAAGCAGTCTGCTAAAAGGACACATCCAACTCATGCTTCCAAGGTTGAAGTCGAAGTTGATAAGATTATAAAATCTGACATCATTTGGAAAGTCCAATGGTGGAAATGGTTCACCAACATAATCTTTATCAAGAAAAAGAATGGGTAAATTAGGGTTTGATTCGATTTCAAGGAACTTAATCAGCATTGTCCAAAATATGAATTCTTAGTTATAATAACCTTCTTATTGATACACCATCATTCTATCAATCACATTGCTTCATGGATGACTATTTAGGATATAATCTAATAAAAATGGAACCATAAAATGAATAATCCACCACCTTTAGGGTCTCGAGGGAGTATTCTATTACTGATCAATTCCCTTTGGTTTGAAAAATGTTGGTGTTATATATCAAAATTCCATTCACCATATATTTAACACCTTCCTAGGGAATATAATTTAATATTATGTTAATGATTTGGTGGTTAAATCTCTAAAACATTTTGATCAGCTTGTTGATTTGAAAATTTTATTCAATGATGTCCAATAATATAGTCTGAAGATGAATCCCTTGAAATGTTCTTTCAATTTTACTTTAGGTAAATTTATTATCTTTTCCGTACACCCCCATAGAATCTACGTAGACCTTGAGAAGACTAGGGAAATTATGGGCATGTCCCCCCTTGAAACCACAATTAATTGAGATGAATATAAGGACACCTTTCATATATTCAGTGATTCATAGAAATCCTAGTTGGAATTTTTTTCCCTTCACTATTCTAAAAAATAAAGGGGTTGTGTTTTATTAGATATTATTACCAAGAAGCCTTTGATGGATGCTAGAAATATTTCTCGATCCCACTGGTGTTGTTTCTATTAGTTAATGGAAAGCATCTCATTATGTATGTGATGGATCTATAATGATCACTAGGCACATTTATTACACACAAAAATTATTTGGGTAGTGAAAACAACCTTTATTTTCTTAGTTTCACCATTCTTGACATTGAGACTCGATATTCATACATTGATAAGAACTCTTTGGAATTGATTTTTACAATTTATAAATAAAGGAATTACTTACAGTATCTTGCGGTCTAGTTGATCTCTTTATTTGAACCACTCAAATATAACCTCAATTATCCCATGTTGATCAGATACTTGGAATGATGGATGATCATTCTGGAAAAGCTGGACATCTGTTTTATATAATAGAATTTGATCAAAAGAAATGACTTAGAAAATTCCCTAAAAGAACATCCCTCTATCGAAGAAGCAATGATGAGTACTGAATTTCTAGATTAGGAAAAAAAATTCATTCAAGACTCTACCTGAATGTGAGAAATGTACTTTCATGGTGCATCAAGACGTCGAACTAGAAAGAGACTTAAATATCCGAATCTGAAAAAAGTCATATTGTGGATCATCCTTATTTCTCCAAAAAAAGGATATTTTACCTTATTCTTTTCTACTATTAGAATGTTGCACTAATAATTAAGCTAAATACTAATCCCTCATTATATGATTGGAGCTAGATTTTAAAATAATTGTGACCCATCTAAGAATAAATGGTGATTATGAGTTGATAAATAATCAGATCAATGGTGATTATCCATAATAAAATAAGATCTTACCTCATGATTAATTAGTTTCTAGGGTTGATAGAATAATTCCACTATAAGAAAACACTAACTCATGTTCTGTGTTTACAATATTCTTAGGAAGATACAATAGAAAATAATATTATAGCCTTAGAAGATCCATTTTTTGGATGAAATAGTCATCATCATCATCTCCTATAATAGAATATTATTTCCATTTATTCAAAGTGGAATAGAAGAAATCAAAGAGATCAATTCTACCCCTAAACCAGATAATGCTATAAATGAATGCATGAAACCTATAATAGAATATCTCCAAAATGGGACCCTTTCTCCAAAAAGAGATGGAAAAGAGTAGGTTCGATTATGGGTAGTCAATTTCCCTCTCTATGATAGCCCGAGTCATCATAAATTTATTTACAAGTGATAATTTTATGGAATCCTTCTCAGATGAATTGATGGAAAGGATATTATTTCCACTGTAGATGAAGTTCATACTAATTGTTTTGGTTCCCATCAGCCAGGAACCAAAATTTATATCTAAATCAGGAGGCTTGGATATTTTTTTCCTTAAATTACTCAAGATCACACACAATTTATCAAAATGTTTCATTCCTACCAAGTGGTATCCAATTTCATCCATTAATCAAGAGAGTTGTTACACATATCCAAATACTCTTGGCCATTCTCTATATAGGGGATTGATGTTTTTAGATGATACCCTCTATCTATGTATAATAAGTTCAAGTATATCCTTAATGATACCAACTTATTCTATAAATGGAATGACGTCATACCCCTTAAGGAAGCCGCAACCCAAATAATCATCAATTTCATGGAGTGAAACATCATCACTATATTTTAAATCACTCACACAATACTAACAAACAAAGAAAACATTTTTTTCTATTTTGAATTGAAAAATTTGTATTAGGAGTAAAAAATAAAATCCAACCACTCTCCCTTCTATCATGAACTTGAAAATGAATAGATAGAGTCTTTTAATAAAACTCTATCAAATATACTCCAGAATATGGTTGATAAAGAAATGAAATCTTGTTCTGAAAAGATTTTTTACACTTTGTGGGCCTACCAAACTCTAACCCATGCTGAAGCCCATGAAACTCTATATTTTCTAGTTTATATAATAGAAGTAGTGTTTACAATTGAGGTTAAATTTTCCTCACTTTGGATATCTATTTATGAACAAATTTCATATTATGAACATTGAATTAATTTGTTTTAGGAATTATATCATCTCAATGAGAAAATGATGTATACCCTGTATCATTTAAAAATATACTAGAATCAGATAGCACAATACTTCAACAAGAAAGTTCATCTCCAATCATTCTTCCAAAGAGAACTGGTAGTGGTCCTCATAACCCTGATGATTATAGAGAAGAAACCTCCAAATCATAAACCAAACTAAGATGGACCTTATTCAATACACAAGGTCCACTACAATGGATATTACTGGTGAATCACAATGGATAGGAAACACACTATGCACGCTACTAATAAAATATTTCTTAAAGAATATTTTATATGATTAACAACCAAAGGCCACATTCATACGACCTAAAACTACAAGACACCATCATCTTGGAAATAATATGTAAAACGTCTTGGTCAATATCCTATGTCACAAGACAATAACATTCATGATACCAATATCCTCACTATACACCATTAATCCACATAGCCTATTGGTCATGTATGCAAAACTATAAAAGGAAAAAAAGGTCCTAGTTATATGACCTACAACTATAAGACACCATTATACTAACCACATAACATAAAACTAAATGGTTAACATCCTAGTTTCATGAAGTAAAATGGAACAATGTTTTGATCCATGCTTGAATGGATCACACCCTTTGGTGATGGTCTCCTACTACTCTTCCTTTACATAATTATGCAAAACTTGATCCCCATCATCATGTAATACATATTTATGCCTACATATGTAATCCTAGGCCTATCCTCTTTATAAAATCACTACAAGACCTTTCCTTCCCAATGTTACGATGTTGAGATAGGGTATGGTTTGTCATGTTTTTTATGGAATAGGGTCCCTTCGACCCTCCTTTCACATTGGTCCATCACTACTTCATGTTTCAAAAACATCCTTAGGATGCTTGTTTCTTCCCCATGGTCCAATATCTAAGGCAGTAAATTGGTAGATACCTCATATGAAACCAGGATGCCACATATGATAAATATGATATGACCCAAATCATTGTCTTGGACACACGATTTTAAACTTCATGGTCCATGTCCTCGTTGGATGACATAAAACTCATAAAATTTCAGTATATGCTCAAGCAGATCAGGAACATGGGTGATGGTCTCCAACAACACCTTCTCAAATAACTACGTGTGTATTGATTCATTTCATGACACGAAATGTATTCAGACATGTCACCCTCCCTGTGTACAAGTTAGAAATACATAGGGAGATATTTTCTAGAACTATGTGTGGCATGATTCTCACCTTGAGAATATACGTAGTGATTATTAGACATTCTTTCTCTAGTCCTATCCCTATATTCACTGCAAAACCATTTATTATATGTGGTGTTATCACCTTAAAATGTTTCTATGGATTTTCTCCTTGGCGTAAGCCGTGACTAAACTTAAATATCCATGAGTTGAGATTCTCCTCATAGTCCCAAAAGATAAAAAATCTATCATGTCTCATGTATAATTGTAGAACCCAAACATAATTTCTAGAATTCATAAAATAAAACTATAGTGTTAACATCCAAGTTACATGATGTTAAACGGTATGAAAAAATCTTTTCCACATGATATTAAACTATTTGGTCCATGTCCTCATTGCATGAAATGAAACTACATAACATTTTTGTCTGTACATGAGTGGTTCAAAACCTTGGGTTTGTGTCTCTTACCACACTTTCTTCATAGAACTACATGAGTATAGATTCAAATAATCACATGATGCATAGTGAAACCTATATTTGTAATCATGGGTTTATCCATAATATAAAAATTCCCCCTCCATGTGTATGGGTCATACCTTCACTGTGAGTGTTTACTCTTGAACTACATATTTCTTGATTATATTCTTTGTAAGATATGTAGTGATAATTAAACTTTTTACCATAGTCCCTACCACAAAATAAATAAAAATAACCACTTCTTTATATGAAGAAATATCTATGTAACAAATCTTAATCGGGCTCCCTCATTCAAGATCCCATCAAGGAAACAAAAAATGTTTTCTTCCCTATATATGATCTAGATCTATGTAGGGAACTCCACACCCCATGCCTCATGTGAGTTCTAATTTTTCCCTTATTCATGAACACATTCCTTCCAAACATCATATTCCTTATCCTAGGAAAAATATTTGATCTTTATAATCATCCTTGGATATTGGTACAAAATTTCAGTTTCCTAAGTACAACTTTATGATGACTATGCATAACATAACCCAGTTTTTCTATCCATAAACCAACCTTAAAATGTCTATCAACTAGAAGAATGTTATTTTTCAGGAGATACATCTTCTATATTGATAATCCCCAATAGATTTATGCTTGAAACCCACTTTTAAAAAATGTTCCGCAGTCATTCCTTGCATAATTGTACCATCTCACTTTTTGTAACCTGAGAATTCCCAATATCTTGTTTAAAAATTTCATTATTCAAGTTTGAAGCATGATGAAACATTCTTTATCCAACATTCCATATTAAACTCATTGTTTCCTCGATATCAATTCACAAAACATCCTTACGACATTAGGTTAAACTGCATGAATCATGTCCTTACAACACGTCGTTAAACTGAATGGATCTCAAGAACTACATAAAGCTTGATTCTCTCCCCAATGAGATACGTAGAGATTCCAAGATCCTATATCCCTTCCTAGCCACAACATGATAAAAAATCCACTGTCATTTCTATTAAACACTTCCATGATTTAGAATAATTCATTTTCATTCATTCTTTTGCACTCCAAGTATTAATCAAAAGGGATTAAGATTTTTTGGAAAAAGGTTTCCCCAAAAGATTAAGGCATATGAGTTCACATAAGGGTTAACTTGTTCATGGATTCATAACCTTAAGAGGAATGATGAACGTCCATTCCCCAAAACATTAAATTTCTTGATTGATTTCTCTTAAGTGAAATATATAGACCTCTCCCAAGAGGACAACTATAATGGGTGTTGGTACCACCTCTATTCTCAAGATATATATATGAATTGATTCATTCACCTATGATATACATAGTGACACCCATATCCTACATTCTAGTCCTATCACAACATAAAAATTCCACAATATTCTATGTATGAGTAAGATCTTCATAGGAGGGTCAAATATGGGTTTCACACTACTTGTGTTTCCATATTAAAAAATTTCCCCCTTGAAAATTAAATCATTTTTGGGTGGTATTTATGATGGAAACCACATTTTGAACATGTTTTGTGATCATTACTTAATTTTTCCCAAAACATTTCATGGTTTGATTCTCACTTTAACGAGATATGCAGTGATGGCCGAACATTATGTATCAGGCCGAGCCATGAAAAAAAGTCATTTTCTAGAATATGGGCCATACCTCTGTAGGAAAATTTCCCCCCATTATAGAGTGGTTTCTATATGAAAAATTTCTTTTATACTCAGGAACATTACATACAAAAATAAAACCTTGTGTCTATAAAAAATCTAAATCTCCTAAATCTTTCATTTTACATCGGTAATAGAATATAGTTTCCTATTTCCAAATTTGTGTTGAATATGAATAGCATTCCCCTATTTGGATCTTCATAAAATTCCCTTAAAAGTCCCTTCAACTAGAGGCATATCAGTTTTAAGGAGAGACCTATTCTATCCCTATACATCATGAAAAATTTATGCCAGAAACCCACTTTTCGAACATGGTCTACAATCATTCCTTTCATAGTTTTTCCATATCAATTATCTGATTTAGAAATCCCTAAATTGTAGTTTATAATTTACCAAATTCATGCCTAATGAATGATGGAACATTTCTGGTCAGATTACCCTAGAATGGTCAATCACCAATCTTATAGTCAAAGCCATGCGACCATAATAGACAACAATCATATGTCCCAACAACATGATGTTAAAATATTCAACTCAGGTCCTCATCACATGAACCTAAAATATAGAATGTATGAGTCTCTATAGTATGAAATTAAACTATGTGAAACATGTTCAAATCCATATGATCTATTACCTATGAGAACTTGATCCATGTAAAGGTACCTGGTGTTAAATTTGGAAACTCACATTATTCTAATCCCATGCCAGGGTAAAAAATGTAAATGACCTTCCTCTATGTAAGAGTTCAATCTATATATAGGTCCCATCCTTCTTCGAATATAAATTTTAAATTACTATCAAACCTAACCAAGAGTTTTCATTGGCATAAACAGATCCCTCATGGAACTCTATTAGGAAAAACATTCCACCACATGTTCCCTACCATGCATTTATGTATAGGTTGAAATGACTTACTAAATTGCCTCTTATTTCTCACACTGAAAATGACTCATGTCTTCTTAGAGAACCTGAATAGTGATTTTTGATCAGTAGAAAACTTTCCCCCATGGACCATTTATTGTGACTTATTACTTTCCTACACGAGGGTTTGATCCATATAAAATTTTTTGGAATATAAAACCATTTTTTCATCATAATATCAATAACTCATGTGTTATGTATGATTTTGATCCACACATCAGATTAGGAAACATGTTCCTCAGTTCATTGACACATGATAACAATAAAATTCCCCATATCCCTACATATGACTTGGATCTGTGTAGGGTGTATTATATTCATGGAATAGAAACATATTTTGGGATATATACTATCAAAACTATTTGTTAAACCTATTCGTCCTAAAAAATTATCATTAAACCATAAATGTACAAATTTAAATCACTATCCTATTCTATTATTTAAAGTTATATATGCTAATAAATGGAAAATATTACAATAAAATATGTCAAATCCAGTATTATTGTTAAAATTTTAAGGGAATTATGGAATAAAGAGATAGTTTGTTGAGGAAATCAAAATTTCCATTCTTCAAATTTTTTTGGAGGAACATTAACAACTTAGAACCTCCCTATATGAGTTAATAATTATTATTGAAACATTATCTAAAAAAATTCAAAGAGGCATATCTTAATATGATAGAATTCATATACTTCTTGGTGCAACATTGACAATGTTATGGCCTCTAATTATGTGTTTACTTACAACACCTCTACCCTATCCATTGCATCCTTACCAGATTTATCTGCTTCCCACACCAGCTGATGCTCCTTATCAAATATTTATTCAATGTGAGAAAACTCTCGACATAGTTATTCTTCGAAGGTTATCTGTTCTGAAATGTGAATTCGGTGATGGGATGTTATCCCAACCTGCTTAGAACCTGTACTAAGATGAATACTTATTGTGGAATAAAAATGGGTTGTAGAATTTATTTTGGTGATTTGAGACTATATAATGATCACATTATCTCATATAGAAATTGACTCTTTCACTTTGACATGTATAATGTGATAGTCAAATCCAAAATTGCTGAGCACAAAAAAAATGTGACATATTTTGGGCAACGTCTATAGAAGATCTGATAGAGGATTCTGAGAGATTAGTTTCCATATGTTTCTCTATATTTTTGGCTATACAAGGTGAAAATTTTCAAGGGTCTCCTGGTATAATTTATAATTTCTATCAAATGAGAGAACATATTCTGGGACCAAATTTATGAGAGAAGGCATATTATCAATATTCTCTAAGTGGGAGGGCTCTAAATTAGTTGAAACTAAGCACACCATAGCTAATTAGAGATTTTATATATATGGGACTTCAGAAAATTGAACCAATGAACCTAAAATAGGTATCTAACAATCAATACCTGATAAGGGAAAATATGATATGGTTATGAAACTGAGAGTCTCACATACATTTTTGAGGAATTAACTTACTCTATCACTAACAACTCACTACTATATATTGTAAGTGATTCCCCTTCAGTTTTCATTTTATTCTCATACAAAAATTCTATTGGGGAGGTATGTGAAGTGGGTGTATTCTAGGACAACTCAGTAACCCCCAGAAGGTCACTCACAGACACCAAACTTGTAAGAATGATCATGTGGGAACTGGGAGGAATATTTAGACTCATTCTTGAACCCAAATTAATACATCCCCCACCATTGCATCATCTGAGAGAATATTTTTCAACCCTAAATGGATAGAATCATCCACCTCAACAACTATTCCCTAAAAATCATATGTTTGGTCCTAAATATTCATTTGGATCAAACTACCATGGAACCATTATTTCCAAAACATCCAAATCAATAGGACAAGAAGACATAGGCTCTTGAACAGTTAGAACATCATTTCTTGAAGAGCTTATGGAACCCTGGAAATAGTTGATTCATTAATATAAGTAGAAATATGGAATGAAATTAATTAATAATGATACATTTCTTATTTTAATTCACAGATCATATGTGAATTGAAATATTCATTACTTTTCTATGCTTGGTTGATTTTCACAGATTTAACTACATAAGTGATATATAAATCAAAGGAGGGGGTGTGAATAATTCTGAAGGATTTTAAATTATAGCCTGCATATGTTAAACTTCTCTAGGAGATACTTATTCAGTGACCCTCTCACCCTAATAAGTAGACACCCTGATAGCAGTTCCTCACACCGTGCATTCCAGAGAAGGAATAGGCAATGGCTCACCACTTTCCTCTTAAAAAGTGGAGGTTAGGGAAAAGAAAATAAAGGTTAGAGGATTATAGTAGAAAATAGAAGAAGATCGATGAAAGATATCATATTACCTCTTCTCCAAAATTGATCCCTTCCACCATTGTAATGACCATTACACACACCCAATTATACCAATGAACCCTACATTTTATTTAATAGATGGAGGCATCCATATCCTTGAGATATGCGATGATGTATTCATGATGTTCTTTAAAATAAATATGTTCGGATGCAGTGATCGATCCATATCCATCTAGATCAACCTCCAATTCTATGATTCCACCCCAAATTTCCTCAAAATTAGTACTCCTTCTCCAAGAATCCCACTATTTCCAAGATTTGGGTAATGCTACTATGATAGGTATCAATAGTGCATAGGAAGCCAACCGTGTAGGTGATGCAATATTAAGTCTACAAACACATTTCCTTGGAATTTATAGTGTTATTCCCCATGAAGTGGGATGATTTAGATGCACCAATCATGAGGAAGAAGGAATATAATTGAGTTCAAGTGGGGATGAAAAATCTACCTCATGAGCTCCCTACAAATCACTACCACTACCCTTACTCTCAATATTACATGACCTCAGCTTTTAAATATCCCAATATCGAAATATGTATTGGCCTTGGGGAAAATGAAGACAAGACTCGAGGTCCTAGATGTATGCCTCTAACAATTCAATATTCTCTTCATGAGATTTGATTCTGATTTTATCTATGCCACTATAACCAGTCAGGATAATCTATTTCTCCTAAAGAAAGTGCCGGATTCTTTTAGTGGACAAATAATTCTTCCAGGTATCCCATTTTAGGTACCCAGTCTTAAATAGTACATAATCTTTAATTAAGTGAATAATTCATATTGAGAATCTTTCCGGGTTTAGATATTTTTATAATTAGGATATAACTATAACATTAAATATCAAAAATTAAAAATTAGAGACTTCTACTCGGTTTCCATTTTTTTCATAAAATATAAACTATTTGAAAAACGAGTCATGTCTAGTTCCATGTTTTAGACAACATGAATTTTCCTTGATCCCATCCTTGACCCTATTCATCTTTATGTCTTGTGAAAAACATTTCAAAACATGGCATGAGCATAAAAATCCCAGTAAGTGATAAACAAAGAAGAAAAACTATTAGTTTTTCAAAACAACAAGTAAACCATGAATACTTTATAATAAGTAATATTTTTCACTTTTATGAAGTAGTAAATACTCTTCACTGAATAAAATATCATTTCTTACCCTTTTGTAATGAAAAGATTACCATAAAACCCATAGAAATAACACATAACATATAAAGGTAACTTGGGACATAAACATACATAAATGGAATAACCATACGGTCAACATCCACACATATCACTAAATGAAATATCTATATAGCCGACTTCCATACCCAATGCATTGGAGGTTACAACTTAACCACCCATCCTGGTTTATCACAGTGCCACCTATCATTTAGTTTATCACGTAACCACCCTTTAAATATTCAAGAACCATTATAATATAATAGAAAATAAAATATATAAATATTTCACTAATAAAATTTCATTTTCAATCAAAATAAATCATTTCAAGATATTGAAATAATCAATACTTTATCAAACCATTTTCAAAAACCATTTAAAACATTTAATAGTGAGATTTTTGAATCAAAGTGTCCCATACCAATTTGAAAATTTTAAACGAATTATCATTTGAAAACATTAATGTCCATATAAAAAATCCCTAAAACCATTTTGAAAACATGTATATTAATGAGAAATATTTAGATTAATAAATCTTTAATACATTTAAAATGATATTTTCATTAAAGAGTTTTTAACAAAATTAGAGACGCTTGAATACAAATAATTAAGGAATAACATTTAATCATAACATTATTATATCATAAGAATAAATGGATTCATGATATAATATTCCAAAGGATAGTATATACACCATATAAGAGTGAATTGGTGCATAACAACAATGAAGTCTCAATGGAATGTAAATTGAGATAAAATCCCATATAAAGACGATATCCTTAGATTAAAGATAAATCAATGACATAATTATGTGTGAAAAATATAAATACACCCAATATAAGTAGATATTAAGTGTAACAAAATCATAGGTTATTCACACATATTTATAGCATGACACAATCAAGAAGTATAAGTTTAACCCAAAGAATTTAAATTGGGTGAAGAAGTTCCCTTACAAAAATCCGACACCCTAACAACGTCACTTTGAAATTTATAAAATGAGTTAGTGAGAGAGAAAAGGGTATCTCATCACTTGGAAATAAAATTTACAGCTATAAGGACATATAAGAACATATCCCAACATAATAAGATGTAAATTAAAAGTCATATAAAAAAGAAGTCTTTTAAAAAGATGAGGGTGAAGGGTTACCTTACCGATTTGGTAACTTACAAAACATAAACCACATTAAAGAAGGGTTATACAATGAAAATTTAAATACCCATAAATTAAATTATATTACATAATTAATACAATCATGTGTAGTACATACAGCACACAAAATAAAATAGTGGAAAATATAGCATGAATCTCACGGGAATAAAAAGTGAGATGAAAACCCCTTACCACATTGTAATCAATAGATTCATATGAAAAAATATTAATAACAACCAAATGAATCAAAAAATAACATGAATATAAATATAATCATTATATTACATATCAAATTTCAGTACAAAATACACTACATGCAATAAATAAGTGGAGAACAATGGAAATCTCAGAGAATTAAAAGTGAGATAAAAAACCCCTTACCACATTGTAATCAATCGAGTCGTATGAAAAAAAGTTAATAACAATCAAATTAATCACATAATTTAATTAATATAAATATAATCATGATAATATATATCAAATGGTAGTTCAAAATACAACGCATGCAATAGATAAGTTCTAAACAATGCAAATATCACAGAATTAAAAGTGAGATAAGAAACCCCTTACTACGTTGTAATCAATCAAGTCATATGACCAAAAGTTAATAACCATAAAATGAATAACATAATACCATGTATATAAATAGAATCATGATAATATATATCAAATGGTTTTTCACAATACACCACATGCAATAAATAAGTTCCAAACAATGGAAATCTCACAGAATTAAAAGTGAGATAAGAAACCCCTTACTTGTGTCTGACTTGACCCATTCATTATTTAATATACTGAATAATAAACTAAAGTTAATTTTTATTTTCATAATGAACTTTTTAATGTTTATTATTCCTTTTTTTCACTTATTAATATTTTATAAACATTATTCAATCATTTAAGTTAATAATGGTTATTTTGTTGATATTTGGTACTTGAGTCAAAAATGAACTTCTTATAATTATAATTTGTTCATGTGGTAAAAATTACATCATCTCCAGAATTATATTCATGATTTAGATATCTTATATATCATATATATCCAGTATATGTATGTATTTATAATATTACATAACATTTGGAGATAATAAATGAAATGCACCATTCATGGAAATGGTAAGCTATACGTACGCATGAACACTACTTTCATTTCTATTTCATACTTAATGGAATGAAAAAATAATTAAAAATAGTTATATTATAATTACAGTATAATATCATATATAATTTTATTAACTCCATCCTTTATACATTCCACGTATGGAATTAACAAGTCATATCACTTTTATGGGGTGGTAGTCCGCACTTCCTCAAATGAAATTATTGTATTTACCCACTATATAAACCATAATGGTATTCTATAAATGAAAAATAAATAAGAATAGAAAAAATATAAATATGATATATATTTCATAGAAACACAGTTTCATCTTAATTTCCACCATAAGAGGTGGTAGGAAAAGATTGAACCATCATCGTTTCGTGAGGCAGTAGTTCGTCGTCCACAGAAACAATGTGTTCTTTACCCATTAGATAGAGGTCTGTGTATGTGTAGTTAGAATAAATCTCATAACAACAACATATTTTATTGAATATACTGGTGTTTTTATAAAATAAAGGAATAAAAATAGTTTTGGGGGTTGGAGAAGTAAAATAAAAGAAAATAAATTAAAATAATACGTTTCCTTTAAATAAGGAAACTCCCTTCGGTTTGAACCAAATGGATTTATTGAAGTGGCTTATGCCTAAGTTAAGGATTCTAGGTGGAAGAGAGGGATATTTAGAGATTATTTGGGTAGAGTTTTGATGAGACAAGGGGCTTGAAATGTGTGAGTAATGGGTTAGAGATGAGGGCATTTTATAAGGGGGAGGGGGGTCTCTTTAGGAATGTTTTAAAACATTATCTTATTATATAATTATTTTAGGTTTATAAAGGTCCAAAACTAATTAAATTAAAATATAATATTACTAATGTTAGAAATAAAATCATCCAATAATAATTGGATAGGTTTAGGATATATTTTTAATCTTTATAATCTTATTTATTTAAATCATTCATTAATGTGGTAAACACTACATCATTATTGTGTCATAAATAATATTTTTTATATGATGTCTAAAAATTATAAAAAAAATATCATGATGTATGAAATATTTTTATATTTAAATTTAATATTTATAGTCTAATATATCAATTATATAACCCCACATTAATTTTTTTTTATCAAAACAATACATGTTTATGATATTTTTATTTTTACTTTAAATAATAAGTTATTAATATCATTATCTTACTGAAGTTTCTTTAAAAAGACCAAAGTCTTAGAAAAGGATTTTCTTTGTCAGTAATTACCCATAAAATAATGTTAGGACAAGTTCTAAGTTAATTTTATATTATTATAATATGATTTTTACCTTGAATTACCCTATTTAACTTTAACCGCGGTAAATAAAAGTGAAAAGTTATTATTCACCAAAAAATATTTTCATCTTATTGAACCACATTTTACTTAATAATAACAACCATGTATATCGTATTTTTAAATTCAATTCACAGAAGTAGTAAAATTTCATTGAAATGAAAAAGTCAGTTTTTTAACTACTACTCAATGTTTTAACTATTCATAAAAAATTGAAGGTTTTCAGGAAAATACCAAAAATTCAGCCTAAGATTTATTTGATATTCTGAATTCAAAAATGATGCCTATTTTACCAAATTGAGGAAAAATAATTTGCATTTATTAATTTAAAATTAATTCCTGTTGTCAAAAAGGCGTGTTTTTATGAAATATTAAATATCAATAGATTAACACTTGTTTATGTCCAATTTCAAAGTGAAATTACTTATAATGACCAAAATTAGATTAAATGGTAAAAATATAATCTAATTAAACTTTAAAACCAATTAAAAAGATAATCTATCCACATAAATAAATTAGATTAAAAGGTAGTTCTGAATTAAAATATAGTATATTTCACTATTCATTAAAAAAATGAATTTTATCAGAAAAATACCAAACATTTACCAAAAGTAAATTTTGATGTCCCCATTCTGAAGAAAAATTTTATTTTGTCAAATAAAACATTTAAAAGTGAGAAAAACTAGATTTAAAAATAGTTCGCCACTAAAAGGTGGTAAATCAACCTTTTAAAGAATATTAGACTATTTGTGCTTAAAATTAGATTCATTCACAATTTAAGACTCTAAATTTTATTTAATAAATGTAAAAGCATTTAAAAAACATTTATAATCATATTTTAGTTAATTATTTTCAATCTTTCCAATACAATGACTAGGCATTAACTACCATTCAAAGTAATATAATATTATTATTTTCAGTATGACACAACATTGTGTGTAATATAAGACCTCGGAGAAACCCATTGTTGTGTGTCAGGTATGACCTTGAATATATCATCCCCTTTAAAATAAAAATAACATTTAATTCAAAAATATAAATAAATATTAAAATGTCATATTCTTTATTTTCTAGGGATGTTACATCCTTCCCCCCTTTTGGAAATTTCATCCTCACAATTTTAAAATTGGGCTTGGAAACATCATTGAATGTCCCACATTAGAAAAAGAGTAAATAAAAATATCACTTTAAAAGAACGAAAGATAAGTACAAAGGTCAAATGAGATGACCCATACTTGGATTCCATGAAAACATGGATATGGAGGAGGAACTAAGTGTCATGTTCTTATGCAGAGTGATAGAAAACATGATTAGGAGAAAGTTAACAACAAGATAACCAGAAATTTGTGATAGGTTAAATGGTCATTGGCTTCCCAGTAGGAAAAGTAAATAGACCACATTTTTTAAAGTTACTTTTCATAAAGTTAGAGAATTTATTTATGAGATTGAATAACAACATAAGGAAACTTACTTACTTGACATGTAGACTTTCATAATTTACAAAATTTCTACCACAAACTAATCTTTTCTCCAATAGATGAGTATTCAATATGACTTGGTCACATAAAAAGTGATAGAATCAACTTCTAGAGAATAACATGGTCCAAAAAATATGAACCATATATTTCTCCTATCTTTATACATTAACAAAAACCAAAATTGGTTAGTACTAGATTAGATAACCTGAAAAGGATAATTCTTTATAAAAGTAAATACTACTATTAATATCCAAAACTCAACAAAAAGTACCCAAAGTTCAAGAAAGACCATTAAATATAAAATTTTCCTTAAAATTATTCAAAATAATCCTAACTAAGATTGAAAACCAAAACTCAGAAGTATTTAATCACATAATATTCCACAGTAAATCTTAACATTTATCCCCAAAAGCATCGACTACTCTTAAAGTATCATACTAAAGTGCAATTAACCTAGTCACATATTCTCTATGATAGGTTAATCGTTTCCATAAATAACCCAAATCAACTTATGTCCACAATAAAAACATAGATTTTTCCAAATAATATTTCACACATTACGCCACAAATTAAATCCCATTGTATTCTATTTTTATTCAGTATATAGTGTTCGAAAAAGAGAGAATGTATTAAAAAATAACCTTTATAACTTAATCACCAAATCATTTTCCTATACTAAGGATATCTATTTTATAAAACTTAATATCCCAAATAAACTTATTCTTAATCTATAAAATCATTTTACTAAAAATAATTAGTCATACTAACCAAGGATTTCACGTAGTCCAGTGGTAGGGGATAAATACCAATCACACTTTGGTTGTGGGTTCGATTCCCGCCACTTTTTCTGACGTGACAGGTTGTCATATGGTATGTGTGTTGTCCTTTTTCAAAAACTATACAATTTCATAACATTCAAAAAAAATAGAGACAAATTCTTCAAAATTAACTATAACATATTTCATCTTCAAAGGTTAACTAATACCTTTCATTTTGCACCCCAAAATGTAATAACCATTTATCACCTCTAAAATAACTTTGACTCTTTCTAATATGCTAACCATTAGGGTTATTTCACTTATGCTTAAATAACACCCTAACCTCTACAGTTCTCTAAACCGACCTCTAATACCAACTATAAGGACCTGGCCTTAAACATTACATAATCTTGAATTAAGTGAATAATCCACATTGAGGATCTGTTCGGGTTTAGAGATTTATAGAATTGGGCCATAACTATTATATTACTTCACAAAAATTACAAAGTAGACACTTATACTCAGTTTTCATTATTTTTTATAAAATAAAAACTCTTTGAAAAAAAGAGTCATGTCTAGTTCTATGTTTTAGATAACATGACTTTTCATTGATCCCATACTTGACCCTATTCATCTTTAAGTCTCGTGAAAAACATTTCAAAAAATGGGATGAGCATAAAAAACTCATTAAGATATACAAAAATAAGGAAAACTATTAGTTTTTCAGAACAACAAGTAAACTTTGAATACTTTATCA
This sequence comes from Viscum album, assembly GCA_963277665.1. Taxonomy (NCBI): domain Eukaryota; kingdom Viridiplantae; phylum Streptophyta; class Magnoliopsida; order Santalales; family Viscaceae; genus Viscum; species Viscum album. Next base: position 1,529,256,926 of record OY728163.1, on the reverse strand, counting down.
TAATTAATACTTTTCACCATTATGAAGTAGTAAGTACTCTTCACTAAATAAAAGATCACGGATTACCCTTTTATAACCAAAAGATTACCATAAAACCCATATAAAGAACACATAACATATAAAGGTAACTTGAGACATAAAAATACTTAAATGGAATAACCATACGGCTGACTTCCACAAGTATCACTAAATGTAATAGCCATACGACCAACTTCTATACCCAATTCATTGGAGGTTATAACGTAACAACCCATCCAGGTTTATCATGGCACCACCCGTCATTTGGTTAATCAATTAACCACCCATCAAATGTACAAGTATAATTATACAATCATAACACATAAAATATATAAATATTTCAATAATAACATTTCATTTTCAATCAAAATAAATCATTTCAAGATATTGAAATAATCAATGCTTTATCAAACTATTTTTAAAAACCTTTTAAAACATTTAATAAAGATATTTTTGAATCAAAGTGTCCCATACCACTTTGAAAATTTTAAATGAATTATCATTTGAAAACATTAATATCTATATAAATAAATCCTAAAAACCATTTTGAAAAAATGGACATTAATGAGAAATATTTAAAAGAATAAATCTTTAAAACATTTAAAATGATATTTTATTTAAAGAGTTTTTAACAAAATGGGTGATTCTTGAATACAATTATTAACGAATAACATTTAATAAGAACTTTCATAAATAATGAAAATAAAGGGATTCATGATATAAAATTCCAAAGGACATTATATAAACCATATAAGAGTGAATTGGTGCATGACAACATTGAAGACTCAATGGAATGTAAATTGAGACGAAATACCTTATAAAGATGGCATCCTTAGATTAAAGACAAATAAATTACACAATTATGTGTGAAAAATATAAATACACCCAATATAATTAGATATTAAGTGTAAAAAATCATAGGTTATTCACACATATTTATAGCATGACATAATCTAGGAGTAGATGTTTAACCCAAAGAATTGAAATTTGGTGAAGAAGTTCCCTCACAGAAATTCGACAGCCTAACAATGTCATTTTAAAATTCATAAAATGAGTTGATGAGTGATAAAATGGTATCTAATCACTTGGAAATAAAATTTACAGTAATATATAATAACATATCCCAACATAAGAATATGTAAATTAAAAGACATTACAAAAAGATGTATTTTAAAAAGAGGAGGGTGAAAGGTTCCCTTATCGATTTGGTTACTTACGAATCATATGCCACATTAAAGAATGGCCATACAATGAAGATGTAAATACCCATAAATTATATTATATTATACAATTAATACAATCATGGGTAGTACAAACACCACACAAAAGAAAATAGTTGCAAATATAGCATGAATCTTACGAGAATAAAAAGTGAGATAAAAACCCCTTACCACATTGTAATCAATCGAGTCATATGATAAAAGTTAATAAAAATAAAATTAATCTCATAATACCATGAATATAAAAATATTCATGATATTATATATCAAATGGCAGTACACAATACACCACATGCAATAAATAAGTGGTGAGCAATGGAAATCTCATGGAATTAAAAGTGAGATAAGAAACCCCTTACCATGTTGTAATCAATCGAGTTGTATGACCAAAATTTAATAAACATAAAATAAATCACATAATTCTATGAATATAAAGAGAATAATGATAATATATATCTAATGGCAGTTCACAACACACCATATGCAATAAATAAGTGTCTAACAATGGAAATCTCACTGAATTAAAATTGAGATAAGAAACCCCTTACCACGTTGTTATCAATCGGGTTGTATGACCAAAAGTTAATAACCATAAAATAATTCAAATAATACCACGAATATAAAGATAATAATGATAATATATATCAAATGGAAGTTCACAATACACCACATGAAATAAATAAGTGTCGAACAATGGAAATCTCATGGAATTAAAAGTGAGATAAGAAACCACTTACCTTATGTCAGATTTGACCCGTTCATTATTTAATCTCCTAAATAATAAACTAAAGTTAAATTATATCTTATTAATAACCTTTTACATTTTTATTATTCCTTTTATATCACTTTTTACCATGTTATAAAAATTATTCAATCATTTAAGTTAATAATGGTCGTTTTGTCGATATTTGGTACTTGAGTCAAAAATGAACTTCTTATAATTACAAGTTGTTCATGTAGTAAAAAGTCCATTATCTCCAGAATGATATTAATGATTTAGATAAATTATATATCATATATATCCATTATATGTATGTATGTATAATATTACATAACATTTGGAGATAAGAAATAAAATGCACCGTTCATGGAGATTGTATGTCGTACGTGCGCATGAAAGCTACTTTTGTTTATATTTCATATTTAATGGAATAAAAACTTTATTATAAATAGTTATATTATAATTCCATTATAATATCATATATAATTTCATTAACTCCATCCTTTATACATTCCACATCTGGCATGAACAAGTCATATCACTTTGAGGGGGCGGTAGTCCGCACTTCCTCAAATGAAATTATCATATTTACCCACTATAAAAACCATAAAGTTATTCTATATATGAGAAATACAGAAGCATGGAAACAATATAAATATAATATATATCACATATAAATACAGTTCCATCTTAATGGCCACCATAAGAGGTGGTAAGAGAAGATTGAACAATCATCGTTTCGTGAGGCAGTAGTTCGCAATATGTTATTTACCCATTAGATGGAGGGGTGTGTTAGTGTTGTTTGAATACATACCATAAAAACAACCTATTATATTGAGGATACTGTTTTTTTATAAAATAAAGGAATAAAAAGAGTTTAGGGGGTTGAATAAGTAAAATAAAAGAAAATAACTTAAAAGAAGATGTTTCCTTTAAATCGGGTAAATCTCTTTGGTTTGAACCAAAAGGATTTCTTAAAGTGCCTTATGCCTAAGTTAAGGATTATAGGTGGAAGATAGGGATATTTAGAGCTTATTTGGGCAGATTTTGGACAAGACAAATGGCTTGAGAGGTGTGAGTAATGGGTTTGAGGTGAGGGCTTTTTATAAGGGGGAGGAGGGTCTCTTTAGGAAGGTCTGAAAATATTATTTTATTATATAATGCTTTTCGGTTTATAATGGTCCAAAACTCATTAAAGTCAAAGATAATATGACTCATGTTCGAAATAGGATCATAAAATAATAATTGGATAGGTTTTCGATATTTTTTTCATCTTTATAATCTTATTTATTTAAATCATTCATTAATGAGGTAAACACAACATCATTATTGTGTCATAAATAATTTTATTTATTTGAGGTATACAAATTATAAAAAAATATCTTGATGTAGGAAATATTATTAGATTTAAAATGCATATTTATATTTGAATATATCAATTATATATCCCCACATTAAATTTTTTTATCAAAACAATACATGTTTATGATATTTTTATTTTTACTTTAAATAAAAACTTATTAATATCATTATCTTATCCAAGTGCCTTTAAAAGGAAAAAAGTCTCACCCAAGTATTTTATTGGTCTTCCATTACTCATCCAATAATGTTATGATAAGTGTTAAGGTAATTTTAAATTATTATAATATTGTTTTTACCCTGAATTACCCTATTTACCTTTAACCGCAGTAAATAAAAGTCAAAAGTTACTATTAACCAAAAATTATTTTCATCTTATTGAACTAAATTTTACTTACCAATAACAACCATGTATGTCATATTTTTGAAATTCAATTCACAGAAGTGTTAAATTTCAATTAAAGGAAAAATTAAATTTTTTAACTACTACTCAGTGTTTTCACTATTCATCAAAAAATGAAGGTTTTAGAAAAATAACAAAAACTCATACTAAGATATATTTGATATTTAGAATTCAAAAATGATTTATATTTTACCAAATTAAAAAAATAGAAGTTTCATTAATTAATTTAAAATTAATTCCCGTTGTCAAAATAAAAAGCGTGTTTTTAAGAAATATTAACTATCAAAAGATTGACACTTGTTTATGTCCAATTTCAAAGTGAAATATAAAGACCCATACTTTACATACATTTTTATTACTTAAAAATTGAAGCACACTTATTACAACATATAACAAAACCATAAATGGACCGTATAGGTATAGTGTCTTTAGAAACTGGGAAACATAAACAACTGGTTCATAAAGCATCTACTTTGCCTCCCATTTATTTCATCATCTCTAGAGTCCTTTTTTGGAATATTCTACTCAATAACCTTCTTCCTGGCCTGGGGAAAGAAAACATACAAAAGGGTGAGCTCAAATTCTTAGCAAGGGTAAACAAAAGAAATATCAATCACATCATATTCATAAGAACATAACTTTTGGAAATCGTAACCTGCAAAAGAGAGCATAATTTCATAACATGGGATAAATCATAGTAGTGAAATGAAATCCTAATAATCATAACATAAAACATGAAACTTTGTGGCATACACTCATAATCATATAGAATCATTTCTTGTTAGTCAAGACTCATTGCCAAGACTATCTTAGTGGACAAAGTCCATTTCTGAACCGAGTTCATTTCTCGTTTCAGTCCTGTTTCACTGAACCAGTATAACCAACCGTTCTAGCCATGTCTATCTCATGAGATATAAAATATTTACCCAATGCATTGGAGGGAGATATAGGTCCCACCCATCTCATAATGAAACCATTCTTATGTGTGCCACAAAAATCATAAATCATACATCATTGCATAACCCATGTAATAAAAATGGAATTTTTAAACATCGTGACATCATAAAACAATCCATATAAGATAAATGAATTCCTAAAAATAATTCCATCACAACATAATAAAATTAATGTAATAATAGGGATAGAATCATAACCCTATATTATCTTAGATGGAAAATAATTTTGATAAAACACTTGAACTCCATTCTTGAGGAAAATGTCCTTTCTACTTCAAAAACATTTTCCTTTCTTAACATGTCATACAATTTTAAACTAAAAGAAGTTGATTAAAAATAAACTTGAAAACTTTTAAAGTAATATTCTTGGAAATAATGTTTTAAAAATCCATTCATTCCGTATAAGTTAAAAAAATATTCTTCTCGTACTTTTGTCGGAAAAGTCAAAAAGTACCTCGTATGAAAAACAAAAAAAGATTCCTTTAATATCTTTTACTAAAAACTCATCAAAGGGTAAAATAGGATTTAAACAATTGTATGTGAATGGAAATAATATTAAATATTGAGGAAACATGGATGTGGATGATAAAATACACCCCAGTAAATGCCAAAGTATAAACAATCTCGGATAAAAATGAGATTGTGATATTTCCCTTACCTTAGGTCCGATATGATTTGTACGTGTCCGAACATACTATATAATGATTTAAATAATTTTATTTACTTATTCCAGAATCATACTTATTTTTATGATATCATATATGGTCATATTCTTAGATTCTTAGTAGTAATATTTCATTGCTACTTGTTATTCGGGTGTTTATAACTTTTTGTTCTTATGCGTGTTTTGTCGAATAAATTCTTATTCTTATCTTTAGGTTATATATACCTCATTTCCCGAATGGTATTAGTGTACTATATATCATATTCATTCATTAAATTCATTTATATAATCTTTATGAAATGAAGATCATGTAGAATGAGTTGCATCACATCATGGAGACGGTATTCCGTACGTACGCACGAGTGATGATATCGTTTCTATGATCGTGGAATTGTATTGGAGTGTATGTATACTATTTCAGAATCAGTATCACTTTATAATAGTCATATATCGTCATTATTTACACCATTATACTCATCCAAGTAAGGTGGTGGTGGAAAATAGATTACACCCCAGCGTGGAGACGGTATTCCGTACGTACACACGCGCGGTGATTTCTTTTTCCGTATGATGGATAGATGGTGAAATAGGGTTGTTTAATACTTATAATAACATATCAGTATATGAGTGATACTTATTTCATTACTTCATAATGAAACAACTAAATAAGAAGAAGTGGAAGAATAAATAAGGATGAAAGAATCAGTAACAGACATTACCTCTTCTTTGAAGTGCTTCTTTGAGACCTCCTTTTAGGGCACTAAAATTGGTCTTTGAAGAAGACCAAGACCTCTAGGATGTCTCTAGGGAAGTGGAGAGGATAATGTGGCAGGGGTTGGCAGATCTTGAAGGCTCAAAGTGGTGCGAGGAAGAGAGGAAGGAGGTTCCCTTTTATAAGGGAGGAGAGGGGCACTTTTGGAATAACTAAAAATATTATTTTATTATAAAGCCAAATTCGGTTATTAATAGCTCAAAATTGATTTATTTAGAATCTAAGGTGGGGATGGGTCTAAATCCTCTCATCCCAAATAATTTATACAAGTTTAGGTTCCTATTTTAACCTTATCATTTAGATTTAACATTAAGTTAAATAATTTTACGTTTACTGTGTCTTCTTGTGTTCTTATACTATAAGGTTAATAAACTTACTATAAGCAGCCAAACTAACCCCACGTTGTTTATTATTAATATATATAACCTTATCTAAGTCATTTGTCCGAACCTTAGATTTTTAAGAATAAAATAACAATTACTAATATAATATTTGTTTGAAAAACTATTTTATGTCAATTTTGACACTATTTAGTAATTGATTTTTTGGAAAATCATAACAGAATTATTAGTTCGAAAAAAGTTAATTAAATCAATACTAACATGTCATATTAACCTAGAAAATTATTTTAACTCATAAAAAGTCTCAAATTACATTTATTTTGGTGTTTATAACATCAATTATGTCAGTATTTCATTAATAAGATAATTACTGCATCATCTTTGTGTCATAAATACATTAAATTATTTAATGTCTAAAAATTACAAATAAAATACCATTATGTAGTAAATCTTTATATCTTTCTAATTAATATTTATAGTCGAATTTATCTTATGTATAACCCCATATTAAAAATTATTTACTTATTAAACTTTGATTTTAACTATTTTAACCCTTCTTTAAATAAATTAATAATAAATGTCCTAATCTAATCCAAGTGGGCCTAAATGGTCATATTTTATTCCTAAGGTTTTTTTGGTCGAATTACACTTGTTAAATATATTTAAGACATGTGTTAGTGTAATAATAATATCATTTTTACCCTTAATTACCCTATTTTCTTTTAACCGTGGTAAATAAAAGTAAAAAGTTACTATTCACCAAAATTTATTTTCATCTCATTGAAACACATTTTACTTACTGACATCAACCGTGTCTCTCGGATTTTTTGAAATTCCACTCATAGAAGTGGTAAAATTATGTTTTAGGAAAAATCCAGTTTTTTAACTACCACTTAGTGGTTTCACTATTCATCAAAAATTGAAAGTTTTCCGAAAAATACAAAAATTTCACCCTAGGATAATTTCAATATTCAGAATCCAAAAATGACGTCCATTTTGAAAAATAAAATTTATAAAATTTCAAAAAGTGGTTATTACTATTCATAACAGCTAGTTTTAATAATATTTTATTAGCATATCATTGTTTAGTGAAACTCGGTATTGCGTACGATGCAAGCTATCGAGGAAGGTTGCGATTTCGTGTAAAGAAAGCCAAGAAAGTGTTGTGTGTAGAAAAAGATTCCTTTGATGATTTATATAACATAAAAGTCTCGGGTGTTACATTCTACGCCCCTTAAAATGAATTTCGCCCTCGAAATTCGTCACTTTGTAACAAACAGATGAGGATACCTGTCCCTCATCATATTCTCAAGCTCCCATGCAGCTTCTTCTAATTGGTGGTTCCTCCATAAAACTTTCACCAATCGAGTGGTCTTGTTTCGTAGGACTTTTTATCTACGATCCAGAATCTCTATCGGTTGTTCTTCATAAGAAAGATCTTACTCCAGCGGTACAACTTCTGAGCTGAGTACATGTGAAGTATTAGGTATGTACTTTCTCAGGAGAGATACATGGAACACATCGTGAACTTGAGAGAGATTCGGTGGAAGCGCCAATCGGTAAGCTACCTTCCCAACACGATCCAGTATATTTGAAAGGACCGATATATCTAGGGCTCAACTTCCCCTTCTTTCCAAATCTCATAACCCTCTTCCAGGGAGATATTTATAAGAACACTTTATCACCCACTTCAAACTCTAGGTCTTTTCATCGGTTGTTGGCATAACGTTTCTGTCGGCTCTGAGCTTCTCTAATGTGTTGTTGAATAGATCTAACCTTTTTTTCCATTTCATCAATGAGATCAGGTCCTAATAGATTTCTTTCCCCAACTTCATCCCAGCAAGTTGGAGTCCTGCATTTCTTTCCATAGAGAGCTTCATAAGGAGCCATCTGAATACTAGAGTGAAAGCTATTATTATAAGAAAATTCCACCAAAGGTAGGTGTTGATCCCAACCACCTTTGAAATCCATAGAGCAAGCTCTCAACATATCTTCTAGAGTTTGAATTGTTCTCTCAGACTGACCGTCTGTCTGAAGATGATAAGCAGTGTGGAAACTCAACTCTCTATATAGAGTATGCTGAAGACTTCGCCAGAACTTCGAGGTAAATCTCGGATCCCGATCAGATATAATAAAAAGTGGTACTCCATGCAATCTTACCACTTCCTTTACATATATCCTGGCAAGCTGATCCAAGGAGAAATCCTCTCTAATAGCAATGAAGTGTGCAGACTTTGTAAGACGATCAACTATGACCCAGATAGCATTATTGCCTTTGGATGTTTTAGGAAGTCCTGTGACAAAGTCCATAGTGATGTTTTTCCCATTTCCATTAGGGTATGGGTAATGGTTGTAACATCCCTTTAGACTTCTGTCTCTCAGCTTTAACTTGTTGAAAAACCAAGCATCGAGAGACATATTCAATAACATCTCTTTTCATTCCATCCCACCAGAAGTACTCTTTGAGGTCCCTATACATCTTCGTGCTACCAGGATGAAAAGAGAATGAAGAACTATGAGCCTCATCCAGCAGCTCATTCTTTAATTCAGGGATGGGAGGAACACAAACCCGATTCCTGGACTTTATTATCCCATCACAATCAAGGTTGAATTCAGGAACATTTCTCACCTTCTTTTGTAAGTCGACATCTTCTTTTTGTGCCTCTTTAATCTTCACATGTATATATGGTTGAACATTCATTTGAGAAAGATACGATTTTCCCCTTTCATTATAATTCCAAGATCCATCCTTCGTAAAACCATAAATATTGGATATTTTGTGATCCTCGTCATGGATAAACTAGCATGGTCTTGTCGACTTAATGCATTTGCCACCTTGTTTGCTTTCCCAGGGTGGTAATGAATTGAGCAGTCGTAATCCTTAATCAGCTCCAACCATCTTCTTTGGTGCATATTAAACTCCTTTTGTTTGAAAATATACTTTAAACTTTTATGATCAGTATAAATATGACACCTTTCACCATAAAGATAATGCCTCCAAATCTTCAATGCAAAGATTACCGCAGCTAACTCCAAATCATGAGTTGGGTAATTTTGCTCATGTATTTTCAACTGTCGTGAGGAATAAGCTATCACCATATCATTTTGCGAACACACCCCAATACCTTCTTGGATGCATCACTATAGATCACAAACCTTTCTCCACTATAAGGCAGTGTGAGCACAGGTGCACTGGATAACCTTCTTTTCAACTCCTTGAAATTCTCTTCACATTCTTCTGTCCAAAAAAACTTAACTCCTTTCCAAGTCAGCTTGGTGAGTGGATTAGATAATCATGAAAAATATTTCACAAAACTTTGATAATATCCAGCCAAACCAAGAAAACTTCGGATCTCAGTTACTGTTGTTGGTCTCGACCATATTTCGATAACCTCTGTTTTTGTTGGATCCACAGATATCCCCTCTTTTGAGATTATGTGACCAAAAAATGCAACTTTTCGAAGCCAAAATTCACACTTGGTAAATTTGGCATAAAGCTTCTCCTTTCTCAGGGTATTCAATATAATTCTTAAGTGATCTTCATGTTCTTCCTTGCTCTTTGAATAGACAAGAATATCGTCTATAAAGACTACCACAAACTGATCAAGATAGTTTCTAAAGACTCTATTCATTAGATCCATGAAGATAGCAGGGGCATTAGTAAGACCAAATGGCATCACTATAAGTTCATAGTGTCCATACCTTGTACGGAAAGCCGTATTTTGGTTATCCTCCCTTTTGACCCTTAATTGATGATACCCTGAACGAAGATCAATCTTGGAAAAGTATTGAGCTCCTCGTAGTTGGTCAAATAGGTCATCAATGCGCGGGAGAGGATATTTGTTCTTGATAGTGATCTTGTTAAGTTCTTGATAATCAATGCAGAGTCACATTGATCCATCTTTCTTCTTAACAAATAGAACAGGTGCTCCCCAAGGTGATGCACTAGGGAGTATGAATCCCTTATCAAGATTCTCTTGGAGTTGCTTCTTCAATTCCTGCAACTCAATTGGGTCCATTCTATAAGGTGTCTTTGAAATAGTGAAATCACCTGGTACGAGTTCTATTGAAAACTCAACCTCACGATTTGGTGGAAGACCCGGTAATTCCTCCGGAAAGACATCATCAAAATCCCATAAAATGGGCATATTCTTAATCGTGAGTTTCTCACCAACCATTTGAGATAAATAACCTTCATTTAGTGCAATCAATACCCATAAAATGGAAGAAATTTCCACTGGAAGGTTATGATCATCCTTGCATCGATAGACGATCATAGATTGATCTGGAATATGAAATGTGACTTCCCTTCTTTGGAAATTGATATGAGCTCCATGTAGAGAAATACAATCCATGCCATGAATCACATCAAATTCCACTGTAAGAAGGATCACAAGATTTGCAGAAAGCACTTTCCCACAAACTTCAATCGGAGAAGAATTATAATCTTTTGATGCGACTATTGTGCCATTAGGTGTTATCACAGCTAACTCAACATCTAATTATTGAGGTAATACGGTGATACCCTTATAAAATTCTTCAGAAATAAAAGAGTGGGTGGATCCAGAATCAAATAAAACATTTTCTACTTTAGAGTGGATGGTATGTGTAACTTTCACCACATCGTTATCGTACTCCACATCGCTGATTGAAATTGCATGTGACTTTCCTTTGTCTTTAGCCTTAAGAGTTTGTTGACGTCGACCATCATCATCAACCCTTGGATTAGGGCATTTATTGGCATAATTCCCCATCTCCTTGCACTTGAAACATTGAAGTGTAGTAGGTTCATTTTGTGTATCCCTTCCCCTTTGTTTGCATCATTAGAAATGTTCTTCACATCATCGCGGCATTCAAATGCCCGATGACCTTCCATTCCACATTTGAAACATTTACTTGTCCCTTTAAGACAACTCCCTCCATGTTTATTTCCACACTTTGAGCATAAGGGAAAGCTCATCTTCTTTTCAGTGTGCTCTTTAGATTTTCCTTTGAATTCCATTTTCCTCTTCTTATCAAACCCATATGACTGATGGGTTACTCCAATCTCCATCTCAACTTTGAGAGCACATTGAACGATTTCCTCATATCTATTGAAGTCCATTATGGCTAAGGCCCTTTTAAGACTTGGTTTTAAGCCACTAAAGAATCGATCGATCTTACTCTCAGGTTGGATAATAATACCAGAAGCGTACCTTGCAAGTCTTGTAAAATTTTCTTCATAGGTACCAACAGATTCATCATCCTTTTGCTTCAGTTCAAGAAACTCTTTCTCCGTCTTTGTTCGGAGAATACGAGGGAAGTACTTATTGAAAAATAAGTTCTTGAACTCGTCCCATTCCATGGACTCAATTTCATCCCTTTTCCTCGTATTCTTAATAAGATTCCACCATTGATCAGCATCACCTTCCAAACGATACACTACTAAGATGACTCTATCATGCTCAGAACATTGAAGAACTGAAAATATATTTTCATTAGTACTAATCCATTTTTCAGAAACTAATGGATCAGTAGACCCGCTGAATGAAGGTGGACGCTGCCTCATGAAGGATTCGACAGAATGTTGCTCCTTCATTTACTCGTTTGGAAGTCCTGAATGATTCATAGCTTGAGAAAGTTGTGTGAGCATGGCTACAAGATTTTGCATTCCAGCTCCCATAACATTTGGTTGCTCAGGGGGACAATCATTGCATTGCCCGTCGCATTCCGCATTAACACAGTTCCTTCGGGTTCCAGCCATTGACTAAAACCAAGAAGAATAGTGTGAGAAAAACTAATTATAATAGGAAAATCACATAATCAAGAATACAATTTCACACTTAAGGTCTTATCCTAGGTTATTCATTGCCATTTCTAAAACACTAAGATTGTGTTCTATGCTTAGACTTATCCTTAGGGTTCTTAAAAAGGCTTTCACATCCTAGTTTCCAAAGGTTGACTATACCTTTCCTCTGATACCAACTATAACGACCCATACTTTACATACATTGTTATTACTTCAAAATTAAAGCACACTTATTACAACATATAACGAAACCATGAAAGGACCGTATAGGTATAGTGTCTTTAGAAACTGGGAAACATAAACAACTGGTTCATAAAGCATCTACTTTGCCTCCCATTTATTTCATCATATCTAGAGTCCCTTTTTGGCATATTCTACTTAATAACCTTCTTCCTGACCTGGGGAAAGAAAACATACAAAAGGGTGAGCTCAAATGCTCAGTAAGGGTAAACAAAAGAAATATCAATCACATCACATTCATAAGAACACAACTTTTGGAAATCCTAACCTCCAAAAGAGAGAATAATTTCATAACATGGGATAAATCATAGTAGTGAAATATAATCCCAATAATCATAACTTAAACATGAAACTTTGTGTCATACACACATAATCATAGAGAATCATTTCTTGTTAGTAAAGACTCATTTCCAAGACTATCTTAGTGGACAAAGTCCATTTCTGAACCGATTTCATTTCTCGTTTCAGTCCTGTTTCACTGAACTGGTATAACCTACCGTTCTAGCCATGTCTATCTCACGAGATATAAAATCTTTACACAATGCATTTGAGGGAGATATAGGTCCCACCCATGTCATAATTAAACCATTATTATGTGTGCCACAAAAATCATAAATCATACATCCTTGCATAACCCATGTAATAAAAATGGAATTCTTAAACATCGTGACATCATAAAACAATTAATATAAGATAAATGAATTCATAAAAATAATTCCATCACAACATAATCAAATCAATTTAATAATAGGGATAGAATCAGAACCCTATATTATCTTAGATGGAAAATAATTTTGATAAAACACTTGAACTCCATTCTTGAGGAAAATATCCTTTCTACTTCAAAAACATTTTCCTTTCTTAACATGTCATACAATTTTAAAATAAAAGAAGTTGATTAAAAATAAACTTGAAAACTTTTAAAGTAAGCTTCTTGGAAATAATTTTTTAAAAATCCATTCATTCCGTATAAGTTAAAAAAATATTCTTCTCGTACTTTTGTTGGAAAAGTCAAAAAGTACCTCGTATGAAAAACGAAAAAAGATTCCTTTCATATCTTTTACTAAAAACTCACCAAAGGGTAAAATAAGATTTAAACAATTGTAGGTGAATGGAAATAATATTAAATATTGAGGAAACATGGATGTGGATGATAAAATACACCCCAGTAAATGCCAAAGTATAAACAATCTCGGATAAAAATGAGATTGTGATATTTCTCTTACCTTAGGTCCGATATGCTTTGTATGTGTCCAAACCTCCTGTATAATAATTTAAATAATGTTATTGACTTATTAAAGAATCATAATAATTTTTATGATATCATATATGGTCATATTCTTAGCTTCTTAGTAGTAATATTTCATTGCTACTTGTTATTCGGGTGTTTATAACTTTTTGTTCTTATGCGTGTTTTGTCGAATAAATTCTTATTCTTCTATTTAGGTTATATATACCTCATTTCCAGAATTGTATTAGTGTACTATATATATCATATTTATTCATTCAATTCATTTATATAATCATTATGAAATGAATATCATGTAGAACGAGTCGCATCACATCGTGGAGACGGTATTCCGTACGTACGCACGAGTGATGATATCGTTCCTATGATCGTGGAATTGTATTGGAGTGTATGTATACTATTTCAGAATCAGTATAACATTATAATAGTCATATATAGTCATTATTTACACCATTATACTCATCCAAGTAAGGTGATGGTGGAAAATAGATTACACCACGGTGTAGAGACGGTATTCCGTACGTACGCACGCGCGGTGATTTCTTTTTCCGTAGGATGGATAGATGGTGAAATAGGGTTGTTTCATACTTAAAATAACATATCAGTATATGAGTGATACTGATTTCATTACTTCATAATGAAACAACTAAATAAGAATAAGTGGAAGAAGAAATAAAGATGAAAGAATCGGTAACGGACATTACCTCTTCTTTGAAGTGCTTCTTTGAGACCTCCTTTTAGGGCAATAAAATTGGTCTTTGAAGAAGACCAGGACCTCTAGGACGTCTCTAGGGAAGTGGAGAGGAGATATTGGCAGGGTTTTGCCAAGATTTAAGGCTCAAAGTGGTGTGAGGAAGAGAGGGAGGAGATGCCCTTTTATAAGGGAGGAGAGGGGCACTTTTGGAATAACTAAAAATATTATTTTATTATAAATCCAAATTCGGTTTTGAATAGCTCCAAATTGATTTATTTAGAATATAAGGTGGGGATGGTTCTAAATCCTCTCATAAAATAGAATTTAACAAGTTTAGGTTCATATTTTAACCTTATCATTTAGATTTAACATTAAGTTAAATAATTTTACTTTTACCATGTCTTCTTGTGTTCTTATACTATAGGGTTAATAAACTTACTATAAGAAGCCAAACGAACCCCAAGTGGTTTATTATTAATATATATAACCTTATATAAGTCATTTGGCCGAACCTTAGATTTTTATTAATAAAATAACAATTAATAATATAATATTTGTTTTAAAAACTATTTTATGTCAATTTTGACACTATTTAGAAATTGATTTTTTGTGAAAATCATAACAGAATGATTAGTTCGAAAAAAGTTAATTCAATAAATACTAACATGTCATAATAACCTAGAAAATTATTTCAATTCATAAAAAGTCTCAAATTACATTTATTTTGGTGTTTATAACATCAATTAAGTCAGTATTTCAATAATAAGATAATTACTGAATCATCTTTGTGTCATAAATACATTAAATTATTTAATGTCTAAAAATTACAAATAAAATACCATTATGTAGGAAATCTTTTTATATTTCTAATTAATATTTATAGTCGAATTTATATTATGTACAACCCCATATTAAAAATTATTTACTTATTAAACATTGATTTTAACTATTTTAACCCTTCTTTAAATAAATTAATAATAAATGTCCTAATCTAATCCAAGTGGGCCTAAATGGTCATATTTTATTCCTAAGGTTGTTTTTGGTCGAATTAATCTTGTAAAATAGAATTAGGACATGTGTTAGGGTAATAATAATATCATTTGTACCCTTAATTACCCTATTTACTTTTAACTGTGGTAAATAAAAGTAAAAAGTTACTATTCACCAAAAAAAATTTTCATCTCATTGAACCACATTTTACTTACTGACATCAACCGTGTCTCTCGGATTTTTTGAAATTCCACTCACAGAAGCGGTAAAATTATGTTTTATGAAAAAATCAGTATTTTAACTACCACTTAGTGGTTTCACTATTCATCAAAAATTGAAAGTTTTCAGAAAAATACCAAAATTTCACCCTAGGATAATTTCAATATTCCGAATCCAAAAATGAAGTCCATTTTGAAAAATAAAATTTATAAAATTTCAAAAAGTGGTTATTACTATTCATAATGGCTAGTTTTAATAATATTTTATTAGCATATCATTGTTTAGTGAAACTCGGTATTGCATACGACGCAAGCTATCAAGGAAGGTTGAGATTTCGTGTAAAGCAAGCCAAGCAAGTGTTGTTTGTAGAAAAAGATTCCTTTGATGATTTATATAACATAAAAGTCTCGGGTGTTACATGAAATTACTTCTAATAAACAACATTATATTAAATGGTTAAAATATAATCTAATTACAAATTAAAAACAATTTAAAATATAATATAATCATATAAATAAATTATATTAAAAGGTAGTTTTGAATTAAAATACAATATTTTTCACTATTCATTAAAAAATGAATTTTATTAGAAAAATACCAAGAATTTACCCAAAGTAAATTTTGATGTCTTAATTCTAAAGGAAAATTTTATTTTTCCAAATAGAGCATATAAAAGTGACCAAAACTAGATTTCAAATTGGTTCTCCATTAAAAGGTGGTAAATTGACGGTTTAAAGTATATTAGACTATTTGTGCTTAAAATTAGATTTATTCACATTTTATGCCTCTAAATTTTATTGAATAAATGTAAAAACATTTAAGAAACATGTATAATCATATTTTAGTTATTTCTATTCATTCCCACCAATACAACGTCTAGGAACTAACTACTATTTAAAATAATATTATATTATTATTTTTCAGTATGAATCAGCATTGTGTGCAACATAAGACTTCAGAGAAACACATTGTTGCGTATCAGGTACACCATTGAATATAGCATCCCATTTAAAATAAAATTAATATTTAATTCAAACATATTAATAAATATGAAAGTGTCATATTCTTTATTTTCCAGGGATGTTACACCCATTCCTTCCAAGACTAAGGATATACATCCTCTAGAGGGAAAAAACTAGGAAGATGGTTCGGTAGCTAGTGCCACAGAGGTGTAACTAGTATTTTTGGGGGATGAACCCTATATCCTCATCCTTTCCCTTTGCATTTCATAGTTGCGAGGTTTTCTTTGAGTGATCCCATTTACTGATCTAACTACCTTAGTGGCCCACTTCTAATCCTCCTTGTCCTTAGATAAGGATTGAACTGTAATTATAGGGACCATTTTCACCAACTAACCATCTTGGTATGATTGAATCCATGATTTGACATAAGATTTGGAAATATAAGGATGAGTATCGGTAGGTGGAAGTTAAATCTTGGAGCCCAAGTCTTCCCTCTTGAGAATAATACAATTTTTTTTAAGTATCCATCAAATGATATTCTCATCGTGTGTTTTTAATCGATGGATGGAATCACCTTTGGAAATAATGTAACTGAAGCGCACATTGAATAGGTGAATATAGTTTTCAAATATATTTTCCATTTATTTTGGAAAACAAAACAACCTCCCTTAGATAGATGAGATACCCCCATTGGGTCTTAGTTATAGATGCATCATTTATTAAGATACCAATGGGAGGAGAATATGGGGTGTATAGAAAATGATTTTGATGATTGATTCAATCCATTACCTCTTGAACTCCCTAGGATGACAGGTTCACCCCACCAACGTATTTTAAGTATAGCTATAATTGAGAAATTGTAATAGTCTTTTCATTGATAAACTCATATACACTTATGTGGGACAATATCCATCCCCATAATACTTGGAATGGATCTATTAACCGGTAGGGTGACTATCCACTACTTATGCGCCCCATAAAGCGATAAATCTTATCTAGTACTAGTACCACAAGATTAATTTGACTTCCGATGGACATAGGGAAACCATGAAAAATGTTGTGAATATGACCCCAGTGTTAGATCCACACATCAGTAACAACTAACCACTGAGAAACAATACAAATAAGGATTCCAACCAAACCAATCAGTCAACATTGGGGGAAACTTTTCAACACCACTGATGGAAGTTTTCTTCCTTGATCATCAGATAATAATTACTAATGAATCTCCTGGTATTAATATTTTGGCATGACATTGGATACTTTACATGAGGATCGAGACAATTTGGCATACTAAAGGCCGAAATCTAATCGGAAAAATGGAAATCTACCCTAGTATGGGGATCAACCCCCTTTTTAAGATTCTCTTCTATGGTGAGTAATTCCATAAAACACAGAGGGGTTCTTTTAGGGTCATCCCACACTGAAGAAGGAGATAGAAACTCATTATACATGTCACCCATTACAAGGTAACTTGAGATCATTCAGACATACAAATATTTAAATAGAACCTCTCCATGCACTAGATGAAATGTTTTTGGTATATGGGATCCACTAGTTCATCATTTGGGGGATGATGAATCAATTTCCATGGGAAAAATTCCATGACACCGATCCCCCGATCGCCGCCCTAACCCCCTCCCTCCCTCGCCGCCCTCCCTCGCCGCCCTCCCCTCCCCCGCCGCCCGGCCTCCCTCGCCGCCCGGCCTCCCCCGCCGCCCGCCCTCCCTCGCCGCCTGCCCTCCGGCCACCGCCATCCGCCCTCGGGCCTCCGGCCCCCGCCCTCCGGCCTCTCGGCCCTCCCCCCCCCCCACCCCGGACGACACCCGCACCCCGGACATCCCCCGCCGCGCACTCCGGACCGCCCCCTGCACCCCGGACGCCTCCCCGCACCCCAGACAGCCCCCCCCCCCTCGCGCACTCCGGACCGCCCCCCGCACCCCAGACAACCCCCCCTGCACTCGGACACCCCACTCCGAACCCGGACAGCCCCCCGCACCCCAGACAGCCCCCCCCCCCCCCCCCGCACTCGGATACCCCCCCTCCGAACCCGAACAGCCCCCCCGCACCCCGGACAGGCCCCCCGCACCCCGGACACCCCACCCCGCACCCCCGACAGCCCCCCCTGCACCCCAGACAGCCCCCCCCCCCCCCCCGCACCCCGGACACCCCCTCACCCCGAACACCCCTGCCTGCACCCCTGACAGGCCCCTGACACCCCGGACACCCCTCCCCGCACCTCGGACAGCCCCCCCGACCCCGGACACCCCCCCCCCCTCGCTGCCCGTCCCCCGTCCCCTCACCGCCTCCTCTCCTCCAGCTCCCCACCGCCGCCGCTGCCCATCCCCTCCCTTGCCGCACCGCCTTTGGCTCTGGCTCCCCTTTGCTGCCTCCTCTCCCTTGCAGCACCGCCTTCGACTCCCCTCCCTTTCAGGTTTGTAGCTCAATCAGGTAACATGAGCTTTCAGTTACATTATTATTTTATCAATGGTTCATAAACAAATGATTAATATTTATTTTGAATATAGTTGATTTGAAAAATGTAAATGTAATAAGTATTGTGTAAATGTTTGTTATACAGATATTATTATGGATAAGAGTTGGATTGATCTTCCAAATCGAACGTCTAGAGAATATTTCAATGGCATTATGCAGTTTATTGACTTCACGAGAGGATTTGAAAGTGACTATATTAGTTGTCCATGTAGAAAATGTGCTAACAGATATCAATTCACACGAGATACTGTGAGGGAGCACCTTTTCTTTAATGGATTTCTGAAAAATGATAAGAGTTGGACTCGTCGTGGAGAAGAATATGTTCGTTGTCAAAATACAGATGCAGCTCAGATGGATGTTGATGCAAGGATGACTGATCCAATGCATGAAATGCTTACTGAAATGGTACGTGGGTTTGATCCTGAAGGCATTGACATCCAGAATCTTGAGACCGGTGAGATAAATCTTCGCTCTGGTGCAGATCGTGATTCGAGGAGGTTTTATGAAGTACTTGATGATGCGAAAACAGAATTATATCCTAGATGTACTTCTTACAATAAACTGTCGTTTATCGTGGAGTTGTTGCATTTGAAGACTTTTAATAATTGGTTAGACACATCATTCGACATGCTTTTGGTTTTATTGAAAAAAGTTCTTCCTGTCGACGCTAATATTCCTGAGTCGTATTACTATGCTCGTAAGGTGACATAGAACTTAGGTTTTACATATGAGACTATAGATGCATGTGCAAACAACTGTATGTTGTTTAGAAATGAAACTGCTCATTTGGATATTTGTACGGTTTGTGGCGCTTCCAGCTGGAAAGAGAACAGGGGAAATAAGACTCATCAATGTCAGATTGCGATATAGGGGAAACCGATTGCCGTAAAGCAAATGCGTTACTTTCCCCTTAAACTGAGGTTGAAAAGATTTTTTATGTCATCTAAAGTTTCTAATTTAATGAGATGGCATGCAGAAAGAGTTCATGAAAGTTACATGTTAACCCACCCGGAAGACCCTCATGCATGGAAGGATTTTGATAAGAGACATCCCGACTTTGCTAAAGATGTTCATAATGTCCGATTGGGATTGGCAGCAGATGGTTTCAATCCATTCAAGTCTATGGTTGGTGAAACTCATAGCACATGGCCCGTGGTGTTGGTTCTATATAATCTTCCTCCGTGGCTTTGTATGAAGCAACAATTTATATTACTTTCCACTCTTATTGATGGACCTAAAAGTCCGGGGGATAAGATTGATGTTTACCTTCAGCCATTGATTGATGAGTTGAATGAATTTTGGGGCGATGGTGTGATGAATTATGACTACGAAACGAATGAAATGTTCAAACTGCATGCTGCTTTATTGTGGACAATCAATGACTTCCCAGCTTATGCAAATTTATCAGGCTGGAGTACGAAAGGGGAATTTTTTTGCCCTTGTTGCAATAAAAGTAAAAAATATATATGGCTTAAACATTCCAAAAAATGGGCATACATGGGTCACAGGCGTTTTCTCCCTCCCCAGCACAGGTTCAGAAAGGACAGAGTGGCATTTGATGGTTCTAGAGAGTTCATCCCAGCACCAAAGATCATGACAGGAGTCGAAATGTTATCACAGATTGAGGAAGAAAACATCCGCACGGTATATGAAATTCAGGATTTGGTGGCTCCTCCAGTACGTAATATTCGTGCTGCGGGTAGGCAGCGCAGTCACAATTGGAAAAAGAAAAGTATTTTTTATAGTCTTCCGTATTGGAAAACTAACATGTTGAGGCATAATTTGGATGTCATGCACATTGAAAAAAATGTTTGTGATAACATATTGTGGACCATTTTAGGTGTCAGTGGAAAGTCAAAGGACCATGTTAATGCACGCCGTGATTTGGAAGAAATGGGTTTAAGGAAACAGTTGCATTTACAGTTAGCTGAGGGAAACAAGGGATATATTCCTGCTGCACAGTATTCGATGACTACAGAGGAGAAAGAGACATTTCTTTCCATTTTGAAGATGGTCAAGGTGCCTGATGGTTACTCTTCTAATATTTCAAAGTGTGTGAATCTGACGAGCAAGACATTGCAAGGGTTGAAAAGTCATGACAATCACATATTACTTCAGCAGTTTATTCCAATCGTAATTTGTGATTGTTTATCCCCCAATGTTGTTCATCCCTTGATTGAGATGAGTAATTTTTTTAGACATATTTGTTTAATAAATCAACGAATGAGTGATTTAAAAAGTTTGCAGGACCGAATTGTACTCACGCTTTGTCACTTTGAGAAACTTTTCCCACCCTTATTTTTCGATGTTATGGTCCACTTGACAGTGAACCTAACTGATGAAGTAATGGCTGCTGGTCCAGTACAATTCAGGTGGATGTATCCTATTGAACAATATTTGAGTACATTGAAAATATTTTTACGCAACAGAGCTTGTCTAGAGGCATCAATAGCCAATGGTTATTTGATGGATGAGTGTACTACCTTTTGTGCAGAATATCTTACGGATGTTGAAACAAAATTAGATAAGACCTCTCGGATTCATGATGGTCCAGTTGGAGAAGGAACCACATTTGATATGGACAACATCAAGTGGATACAAGCACATCGATATATCTTGTTCAATACTCCATCAGTTGCACCATTAATGCAGTAAGTATCTTATCAATGTGCTTGTATAACTTTTACATGTTTTGTTTGCATAAGTTGATCTTTTAAACATCGCGTAATCATTTGCAGGAAACACATTAATGAGATAAAATAAGAGATGCATCGTGCGACTGAGTTGCAAATTCAACAATCTCATTATGCGACATTTCATGATTGGTTCAAGGATTATGTATGTATAAATTGATTTTCATTATGAGTGAAGTATTAAACTAATTCTTTCTGCATATATCAGTATTGATTTTTATAAATTATTTAGGTTCGTAAGCTGAGGGAGTTAGGGGACCCCACGCTACCTGAAGTATTTATCCAACTGGCTGAGGGTCCATCTATAACGGCTCATCGTTATAAAGCTATTGATGCTAATGGTTTTCGATTTCGCATTAAAGATGTTGACGACAAACGACCAACACAAAACAGTGGCATCGATAGTCCCTTTGTCGATTCTGGTTATTACTATGGTCAATTGATAGACATCATTGAAGTTGTATACACACACGGTTTGAAGTACATATTGTTAAAGTGTAATTGGGTTGATCCAGTGCGTGGATGTAAAGTCGATCAATATCAGTTTTCATTGGTGAATTTTAACTATATGTTATACAAAAATAATGAACGAGTTGAGAATGAACCTTTCATTTTGACATCACAAGCGGAACAAGTATTCTTCGTTACTTTGCCTTCAGATCCAAGTTGGCAAGTTGTTGTCAAAATGTCTCGGCGAGGAGTGTTTTTATTTGAAGAAGATGAACCCGAGACTGTTCCGTTTGTTTACCAACAACTTGATCAACATACCGTAGTTCAACATGAAGAAGATATTTATTGGGTCAGAGCGGCTGTTGAAGGAGAAACGGTCGATTTGCATGCTTAATGGAAGGTATAATTGTTTTCCCGCTATTTAGTAGAATGTCCTAGGATATCATAAATTATCTAATCATTTTATAAATCCTTATAAGTTTTAATCCTCACTTTTGTAAGTTAATTCAGTCATAAATATTTAGGTTGATTAACTTTCTGATTTTTTAAAATTCATTCACAACTAATTATTCAATCCATTTTTTGTTTGATTAACAGTTGTACAAGTTTGATTTATTAAGAACAATCCAATTTATCTTTTAAACACTTTGGACTCATTACTGATATTTTCTATGACTACAGACATGTCAGGGGAAGAGGCAGAAGATCCACATCATCCATCTGAGGCATCTACGTCTCAGGGTCGAGGTATGTTTGAATGTCATTGTCTATATTTTTTATGTAATTGACATATATATATATATATATAACATTTTTCAATTTATATATAAAATTGTTTTCAACAGGATCAGACTCGACTGCTTCTTCCTCTCGCAGGAGAGGCCCTGGTCGTGGCATATTATCATGGAATTCCGACACGACGATAGATGTTTCATTTGATGAGGTATTTCATCCCGTGGGACCGAATGCCCTGGAATTTATTCGTCAGCTGGGTCATATCATACGTGACCCACATCGATTTCCATTGTCCACGCGTGATTGGGCTTCTATCCCTTAGGACACATTAGATCGTCTATGGAGGGAGGTTCAGGTAAGAAAATAATTTTACTTTATTTTCTATTTATAAAGAATACTAATATGTTTGATTATTTTCTTTATAGCAAAATTTGAAAGTATTCTCTGAAGAGTTTCGGCCCGTGTGTATGAGAAAATGCCGTAAGATGTGGAAAAATTATAAAGGCAAAGTGAAGAGGGACCACTGGGTACCAAATGTGGGTGCCCTTGACATTTTGGAAAAAGTCCCGAGAGGTGTCCTCCCGGCTCAGTGGCATGACTTGGTTGCATATTGGTCTACTGAGGGTGTTGCGGTTTGTATATTAATTATTTTTCTGTATATATATTTTCAAGAATATGTGATTTGTTTGAAATTTGAATGAATTGAATGTAGGAGGTGTCAACACGCCATTCGGAGAATCGAGCGTTGCAGGGACCAGCTCACAGGCTTGGGACTCGTCACGTGTCTCAGATCCGACATGAGGTATATATTATTCATTTTTTAATTTATTAATTAATATGGTTTTGTGTTTATATTCTTTTAATATACAGTTGCGAGGGCAAGGTGCAGCAACTGATAAAATGTCGGTGTGGATAAGGACTCGTGATCGCAATGATCCAGAGGTTGCAGCATTGATAGTAAGTGTCTGTACTTACCAATAATTACATAAATCTATATATTAACATATATATATTTATATATATTTAAATATTTCACAGGCTCAATTTGAAGCTGAGTTAGAACATCTGCCAGAGGACCAGCGACAGCTTCCCATGCGACGGGATGAGATCTTTCATCGCATTATTGGTCGGGACAGGCATGGCTATAGTTTGACCTATGGAGCAGGGATTCCTCGTTCTGTAGTGTCACGTGCTACGGTTGTTGGTCCTGCTATTGCTCATATGACACAGCAGATGTCAGATTTTGAGGCACGGCTGCGCGCTTCCGAGGAGACAAATGCGCAATTGACAGCTGAGGTTAGAGCACTGCGGGAATATGTGCGTCGAGCTGATGGTACAGGGGATCATACGACGCAGGTATATACTGTATTTATTTATTTAATTTAAATTATTTTTGTTATTAAAATATTTGTAATGTTTATTTGTTGTAGGCACGTGGCCCACCAGAAGAAGGTAGCAGTGATGACAACGCGTGACGCACCATATATTCATGAGATATGTTTTTTGTTTTTACTGGTAGGGTTGACATTGATGTACTGTATTTATTAATTTAATTAATGCATTATTACCATCCATGGTGGTCTTTTAAATATTTTATACACATATTGAGTTTTTGATCAGATAATCTTGAATGATTCTACATTTGAAAAAGTCGAACTAATTCCAACAGATCAATAAATCTGATATTATAGATTATGTATTATCCAATATATTTTTTATAAATTTCTGTATGGTATAGATAAAAGAAATATGTTTTAATTAGATGTTATCACTTTTATTTTTCACTTTTGTAATCAATGGGATGGCCATTGCACCCCCGGAGAGCCCCCCGCACCCCCGTACAGCCCCCCGCACCCCCGTACAGCCCCCCCGCACCCCCGTACAACCCCCCGCACCCCCGTACAGCCCCCCGCACCCCCGTACACCCCCCCCCCCCCCGCACCCCTGTACAGCCACCCGAACCTCCGTACAGCCCCCCGCACCCCCGTACACCCCCCCCCCCCCCGCACCCCCGTACAGCCCCCCGCACCCCCGTACAGCCCCCCGCACCCCCGTACACCCCCCGCACCCCCGTACAGCCCCCCGCACCCACGTACACCCCCCCCGCACCCCCGTACAGCCACCCGCACCCCCCGCACGGGAATGATAGAAATATTATTCCTGAGATGCAGGAGGAGGCCGCACGTCCATCGGACGTGCGGTGCGCGCGACACGTCCGATTGTGTCCTTTTCAGCAGCGCGACGCGCGCTGAAATGGCGCGTTGGGGGGTCAAAACCACCCGAACGACCTTCGAAAGCCACGAAACCGTACGACAACATCCGGGGCGTGAATTGTGAAATGGTCGGCCAGACGGCACCTCATTCGGAGGTGCCGTGTGACCGCGGCGGCCAGAAACGCGTTTCCGGCGCCATTAAACACCAAAACGGCGTGCGGCATTCCGATTCGGAGCAAACGTGCTCCGAACGACCTGAAACTGCACAGGAACGATATAAATATTATTCTTGAGATGCAGGAGGAGGCCGCACATCCATCGGACGTGCGGTGCGTGCGGCACGTCCGATTGTGTCCTTTTCAGCAGCGCGGCGCGCGTTGGAATGGCGCGTTGGGGGGTCAAAACCACCCGAACGACCTCCGAATTCCAAAACACCGCACGACAACATCCAGGGCGTGAATTGTGAAATGGTCGTCCAGGCGGCACCTCATTCGGAGGTGCCGTGTGACCGCGGCGGCCGGAAACGCGTTTCAGGCGCCATTAAACACCAAAACGGTGTGCGGCGGTCCGATTCGGAAAAAACGTGCTCCGAACGACCTGAAACCGCACGGGAACGATAGAAATATTACTCCTGAGATGCAAGAGGAGGCCGCATGTCCATCGGACGTGCGGTGCGCGCGGCACGTCC
Source organism: Viscum album (assembly GCA_963277665.1). Lineage (NCBI taxonomy): Eukaryota > Viridiplantae > Streptophyta > Magnoliopsida > Santalales > Viscaceae > Viscum > Viscum album. The sequence goes on along the minus strand of OY728163.1, from coordinate 1,529,231,055 downwards.
GATTGTGTCCTTTTCAGCAGCGCGGCGCGCGCTGAAATGGCGCGTTGGGGGGTCAAAACCACCCGAACGACCTCTGAATGCCACAAAACCGTACGACAACATCCGGGGCGTGATTTGTGAAATGGTCGGCCAGACAGAACCTCATTCGGAGGTGCCGTGTGACCGCGGCGGCCGGAAACGCGTTTCCAGCGCCATTAAACACCAAAACGGCGTGTGGCGGTCTGATTCGGAGCAAACGTGCTCCGAACGACCTGAAACCGTACGAGAACGATAGAAATATTATTCCTGAGATGTTGGAGGAGGCCGCACGTCCATCGGACCTGCGGTGCGCGCGGCACGTCCGATTGTGTCCTTTTCAGCAGCGCGGCGCGCGCTGAAATGGCAAGTTGGGGGGTCAAAACCACCCGAACGACCTCCGAATGCCACGAAACTGCACGACAACATCCGGGGCGTGAATTGTGAAATGGTCGGACAGACGGCACATCATTCGGAGGTGCCGTGTGACCGCGGTGGCCGGAAACGCGTTTCCGGCGCCATTAAACACCAAAACGGTGTGCGGCGGTCCGATTCGGAGCAAACGTGCTCCGAACGACCTGAAACTGCACGAGAACGATAGAAATATTATTCCTGAGATACAGGAGGAGGCCGCACGTCCATCGGACGTGCGGTGCGCGCGGCACGTCCGATTGTGTCCTTTTCAGCACCGCGGCACGCGCTGAAATGGCGCGTTGGGGGGTCAAAACCACCCGAACGACCTCCGAATGCCACGAAACCGTACGACAACATCCGGGGCGTGAATTGTGAAATGGTTGGCCAGACGGCACCTCATTCGGAGGTGTCGTGTGACCGCGGAGGCCAGAAACGCGTTTCCGGCGCCCTAAAACACCAAAACGGCGTGCGGCGGTCCGATTCAGAGCAAACGTGCTTCGAACGACCCGAAACCGCATGGGAACGATAGAAATATTATTCTTGAGATGCAGGAGGAGGCCGCACGTCCATCGGACGTGCGGTGAGCGCGGCACGTCCGATTGTGTTCTTTTCAGCAGCCCGACGCGCGCTGAAATGGCGCGTTGGGTGGTCAAAACCACCCGAACGACCTTCGAATGCCACGAAACTGTACGACAAAATCCGGGGCATGAATTTTGAAATGTTTGGCCAGACGACACCTCATTCGGAGGTGCCGTGTGACCACGACGGCCGGAAACAAGTTTCTGGCGCCATTAAACACCAAAACGGCGTGCGGCGGTCCGATTCGGAGCAAACGTGCTCCGAACGACCTGAAACCGCACGGTAATGATAGTAATATTATTCCTGAGATGTAGGAGGAGGCCGCACGTCCATCGGACGTGCGGTGCGCGCGGCACGTCCGATTGTGTCCTTTTCGGCAGCGCGGCGCGCGCTGAAATGGCGCGTTGGGGGGTCAAAACCACCCGAACAACCTCTGAATGCCACGAAACCGTACGACAACATCCGGGGCGTGAATTGTGAAATGGTCGGCCAGACGGCACCGCATTCGGAGGTTCCGTGTGACCGCGGCGGCCGGAAACGCGTTTCTGGCGCCCTAAAACACCAAAACGGCGTGCGGCGGTCCGATTCGGAGAAAACGTTCTCCGAACGACCTGAAACTGCACAGGAACGATAGAAATATTATTCCTGAGATGCAGAAGGAGGCGGCACATCAATCGGACGTGCGGTGCGCGCGACACGTCCGATTGTGTCCTTTTTAGTAGCGCGGCGCGCGCTGAAATGGCGCGTTGGGGGGTCAAAACCACCCGAACGACCTCCGAATGCCACGAAACCGCACGACAACATCCGGGGCGTGAATTGTGAAATGTTCGGCCAGACGGCACCTCATTCGGAGGTGCCGTGTGACCGCAGCGGCCGGAAACGCGTTTCCGGCGCCACTAAACACCAAAACGGCGTGCGACGGTTCGATTCGGAGAAAACGTGCTCCGAATGACCTGAAACCGCACGGGAACGATAGAAATATTATTCCTGAGATGCAGGAGGAGGCGGCACGTCCATCGGACGTGCGGTGCGCGCGGCACGTCCGATTGTGTCCTTTTCAGCAGCGCGGCGCACGCTGAAATGGCGCGTTGGGGGGTCAAAACCACCTGAACGACCTCCGAATGCCCCGAAACCGTACGACAACATCCGGGGCGTGAATTTTGAAATGGTCGGCCAGACGGCACCTCATTCGGAGGTGGCGTGTGACCACAGCGGCCGGAAACGCGTTTCCGGCGCCATTAAACACCAAAACGGTGTGCGGCGGTCCAATTCGGAGCAAACGTGCTCCGAACGACCTAAAACCGCACGAGAACGATATAAATATTCTCCTGAGATGCAGGAAGAGGCCGCACGTCCATCGGACGTGCGGTGCGCGCGGCACGTCCGATTGTGTTCTTTTCAGCAGCGCGGCGCGCGCTGAAATGGCGCGTTGGGGGGTCAAAACCACCCGAACGACCTCCGAATGCCACGAAACCGTACGAAAACATCCGGGGCGTGAATTGTGAAATGGTTGGCCAGACGACACCTCATTCGGAGGTGCCGTGTGACCGCGGTGGCCGGAAACGCGTTTCTGGCGCCATTAAACACCAAAACGGCGTGCGGCGGTCCGATTCGGAGCAAACGTGCTCCGAACGACCTGAAACCGCACGAGAACGATATAAATATTATTCCTGAGATGCAGGAGGAGGCCGCACGTCCATCGGACGTGCGGTGCGTGCGACACGTCCGATTGTGTCCTTTTTAGTAGCGGGGCGCGCGCTGAAATGGCGCGTTGGGGGGTCAAAACCACCCGAATGACCTCCAAATGCCACGAAACCGCACGACAAAATCCGGGGCGTGAATTTTGAAATGGTCGGCCAGACGGCACCTCATTCGGAGGTGTCGTGTGACCGCGGCGGCCGGAAACGCGTTTCCGGCGCCATTAAACACCAAAACGGCGTGCGGCGGTCCGATTCAGAGAAAACGTGCTCCAAACGACCTGAAACCGCACAAGAATGATAGAAATATTATTCTTGAGATGCAGGAGGAGGCCGCACGTCCATCGGTCGTGCGGTGCGCGCGGCACGTCCGATTGTGTCCTTTTTAGCAGCGCGACGCGCGCTGAAATGGCGCGTTGGAGGTCAAAACCACCCGAACGACCTCCGAATGCCACGAAAGCAGACGACAACATCCGGGGATTGAATTGTGAAATGGTCGGCCAGACAGCACCTCATTCGGAGGTGCCGTGTGACCGCGGAGGCCGGAAACACGTTTCCGGCGCCCTAAAACACCAAAACGGCGTGTGGCGGTTCGATTCGGAGCAAACGTGCTCCGAACGACCTGAAACTGCACGGGAACGATAGAAATATTATTCCTGAGATGCAGGAGGAGGCCGCACGTCCATCGGACGTGCGGTGCGCGCGGCACGTCTGATTGTGTCCTTTTCAGCAGCGCGGCGCGCGCTGAAATGACACGTTGGGGGGTCAAAACCACCCGAACGACCTCCGAATGCCACGAAACCGTACGACAACATCCGGGGCGTGAATTGTGAAATGGTAGGCCAGACGGCACCTCATTCGAAAGTGCCGTGTGACCGCGGCGGCCGGAAACGCGTTTCCGGCGCCCTAAAACACCAAAACGGCGTGTTGCGGTTCGATTCGGAGAAAACGTGCTCCGAACGACCTGAAACCGCACGGGAACGATAGAAATATTATTCATGAGATGTAGGAGGAGGCCGCACGTCCATAGGACGTGCGGTGCGCGCGGCACGTCCGATTGTGTCCTTTTCAACAGCGCGGCGCGCGCTGAAATGACACGTTGGGGGGTCAAAACCACCCGAACGACCTCCGAATGCCACGAAACCGTACGACAACATCCGGGGCGTGAATTGTAAAATGGTCGGCCAGACGACACCTCATTCGGATTTTCCGTGTGACCGCGGCGGCCGGAAACGCGTTTCCGGCGCCATTAAACACCAAAACGGCATGCGGCGGTCCGATTCGGAGAAAACGTGCTCCGAACGACCTGAAACCACACGAGAACGATAGAAATATTCTTTCTAAGATGAAGGAGGAGGCCGCACGTCCATCGGACGTGCGGTGCGCGCGGCACGTCCGATTGTGTCTTTTTCAGCAGCGCGGCGCGCGCTGAAATGGCGCGTTGGGGGGTCAAAACCACCCGAACGACCTCCGAATGCCACGAAAGCATTCGACAACATCCGGGGCGTGAATTGTGAAATGGTCGGCCAGACGGCACCTCATTCGGAGGTGCCGTGTGACCGCGGCGGCCGGAAACGCGTTTCCGGCGCCCTAAAACACCAAAACGGAGTGCGGCGGTCCGATTTGGAGCAAACGTGCTCCGAACGACCTGAAACTACACGGGAACGATATAAATATTATTACTGAGATGCAGGAGGAGGCCTCACGTCCATCGGACGTGCGGTGCGCGCGGAACGTCCGATTGTGTCCTTTTCAGCAGCGCGACGCGCGCTGAAATGGCGCCTTGGGGGGGTCAAAACCACCCGAACGACTTCCGAATGCCACGAAACCGTACGACAACATCCGGGGCGTGAATTGTGAAATGGTCGGCCAGACGACACCTCATTCGGAGGTGTTGTGTGACCGCGGTGGCCAGAAACGCGTTTCTGGCGCCATTAAACACCAAAACGGCGTGCGGCGGTCCGATTCGGAGCAAACGTGCTCCGAACGACCTGAAACCGCACGGGAATGATATAAATATTATTCCTGAGATGTAGGAGGAGTCCGCACGTCCATCGGACGTGCGGTCCGCGCGGCACGTCCGATTGTGTCCTTTTCAGCAGCGCGGCGCGCGCTGAAATGGCGCGTTGGGGGGTCAAAACCACCCGAACGACCTCTGAATGCCACGAAACCACACGACAACATCCGGGGCGTGAATTGAGAAATGGTCGGCTAGACGGCACCTCATTCGGAGGTGCCGTGTGACCGCGGCGGCCGGAAACGCGTTTCCGGTGCCATTAAACACCAAAACGGCGCGCGGTGGTCCGATTCGGAGCAAACGTGCTCCGAACGACCTGAAACCGCACGGGAACGATAGAAATATTATTCCTGAGATGCAAGATGAGGCCGCATGTCCATCGGACGTGCGGTGCGCGCAGCACGTCCGATTGTGTCCTTTTCAGCAGCGCAGCGCGCGCTTAAATGACGTGTTGGGGGGTCAAAACCACCTGAACGACCTCCGAATGCCACGAAACCGTACGACAACTTCCGGGGTGGGAATTGTGAAATGGTCGGCCAGACGACACCTTATTCGTAGGTGCCGTGTGACCGCGGCGGCCGGAAACGCGTTTCCGGCGCCATTAAACACAAAAACGGCGTGCGGCGGTCCGATTCGGAGCAAACGTGCTCCGAACGACCTGAAACCGCACGGGAACGATAGAAATATTATTCCTGAGATGCAGGAGGAGGCCGCACATCCATAGGACGTGCGGTGCGTGCGGAACGTCCGATTGTGTCATTTTCAGCAGCGCGACGCGCGCTGAAATGGCGCGTTGGGGGGTCAAAACCACCCAAAAGACCTCTGAATGCCACGAAACCGTAAGACAACATCCGGGGCGTGAATTGTGAAATGGTTGGCCAGACGGCACCTCATTTGGAGGTGCCGTGTGACCGCGGAGGCCAGAAAGGCGTTTCCGGCGCCATTAAACACCAAAACGGCGTGCGGCGGTCCGATTCGGAGCAAACGTTCTCCGAACGACCTGAAACTGCACGGAAACGATAGAAATATTATTCTTGAGGTGCAGGAGGAGGCCGCACGTCCATCGGACGTGCGGTGCGCGCGGCACATCCGATTGTGTCCTTTTTAGCAGCGCGACGCGCGCTGAAATGGCGCGTTGGGGGGTTAAAACCACCCGAACGACCTCCGAATGCCACGAAACCGCACGACAACATCCGGGGCGTGAATTGTGAAATGGTCGTCTAGACGGCACCTCATTCGGAGGTGTCGTGTGACCGCGGCGGCCGGAAACGCGTTTCCGGCGCCATTATACACCAAAACGGCGTGCGGCGGTCCGATTCGGAGCAAACGTGCTCCGAACGACCTGAAACCGCACGGGAACGATAGAAATATTATTCTTGAGATGCAGGGGGAGGCCGCACGTCCATCAGACGTGCGGTGCGCGCGACACGTCCGATTGTTTCCTTTTCAGCAGCGCGGCGCGCGCTGAAATAGCGCGTTGGGGGGTCAAAACCACCCGAACGACCTCCGAATGCCACGAAACCGTAAGAAAACATCCGGGGCGTGAATTGTGAAATGGTCGGCCAGACGGCACCTCATTCGGAGGTTCCGTGTGACCGCGGCGGCCGGAAACGCGTTTCCGACGCCATTAAACACCAAAACGGCGTGCGGCGGTCCGATTCGGAGCAAATGTGCTCCGAACGACCTGAAACCACACGGGAACAATAGAAATATTATTCCTGAGATGCAGGAGGAGGCCACACGTCCATCGAACGTGCGGTGCGCGCGACACGTCCGATTGTGTCCTTTTCCGCAGCACGGTGCGCGCTGAAATGGCGCGTTGGGGGGTCAAAACCACCCGAACGACCTCCGAATGCCACGAAACCGTACGACAACATCCGGGGCGTGAATTATGAAATGGTCGGCCAGACAGAACCTCATTCAGAGGTTCCGTGTGACCGCAGCGGCCAGAAACGCGTTTCCGGCGCCATTAAACACCAAAATGGCGTGCGGCGGTCCGATTCGGAGCAAACGTGCTCCGAACGACCTGAAACCGCACGGGAACGATAGAAATATTATTCCTGAGATGCAGGAGGAGGCCGCACGTCCATCGGACATGCGGTGCGCGCGACACGTCCGATTGTGTCCTTTTCAGCAGCGCGGCGCGCGCTGAAATGGTGCGTTGTGGGGTCAAAACCACCCGAACAACCTTCGAATGCCACGAAACCATACGACAACATCCGAGGCGTGAATTCGGAAATGGTCAGCCAGACGGCACCTCATTCGGAGGTGCCGTCTGACCGCGGCGGCCGTAAACGCGTTTCCGGCGCCCTAAAACACCAAAACGGCGTGCGGCAGTCCCATTCGGAGCAAACGTGCTCCAAAAGACCTGAAACCACATGGGAACAATAGAAATATTATTCTTGAGATGCAGGAGGAGGAAGCACGTCCAGCAGACGTGCGGTGCGCGGGGCACGTCCGATTGTGTCCTTTTCAGCAGCGCGGCGCGCGCTGAAATGGCACGTTGGGGGGTCAAAACCACCCGAACGACCTCCGAATGCAACGAAACCGTACGACAACATCCGGGGCGTGAATTGTGAAATGGTCGGCCAGACGGCACCTCATTCGGAGTTTCTGTTTGACCGCGGCGGCCGTAAACGCGTTTCCGGCGCCCTAAAACACCAAAACGGCGTGCGGCGGTCCAATTCGGAGAAAACGTGCTCCGAACGACCTGAAACCGCACGGGAATGATAGAAATATTATTCCTGAGATGCAGGAGGAGGCCGCACATCCATCGGACGTGCGGTGCGCGCGACACGTCCGATTGTGTCCTTTTCAGTAGCGCGGCGCGCGCTGAAATGGCGCGTTGGGGGGTCAAAACCACCCGAACGACCTCCGAATGCCACGAAACCGTACGACAACATCCGGGGCGTGAATTTTGAAATGGTCGGCCAGACGGAACCTCATTCGTAGGTTCCGTTTGACCGCGGCGGCTGGAAACGCGTTTCTGGCGCCATTAAACACCAAAACGGCGTGCGGCGGTCCCATTCGGAGCAAACGTGTTTCGCTAAAGGCCGGATTTTCAGTAGTGTTAAATAATTTAATCATTGAAATTTAGGGTATACATAAATCCATGAAAAAATATGGGTAAGTATTATTCATTTATTCCTAATGATCCCATGTCACATTCTTTATCTTGTGATCCCTACCAAGTATAGCAGTTGGATTATCCAATTCCATAAAAATTTCTCATTACTTATCAAGAATATATACATATGGTTCATTATAGGAAAATTTATACTCCATCTCTTTTTCTCTAGTGGTGACTCTGTGTGTTGGTTCTGGAATGCACTTCCTTATCAATGAGATATAGAAATATCATGTAGTTTTTAGAGTTTTGGTGGGAAATACAAACAATAAAAAAAGTTCTAATTCTCTACAAAATCTCAAATGGCCCAATATACAATGGAATTATCTTCCCCTTTTTACCAACCTTAAATTCATTCCATGGTGACACATTCAAGAAGATATGATCCAAAAATTAAAATTACACGTTCTTCCATTGATTATTGACCTACCTTTCTTTTCTTCTTTAAACCATATTATATGATATTTGATGGATTTTAATTTCTCAGTTGTATCCTCATCAAGTTTGGACTTACTATCTTCCTTTCCTAAAATTCATACTATTAGGTTGAAGTATGATATCTTTTCTCATACATGGTCTAAAATGGTTCCATTTGTATATTGAAGTGGAAGCTTCCATTGTATATTAATATTTTCAGGGGAAGATATTGGTCACATTTTCCTTTTAAGTGAATTGGGAATAACCTAAGTATGTCCTCTAATGTTTGAATATTATTTTAATAATTCTCATTTATTTGAGGATGATAAGAGATTCTCAAATGTATCTTAGTGTTCAGATCCTTTTAAAGACCGATTCCAAATGTTGATGTGAAATGAGGGTTATGATCAAATAAAATTGATAAAAGTTTACTATAAAGTCTCACAACTTCATTAATATAAATCCATTCAAGAAAATCAAGGGGTTGATCTTCCATTATTCCCACTAAATTTTTAGACTTTGTATGGTGACCCAAAACAACTCATATGTCATCTTTCCTCTTAGATATCTTAGGAATCCCAGTTACAAAGTCCATTATGATATGTCTCCACTTCCAAATTGGTATAGGGATAGATTTCATTACACCCTTTATAAGTTTCCTTTAAAAATTTATTTATTGAAATACCAAGTATCTTGACACATTTTTCATAATTTCATTCTTCATGTTATCCCACCATAAATATTCTCTTAAATCCCTATACATCTTAGTTATAACTGGATGTATAAGGAAATTTGACCTACAAGATTTAACTAACAATTCCCTCTTTAGCTCAGGAACCAATGGTACATAATGTTTCTTTCCAAACATTAATACACTATCATTATTGATGGAAACATTTAATTTTCGATCTTCCATGTTTTTAATATTCTTATATAACCCCTTTTCATATTACTAAGACTTATTTATCTTATCTATTTATGATGGTTAGAAAATTACTAGAAACAATAATGATATTTACCCTTCCCTAATAATTTCAACACCAAAATTTACTAAATCCATGAACATTAGATCATTATCTATCCTCATAATAGATAAAAATCAATGATCACAATCCTTTAGTAGTTCTTTCTATCTCCTTTTTATTATGTTGATATCTTTATGAGTTAATATATATATGTCACATCTTTCACCATAATAAATTGTGTCTCCACATCTTCAAGTCAAATATTATAGCTTTCAGTACATGATTATGAGTGGGATATTTTTATTCATGGGTTAATTACCTCAATAAATAATTTAAAACTCCATTATTTTGTATAATGACGCACCCTAGTCCTTTCTTTGATACATCAATATATATTAAAATTCCTTCCTTTTAAGTTGGTAAGGTCAATATCACTGTATTTATTCATCTCTTCTTTATTTCCATAAATATTTCTTCACATTACTTTGACCATGAAAATTTTATCCCTTTATATCCCAACAAGGTTAAAGAATTAGTTAATCTATAAATGTTTTCAATAAATCATTGATAGTAGCTAGTTAAGTAAAAAAACTATTTATCTCAGTTATATTAGTTGGTGTGGGATATTATTTTAATACCTTGGTCTTTAAAGTGTAAAAATATATTCCATCTTTGGAGAAAATATGAATTTGAAAATATATTTTTAAATAAAAAATTCATACTTATTAAATTGACATATAACTTTTTTCTCTAAGTGTGTCCAAAATAAATGTTTCTAATGTTATTTATTTCCCTTAGATTATATCAAGATATCATTAATAAATTACATAAAAAAATTATTAAGCTAATACTTCAATAATATATTCATCCAATCCATAAACACATAGGGTAAATTGGTTAACCCAAAAGGAAACACCTTAAAATCATAACTCCCATACATTATATAGAAATCCACTCTTGGGTCCTGAAAAATATTTCATGTAATATCTGATAAATTTTATTCATTTTTTTGAATGGATGAATTAAAATCAATAGAGATACATCATGAAGATTTAAATGGTGAAGTACCATAATCTCTAAAGGAACTCCACTTTCCACAAACCATACCCACTATGTGAGTTATTGTTTAGAATTGCGCCTTTGCATAGAATCCCCCCAAAAAATATTGTTCACTAGGTGAGGAGTCCTTTTCATCCCCACAAAAATGAATTTTATTTGTAGGGTGAGACATCCTTTTTCAGATCCCCCAAAAAAAAATTCCATTTGTGGGGAGAGACATTATTTTTTCACCCCCTCAAAGGAATTTTGTTTGTGGAGTGAGGAGACCTTTTTTGGCCGCCTCGTAAACAAACCTTGTCCCTTTATGAGGTGAAGTGGCTGCTCAAAAACCAAAATCATTGATGGGTGGAAGTTGAGAAGTTATGTCCTTACCCATATAAAACCCCCACACATAGACTAATGGTGGTGGTTTCTCAGTAGTGAAGATTTTTTTAGAGTGTATTTCTTGTGCGAGACAATCCCAGTAATCGATTTCAACAAGTAATCATTTATTGAATATTGAAAAGTAAATAGGCATAAAAAACCAGGCCATATAGAAAAGAGTCCTTTGCAACCAAACCATCACCATATAATGTCTTTTTTCAAACTATTTTTCCATGAACCACATGCGTATGAAATATTTGTGGACCACCATCCCATATAGAAATAAATATAAAAGATGGGGTCATTTGGTCTCGGTACCCTTCCACGAATCACTTGACCTTACCTCAAACCCTTTGAGAAATGTCCAATGGACCCTCTTTATCAACACCCTCACATAGCACTAAGGCCTAAATACACCCCCTTGTGAACTATCCCTCACGAATCACTAAGACCTTACTAGGCCCCTTCACAAATCATGTATCCAAAAGTGATAAGACCCTATTGTGAACCTTCACAAACCACCAGGCCGAGGCCTCTTCTAAATCCACCAGATATCTATGATCAGAATACAAGAACACCATCATTCTCTCTCGATCATACATTCCTGTGGTAAATGAGGTCTTATTGGAAACCTAATTAACAAGGGGTATCCTTAGAATTTTCTCGATCATACATTCCCATGGTAATTGGGGTCCCAACCTTGAAGGTAGTTATAGAGGACTCTCCATTTCAGAAGATAGCGGAGGTGATTACTCTTGATTATCCCTTTGAGGGATAATAATAGATCCTTATCTCATCCACTCTGAAATTAGTATATGGGAATGCCCCTCATAGTATTACCTAGGAGTTGGTCACACCCCACCTCTTCTTCATTCACTCGGTATTTGAAAGCAAGAGAGGAGAAAAGTGCCAGATCCCCCCTCTCCCATCACCCCAGCCTCATCCACTAGAAGAAAATGGATATTGTGAGGTTTTTCAGATCTTTTAATTCCTCTTTTTTATCACACTGAGCATGACTCAAGTGGGATTGGAGTTTAGTGATGATCGAAACATCTGCAAGATCAAAATCCAGTCTTAAGAAAAGATTTCATTTATGAATCTTCCTTTTTTCCTTACCATGGGAATCCTCTAAAGATGTAATCACCAACCTATTTAAACTATATGGTATTTTATTTATTCCTTAGTGTGATACATAGGAATCTTTCTAGAGGTTCAAAACCAAAACCCCAAATACACCCTATTATTCTTTGGGCCATATACCCAATAGGGTCTCATCCAACTTAGAGGGACATATTTCTTCTAATACCCATCCATCACCATCATTATTGGGATATATTATTGATAAGATCATACCCTAACTTGGATATCACATATCTTCAAGGTCCCTCATGCCACTTCAGCTTATTTCCCACACCGATATTTACTAGGAACCTCTTAAATAGACATCCTTTACGCACGATGTTAAACTACATAGTTTGTTCCTCATTACACGAACTTAAAATTATGATGTATAAAATTAAGTTTCACTAAACTATATGGGTTATGATTCATCTAATGAGAATACATTGGAAGCCCATATCAAAGTCCTTACCCCACCATCAAAACAAATTTCATCTTTCTGGATGACGTTAAACTCTCGAGCACCCAACGGTGTGGATTAAAAAAATATCTTGACAATAAATTATACAAGAATATCGGATCTATTAACCAAAATGGTGACATTTATGGAGAACCATGTATATATATAGATTTATTTATCGATGAATATACTTAAATACATATAGATTATTTTTAAATGAATACAATCCAAATAATTAATTGTTGACACAAGGGAGACCCATATGATATTTGGGAATATAATGAAGGATTCACAGAATATGTCTTAAATCTATTAGAGAGTCCTAGATTAGGAAATAATTCACCACTAAAGGTTTAAATGAGTAGATTTGTCATCTAAGGTCTCATTTAAGAAATCCAAGTGATCACATTCATTTGGAAAGTAGGTCCACATCAACATGAAATGAATGGGAAAGTGAGCACATTGTGGGAAAAATGGTGAACCTCATGTGAATCCTTTACCAAGATAACTATGTTTCTAAAATTTTAGGCTCATTCACTCACAATGAATGAGATACCAAAACATGGATCCAAAACAATTAATTATTCATGTGTTCTTTTATTGAGATAATTTTTTGATAGGTATTTTTGTTTTGGTTTTTCACATATATAAAAGGAACTGATGTTCAGATCTCCCTTAAATCAAATCCAATGGAATCATTTTAACCAACTCAAGCTAGTTCATAAACTATTGGGTCCCCATCAAATTAGAGGACACCATTATCATTCAAACTTCTATAATTCTGTTTATCAAACAAGCTCATTTGGGGGTATCCCAAAAAAATACCATCCCAACCCTAGAGGTAGCTCAATAATCCCTCCAACTCATGAAATACCTCTAGAATTATACTCAACAATAATGGGTGGTCCAAAAGAAGATGATACCAGTTGTCATATCCAATTGTTTTAGATCATATCCGTAGAATTCTACAAGAAATTCATCCCTTGTTTTAGGGAGGATAATCCAGATATCACAGAAGACATCATCCAAATAGCACATGGGACTATCAAAAGGGATTCTACCAACAACCGCCACCACTAGCACTGCACGACACCACACCCTCAGTATGATGGGGGTGATACTCTCAGGATTCTGACCCATCACACTCAGGCCTAGAAAACCATGGCAATTTATTGAGGGAAACAACATGTTATCAGGGAGCAGATCCATACCTCTATTCCATCTAATGAATCTCGCTAGACTAACTTGGTGAAGACCCATGATAAGGCACCACTACCTGTAAACACTAGCCAATCAAATCATAATAGTTTGGAAGCATCTAAAGAAGTACTCTAGGAAAATTTGGTGGAAAATCTAAAGTAAATGGACACACTTTACCACACACATTTATACCATCAACACAGTTTTGAAACACTCATAGAAAATAGATAGCAGATCCCATCTAAAATACGGGTAGACCCAAATCCATTCCCCTGTATATGATTATTTTCTTCATGTCCTAATAATAACTGGAGGAAATTAGGTGAAATATATCCCTAATTTAGTTATAGAATCAGTGTATATTACCATTATATATAATAAAGCCAGTCCTTATATCTTGGTGATGATGGAAGGGAATAAATCTATTCCTATCCATATTTTATAGGTTTTCCAGGATATAATGATAGAATCAGTGGTGACTAGGAGTCAGGCACACAAACCCACCTTCTCATTTTAAGTGACTCAGAAGAATAATTTAAGTGTCATCATGGAGCATATATATATTATTTCTCCCATCCATGAGGGTAATTTCCATCCCATGATAAATATAAAATCATATTAGACACATATTCCCATTTAAACTAGAGGTCATTGGTCTACTTAGGTGTCCACTCAAGGGTCAGAATATATCTTTTCCAAAATTTTATAAATATGTCAAAAATATTTCGATAACAATGCAACAACATATCAACAGGTTTCCACATATAAAAGCTGTCACCCAAAATGAGCGGTTCCAATTTCCAAGATGAATACATCTAAAAAAAATCCTCACCAAAATTAATTAGGAAATTAATAGCCAATCCATTTCCATAATTTACTGAACACTGGTTTTATTGAATACCCCAGACAATGATCTATGGTGGATCAAGATTCTACTACTTTGGCCACCAAATTATGGAGACAGAATAAGCGATTTTGAAGGTACTCTAGACAATTTTTATGCCAGTAGTTCTGGAGGTCCTCCATAGATATATTATTATGAAGGCTCACTTCTTGTTGATAATCATATAAATATCAAAATATCATCTTCCAATGAGTTATGTGTTATCCCTATAATGGGATAGAATATCTAAAATTAATAAGGTACTACCCTTGTTGTTGTCTACCCTGAAGGTACTCTATAATGACCCAAGATTTTAATACACAAATATGACATTATTTAGTTTAATATTCAATACATAACAATAATATCCATTCCATAACCATAAAGGTTTTAGGTACTTGAAGATTAGATATAAAATGTTCTTATTTTATAAACGATATTCATAATCTCCCAAAAATATCATCGAACATAGTACTCTTCTTACGAATACCCTACCTAAAGATTTGATCATCACTTGGGGATGGAAACATAAGAAAATATGAGACGATATTCTTACTAAGGGTAATCATAAGAGATATAAATTCATGATCATATGAAATACTAATATAATAATAAGGTTATGTGATTATGAACATATGTTATGAATTTAATGCCCTAAAATTCATAGATCATAAACATGATTCATAATTTAAACTTTATCATTTATGAAAACATTGATTATAAGAGTGAGAAATCATCATAAATAAATAATGAACCATAAGATCATGTCATAAAAGTCTAGAACCATCATAAATATAGAACATAATTTCATATGTTAAGGTTAACAACCCATACCATCAACATAGTGGATCAGGAGAAACATGTTTCCCATAGTGGATTAGGATGCACCTATTTCACATTGTGGACCAGGATTCACCTATTTCCCATAATGGATCAAGCCCATAGACTTGTTTCCCATTTTTATCTCATGAGATATAAATATTTACCCAATGCATTAGAGGGAGATATAAGTCCCAAACGTTATGTAATGAAAACCATACATATGTGTTCCCAATGAACATAAATCATTAATAATGTCCAAACTAATGAAAAGCAATGTGTTTCATAAACATTTCAACATAAAATAACCTGTTCAAAAGAAATGGGTTTCATAAATATCATGTCATTATAAAAATAAACCAACCATAAATAGAATATGAATAGAATTATTTATTAATATCCCCTAAAATCATTGAAAACATAAAATGATGTTATCTTAAATGGAATAATAATTAAAGTAACTTTTTAATTCAATGAAAAAAAATTGAGTTAATAAATCCCTTACCGCTTTGTTATCAGTCGAATCATATACCCCATAAAAGTAATAATTATCAAATGAAACATTGAATACCATAAAGATAATGAGATTCATGTTACCATAAATAAAAGGGAAATATATATATAATAAATAATAAATAATTTTAAATAATTCATATATCTCAAAAAAGTAAAAATGATATGAGAAACCCTAACAAAACACTTCCCTTTAGCTATGAATACTTTAAGATCCTCTTAAATATCACATCATTAAAGGACCCCTTAATGAACTTTTACTTGGTCTTTGGGTGATAACAGTAGCACTTGGACATGGGGAGAGTGGTGGGGAGATGATTTGGTATAGATTTGAAGAGATTAAAGTATTTTGAGGAGAAAGTGGGCATTTAGGGGTGGTATTTATACTTTATGAGGGGTGATTTTAAGTGATTAAATAATGATTATTTTATTTTTTTAAAACCAACCACATTTTGGTGGCATTAATTCTAGTTAATTTGGATAATAATTAGTGTTTTAAATTATGTTTAATTTCTGTAAACACATAAACCACCCATTTAATATTGTATTTTTAGGTATTTAAGCTTTTACCTTTTAACATTAACTCACTACATTATTTTTCCTATACCACAAAAAATCATTTTTTACCATGCTAAATTTATTATTCAAAAAAATGATAATAAAATCATAAAATAATTTGGACATCTTGATTCCAAATATTGATTAAATTTTTTGAAACTAAAAACCCAAAATTTTTAAAATTATATTTAAAATTAAACTAGAAAAAAGTAATGAAAAAACTGTTATTTTGAAAAATATATTTTAAGCCAAAAATAAAATTATACCAAAATTGTGTATAAATATTATTCAAATGTAAATAACTATATTAAATATAACTAAAAATAAATAAATTTAATTTTATATAAATTTAAAATTATAAAATTAATTTTAAATATAAAGAAAATGAGAGTTTTATAAAAAATTGTATTTTTTTACTATTCACTGAAAAATTCAACTTTTCAGAAAATTATAAAAAATTCATTCTAAGATAATTTTGACATGTTGAATCCAAAAAATATGTTAATTTAAAAAAATAAATATTCAAAAAGTTTCAAAAAATTATTATATTTATTTTCTCAGAGAATAAAATAAAAAATGAATTTTAAAGAAAACATATATTTGAAGAATAAAAATACATTACTAAAAATTATATGAATATTAAAAAATTAATTAATAAATTAAAAATAAGTTGGAAAATTATATATTTAATAATGTAGTTAATACTATTCATTCCTACCAATTTAATAGATAGGTTATAATGGTCGGGTTAAAATAATAATATTTTGCAGTTTGTTTAAGCTCGGTGTTTTATGAAAAGTAAGATATCGAAGAGATTAAATTTTTTTAGAAGGAGACAAACCATAAAATATTGAGGTGTTACATCCATCCCAGGGCATATGATGTAGAATTTCTCCCTACAACCAGACATTAAGCCATGATAGTTGTACTTTATATGATGGAGTTCGTTGCAAAGGTCCGCCCTGTCGTGACATTTCAGTTCATCAAGAAGGTCCTCCCCTTGATGAACATACTTTGAGAAATACCTAATATCACATGGTAATTGGGAAATTTTTTCAAGTCATGGCTGAGGCATCTTCATTTACACATGATATTATTTCTAAACCAGAAGACCACCCAATGTAACAATTATTCCTTAAACCCTTCTTGGATCACCTGCCTTCTAATACAAAAAAGAAAATCCATTACGGATCTATGGTTTACAATAAAGATATAAAAAAACATCCAATTTGGTTATATTCATCTTAGAAAAATACCACAAAATTAAAAGGAGAAATATTTCTTATTAGGGAAAATTTGGAAAAGTACAACATACTAGTAATGTTCTAGCCCTTAGCCACTCCCCAATTCAGTATTCTAGAGGCATTTTTGGATGATTTTGTGAATTAAATATGAAAAAACCTATAGACTACTCTTTTTTAATTGATAAAAAATTTATTAACTTATGTTTAATATTTAAATCACATCAAGTTAATAGATGATATGCATAGTCAAATTTACTTGGCGGCCCTCTGAGTTGCACAACACTAAAAATTTGGAAAAAATAAGGATATCTTTAATGAACATTTCTAGTTGTGTTAAAGGAATTAATTTAGTCAATTGTTGAAACCCTATCCAGTGTTCATGTCATAGGATTGGGGGAACATGGGGTGTTTCATTTTACCTATCTTTCCAATCTACAAAGTTCGCTAAAAGTGAAATAATGTAATGTCATTTCCTTAGGACAACATAAAGAAATAAACCATACTCACAATAAATGGTCTTCTCAACAAGAACTAGAAAAAATATCTCTTAGATATGTCAGGATATAATAGAGAAATAAATCAATGGTATTTATTATTGGGCACATAAAAATATCAAACAAGCTTCCCATTTAAGGGAATTAATTTTAAAGATAGCACAAATGTCACAAATATTGAAAATGGATTTGGATGTAGGTAGATCAGATATAGGTGGTATGATGAACCTACACCATGTTAGAACAAATCTCCATAAAATTATAAGATATTCCATAGTAATTATTGTTGTGGTAGTACAGGAGCGACCCTAGTCTATAGGGTTGAGAAAATTTTTAACACAACACGTGGAGCTAATAAACGAGGCTAAAAAATTTATGAAAATGGAACAAGATCACCCCCATCCCATAAGGTCAGGAGAATTTTTACCTCAAATTTAGTGAAATATAGTCTTTCCTTAGTTGGGTATTGTTTCAAAAAACAAATCCTCCCAGTTTGTTCCATCTCTTGATGTAGTTTATTCTTTAGGGATGAAAACAACAAAATTATCCAGAGGATCCCTTCAGGATACTCTTCAACAAAAGTATTTAAAAATATCCCTGAATTAAATAATTATATCCCATAATAGTATCAATTTGAAATTACTTATTAAGAGAACAAGAAATTCATATAACCATTTATATTCATGTAGATGTTCCCGAAACAACTAGCTCTACTACTATTACAAGACTGATGAAATGTGAAAAATGATAGGCGTGTCAGTAAATGTCATCAATAAAACTTCTCAAAATACTACAGAACATCAAGATAATGTTGGAGAAAAATAGGATCACATATCCACTAAAAATATTATACACACCAAAACTTTTAAAGAAGTTGTACGCACCAAAAATCAGAGGATTACCCAAAATTTTGGGATTCCTCTGAATGCTTCACTACCTCCTCATTAATGAGAATTTACTAAAGAAAAGGGTAAGGATATGGTTCAATAACTCCTATTAACAAAAGGTGTTTAACCCCTTTTACTCAAAGATAGTTTGGATCTATATGAGAAAAAACCATAGAACTAAATAACCTTAATGCTTAATAACTCAAGGTTCGTATTCCCACTTGACATGTTCTTCTAATATAATGCCATTTCACTCATATAGATCATTTCACTTGATAATAAGATCCCTTTATAATAGAAATAATATATTCACAAAGTCTTCCCAATTCTAGAGCAAGACCACTGATCAATTTGGAACTAATGACAGTTGTGTACCATGATTTCTCTCTATTGGCCAAGCAACCAGACCAATGTTAGTCAAGTCACAACTGACCAGTTCAGGAATAATTTCTAATAGAACAAAGAAAACTATTTCACACAATTGTGACTACTTCTCTAGTCCCTACTCTGGTGGCCATTATCAAATGACTTTCGTATAGTATTGACTCATTGGCAGCTCAACATGAATCTTTATAGGGAAAAATTGCACTAATAAATCTAGAAAGAAAACCATTATCTGAATGGGTAGATGAAATACTTCCCCCACCCAAATTTAGAAATCCCATATTTCAAACATTTGATGGTTCAAGAGATCCATATTAGTATCTGATGCACTATGTATCTCAGTGTAGCCCTATGATGGTAACTTTACCACTGAAGGAAGCTGACAAGATATGATATTTTTTTCAAAACCTACAAGGAACAACCTTTTTTTGATACACCTGATTTACATAGGGGTGACAAAAGAATGAGAAGAACTTTATCGGTAATTTATTTACCAGTTCATTTCAATTCCATGAATGACAACAATCCTCAACCCCTTGAACTATAAGAAGTGATAAAATGAAATATAATCAAACTTTATTTCTAGGTATAAGGGTCTAAATTAATCCCTAAATTTTCAATTTCTATATGATGATTTTTTGGGGATTTACATAATGAAATTTCACAATGATTTATAAACACCAATCATTCCCATTAATAAAGGGGTGGGTTCTGAGATCTTACTATAGTTTCCCAAGGACTGGAAGACTCTATCATGTGAACCAGAGTCAAATCTAGACCAATACTAATAGCCTAAGGAAGAATAATAGGAAAGGAAGAAACTACAACTATCACTCTAAAACCATCCCTTAAGTAGGATCCTGTTCCAAATCATACACCTTATCACATGGAACCCCCTTCGGGGAAGAAAAAATGGAAAAAAATACCCATCAGTATGATATGATAGATCCAAAACAACCTTAATTTAAAGAATGAACGATCTAACATTACTCCTTCTCAGATGAGTGGGTTTATTGATATTTCTAATTTTTTTTAAAAAATAAGTTGTTAATTCTTTTAGAACCTAGAAAAACTCATCAATCTAGTCTTGACGATCACTGAAATTATTTACCCTTTCACTGAATGATAAGTAACACAATCTAGGATTTTTTTATCTTTAAATATATACTGCATACAATACTTTGTTCTAGGCAGGTGAAATAGGGAAAACCACTAGCACAAAAATCATGCATTTATGCCACTTTTCCAAAAAAAGAGGGCTAATGGAAGAAATTTACCAGTAAGGTTTCAAAAAAGTTCAGTGACTCGATGACTTAAAATACAATAAAACAAAATAACATTATTTTTATGTCATAGTTGAAGAAACTAATTATGCCCTCATTCACTTCCACTGTGGCACATCCAAGTCCTTCATAACCTCAATCCTCCAAAGGCAAATATTATAAGAAATGACATAGATGAAAGGGTGTAAAAAAGTTATAGGGAGAAAAACCTACAACAATTCCAAAGATATCCTTGGACCTTTTATAATTCATGTCTCTAGTACCAAGAGAATGGGTTCCACCCCTCCAAATGGTATAATGAGAATTGAACCATCAAACAGATTCCTCCATAGATGAATATATGGGATTTGGATCCATTAATTCTATCATTTTGGTGGATCATATTTTTATGATGTGTTTTATTATAAACCTAAGTTTTCTACAATAAATTGGGGAGACATGAACTATTTCCATAAGGGGAAATAAAACAGAGGGAGGAGAAACCACAGTAGAACACAAAACACTGGATGAATCCTTGTAAGAGCTATCTATGCTACTAAAATTCATGGGAAAGCCATCCAAAAAACAAAATAAGAGAAGGAAAAATCCTCCTCACACATAAATATTCTTTCAAAACCTATAATTTTTTATGATAGATTGATAAATAGGTGAAAAAATGACTACCCCAAGAATGTGGGCATGCCAAGACAACCCCAGTAAATAGAAGATGAATGGACTTCCATATATTCTAAACTAGCTGAAAAATCATCCCCAGGTATTCCATATCTTAATATTACTTTAAGGGAATAACCTTTTGTTTTAAAACAGAAACCATTGACCAAAAAATATGACATCCTGAAGAGATTGGCTACAATTTTGGAAAATCTTTCATTTCTGGATGCTCTTGATTTGTCAAAAGATCATCAAGAACCAGTTGTAGAGGCATTTTTGTGACCTCAAGAGTTTGAAGATGAATTTTCTACCTCTATAGTATATCTCATAGAAGTTGATATTTGAGAATGTAATATTATTATATTGTTGACTAAGGATGATAAAAATTATGGTTCAGAGGGAAATATTAGACCCTTGTATATATCTGGAAGATTAAATGACATTAAAATTCATTGGAATTTCATTGATAATGTCTTGGGTGTCAACCTCATTCATTCCATAACAATTCAATGATTGGGAAAAGGTGAATCTGATTTATCCCCTTATGGTCTAATGCTTTAGGGGTATGATAAAAGTGAACAAAACCCCCCAACAACATTAAGCTCAGTTTGGATATATGGTGGATGATTCCGAGTTCTTATTCATATGAAAAGATACATATTTCAATGTGTTTATAGGAAGGAATTGGATTCATTATCATGGAACTATCCCTTCATTATATAATCAACGCCTCAAATAATATATCAATGGACATGTTAGGACATTTTTTGGTCAAAAAACTCTATTGAAATCTTATGAGTCTCAGTATATTGATACAAGATTCTATGAAAGAAAAGGGAAGAAATCCATAACTAATAATGTTTCTTGGGTTACCACTCTGAATAGATTATAGATTACTTGATATAATCCATTTATAGATTTTAATGATGAATTTTTGCTACCAATTAGTTAGGAAGAATATATCAGCTCAGATTTATATACATTCTCACTAGTCCTCAAGATATCATCTATGTTAGTAGAACCTAAGGATGTAGAAAATATATTTTATTCTTCTATCGGTAGTAATATCTTAGATAGAAATTCTTATCCTTTGAATTTTAGTAGGCAACCACTTCATCTTTTGAACCTATATAAGTCAGGATATCTCTCTTAGAAGATAGCTCCTTAGACACTGAACTTTCCTCTAAGCTTATTGAACCCCCTTCATCTCTCATCCATCCTAACATATGTATAAAACAATAGTAATATGATAAGGAAGAAGAGGAAGAAAACGACCTTAGAGATTCTCCTCTAGAATTTTAATAAGTGGTCTCTACCACTATCGATGAAATTCAATAGATGAATCTAGGTATAGAGGAAGATCTGCAACCAATGCAGATAAGTTCATCTATGGCACTTGATAAACAAGATATTTATAGATCTTTTCTGATGCAACAACAAAGCTTGTTTTCCTAGAATTACAAATATATTAAATTCTTAGATCCTAATGTGGCTACCCATAAACTGGGACAACCATAAGACCATCCTGGCTACAAGCAGTCTGCTAGAAGGACACATCCAACTCATGCTTCCAAGGTTGAAGTCGAAGTTGATAAGATTATAAAATCTGACATCATTTGGAAAGTCCAATGGTGGAAATAGTTCACCAACATAATCTTTATCAAGAAAAAGAATGGGTAAATTAGGGTTTGATTCGATTTCAAGGAACTTAATCAGCATTGTCCAAAATATGACTTCTTAGTTATAATAACCTTCTTATTGATACACCATCATTCTATCAATCACATTGCTTCATGGATGACTATTTAGGATATAATCTAATAAAAATGGAACCATAAAATGAATAATCCACCACCTTTAGGGTCTCGAGGGAGTATTCTATTACTGATCAATTCCCTTTGGTTTGAATAATGTTGGTGTTACATATCAAAATTCCATTCATCATATATTTAACACCTTCCTAGGGAAAATAATTTAATATTATGTTAATGATTTGGTTGTTAAATCTCTGAAACATTTTGATCAGCTTGTCGATTTGAAAATTTTATTCAATGAAGTCCAATAATATATTCTGAAGATGAATCCCTTGAAATGTTCTTTAAATTTTACTTTAGGTAAATTTATCATCTTTTCCGTACACCCCCATAGAATCTACGTAGACCTTGAGAAGACTAGGGAAATTATGGGCATGTCCCCCCTTGAAACCACAATTAATTGAGATGAATATAAGGAAACCTTTCATATATTCAGTGATTCATAGGAATCCTAGTTGGAATTTTTTTCCCTTCACTATTCTAAAAAAGAAATGGGTTGTGTTTTATTAGATATTATTACCAAGAAGCCTTTGATGGATGCTAGAAATATTTCTCGATCCCACTGATGTTTTTTCTATTAGTTAAAGGAAAGCATCTCATTATGTATGTGATGGATCTATAATGATCACTAGGCACATTTATTACACACAAAAATGATTTGGGTAGTGAAAACAACCTTTATTTTCTTAGTTTCACCATTCTTTACATTGAGACTCGATATTCATACATTGATAAGAACTCTTTGGAATTGATTTTTACAATTTATAAATAAAGGAATTACTTACAGTATCTTGCGGTCTAGTTGATATCTTTATTTGAACCACTCAAATATAACCTCAATTATCCCATGTTGATCAGATACTTGGAATGATGGATGATCATTCTGGAAAAGTTGGACATCTGTTTTATATAATAGAATTTGATCAAAAGAAATGACTTAGAAAATTCCCTAAAAGAACATCCCTCTATCGAAGAAGCAATGATGAGTACTGAATTTCTAGATTAGGAAAAAAAATCATTCAAGACTCTACCTGAATGTGAGAAATGTACTTTCATGGTACATCAAGACGTCGAACTAGAAAGAGACTTAAATATCCGAATCTCAAAAAAGTCATTTTTTGGATCATCCTTATTTCTCCAAAAAAGGATATTTTACCTTATTCTTTTCTACTATTAGAATGATGCACTAATAATTAGGGTAAATACTAATCCCTAATTATATGATTGGAGCTAGATTTTAAAATACTTGTGACCCATATAAGAATAAATGGTGATTATGAGTTGATAAATAATCAGATCAATGGTGATTATCCATAATAAAATAAGATCTTACATCATGATTAATTATTTTCTAGGGTTGATAGAATAATTCCACTATAAGAAAACACTAACTCATGTTCTGTGTTTACAATATTCTTAGGAAGATACAATAGAAAATAATATTATAGCCTTAGAAGATCCATTTTTTGGATGAAATAGTCATCATCATCATCTCCTATAATAGAATATTATTTCCATTTATTCAAAGTGGAATAGAAGAAATCAAAGAGATCAATTCTACCCCTAAACCAGATAATTCTATAAATGAATGGATGAAACCTATAATAGAATATCTCCAAAATGGGACCCTTTATCCAAAAAGAGATGGAAAAGAGTAGGTTCGATGATGGGTAGTCAATTTCCCTCTCTATGATATCCCGAGTCATCATAAATTTATTTACAAGTGATAATTTTATGGAATCCTTCTCAGATGAATTGATGGAAAGGATATTATTTCCACTATAGAATAAGTTCATACTAATTTTTTTGGTTCCCATCAGTCAGGAACCAAAATTTATATCTAAATCAGGAGGCTTGGATATTTTTTTCCTTAAATTACTCAAGATCACACACAATTTATCAAAATGTTTCATTCCTACCAAGTGGTATCCAATTTCATCCATTAATCAAGAGAGTTGTTACACATATCCAAATACTCTTGGCCATTCTCTATATAGGGGATTGATGTTTTTAGATGATACCCTCTATCTATGTATAATAAGTTCAAGTATATCCTTAATGATACCAACTTATTCTATAAATGGAATGACGTGATACCCCTTAAGGAAGCCGCAACCCAAATAATCCTCAATTTCATGGAGTGAAACATCATCACAATATTTGAAATCAATCACACAATACTAACAAACAAAGAAAACATTTTTTTTCTATTTTGAATTGAAAAATTTGTATTAGGAGTACAAAATAAAATCCAACCACTCTCCCTTCTATCATGAAATTGAAAATGAATAGATAGACTCTTTTAATAAAACTCTATCAAATATACTCCAGAATATGGTTGATAAAGAAATGAAATCTTGTTCTGAAAAGATTTTTGACACTTTGTGGGCCTACCAAACTCTAACCCATGCTGAAGCCCATGAAACTCTATATTTTCTAGTTTATATAATAGAAGTAGTGTTTACAATTGAGGTTAAATTTACCTCACTTTGGATATCTATTTATGAACAAATTTCATATTATGAACATTAAATTAATTGGTTTTAGGAATTATATCATCTCAATGAGAAAATGATGTATACCCTGTATCATTTAAAAATATACTAGAATCAGATAGCACAATACTTCAACAAGAAAGTTCATCTCCAATCATTC
This sequence comes from Viscum album, assembly GCA_963277665.1. Lineage (NCBI taxonomy): Eukaryota > Viridiplantae > Streptophyta > Magnoliopsida > Santalales > Viscaceae > Viscum > Viscum album. The sequence continues at coordinate 1,529,205,438 of OY728163.1, read as the reverse complement.
TTCCAAAGAGAACTGGTAGTGGTCCTTAGAACCCTGATGATTATAGAGAAGAAACCTCCAAATCATAAACCAAACTAAGATGGACCTTATTCAATACACAAGGTCCACTACAATTGATATTACTAGTGAATCACAATGGATGGGAAACACACTATGCACGCTACTAATAAAATATTTCTTAAAGAATATTTTATGTGATTAACAACCAAAGGCCACATTCATACGACCTAAAACTACAAGACACCATCATCTTGGAAATAAAATGTAAAACGTCTTGGTCAATATCCTATGTCACAAGACAATAACATTCATGATACCAATATCCTCACTATACACCATTAATCCACATAGCCTATTGGTCATGTATGCAAAACTATAAAAGGAAAAAAAGGTCCTAGTTATATGACCTACAACTATAAGACACCATTATACTAACCACATAACATAAAACTAAATGGTTAACATCCTAGTTTCATGAAGTAAAATGGAACAATGTTTTGATCCATGCTTGAATGGATCACACCCTTTGGTGATGGTCTCCTACTACTCTTCCTTTACATAACTATGCACAACTTGATCCCCATCATCATGTAATACATATTTATGCCTACATATGTAATCCTAGGCCTATCCTCTTTATAAAATCACTACAAGACCTTTCCTTCCCAATGTTACGATGTTGAGATAGGGTATGGTTTGTCATGTTTTTTATGGAATAGGGTCCCTTCGACCCTCCTTTCACATTGGTCCATCACTACTTCATGTTTCAAAAACATCCTTAGGATGCTTGTTCCTTCCCCATGGTCCAATATCTAAGGCAGTAAATTGGTAGATACCACATATGAAACCAGGATGCCACATATGATAAATATGATATGACCCAAATCATTCTCTTGGACACACGATTTTAAACTTCATGGTCCATTTCCTCGTTGGATGACATAAAACTCATAACATTTCAGTATATACTCAAGCAGATCAGGAACATGGGTGATGGTCTCCAACAACACCTTCTCAAATAACTACGTGTGTATTGATTCATTTCATGACACGAAATGTATTCAGACATGTCACCCTCCCTGTGTACAAGTTAGAAATACATAGGGAGCTATTTTCTAGAACTATGTGTGGCATGATTCTCACCTTGAGAAGATACGTAGTGATAATTAGACATTCTTTCTCTAGTCCTATCCATATATTCACTGCAAAACCATTTATTATATGTGGTGTTATCACCTTAAAATGTTACTATGGATTTCCTCCTTGGCGTAAGCCGTGACTAAACTTAAATATCCATGAGTTGAGATTCTCCTCATAGTCCCAAAAGATAAAAAATCTATCATGTCTCATGTATAATTGTAGAACCCAAACATAATTTCTGGAATTCATAAAATAAAACTATAGTGTTAACATCCAAGTTACATGATGTTAAACGGTATGAAAAAATCTTTTCCACATGATATTAAACTATTTGGTCCACGTCCTCATTGAATGAAATGAAACTACATAACATTTCAGTCTGTACATGAGTGGTTCAAAACCTTGGGTTTGTGTCTCTTACCACACTTTCTTCATAGAACTACATGAGTCTAGATTCCAATAATCACATGATGCATAGTGAAACCTATATTTGTAATCATGGGTTTATCCATAATATAAAAATTCCCCCTCCATGTGTATGGGTCATACCTTCACTGTGAGTGTTTACTCTTGAACTACATATTTCTTGATTATATTCTTTGTAAGATATGTAGTGATAATTAAACTTTTTACCATAGGCCCTACCACAAAATAAATAAAAATAACATCTTCTTTATATGAAGAAATATCTATGTAACAAATCTTAATCGGGCTCCCTCATTCAAGATCCCATCAAGGAAACAAAAAATGTTTTCTTCCCTATATATGATCTAGATCTATGTAGGGAACTCCACACTCCATGCCTCATGTGAGTTCTAATTTTTCCCTTATTCATGAACACATTCCTTCCAAACATCATATTCCTTATCCTAGGAAAAATATTTGATCTTTATAATCATCCTTGGATATTGGTACAAAATTTCAGTTTCCTAAGTACAACTTTATGATGACTATGCATAACATAACCTAGTTTTTCTATCCATAAACCAACCTTAAAATGTCTATCAACTAGAAGAATGTTATTTTTCAGGAGATACATCTTCTATATTGATAATCCCCAACAGATTTATTCTTGAAACCCACTTTTAAAAAATGTTCCGCAGTCATTCCTTTCATAATTGTACCATCTCACTTTTTGTAACCTGAGAATTCCCAATATCTTGTTTAAAAATTTCATTATTCAAGTTTGAAGCATGATGAAACATTCTTTATCCAACATTCCATATTAAACTCATTGTTTCCTTGATATCAATTCACAAAACATCCTTACGACATGAGGTTAAACTGCATGAATCATGTCCTTACAACACGTCGTTAAACTGAATGGATCTCAAGAACTACATAAAGCTTGATTCTCTCCCCAATGAGATACGTAGAGATTCCAAGATCCTATATCCCTTCCTAGCCACAACATGATAAAAAATCCACTGTCATTTCTATTAAACACTTCCATGATTTAGAATAATTCATTTTCATTCATTCTTTAGCACTCCAAGTATTAATCAAAAGGGATTAGGATTTTTTGGAAAATGGTTTCCCCAAAAGATTAAGGCATATGAGTTCACATAAGGGTTAACTTGTTCATGGATTCATAACCTTAAGAGGAATGATGAACGTCCGTTCCCCAAAACATTAAATTTCTTGATTGAGTTCTCTTAAGTGAAATATATAGACCTCGCCCAAGAGGACAACTATAATGGGTGTTGGTACCACCTCTATTCTCAAGAACTATGTATGAATAGATTCATGCACCTATGATATACATAGTGACACCCATATCCTACATTATAGTCCTATCACAACATAAAAATTCCACAATATTCTATGTATGAGTAAGATCTTCATAGGAGGGTCAAATATGGGTTTCACACTACTTGTGTTTCCATATTAAAAAATTTCCCCCTTGAAAATTAAATCATTTTTTGGTAGTATTTATGATGGAAACCACATTTTGAACATGTTTTGTGATCATTAATTAATTTTTCCCAAAACATTTCATGGTTTGATTCTCACTTTAACAAGATATGCAGTGATGGCCGAACATTATGTATCGGGCCGAGCCATGAAAAAAAGTCATTTTCTAGAATATGGCCCATACCTCTGTAGGAAAATTTCCCCCCATTATAGAGTGGTTTCAATATGAAAAATTTCTTTTATACTCAGGAACATTACATACAAAAATAAAACTTTGTGTCTATAAAAAATCTAAATCTCCTAAATCTTTAATTGTACATCGGTAATAGAATATAGTTTCATATTGCCAAATTTGTGTTGAATATGCATAGAATTCCCCTATTTGGATATTCATAAAATTCCCATAAAAGTCCCTTCAACTAGAGGCATATCAGTTTTAAGGAGAGACCAATTCTATCCCTATACATCATGAAAAATTTATTCCAGAAACCCACTTTTCGAACATGGTCTACAATCATTCCTTTCATAGTTTTTCCATATCAATTATCCGATTTAGAAATCCCTAAATTGTAGTTTATAATTTACCAAATTCATGACTAATGAATGATGGAACATTTCTGGTCATATTACCCTAGAATGGTCAATCACCAATCTTATAGTCAAAGCCATGCGACCATAATAGACAACAATCATATGTCCCAACAACATGATGTTAAACTATTAAACTCAGGTCCTCATCACATGAACCTAAAATATAGAATGTATGAGTCTCTATAGTATGAAATTAAACTATGTGACACATGTTCAAATCCATATGATCTATTACCTATGAGAACTTGATCCATGTAAAGGTACCTGGTGTTGAATTTGGAAACTCACATTATTCTAATCCCATGCCAGGGTAAAAAATGTAAATGACCTTCCTCTATGTAAGAGTTCAATCTATATATAGGTCCCATCCTTCTTCAAATATAAATTTTAAATTACTATCAAACCTAACCAAGAGTTTTCATTGGCATAAACAGATCCCTCATGGAACTCTATTAGGAAAAAAATTCCACCACATGTTCCCTACCATGCATTTATGTATAGGTCGAAATGACTTACTAAGTTGCCTCTAATTTCTCACACTGAAAATGACTCATGTATTCTTAGAGAACCTGAATAGTGATTTTTGATCAGTAGAATACTTTCCCCCATGGACCATTTATTGTGACTTATTACTTTCCTACACGAGGGTTTGATCCATAGAAAAGTTTTTGGAATATAAAACCATTTTTTCCACATAATATCAATAACTCATGTGTTATGTATGATTTTGATCCACACATCAGATTATGAAACATGTTCCTCAGTTCATTGACACATGATAACAATAAAATTCCCCATATCCCTACATATGACTTGGATCTGTGTAGGGTGTATTATATTCATGGAATAGAAACATAGTTTGGGATATATACTATCAAAACTATTTGTTAAACCTATTCGTCCTAAAAAATTATCATTAAACCATAAATGTACAAATTTAAATCACTATCCTATTCTATTATTTAAAGTTTTATATGATAATAAATGGAAAATATTACAATAAAATATGTCAAATCCAGTATTATTGTTAAAATTTTAAGGGAATTATGGAATAAAGAGAAAGTTTGTTGAGGAAATCAAAATTTCCATTCTTCAAATTTTTTTGGCGGAACATAAACAACTTAGAACCTCCCTATATGAGTTAATAATTATTATTGAAACATTATCTAAAAAAATTCAAAGAGGTATATCTTAATATGATAGAATTCATATACTTCTTGGTGCAACATTGACAATGTTATGGCCTCTAATTATGTGTTTACTTACAACAACTCTACCCTATCCATTACATCCTTACCAGATTTATCTGCTTCCCACACCAGCTGATGCTCCTTATCAAATATTTATTCAATGTGAGAAAACTCTCGACATAGTTATTCTTCGAAGGTTATCTGTTCTGCAATGTGAATTCGGTGATGGGATGTTATCCCAACCTGCTTAGAACCTGCACTAAGATGAATACTTATTATGGAATAAAAATGGGTTGTAGAATCTATTTTGGTGATTTGAGACTATATAATGATCACATTATCTCATATAGAAATTGACTCTTTCACTTTGACATGTATAATGTGATAGTCAAATCCGAAATTGCTGAGCACAAAAAAAATGTGACATATTTTGGGCAACGTCTATAGAAGATCTAATATAGGATTCTGAGAGATTAGTTTCCATATGTTTCTCTATATTTTTGGCTATACAAGGTGAGAATTTTCAAGGGTCTCCTGGTATACTTTATAATTTCTATCAAATGAGAGAACATATTCTGGGACCAAATTTATGAGAGAAGGCATATTATCAATATTCTCTAAGTGGGAGGGCTCTAAATTAGTTGAAACTAAGCACACCATAGCTAATTAGAGATTTTATATATATGGGACTTCAGAAAATTGAACCAATGAACCTAAAATAGGTATCTGACAATCAATACCTGATAAGGGAAAATATGATATGGTTAAGAAACTGAGAGTCTCACAAACATTTTTGAGGAATTAACTTACTCTATCACTAACAACTCACTAGTGGATATTGTAAGTGATTCCCCTTCAGTTTTCATTTTATTCTCATAAAAAAATTCTATTGGGGAGGTATGTGAAGTGGGTGTATTCTAGGATAACTCAGTAACCCCCAGAAGGTCACTCACAGACACCAAACTTGTAAGAATGATCATGTGGGAACTGGGAGGAATATTTAGACTCATTCTTGAACCCAAATTAATACATCCCCCACCATTGCATCATATGAGAGAATATTTGTCAACCCTAAATGGATAGAATCCTCCACCTCAACTACTATTCCCTAAAAATCATATGTTTGGTCCTAAATATTCATTTGGATCAAACTACCCTGGAACCATTATTTCCAAAACATCCAAATCAATAGGACAAGAAGACATAGGCTCTTGAACAGTTAGAACATCATTTCTTGAAGAGCTTATAGAAACCCTGGAAATAGTTGATTCATTAATATAAGTAGAAATATGGCATGAAATTAATTAATAATGATACATTTCTTATTTTAATTCACAGATCATATGTGAATTGAAATATTCATTATTTTTCTATGCTTGGATGATTTTCAAAGATTTAACTACATAAGTGATATATAAATCAAAGGAGGGGGTGTGAATAATTCTTAAGGATTTTAAATTATATCCTGCATATGTTAAACTTCTCTAGGAGATACTTCTTCAGTGACCCTCTCACCCTAATAAGTAGACACCCTGATTGCAGTTCCTCACACCGTGCATTCCAGAGAAGGAATAGGCAATGGCTCACCACTTTCATCTTAAAAAGTGGAGGTTAGGGAAAAGAAAATAAAGGTTAGAGGATTATAGTAGAAAATAGAAGAAGATCGATGAAAGATATCATATTACCTCTTCTCCAAAATTGATCCCTTCCACCATTGTAATGACCATTCCACACACCCAATTATACCAATGAACCCTACATTTTATTGAATAGATGGAGGCATCCATATCCTTGAGATATGCGATAATGTATTCATTATGTTCTTTAAAATAAATATGTTCAGATGCAGTGATCAATCCATATCCATCTAGATCAACCTCCAATTCTATGAGTCCGCCCCAAATTTCCTCAAAATTAGTACTCCTCCAAGAATCCCACTATTTCCAAGATTTTGGTAATGCTACTATGATAGGTATCAATAGTGCATAGGAAGCCAACCGTGTAGGTGATGCAATATTAAGTCTACAAACACATTTCCTTGGAATTTATAGTGTTATTCCCCATGAAGTGGGATGATTTAGATGCACCAATCATGAGGAAGAAGGAATATAATTGAGTTCAAGTGGGGATGAAAAATCTACCTCATGAGCTCCCTACGAATCACTACCACTACCCTTACTCTCAATATTACATGACCTCAGCTTTTAAATATCCCAAGATCGAAATATGTATTGGCCTTGGGGAAAATGAAGACAATACTCGAGGTCCTAGACGTATGCCTCGAACAATTCAATATTCTCTTCATGAGATTTGATTCGGATTTTATCTATGCCACTATAACCAGTCAGGATAATCTATTTCTCCTAAAGAAAGTGCCAGATTCTTTTAGTGGACAAATAATTCTTCCAAGTATCCCATTTTAGGTACCCAGTCTTAAATAGTACATAATCTTTAATTAAGTGAATAATTCATATTGAGAATCTTTTCGGGTTTAGAGATTTTTATAATTAGGATATAAATATAACATTAAATATCAAAAATTAAAAATTAGATACTTCTACTCGGTTTCAATTTTTTTCATAAAATATAAACTATTTGAAAAATGAGTCATGTCTAGTTCCATGTTTTAGACAACATGAATTTTCCTTGATCCCATCCTTGACCCTATTCATCTTTATGTCTTGTGAAAAACATTTCAAAACATGGCATGAGCATAAAAATCCCAGTAAGGGATAAACAAAGAAGAAAAACTATTAGTTTTTCAAAACAACAAGTAAACTATGAATACTTTATCATAAGTAATATTTTTCACTTTTATGAAGTAGTAAACACTCTTCACTGAATAAAATATCATTTCTTACCCTTTTGTAATCAAAAGATTACCATAAAACCCATAGAAATAACACATAACATATAAAGGTAACTTGGGACATAAACATACTTAAATGGAATAACCATACGGTCAACATCCACACATATCACTAAATGAAATATCTATATAGCCGACTTCCATACCCAATGCATTGGAGGTTACAACTTAACCACCCGTCCTGGTTTATCACAGTGCCACCTATCATTTAGTTTATCACGTAACCACCCTTTAAATATTCAAGAACCATTATAAAATAATAGAAAATAAAATATATAAATATTTCACTAATAAAATTTCATTTTCAATCAAAATAAATCATTTCAAGATATTGAAATAATCAATACTTTATCAAACCATTTTCAAAAACCATTTAAAACATTTAATATTGATATTTTTGAATCAAAGTGTCCCATACCAATTTGAAAATTTTAAACGAATTATCATTTGAAAACATTAATGTCCATATAAAAAATCCCTAAAACCATTTTCAAAACATGTATATTAATGAGAAATATTTAGATTAATAAATCTTTAATACATTTAAAATGATATTTTCATTAAAGAGTTTTTAACAAAATTAGAGACGCTTGAATACAAATAATTAAAGAATAACATTTAATCATAACATTATTATATCATAAGAATAAATGGATTCATGATATAATATTCCAAAGGATAGTATATACACCATATAAGAGTGAATTGGTGCATAACAACAATGAAGTCTCAATGGAATGTAAATTGAGATTAAATACCATATAAAGACGATATCTTTAGATTAAAGATAAATCAATGACATAATTATGTGTGAAAAATATAAATACACCCAATATAAGTAGATATTAAGTGTAACAAAATCATAGGTTATTCACACATATTTATAGCATGACATAATCAAGAAGTAGAAGTTTAACCCAAAGAATTTAAATTGGGTGAAGAAGTTCCCTTACAGAAATTCGACACCCTAACAACGTCACTTTGAAATTTATAAAATGAGTTAGTGAGAGAGAAAAGGGTATCTCATCACTTGGAAATAAAATTTACAGCAATAAGGACATATAATAACATATCCCAACATAATAAGATGTAAATTAAAAGTCATATAAAAAAGAAGTCTTTTAAAAAGACGAGGGTGAAGGGTTACCTTACCGATTTGGTAACTTACAAAACATACACCGCATTAAAGAAGGGTTATACAATGAAAATTTAAATACCCATAAATTAAATTATATTACATAATTAATACAATCATGTGCAGTACATACACCACACAAAATAAAATAGTGGAAAATATAGCATGAATCTCACGGGAATAAAAAGTGAGATGAAAACCCCTTACCACATTGTAATCAATTGAGTCATATGAACAAATATTAATAACAACCAAATAAATCACAAAATAACATTAATATAAATATAATCATTATATTACATATCAAATTGCAGTACAAAATACACTACATGCAATAAATAAGTGGTGAACAATGGAAATCTCAGATAATTAAAAGTGAGATAAAAAACCCCTTACCACATTGTAATCAATCGAGTCGTATGAAAAAAAGTTAATAACAATCAAATTAATCACATAATTCAATTAATATAAATATAATCATGATAATATATATCAAATGGTAGTTCACAATACAACACATGCAATAGATAAGTTCTAAACAATGCAAATATCACAGAATTAAAAGTGAGATAAGAAACCCCTTACTACGTTGTAATCAATCAAGTCATATGACCAAAAGTTAATAACCATAAAATGAATAACATAATACCATGTATATAAATAGAATCATGATAATATATATAAAATGGTTTTTCACAATACACCACATGCAATAAATAAGTTCCAAACAATGGAAATCTCACAGAATTAAAAGTGAGATAAGAAACCCCTTACTTGTGTCTGACTTGACCCATTCATTATTTAATATACTGAATAATAAACTAAAGTTAATTTTTATTTTCTTAATGAACTTTTTAATGTTTATTATTCCTTTTTTTCACTTATTAATATGTTATAAACATTATTCAATCATTTAAGTTAATAATGGTTATTTTGTCGATATTTGGTACTTGAGTCAAAAATGAACTTCTTATAATTATAATTTGTTCATGTGGTAAAAATTACATCATCTCCAGAATTATATTCATGATTTAGATATCTTATATATCATATATATCCAGTATATGTATGTATTTATAATATTACATAACATTTGGAGATAATAAATGAAATGCACCATTCATGGAAATGGTAAGCTATACGTACGCATGAACACTACTTTCATTTCTATTTCATACTTAATGGAATGAAAAAATAATTAAAAATAGTTATATTATAATTAAAGTATAATATCATATATAATTTTATTAACTCCATCCTTTATACATTCCACGTATGGAATTAACAAGTCATATCACTTTTATGGGGTGGTAGTCCGCACTTCCTCAAATGAAATTATTGTATTTACCCACTATATAAACCATAATGGTATTCTATAAATGAAAAATAAATAAGCATAGAAAAAATATAAATATGATATATATTTCATAGAAACATAGTTTCATCTTAATTTCCACCATAAGAGGTGGTAGGAAAAGATTGAACCATCATCGTTTCGTGAGGCAGTAGTTCGTCGTCCACAGAAACAGTATGTTCTTTACCCATTAGATAGAGGTCTGTGTATGTGTAGTTAGAATAAATCTCATAACAACAACATATTTTATTGAAGATACTGGTGTTTTTATAAAATAAAGGAATAAAAAGAGTTTTTGGGGTTGGAGAAGTAAAATAAAAGAAAATAACTTAAAATAAGACGTTTCCTTTAAATAAGGAAACTCCCTTCGGTTTGAACCAAATGGATTTATTGAAGTGGATTATGCCTAAGTTAAGGATTCTAGGTGGAAGATAGGGATATTTAGAGATTATTTGGGTAGAGTGTTGATGAGACAAGGGGCTTGAGAGGTGTGAGTAATGGGTTAGAGATGATGGCATTTTATAAGGGGGAGGAGGGTCTCTTTAGGAATGTTATAAAACATTATCTTATTATATAATTATTTTAGGTTTATAAAGGTCCAAAACTAATTAAATTATAATATAATATTACTAATGTTAGAAATAAAATCATACAATAATAATTGGATAGGTTTAGGATATATTTTTAATCTTTATAATCTTATTTATTTAAATCATTCATTAATGTGGTAAACACTGCATCATTATTGTGTCATAAATAATATTATTTATATGATGTCTAAAAATTATAAAAAAAAATCATGATATATGAAATATTTTTATATTTAAATTGAATATTTATAGTCTAATATATCAATTATATAACCCCACATTAATTTTTTTTATCAAAACAATACATGTTTATGATATTTTTATTTTTACTTTAAATAATAAGTTATTAATATCATTATCTTACTGAAGTTTCTTTAAAAAGACCAAAGTCTCACAAAAGGATTTTCTTTGTCAGTCATTACCCATAAAATAATGTTAGGACAAGTTCTAAGTTAATTTTATATTATTATAATATGATTTTTACCTTGAATTACCCTATTTAACTTTAACCGCGATAAGTAAAAGTGAAAAGTTATTATTCACCAAAAAATATTTTTATATTATTGAACCAAATTTTACTTAATAATAACAACCATGTATGTCGGATTTTTAAATTCAATTCACAGAAGTAGTAAAATTTCATTAAAATGAAAAAGTCAGTTTTTTAACTACTACTCAATGTTTTAACTATTCATAAAAAATTGAAGGTTTTCAGGAAAATTCCAAAAATTCAGCCTAAGATTTATTTGATATTCTGAATTCAAAAATTATGTCTATTTTACCAAATTTAGGAAAAATAATTTGCATTTATTAATTTAAAATTAATTCCTGTTGTCAAAAAAGCGTGTTTTTATGAAATATTAAATATCAATAGATTAACACTTGTTTATGTCCAATTTCAAAGTGAAATTACTTATAATGACCAAAATTAGATTAAATGGTAAAAATATAATCTAATTAAACTTTAAAACCAATTAAAAAGATAATCTATCTACATAAATAAATTAGATTAAAAGGCAGTTCTGAATTAAAATATAGTATATTTCACTATTCATTAAAAAAATGAATTTTATCAGAAAAATACCAAACATTTACCAAAAGTAAATTTTGATGTCCCCATTCTGAAGAAAAATTTTATTTTGTCAAATAAAACATTTAAAAGTGAGCAAAACTAGATTTAAAAATAGTTCGCCACTAAAAGGTGGTAAATCAACCTTTTAAAGAATATTAGACTATTTGTGCTTAAAATTAGATTCATTCACAATTTAAGCCACTAAATTTTATTTAATAAATGTTAAAGCATTTAAAAAACATTTATAATCATATTTTAGTTAGTTATTTTCAATCTTTCCAACACAACGACTAGGCGTTAACTACCATTTAAAGTAATATAATATTATTATTTTCAGTATGACACAACATTGTGTGCAATATAAGACTTCGGAGAAACCCATTGTTGTGTGTTTGGTATGACCTTGAATATATCATCCCCTTTAAAATAAAATTAACATTTAATTCAAAAATATAAATAAATATTAAAATGTCATATTCTTTATTTTCTAGGGATGTTACATCCTTCCCCCCTTTTGGAAATTTCATCCTCACAATTTTAAAATTGGGCTTGGAAACATCATTGAATGTCCCACATTAGAAAAAGAGTAAATAAAAATATCACTTTAAAAGAACGAAAGATAAGTACAACGGTCACCTGAGATGACCCATACTTGGATTCCATGAAAACATGGATAAGGAGGAGGAACTAAGTGTCATGTTCTTATGCAGAGTGATAGAAAACATGATTAGGAGAAAGTTAACAACAAGATAACCAGAAATTTGTGATAGGTTAAATGGTCATTGGCTTCCCAGTAGGAAAATTAAATAGACCGCATTTTTTAAAGTTACTTTTCATAAATTTAGAGAATTTATTTATGAGATTGAATAAGAACATAAGGAAACTTACTTACTTGACATGTAGACTTTCATAATTTACAAAATTTCTACCACAAACTAATCTTTTCTCCAATAGATGAGTATTCAATATGACTTGGTCACATAAAAAGTGATAGAATCAACTTCTATAGAATAACATGGTCCAAAAAATATGAACCCTATATTTCTCCTATCTTTATACATTAACCAAAACCAAAATTGGTTAGTACTAGATTAGATAACCTGAAAAGGATAATTCTTTATAAATGGAAATACTACTACTAATATCCAAAACTCAACAAAAAGTACCCAAAGTTCAAGAAAGACCATTAAATATAAAATTTTCCTTAAAATTATTCAAAATAATCCTAACTAAGATTGAAAACCAAAACTCAGAAGTATTTAATCACATAATATTCCACAGTAAATCTTAACATTTATCCCCAAAAGCATCGACTACTCTTAAAGTATCATACTAAAGTGTAATTAACCTAGTCACATATTCTCTATGATAGGTTAATCGTTTCCATAAATAACCCAAATCAACTTATGTCCACAATAAAAACATAGATTTTTCCAAATAATATTTCACACATTACGCCACAAATTAAATCCCATTGTATTCTATTTTTATTCAGTATATAGTGTTCGCAAAAGAGAGAATGTATTACAAAATAACCTTTATAACTTAATCACCAAATAATTTTCCTATACTAAGGATGTCCATTTTATAAAACATAATATCCCAAATAAACTTATTCTTAATCTATAAAATCATTTTACTAAAAATAATTAGTCATACTAACCAAGGATTTCACGTAGTCCAGTGGTAGGGGATAAATACCAATCACACTTTGGTTGTGGGTTCGATTCCCGCCACTTTTTCTGACACGACAGGTTGTCATATGGTATGTGTGTTGTCCTTTTTCAAAAACTATACAATTTAATAACATTCAAAAAAAAAATAGAGACAAATTCTTCAAAATTAACTATAACATATTTCATCTTCAAAGGTTAACTAATACCTTTCATTTTGCACCCCAAAATGTAATAACCATTTATCACCTCTAAAATAACTTTGACTCTTTCTAATATGCTCACCATTAGGGTTATTTCACTTATGCTTAAATAACACCCTAACCTCTACAGTTCTCTAAACCGATCTCTAATACCAACTATAAGGACCTGGCCTTAAACATTACATAATCTTGAATTAAGTGAATAATCCACATTGAGGATCTTTTCGGGTTTAGAGATTTATAGAATTAGGCCATAACTATTATATTACATCTCAAAAATTACAAAGTAGACACTTATACTCAGTTTTCATTTTTTTTATAAAATAAAAACTCTTTGAAAAAAAGAGTCATGTCTAGTTCTATGTTTTAGATAACATGACTTTTCATTGATCCCATACTTGACCCTATTCATCTTTAAGTCTCGTGAAAAACATTTCAAAACATGGGATGAGCATAAAAAACTCATTAATATATAAACAAAGAAGGAAAACTATTAGTTTTTCAGAACAACAAGTAAACTTTGAATACTTTATCATAATTAAGACTTTTCACCTTTATGAAGTAGTAAGTACTCTTCACTAAATAAAAGATGACGGCTTACCCTTTTGTAACCAAAAGATTACCATAAAACCCATAGAAAGAACACATAACATATAAAGGTAACTTGAGACATAAAAATACTTAAATGGAATAACCATACGGCCGAATTCCACAAGTATCACTAAATGGAATAGCCATACGACCAACTTCTATACCCAATGCATTGGAGGTTATAACGTAACAACCCATCCTGGTTTATCATGGCACCACACGTCATTTGGTTAATCACTTAACCACCCATCAAATGTACAAGTATAATTACACAATCATAACACATAAAATATATAAATATTTCACTAATAACATTTCATTTTCAATCAAAATAAATCATTTCAAGATATTGAAATAATCAATGCTTTATCAAACTATTTTTAAAAACCTTTTAAAACATTTAATAAAGATATTTTTGAATCAATGTGTCCCATACAACTCTGAAAATTTTAAATGAATTATCATTTGAAAACATTAATATCTATATAAATAAATCCTAAAAACCATTTTGAAAAAATGGACATTAATGAGAAATATTTAAAAGAATAAATCTTTAAAACATTTAAAATGATATTTTATTTAAAGAGTTTTTAACAAAATGGGTGATTCTTGAATACAATTATTAACGAATAACATTTAATAAGAACTTTCTTAAATCATGAAAATAAAGGTATTCATGATATAAAATTCCAAAGGACATTATATAAACCATATAAGAGTGAATTGGTGCATGACAACATTGAAGACTCAATGGAATGTAAATTGAGACGAAATACCTTATAAAGATGGCATCCTTAGATTAAAGACAAATAAATTACACAATTATGTGTGAAAAATATAAATACACCCAATATAATTAGATATTAAGTGTAAAAAATCATAGGTTATTCACACATATTTATAGCATGACATAATCTAGGAGTAGATGTTTAACCCAAAGAATTGAAATTTGGTGAAGAAGTTCCCTTACAGAAATTCGACAGCCTAACAATGTCATTTTAAAATTCATAAAATGAGTTGATGAGTGATAAAATGGTATCTAATCACTTGGAAATAAAATTTACAGTAATATATAATAACATATCCCAACATAAGAATATGTAAATTAAAAGACATTATAAAAAGATGTCTTTTAAAAAGAGGAGGGTGAACGGTTCCCTTATCGATTTGGTTACTTACGAAGCATATGCCACATTAAAGAATGGCCATACAATGAAGATGTAAATACCCATAAATTATATTATATTATACAATTAATACAATCATGGGTAGTACAAACACCACACAAAAGAAAATAGTTGCAAATATAGCATGAATCTTACGGGAATAAAAAGTGAGATAAAAACCCCTTACCACATTGTAATCAATCGAGTCATATGATAAAAGTTAATAAAAATAAAATTAATCTCATAATACCATGAATATAAAAATATTCATGATATTATATATCAAATGGCAGTACACAATACCCCACATGCAATAAATAAGTGGTGAGTAATGGAAATCTCATGGAATTAAAAGTGAGATAAGAAACCCCTTACCATGTTGTAATCAATCGAGTTGTATGACCAAAAGTTAATAAACATAAAATAAATCACATAATTCTATGAATATAAAGAGAATAATGATAATATATATCTAATGGCAGTTCACAACACACCATATTCAATAAATAAGTGTCTAACAATGGAAATCTCACTGAATTAAAATTGAGATAAGAAACCCCTTACCACGTTGTTATCAATCGGGTTGTATGACCAAAAGTTAATAACCATAAAATAATTCAAATAATACCATGAATATAAAGATAATAATGATAATATATATCAAATGGAAGTTCACAATACCCCACATGAAATAAATAAGTGTCGAACAATGGAAATCTCATGGAATTAAAAGTGAGATAAGAAACCACTTACCTTATGTCAGATTTGACCCGTTCATTATTTAATCTCCTAAATAATAAACTAAAGTTAAATTATATCTTATTAATAACCTTTTACATTTTTATTATTCCTTTTATATCACTTTTTACCATGTTATAAAAATTATTCAATCATTTAAGTTAATAATGGTGGTTTTGTCGATATTTGGTACTTGAGTCAAAAATGAACTTCTTATAATTACAAGTTGTTCATGTAGTCAAAAGTCCATTATCTCCAGAATGATATTAATGATTTAGATAAATTATATATCATATATATCCATTATATGTATGTATGTATAATATTACATAACATTTGGAGATAAGAAATAAAATGCACCGTTCATGGAGATTGTATGTCGTACGTGCGCATGAAAGCTACTTTCATTTATATTTCATATTTAATGGAATAAAAACTTTATTATAAATAGTTATATTATAATTCCATTATAATATCATATATAATTTCATTAACTCCATCCTTTATACATTCCACATCTGGCATGAACAAGTCATATCACTTTGAGGGGGCGGTAGTCCGCACTTCCTCAAATGAAATTATCATATTTACCCACTATAAAAACCATAAAGTTATTCTATATATGAGAAATACAGAAGCATGGAAACAATATAAATATAATATATATCACATATAAATACAGTTCCATCTTAATGGCCACCATAAGAGGTGGTAAGAGAAGATTGAACAATCATCGTTTCGTGAGGCAGTAGTTCGCAATATGTTATTTACCCATTAGATGGAGGGGTGTGTTAGTGTTGTTTGAATACATACCATAAAAACAACCTATTATATTGAGGATACTGTTTTTTTATAAAATAAAGGAATAAAAAGAGTTTAGGGGGTTGAATAAGTAAAATAAAAGAAAATAACTTAAAAGAAGATGTTTCCTTTAAATCGGGTAAATCTCTTTGGTTTGAACCAAAAGGATTTCTTAAAGTGCCTTATGCCTAAGTTAAGGATTATAGGTGGAAGATAGGGATATTTAGATCTTATTTGGGCAGATTTTGGACAAGCCAAATGGCTTGAGAGGTGTGAGTAATGGGTTTGAGGTGAGGGCTTTTTATAAGGGGGAGGAGGGTCTCTTTAGGAAGGTCTGAAAATATTATTTTATTATATAATGCTTTTCGGTTTATAATGGTCCAAAACTCATTAAAGTCAAAGATAATATGACTCATGTTCGAAATAGGATCATAAAATAATAATTGGATAGGTTTTCGATATTTTTTTCATCTTTATAATCTTATTTATTTAAATAATTCATTAATGAGGTAAACACAACATCATTATTGTGTCATAAATAATTTTATTTATTTGAGGTATACAAATTATAAAAAAAATATCATGATGTAGGAAATATTATTAGATTTAAAATGCATACTTATATTTGAATATATCAATTATATATCCCCACATTAAATTTTTTTATCAAAACAATACATGTTTATGATATTTTTATTTTTACTTTAAATAAAAACTTATTAATATCATTATCTTATCCAAGTGCCTTTAAAAGGAAAAAAGTCTCACCCAAGTATTTTCTTGGTCTTCCATTACTCATCCAATAATGTTATGATAAGTGTTAAGGTAATTTTAAATTATTATAATATTGTTTTTACCCTGAATTACCCTATTTACCTTTAACCGCAGTAAATAAAAGTCAAAAGTTACTATTAACCAAAAATTATTTTCATCTTATTGAACCAAATTTTACTTACCAATAACAACCATGTATGTCATATTTCTGAAATTCAATTCACAGAAGTGTTAAATTTCAATTAAAGGAAAAATTAAATTTTTTAACTACTACTCAGTGTTTTCACTATTCATCAAAAAATGAAGGTTTTAGAAAAATAACAAAAACTCATACTAAGATATATTTGATATTTCGAATTCAAAAATGATTTATATTTTACCAAATTCAAAAAATAGAAGTTTCATTAATTAATTTAAAATTAATTCCCGTTGTCAAAATAAAAAGCGTGTTTTTAAGAAATATTAACTATCAAAAGATTGACACTTGTTTATGTCCAATTTCAAAGTGAAATATAAAGACCCATACTTTACATACATTTTTATTACTTAAAAATTGAAGCACACTTATTACAACATATAACAAAACCATTAATGGACCGTATAGGTATAGTGTCTTTAGAAACTGAGAAACATAAACAACTGGTTCATAAAGCATTTACTTTGCCTCCCATTTATTTCATCATCTCTAGAGTCCTTTTTTGGCATATTCTACTCAATAACCTTCTTCCTGTCATGGGGAAAGAAAACATACAAAAGGGTGAGCTCAAATGCTTAGTAAGGGTAAACAAAAGAAATATCAATCACATCATATTCATAAGAACATAACTTTTGGAAATCGTAACCTGCAAAAGAGAGCATAATTTCATAACATGGGATAAATCATAGTAGTGAAATTCAATCCTAATAATCATAACATAAAACATGAAACTTTGTGGCATACACTCATAATCATAGAGAATCATTTCTTGTTAGTCAAGACTCATTGCCAAGACTATCTTAGTGGACAAAGTCCATTTCTGAACCGAGTTCATTTCTCGTTTCAGTCCTGTTTCACTGAACCAGTATAACCAACCGTTCTAGCCATGTCTATCTCATGAGATATAAAATATTTACCCAATGCATTGGAGGGAGATATAGGTCCCACCCATCTCATAATGAAACCATTCTTATGTGTGCCACAAAAATCATAAATCATACATCATTGCATAACCCATGTAATAAAAATGGAATTTTTAAAAATCGTGACATCATAAAACAATCCATATAAGATAAATGAATTCATAAAAATAATTCCATCACAACATAATAAAATTAATTTAATAATAGGGATAGAATCATAACCCTACATTATCTTAGATGGAAAATAATTTTGATAAAACACTTGAACTCCATTCTTGAGGAAAATGTCCTTTCTACTTCAAAAACATTTTCCTTTCTTAACATGTCATACAATTTTAAACTAAAAGAAGTTGATTAAAAATAAACTTGAAAACTTTTAAAGTAATATTCTTGGAAATAATGTTTTAAAAATCCATTCATTCCGTATAAGTTAAAAAAATATTCTTCTCGTACTTTTGTCGGAAAAGTCAAAAAGTACCTCGTACGAAAAACAAAAAAAAGATTCCTTTAATATCTTTTACTAAAAACTCATCAAAGGGTAAAATAGGATTTAAACAATTGTATGTGAATGGAAATAATATTAAATATTGAGGAAACATGGATGTGGATGATAAAATACACCCCAGTAAATGCCAAAGTATAAACAATCTCGGATAAAAATGAGATTGTGATATTTCCCTTACCTTAGGTCCGATATGATTTGTACGTGTCCGAACATACTATATAATGATTTAAATAATTTTATTTAATTATTCCAGAATCATACTTATTTTTATGATATCATATATGGTCATATTCTTAGATTCTTAGTAGTAATATTTCATTGCTACTTGTTATTCGGGTGTTTATAACTTTTTGTTCTTATGCGTGTTTTGTCGAATAAATTCTTATTCTTATCTTTAGGTTATATATACCTCATTTCCAGAATGGTATTAGTGTACTATATATCATATTCATTCATTAAATTCATTTATATAATCTTTATGAAATGAAGATCATGTAGAATGAGTCGCATCACATCATGGAGACGGTATTCCGTACGTACGCACGAGTGATGATATCGTTTCTATGATCGTGGAATTGTATTGGAGTGTATGTATACTATTTCAGAATCAGTATCACTTTATAATAGTCATATATCATCATTATTTACACCATTATACTCATCCAAGTAAGGTGGTGGTGGAAAATAGATTACACCCCAGCGTGGAGACGATATTCCGTACGTACACACGCGCGGTGATTTCTTTTTCCGTAGGATGGATAGATGGTGAAATAGGGTTGTTTAATACTTATAATAACATATCAGTATATGAGTGATACTTATGTCATTACTTCATAATGAAACAACTAAATAAGAAGAAGTGGAAGAATAAATAAAGATGAAAGAATCAGTAACAGACATTACCTCTTCTTTGAAGTGCTTCTTTGAGACCTCCTTTTAGGGCACTAAAATTGGTCTTTGAAGAAGACCAAGACCTCTAGGATGTCTCTAGGGAAGTGGAGAGGATAAAGTGGCAGGGGTTGGCAGATCTTGAAGGCTCAAAGTGGTGCGAGGAAGAGAGGAAGGAGGTTCCCTTTTATAAGGGAGGAGAGGGGCACTTTTGGAATAACTAAAAATATTATTTTATTATAAAGCCAAATTCGGTTTTTAATAGCTCAAAATTGATTTATTTAGAATCTAAGGTGGGGATGGGTCTAAATCCTCTCATCCCAAATAATTTATACAAGTTTAGGTTCCTATTTTAACCTTATCATTTAGATTTAACATTAAGTTAAATAATTTTACTTTTACTGTGTCTTCTTGTGTTCTTATACTATAAGGTTAATAAACTTACTATAAGCAGCTAAACTAACCCCAAGTTGTTTATTATTAATATATATAACCTTATCTAATTCATTTGTCCGAACCTTAGATTTTTAAGAATAAAATAACAATTAATAATATAATATTTGTTTGAAAAACTATTTTATGTCAATTTTGACACTATTTAGTAATTGATTTTTTTGAAAATCATAACAGAATGATTAGTTCTAAAAAAGTTAATTAAATCAATACTAACATGTCATATTAACCTAGAAAATTATTTGAACTCATAAAAAGTCTCAAATTACATTTATTTTGGTGTTTATAACACCAATTATGTCAGTATTTCATTAATAAGATAATTACTGCATCATGTTTGTGTCATAAATACATTAAATTATTTAATGTCTAAAAATTACAAATAAAATACCATTATGTAGTAAATCTTTATATCTTTATAATTAATATTTATAGTCGAATTTAGCTTATGTATAACCCCATATTAAAAAATATTTACTTATTAAACTTTGATTTTCACTATTTTAACCCTTCTTTAAATAAATTAATAATAAATGTCCTAATCTAATCCAAGTGGGCCTAAATGGTCATATTTTATTCCTAAGGTTTTTTTGGTCGAATTACACTTGTTAAATATATTTAATACATGTGTTAGTGTAATAATAATATCATTTTTACCCTTAATTACCCTATTTTCTTTTAACCGTGGTAAATAAAAGTAAAAAGTTACTATTCACCAAAATTTATTTTCATCTCATTGAAACACATTTTACTTACTGACATCAACCGTGTCTCTCGGATTTTTTGAAATTCCACTCACAGAAGTGGTAAAATTATGTTTTAGGAAAAATCCAGTTTTTTAACTACCACTTAGTGGTTTCACTATTCATCAAAAATTGAAAGTTTTCCGAAAAATACAAAAATTTCACCCTAGGATAATTTCAATATTCCGAATCCAAAAATGAAGTCCATTTTGAAAAATAAAATTTATAAAATTTCAAAAAGTGGTTATTACTATTCATAACAGCTTGTTTTAATAATATTTTATTAGCATATCATTGTTTAGTGAAACTCGGTATTGCGTACGACGCAAGCTATCGAGGAAGGTTGCGATTTCGTGTAAAGCAAGCCGAGAAAGTGTTGTGTGTAGAAAAAGATTCCTTTGATGATTTATATAACATAAAAGTCTCGGGTGTTACATTCTACGCCCCTTAAAATGAATTTCGCCCTCGAAATTCGTCACTTTGTAACAAACAGATGAGGATACCTATCCCTCATCATATCCTCAAGCTCCCATGCAGCTTCTTCTAATTGGTGGTTCCTCCATAAAACTTTCACCAATCGAGTGGTCTTGTTTCGTAGGACTTTTTATCTACGATCCAGAATCTCTATCGGTTGTTCTTCATAAGAAATATCTTACTCCAGCGGTACAACTTCTGAGCTGAGTACATGTGAAGTATTAGGTATGTACTTTCTCAGGAGAGATACATGGAACACATCGTGAACTTGAGAGAGATTCGGTGGAAGCGCCAGTCGGTAAGGTACCTTCCCAACACGATCCAGTATATCGAAAGGACCGATATATCTAGGGCTCAACTTCCCCTTCTTTCCAAATCTCATAACCCTCTTCCAGGGAGATATTTATAAGAACACTTTATCACCAACTTCAAACTCTAGGTCTTTTCATCGGTTGTTGGCATAACGTTTCTGTCGGCTCTGAGCTTCTCTAATGTGTTGTTGAATAGATCTAACCTTTTTTTCCATTTCATCAATGAGATCAGGTCCTAATAGCTTTCTTTCCCCAACTTCATCCCAGCAAGTTGGAGTCCTGCATTTCTTTCCATAGAGAGCTTCATAAGGAGCCATCTGAATACTAGAGTGAAAGCTATTATTATAAGAAAATTCCACCAAAGGTAGGTGTTGATCCCAACCACCTTTGAAATCCCTAGAGCAAGCTCTCAACATATCTTCTAGAGTTTGAATTGTTCTCTCAGACTGACCGTCTGTCTGAAGATGATAAGCAGTGTGGAAACTCAACTCTCTATATAGAGTATGCTGAAGACTTCGCCAGAACTTCGAGGTAAATCTCGGATCCCGATCAGATATAATAAAAAGTGGTACTCCATGCAATCTTACCACTTCCTTTACATATATCCTGGCAAGCTGATCCAAGGAGAAATCCTCTCTAATAGCAATGAAGTGTGCAGACTTTGTAAGACGATCAACTATGACCCAGATAGCATTATTGCCTTTGGATGTTTTAGGAAGTCCTGTGACAAATTCCATAGTGATGTTTTTCCCATTTCCATTAGGGTATGGGTAATGGTTGTAACATCCCTTTAGACTTCTGTCTCTCAGCTTTAACTTGTTGAAAAACCAAGCATCGAGAGACATATTCAATAACATCTCTTTTCATGCCATCCCACCAGAAGTACTCTTTGAGGTCCCTATACATCTTCGTGCTACCAGGATGAATAGAGAATGAAGAACTATGAGCCTCATCCAGCAGCTCATTCTTTAATTCAGGGATGGGAGGAACACAAACCCGATTCCTGAACATTATTATCCCATCACAATCAAGGTTGAATTCAGGAACATTTCTCACCTTCTTTTGTAAGTCGACATCTTCTTTCTGTGCCTCTTTAATCTTCACATGTATATATGGTTGAACATTCATTTGAGAAAGATAATATTTTCCCCTTTCATTATAATTCCAAGATCCATCCTTCGTAAAACCATAAATATTGGATATTTTGTGATCCTCGTCATGGATAAACTAGCATGGTCTTGTCGACTTAATGCATTTGCCACCTTGTTTGCTTTCCCAGGGTGGTAATGAATTGAGCAGCCGTAATCCTTAATCATCTCCAACCATCTTCTTTGGTGCATATTAAACTCCTTTTGTTTGAAAATATACTTTAAACTTTTATGATCAGTATAAATATCACAGCTTTCACCATAAAGGTAATGCCTCCAAATCTTCAATGCAAAGATTACTGCAGCTAACTCCAAATCATGAGTTGGGTAATTTTGCTCATGTATTTTCAACTGTCGTGAGGAATAAGCTATCACCATATCATTTTGCATAAGAACACACCCCAATCCCTTCTTGGATACATCACTATAGATCACAAACCTTTCTCCACTACAAGGCAGTGTGAGCACAGGTGCACTGGATAACCTTCTTTTCAACTCCTTGAAATTCTCTTCACATTCTTCCGTCCAAACAAACTTAACTCCTTTCCAAGTCAGCTTGGTGAGTGGATTAGATAATCATGAAAAATATTTCACAAAACGTCGATAATATCCAGCCAAACCAAGAAAACTTCGGATCTCAGTTACTGTTGTTGGTCTCGACCATCTTTCGATAACCTCTGTTTTTGTTGGATCCACAGATATCCCCTCTTTTGAGATTATGTGACCAAAAAATGCAACTTTTCGAAGCCAAAATTCACACTTGGTAAATTTGGCATAAAGTTTCTCCTTTCTCAGGGTATTCAATATAATTCTTAATTGATCTTCATGTTCTTACTTGCTCTTTGAATAGATAAGAATATCATCTATAAAGACTACCACAAACTGATCAAGATAGTTTCTAAAGACTCTATTCATTAGATCCATGAAGACAGCAGGGGCATTAGTAAGGCCAAATGGCATCACTATAAGTTCATAGTGTCCATACCTTGTACGGAAATCCGTATTTGCTATATCCTCCCTTTTGACCCTTAATTGATGATACCCTGAATGAAGATCAATCTTGGAAAAGTATTGAGCTCCTCGTAGTTGGTCAAATAGGTCATCAATGCGCAGGAGAGGATATTTGTTCTTGATAGTGATCTTGTTAAGTTCTCGATAATCAATGCAGAGTCACATTGATCCATCTTTCTTCTTAACAAATAGAACATGTGCTA
Source organism: Viscum album (assembly GCA_963277665.1). NCBI lineage: Eukaryota > Viridiplantae > Streptophyta > Magnoliopsida > Santalales > Viscaceae > Viscum > Viscum album. The sequence goes on along the minus strand of OY728163.1, from coordinate 1,529,180,782 downwards.
TCCAAGGTGATGCACTAGGGCGTATGAATCCCTTATCAAGATTTTCTTGGAGTTGCTTCTTCAATTCCTGCAACTCAATTGGGGCCATTCTATAAGGTGTCTTTGAAATAGGGAAAGCACCTGGTACGAGTTCTATTGAAAACTCAACCTCATGATTTGGTGGAAGACCCGGTAATTCCTCCAGAAAGACATCATCAAACTCCCATAAAATGGGCATATTCTTAATCATGAGTTTCTCACCAACCATTTGAGATAAATAACCTTCATTTAGTGGAATCAGTACCCATAAAATGGAAGAAATTTCCACTGGAAGGTTATGATCATCCTTGCATCGATAGACGATCATAGATTGATCTGGAATATGAAATGTGACTTCCCTTCTTTGGAAATTGATATGAGCTCCATGTAGAGAAATACAATCCATGCCATGAATCACATCAAATTCCACTGTAGGAAGGATCACAAGATTTGCAGAAAACACTTTCCCACAAACTTCAATCGGAGAAGAATTATAATCTTTTGATGCGACTGTTGTGCCATTAGGTGTTATCACAGCTAACTCAACATCTAATTATTGAGGTAATACGGTGATACCCTTATAAAATTCTTCAGAAATAAAAGAGTGGGTGGATCCAGAATCAAATAAAACATTTTCTACTTTAGAGTGGATGGTATGTGTAACTTTCACCACATCGTTATCGTACTCAACAACGCTGATTGAAATTGCATGTGACTTTCCTTTGTCTTTAGCCTTAAGAGTTTGTTGACGTCGACCATTATCATCAACCCTTGGATTAGGACATTTATTGGCATAATTCCCCATCTCCTTGCACTTGAAACATTGAAGTTTAGTAGGTTCATTCTGTGTATCCCTTCCCCTTTGTTTGCATCATTTGAAATCTTCTTCCCATCATCGCGGAATTCAAATGCCCGATGACCTTCCTTTCCACATTTGAAACATTTACTTGTCCCTTTAAGACAACTCCCTCCATGTTTATTTCCACACTTTGAACATACGGGAAAGCTCATCTTCTTTTCAGTGTGCTCTTTAGATTTTCCTTTGAATTCCATTTTCCTCTTCTTATCAAACCCATATGACTAATGGGTTACTCCAATCTCCATCTCAACTTTGAGAGCACATTGAACGATTTCCTCGTATCTATTGAAGTCCATTATGGCTAAGGCCCTTTTAAGACTTGGTTTTAAGCCACTAAAGAATCGATCGATCTTACTCTCAGGTTGGATAATAATACCAGAAGCGTACCTTGCAAGTCTTGTAAAATTTTCTTCATAGGTACCAACAGATTCATCATCCTTTTGCTTCAGTTCAAGAAACTCTTTCTCCGTCTTTGTTCGGAGAATACGAGGGAAGTACTTATTGAAAAATAAGTTCTTGAACTCGTCCCATTCCATGGACTCAATTTCATCCCTTTGCCTCGTATTCTTAATATGATTCCACCATTGATCAGCATCACCTTCCAAATGATACACTACTAAGATGACTTTATCATGCTCAGAACATTGAAGAACTGAAAATATATTTTCATTAGTACTAATCCATTTTTCAGAAACTAATGGATCAGTAGACCCGCTGAATGAAGGTGGACGCTGCCTAATGAAGGATTCGACAGAATGTTGCTCCTTCCTTTACTCGTTTGGAAGTCCTACATGATTCATAGCTTGAGAAAGTTGTGTGAGCATGGCTACAAGATTTTGCATTCCAGCTCCCATAACATTTGGTTGCTCAGGGGGACAATCATTGCATTGCCCGTCGCATTCCGCATTAACACAGTTCCTTCGGGTTCCAGCCATTGACTAAAACCAAGAAGAATAGTGTGAGAAAAACTAATTATAATAGGAAAAGCACATAATCAAGAATACAATTTCACACTTAAGGTCTTATCCTAGGTTATTCATTGCCATTTCTAAAACACTAAGATTGTGTTCTATGCTTAGACTTATCCTTAGGGTTCTTACTAAGGCTTTCACATCCTAGTTTCCAAAGGTTGACTATACCTTTCCTCTGATACCAACTATAACGACACATACTTTACATACATTGTTATTACATCAAAATTGAAGCACACTTATTACAACATATAACAAAACCATGAAAGGACCGTATAGGTATAGTGTCTTTAGAAACTGGGAAACATAAACAACTAGTTCATAAAGCATCTACTGTGCCTCCCATTTATTTCATCATATCTAGAGTCCCTTTTTGGAATATTCTACTTAATAACCTTCTTCCTGACCTGGGGAAAGAAAACATAAAAAAGGGTGAGCTCAAATGCTCAGTAAGGGTAAACAAAAGAAATATCAATCACATAATATTCATAAGAACATAACTTTTGGAAATCCTAACCTGCAAAAGAGAGAATAATTTCATAACATGGGATAAATCATAGTAGTGAAATATAATCCCAATAATCATAACTTAAGCATGAAACTTTGTTCCATACACACATAATCATAGAGAATCATTTCTTGTTAGTAAAGACTCATTTCCAAGACTATCTTAGTGGACAAAGTCCATTTCTGAACCTATTTCATTTCTCGTTTCAGTCCTGTTTCACTGAACTGGTATAACCTACCGTTCTAGCCATGTCTATCTCACGAGATATAAAATCTTTACCCAATGCATTGAAGGGAGATATAGGTCCCACCCATGTCATAATTAAACCATTATTATGTGTGCCACAAAAATCATAAATCATACATCATTGCATAACCCATGTAATAAAAATGGAATTCTTAAACATCGTGACATCATAAAAAAATTCATATAAGATAAATGAATTCATAAAAATAATTCCATCACAACATAATCAAATCAATTTAATAATAGGGATAGAATCAGAACCCTATATTATCTTATATGGAAAATAATTTTGATAAAACACTTGAAATCCATTCTTGAGGAAAATATCCTTTCTACTTCAAAAACATTTTCCTTTCTTAACATGTCATACAATTTTAAACTAAAAGAAGTTGATTAAAAATAAACTTGAAAACTTTTAAAGTAAGCTTCTTGGAAATAATGTTTTAAAAATCCATTCATTCCGTATAAGTTAAAAAAATATTCTTCTCGTACTTTTGTTGGAAAAGTCAAAAAGTACCTCGTATGAAAAACGAAAAAAGATTCCTTTAATATCTTTTACTAAAAACTCACCAAAGGGTAAAATAAGATTTAAAAAATTGTAGGTGAATGGAAATAATATTAAATATTGAGGAAACATGGATGTGGATGATAAAATACACCCCAGTAAATGCCAAAGTATAAACAATCTCGGATAAAAATGAGATTGTGATATTTCTCTTACCTTAGGTCCGATATGCTTTGTATGTGTCCAAACCTCCTGTATAATAATTTAAATAATTTTATTGACTTATTAAATAATCATACTAATTTTTATGATATCATATATGGTCATATTCTTAGCTTCTTAGTAGTAATATTTCATTGCTACTTGTTATTCGGGTGTTTATAACTTTTTGTTCTTATGCGTGTTTTGTCGAATAAATTCTTATTCTTCTCTTTAGGTTATATATACCTCATTTCCAGAATGGTATTAGTGTACTATATATCATATTCATTCATTCAATTCATTTATATAATCATTATGAAATGAAGATCATGTAGAACGAGTCGCATCACATCGTGGAGACGGTATTCCGTACGTACGCATGAGTGATGATATCATTCCTATGATCATGGAATTGTATTGGAGTGTATGTATACTATTTCAGAATCAGTATAACTTTATAATAGTCATATATAGTCATTATTTACACCATTATACTCATCCAAGTAAGGTGATGGTGGAAAATAGATTACACCACGGTGTGGAGACGGTATTCCGTACGTACGCACGCGCGGTGATTTCTTTTTCCGTAGGATGTATAGATGGTGAAATAGGGTTGTTTCATACTTAAAATAACATATCAGTATATGAGTGATACTTATGTCATTACTTCATAATGAAACAACTAAATAAGAATAAGTGGAAGAATAAATAAAGATGAAAGAATCGGTAACAGACATTACCTCTTCTTTGAAGTGCTTCTTTGAGACCTCCTTTTAGGGCACTAAAATTGGTCTTTAAAGAAGACCAGGACCTCTAGGATGTCTCTAGGGAAGTGGATAGGAGATATTGGCAGGGGTTGGCCGAGCTTGAAGGCTCAAATTGGTGTGAGGAAGAGAGGGAGGAGGTGCCCTTTTATAAGGGAGGAGAGGGGCACTTTTGGAATAACTAAAAATATTATTTTATTATAAAGCCAAATTCGGTTTTGAATAGCTCCAAATTGATTTATTTAAAAGATAAGGTGGGTATGGGTCTAAATCCTCTCATCCAATAGAATTTAACAATTTTAGGTTCCTATTTTAACCTTATCATTTAGATTTAACATTAAGTTAAATAATTTTACTTTTACCGTGTCTTCTTGTGTTCTTATACTATAAGGTTAATAAACTTACTATAAGAAGCCAAACGAACCCCAAGTGGTTTATTATTAATATATATAACCTTATCTAAGTCATTTGGCCGAACCTTAGATTTTTAGGAATAAAATAACAATTAATAATATAATATTTGTTTTAAAAACTATTTTATGTCAATTTTGACACTATTTAGAAATTGATTTTTTGTGAAAATCATAATAGAATGATTAGTTAGAACAAAGTTAATTCAATCAATACTAACATGTCATAATAACCTAGAAAATTATTTCAATTCATAAAAAGTCTCAAATTACATTTAATTTGGTGTTTATAACATCAATTAAGTCAGTATTTCAATAATAAGATAATTACTGAATCATCTTTGTGTCATAAATACATTAAATTATTTAATGTCTAAAAATTACAAATAAAATACCATTATGTAGGAAATCTTTTTATATTTCTAATTAATATTTATAGTCGAATTTATATTATATATAACCCCATATTAAAAATGATTTACTTATTAAACTTTGATTTTAACTATTTTAACCCTTCTTTAAATAAATTAATAATAAATGTCCTAATCTAATCCAAGTGGGCCTAAATGGTCATATTTTATTCCTAAGGTTGTTTTTGGTCGAATTATACTTTTTCAATATATTTAGGACATGTTTTAGGGTAATAATAATATCATTTTTACCCTTAATTACCCTATTTACTTTTAACTGTGGTAAATAAAAGTAAAAAGTTACTATTCACCAAAAATTATTTTCATCTCATTGAACCACATTTTACTTACTGACATCAACCGTGTCTCTCAGATTTTTTGAAATTCCACTCACAGAAGCGGTAAAATTAAGTTTTATGAAAAAATCAGTATTTTAACTACCACTTAGTGGTTTCACTATTCATCAAAAATTGAAAGTTTTCAGAAAAAATACCAAAATTTCACCCTAGGATAATTTCAATATTCCGAATCCAAAAATGAAGTCCATTTTGAAAAATAAAATTTATAAAATTCAAAAAGTGGTTATTACTATTCATAATGGCTAGTTTTAATAATATTTTATTAGCATATCATTGTTTAGTGAAACTTGGTATTGCATACGACGCAAGCTATCAAGGAAGGTTGAGATTTCGTGTAAAGCAAGCCAAGCAAGTGTTGTTTGTAGAAAAAGATTCCTTTGATGATTTATATAACATAAAAGTCTCGGGTGTTACATGAAATTACTTCCAATAAACAACATTAGATTAAATGGTAAAAATATAATCTAATTACAAATTAAAACCAATTTAAAATATAATATAACCATATAAATAAATTATATTAAAAGGTAGTTTTGAATTAAAATACAATATTTTTCACTATTAATTAAAAAATGAATTTTATCAGAAAAATACCAAGAATTTACCCAAAGTAAATTTTGATGTCCGAATTCTAAAGGAAAATTTTATTTTTCCAAATAAAGCATATAAAAGTGTCCAAAACTAGATTTCAAACTGGTTTGCCATTAAAAGGTGGTAAATTGACGGTTTAAAGTATATTAGACTATTTGTGCTTAAAATTATATTTATTCACATTTTATGCCTCTAAATTTTATTGAATAAATGTAAAAACATTTAAGAAACATGTATAATCATATTTTAGTTATTTCTATTCATTCCCACCAATACAGCGTCTAGGCACTAACTACTATTTAAAATAATATTATATTATTATTTTTCAGTATGAATCAACATTGTGTGCAACACAAGACTTCAGAGAAACACATTGTTGCGTATCAGGTACACCATTGAATATAGCATCCCATTTAAAATAAAATTAATATTTAATTCAAACATATTAATAAATATGAAAGTGTCATATTATTTATTTTCCAGGGATGTTACACCCATTCCTTCCAAGCCTAAGGATATACATCCTCTAGAGGGAAAAAACTGGGAAGATGGTTTGGTAGCTAGTGTCACAGAGGTGTGACTAGCATTTTTGGGGGATGAAACCTATATCCTCAGCCTTTCCCTTTGCATTTCATAGTTGTGAGGTTTTCTTTGAGTGATCCCATTTACTGATCTAACTACCTTAGTGGCCCACTTCTAATCCTCCTTGTCCTTAGATAAGGATTGAACTGTAATTATAGGGACCATTTTCTCCAACTAACCATCTTGGTATGATTGAATCCATGATTTGACATAAGATTTGGAAATATAAGGACGAGTATCGGTAGGTGGAATTTAAACCTTGGAGCCCAAGTCTTCCCTCTTGAGAATAATACAATTTTTTTTAAGTAGCCATCAAATGATATTCTCATCGCGTGTTTTTAATCGATGGATGGAATCACCTTTGGAAATAGTGTAACTGAAGCGCACATTGAATAGGTGAACATAGTTTTCAAATATATTTTCCATTTATTTTGGAAAACAAACAACCTCCCTTAGATAGATGAGATACCCCCATTGGGTCTTAGTTATAGATGCATCATTTATTAAGATACCAATGGGAGGAGAATATGGGGTGTATAGAAAATGATTTTGATGATTGATTCAATCCATTACCTCTTGAACTCCCTAGGATGACAGGTTCACCCCACCAACGTATTTTAAGTATAGCTATAATTGAGAAATTGTAATAGTCTTGTCATTGATAAACTCATATACACTTATGTGGGACAATATCCATCCCCATAATACTTGGAATGGATCTATTAACCGGTAGGGTGACTATCCCCTACTTATGCGCCCCATAAAGCGATAAATCTTATCTAGTACTAGTACCACAAGATTAATGTGCCTTCTGATGGACATAGGGAAACAATAAAAAATGTTGTGAATATGACCCCAGTGTTAGATCCACACATCAGTAACAACTAACCACTGAGAAACAATACAAATAAGGATTCCAACCAAACCAATCAGTCAACATTGGGGGAAACTTTTCAACACCACTAATGGAAGTTTTCTTCCTTGATCATCAGATAATAATTACTAATGAATCTCCTGGTATTAAGATTTTGGCATGACTTTGGATACTTTACATGAGGATCGAGACAATTTGGCATACTAAATGCCGAAATCTAGTCGGAAAAATGGAAATCTACCCTAGTATGGGGATCAACCCCCTTTTTAAGATTCTCTTCTATAGTGAGTAATTCCATAAAACACAGAGGGGTTCTTTTAGGGTCATCCCACACTGAAGAAGGAGATAGAAACTCATCATACATGTCACCCATTACTAGGTACCTTGAGATCATTCAGACATCCGAATATTTAAATAGAACCTATCCATGCACTAGATGAAATGTTTTTGGTATATGGGATCCACTAGTTCATCAGTTGGGGGATGATGAATCAATTTCCATGGGAAAAATTCCATGACACCCAGAAATCCTCATAAAATACCACTTCCCTTAGTTCAGCTTTATACTCATCACAACTCTGATGAACCCAGAAAGGACATACCCATTGTAGACCAAAGGAACCTCCTGGATAAGGATATCATTTGGACGACAATCCCAATAACTCATTAGATTTGGCTTCACTTATAATGGAACTAAATCAATGAATGTCTACTTTGGGTACCCAAACTATTTCCTCTAATTAAAAAGGGCCCTGAATCAGAAAAACCTTTAGAGTTGGTCTCCCAGAAAACATTTCCCCGTGATGAGATGTTTTCTCAGGGTGTGTGGTTGGACCATATTATCCAATCCATCGGTTTATTTGTTCAGAGAGGTTTTAGAATAGGTACATATTTTACAAATAAAATCACATAAGAGGTATCCAATTTAATATAGGGTACCCTTGGAGTCCAACACTCATAATCCCCACTAAATCTTGACGAGGAAAGAAATTTTTTTGTTTGGCATTATTTTCAACACTTTCGATCATGGCATTCCTTTTGTTATCAGTAGTAGAGAAAACCTTGTGAAGGATCCATATTTTGTATGGAAATAAAATGTTGGATATAAATTAGTACTATAAATCAAAAATTGGAAAAGTCTAATGAGACACATAGCACTGTGAAGACCACAAAGCACTTCAGCCACTATGCGGGCCAAGAATCATGAAATACTTAATGAAGAGCACCATATTTATACATGGGAATAATTATACAAAAAAAATAGAATAATTATTTTGTGAAAAATAACATTTCATGGATGATTTTTCTACTATGAGAAATAGGTTGTTGGAAAAGGAAATTGAAATGTGAAGAGGGATGGTCTGTGGGTGAATTATGATTGATGAAAAATCACTGGATTTAAGAAAGTGAAAAATGAGTAAGGGATGAAACCTTTTATAGAGGTGGTACCTTATTCAGATCCATATGAACCCCACAAATCATTCCATAATGAATTCAATTGGATCGGATTTTTCCTCAGAATAGGCATTTCTATGTACAGATCTGACCCTATTCCAACGAGGGGGGGGGGGGTATTTTTTGGGTTTGAAAAATATTAGATGGACGAACAAAATATGTTATGATTTTTTTGAATATATGGATTAAAACTAACCAATATACCTCATGAGTATTAAAATGAAAAATTACCATGAGCCACAAAGGAACCTTGCTTTCCAGAAAGCGTGTTTTCTATGCGATTCACTACACCGCATACCATCCCAACAAACAAATTTTATTTGTGTGGAGAGGTGTCCTTTTACACCCCCACCAAAACAAATTTTGTTTGTGGGTTGAGTAGTCATTTTTCAGGTAACTATCAAATGAATCTCATTTGTAGGGAAATATTTACTTTTTTCTCCCATTAAAAACAGATTTCATTTTCAGGGTGAGGCATCATTTTCCCCCATAAACAAATATTTTACCTTTTCAGGGTGAGGTGACTATCTAAAAACCAAAATAATTCATGGGAGATGGTTGAGCGGTTACATCCACACCCCTTTTAAAACCCCCACACATAGACTGATGGGGGTGGATTCTCAGGGGTGAAGATTTTTTTGAGAGTGTATTTCATGTGTGAGATAGTCTGAGCGAGTGATTTTTTCAAGTAAAAATTTACCATATATTTTAAATTAAAGAGGGAATAAAAAATAGGCCCCATAAAAAGTGTCTTTTTTGAAACAACCATCCACATAGAAAGTCTTTATGTGGACCATTTTTTCATGAACAACATGCAGATGAAATATTTTCATACCACCACCTCACATAGAAAACAGTATACGAGATGGGGTCCTTCGGTCTCAATTAAATTCCATTAAGTGATCAAACTTACCTTGGCCCCATCATGATCTATCCAAATAACCCTCTCTATTAAGCCCCTCATGAAGCACTAAGTCCCAGCTAGTCCCTTTTGTTAATTACCCCTCATGAAGTGCTTTGAATCCACTAAGACCCTTATCTAATCATCTCCCCAAAGTTTTAATACTCTGATGGGCCCCTTCAAGAACAACCAGGATGAGGCCTCTCCCAAATCCACTATATATCCATGATTAGAATATAGGGAACAAAAGTTTGACCTATCAATCATACATTCCCATGGTAAATGAGGTCCAATTGGTAACCTAGTTAACAAGGGGGTCCGGAAAAACTCTCTCTATCATATATTCATGTGGTAAGGAGGGTCGCAACCTTGGAGGTAGTTATAGAGGCCTCCACATTTTAAAATATAGGGGTGGGGATCGTTGTTACATTTCACTTTGAGGGATGTTGACAGATCCTTATATTTTTATATCTGAAATTATGAAATGGGCATCCCACGTGGAATAATCCCCTAGTAGGAGGTCACACCCCTCACCCTCTTAATCTATCTAGGTTATGAAAGAAAGAGAGGAGATAGGAATCAATGCCCTCTCTTTCTCTCCCATCACCCAGGCCTCATCCACCAGAAGAAAAAAGAGTTTTTGGGGTTTGTTAGATCTTTAAATTCCTCTTGTTTCTTACACCAAGCATAACTCAAGTGGGATTAGATTTTAGTGATGATTAAAATAACCGCACGATCAAATACTTGTCTCGAGAGAAGATTTTATTTATGAGTATTACTTTTTTCCTTACCTTGGGCCTCCTCGAAACTTATAAGTCTTAACCCATATGAACTATGTAACACCCCAAAATTATAAAGCGTTAAATGACTAAATGATATGACTCATGTCAAGAAGGTGCAACTTCTTTTTCGGGATCCTACCTGATTAGAACTCCACAGTTAAGCGTGCTTGGCCTAGAGTAGTGATCAGTATGGGTGACCTTCTAGGAAGTTTCTCAGGGTGTGTGTGAGTGAGGACAAAGAATACTGGAAATGACATGTGTTGGACTGTGGGGACTGTCATTAGTCGGATGACCCGTTCAGGCATGTGGTTGGACCCTTGGGTGGTGACCACGTGTCTGAGGGGCAACTGATGGTACTTGGTGGGATAAAACCCGACGACCATGTCAAGGTGGGGTGACTGTGCTATGACCAGGGGCTCAGTTGTAACATTTGTTATTAGATGTGGTACCCAGCCTTAAGTGCGGTGCACTTCTTGGGTTGAGATGTAAGGCCCACAACGAGGACAAAACACACTGGAAATGACATGTGTTGGACTGTGGGGACTGTCATTAGTCGGATGACCCGTTCAGGCATGTGGGTGGACCCTTGGGTGGGGACCATGTGTCTGCGGGGCAACTGATGGTACTTTGTGGACCAAAACCCGACAGCCATGTTAAGGCGGGGTGACTGTGCTGTGACCAGGGGCTCAATTGTAACATTTAGTATTAGAGGTGGTACCCAACCTTAAGTGCGGTGCACTGCCTGGGTTGAGATATACGGCCCCCAACAAGGACATTGTGCTCTAAGGGTGGGGGGGGGGGTGTGATTGTAACACCCCCAAATTATAAAGGGTTAAATGACTAAATGTTATGACTCGTGTCAATAAGGTGCACCTTTCTTTTCGAGAGCCTACCTGATTAGAACTCCGTAGTTAAGCGTGCTTGGCCTAGAGTAGTGATCAGGATGGGTGACCTTTTGGGAAGTTTCCTAGGGTGTGTGTTAGTCAGGACAAATCACACTACAAAGGACATGTGTTGGCCTATGGGGACTCTCATTAGTCAGATGACCCGTTTAAGCATGTGGGTGGACCCTTTGGTGGGGACCACATGTCTGCGAGGTAACTAATGGTACCTGGTAGGCCAGAACCTGACGACCGTGTTAATCATAGGTGACCCTGCTGTGACCAGGGGCCCAGTTTTCACAGACTATATGTTCTTTGATTCAAAACCAACTGGGATACATCGGAATCCTCCCTATGGTTCAAACCCAAAATCCCAAATTCTACCTAATTTTCTCTTAGCTATACCTAGTAGGGTCACATCCAACTCATAGAGCCATATTCCTTCCATGAAACTTTCATCACCATCCTTATTGGGATATATTCCTAAAAAGATCATACCCCACCTGGGAGGCCACATCTCTTATAGGCCCCTTAAGCTGCTTCAATTTAAGTCCCACACCAATGTTTACTAGGTAACTTTCACCTAGATGTTCTCATAACATAATGTTAAACTATAAAATTCGGTCCTCATCATATAAATTTAAAAAGTATGATGTGTTCAAAGTGGCACTAAACTACGTGGGTTCTAATTCCATTCATGAGGATATATAGAAAGCCCATATCATGGTCCCGATCACACTATCCAAACAACTTCCATCTTTATGGATGCCTTTATACTCTCAAGCACCCAACTGTGTGGCTTAAAACCAAAATATCTATAATAAATGATATAATAATATCTAATCTATTCAACAAAAGGTTACTATCGATGGAAAAACACAGATACATACAAATGTCTTTATCGATAAAGAACCTTAGAAACATATAGATGATTCTAAAATAAACACATACCAACTAATTTATTATTGATACAAGTTAGAACCATATGATATTTGGGAATATAATAAAGGTTTCAAAAAATATATCTTAAATCACTGAGAGAGTCCCAAAGTATGAAATAATCCCCTCCCCCAAAAGGGTGAGATGAGCCCGACATCCCATCATCTTAGCTCACATTCATACTAAGGTCTAATAAGAGAAATCCAAGTGCCAAACTCCATTTCAAAAAGAAAGTATAAATCAACTAGAAATGAGTGCAAGCATGAGAACCTAGTGAGAACAACCACCTTTATTATGTCATATATATTTATTCTAAATTGATCATAACTAGAAAGAATATCAATCTTTGAGAATTATTAAGCCTCTTGATGTTGATCAAGTGGACCATCAATTCAAGTTCAAGGGTACTTTTTCTTGATAGTAATTTAATTGATTTTACTATTGTAAATTTATAACCTCATAGAACAATCTAACTTATGAATAAAAAAAGAGGTTCTCCCCAAGTTGAAATACTAGGGCATATGAATCCATTATAAAAAAATCTTATAGATTCTTATTTAATTCCAACAATTTAACTGGATCTATTATATAGAGAGGCTTATATATGGTTTTTTCATTATGTATAATGTAAATGGAGAATTATACTTCAAAATTAGGTGGATATCCTTGTAATTCCTCAAGAAATACATCTACATAATCTATCACAATAGATTTATCCTCAATTCCTAAGAAATTATTCTCATTCATCAATTAATATTATCTAATTATTACTTTAAGATGAGACACTATAGGTGGTTCCAAACAAGAATCATGTAATGGGGTTTCTCATTTAAATACAAGGGTTTTTTTCTAGCCTCACAAATTATAATCTCCTCTCAGTAGTAAATTATTTCATTATACTTTGATATCAAATTCATTATAAGAATTATTTCAAATTCAACCATTTTTATAAGAACTATATTTTAAACTAAATAACCTCTATGAATTTTAATAGAGTCATCCAATATAATTTCATTGTTATTGGATTTCAACAATGATTTTTAACTGATAAAATTTTCCTTAGTGCATTATGGTATTATTCAATATTCTTAGAAAAAATTGAAGATATAAATTAATATGTAGATCTAGAATCAAATAATTTATTAAATTTGAGTTTATGAAAAAATTACTTTCTATAAAATCATTTGGGACCTCATATTTCATCATTGTTATTATAGAATCCCATATTTTCTCTCATGGAATATTCTAGGGTATATTTCCATGATGCTTGGGGGATTTATTAGAATAGTTTCCCATATCCTCAAAATTAAATTATTAAATATTAATATATTCGATTTTTCATTTTCATTAATGTGATTTATGATTTTTATCACCCCACTTGAATAAAATTTCCAATACCTTAAATAATTACCTAGGGTGTTTCATTCCACAATCATTTTACATTTGAAATCCTACCCTTCTCTTATTATAAATTTCAATATTCTTCTCTACATAGTACTCATTTTTCATACTTTTCTCTTTTTTTCATTTGAAAATATAAACCCTATAAAAACATTTATCCATCTTGATTAAAATTTTTACTATATCTTCATAAGATGATTTTTTTGAAAGGATAATTGACTTTTAAGTATTGGTTTAAGTTCATAAAAGACGAAATCAATCTTTTCCTCAAAATTGAGTATATAGTCTACCACATGTCTTGCTGACCTTGAAAGTGATCCTCAAACTCCTTAATAACATCCTATTCATTCTGTTTAAAATTCAATAATTGAATTTCCATTCTAGATCTTTACTCTCAAGGAAAATATTTCTTACATAATATCACTCTTAAATCATTTAGTTCATTCCTTCTATCACATCCTCCATGTTTTTTTAACCAAAGACCATCACTGATCAATATTTCACACAGATGATACAAAAACTTGATAACCTTCTCCATTTCAGTATATCACAATTTGATTAATATCTTCTTTAAATAATTGATACATTACTAATCCACCAATACATTTTTGGTTCTTTTAAAATATAGAGCTTGCTAACTCATGATTTAATATAAAATTATCACAACTTTTTAAGGGTAAAGAGGTTGTTCAATATAGGCAAGGTTATTTTTCATAACCAGTGGTAACTAACCTAATTTAAAAATTGTCTTATCACCTCCAAAACCAAACTCAGTGAATTTATCATTAGGGAAATACCTACATTGATTGTGGGTGTTGATATGGTTTCCATTCCTTCTATTAATTTTTATTTATAAAAAATGGAATAAACTAAAATAGATCATGAATAACATTATGAATTATGAATCATAGTGTATATCCCATATTTTCTATAAGGTACTAAATATTCTGATTTAATTTTAATTAATTTTTTGACCTATTCTGAATTCCTAATGAGGCCACCAAGGTTATGAGGGTGTCCAGAGATTTTTTGGATTCCATAGACCTAAGTTTTGGTGGAAACAGATGGTCAACATGGTTACATAAACTATGCTTCCATGTCTGCAAAGTTTGTTACAACCATGAAGGTTGATCTAGTGCACTTGATAGGGTCACAAAGGTTTTTATAAATATGAAAACCATGGCAAACAACCATGAATGTGTTGTAGACCTCATTAAGAGGTGTTTCTCAAAGGATGTTCATGATTAGTCTCACTGTGCTCCTATCCCGTGTGAGGGGTGTCTTGGGGAAGTGTTTGTATTATGTTTGGAAGAAGATTTGGACAACCATGTGTCCAAACTATGTAACCACCTTGAAAGGGTGAATTTACCTTTTTTAATTTCAATATTTTAATCTTGAAACCCACTTATTATTACTTATTCCACCAACAAATGTTCACTTAAAGAGATATACTCCTCTATATTTCATAGGTCTTGATCCCTCTTCCTTATATGACCTTGTAATCAAGCACTGTTCATATCATTATAATGATTCGGTAAGAGATTCAATCCAATTATTTCGTTTCATAGTAAATTTCACATTTTTCTTCACTATTTTTGTGTAAGAAAATATTCCATATATTTAGGTCATCTGCCTATTTCTCTATTTTCTCTCATTCCAAGCTGAACTAAGGGCCAACACTAGACTATACATCTATGAATAGCATAAGGTATGTGGTCTAGAAATTATCCCTCATGTTTTTTTTGTTTTATATTATGTAATTTTATGCCGCATGTCATATTTTTCATGAACTGTCATAAGAATACACTTTTCCCGTAATAATTTATTTTACCCTTGATAAAAATGACATTATTCATGTTTATTCTTATTTGAATAGGTCCCCATCGACAAATACCACCCCCTGAGGTGTGGTTATAGAATTTTACCTTGATAGTATAACTTCTTATGTGAGAAAACAACATATTAAGTAATTTTTTTATCATTTAGATGAAATGAATATAATAAATTAGATAGAATATGATTGGTATGACCACATCCTGTGATTTTACATAAAAAATGGTTATAACCTTGTTTGAGTGGAATGTTAATGAATTATAAACCATTTATAAGCTCATAATAAAAACTATTTGACTACTTATTTCTAATGATTCTTAGGAATTGAATCCTTACTAACATGATTCTTGGGCATAGAATCCCAACTAACATGATTCTTGGGAATAGAATCATATACACTTATAATACTTGAACACAGTGTCCCATGTACCTATGATACTTGGGCATGGAATCCCTATTAATATGATAATAATTCATCTCATCCCATATAATTGTGATACTCGAGCATGGTAGAACTTATTATTTATGATACCCAGGCATGGAGTCCCCTACTACACTATGAGATTCTATTAACTAGATATGGATGCCTAAGTTACATGTCAGGTTCTTCTAGCACTACGTTTCTATATATATGTCTGTAAAAATCATTACAAATATAGTTAATATATATACATACTTGCTTATATATAGATATTTATATGTTCATGGTGACAAATATTCATAGGTTTACTAGAATGAGACATGAAAGGTAGTGTCGACCTAGTGTCCTTCAGGAACCAGAGCCAACCCTTTTACAGTTTACATTAATGTTTTAACTTTATTATATCTGAACTCTACTAATATTCTATGTAATATCTAGATAATTATATAAACCATTGGTGGTGGCCTACTAATTATATGTCACATTCTATTCAGGCCAACATTTGGTACCCAAAAAAACTTCATGAATGCTGGTGGGGACAAGGGAAAGTGCCCAATCTTGAATGATTGATTGAATATAGTATGTGATATTGGGACCACATGACCAATCCTTAGATTGTGATGTATTTTTGTATCCTTTATGGTCTTTTATTCATTTTTGTCTGTGAATTTTTATCTATTTTTTCATTTTGTATAGCTCCATGACATACTTATAATTGTTTATATGGTTCCACTTTTGGCTTGATGTATTATTATATCTTGGGTGGAATTTTATAATGTATTCTATGAATATTTATTTCATTAGACCCTAATAGTGGACCGAGGTAGATATTTTATGCATCTATGACAAGGTACTACATCCGTGATGGACTATTCTACTCAGTTCACAAACCTCCAACATTTCACAATAACTCTTGATAGTGATGAGTTGGTGATGAAAATAAGTTTTAAGGATGGTCTCATATACACCATATGATATTAGGTGAATGCATTTTGGTTGACCACTATTTCAAAAATTGTAAACTAATACCTCATTACCAAGTGGAACCTAAGGGAAGATGATGATTTTATATAGTGTGTTTAAGAACCGATATAGGGAAGTGGTTTGACTAGTGTCCTGAAACATCACTTTGATATTTCACATAGGGGAAGTGAAAACCAGTTGAAAGCCACTAATAGTTATATAGTTGGTCACCAGTATAAAAATCTAGGGAATAAGAAGCCTCAGTGTCCCAAAGACCTCATAAAGTGGTGAGGATATAGAAAGTTGAAGAATATTTGTGTTCTTATAGGATCTTACAATATGTTATTTGTGGGAGAGGATCTATATCAGCTTAGCCTTCAGGATCAAGACTAGTATAACCTCTCCATGTGGGTTTCCAGAGTTCTATAAAACATTAAAGAAGGTGAGGTGGTTATGACTGAGGTATCCAAGGTTCATAGGTACAACACTAATAGGGTGAACCTACTCAAGGAAGTCAGGTTTTATCCCAAGGCCATAGATTTAGACATATCTATGCAGGGGAACCCTTACCAGAGGATCAAAGAACTGGGAAATATATATTTCTTAGTACTAATCTAGTATCATCTACTTTAGTTTCTTCCTTATTTTACATTGGCACTTAATATTCATTCATATTTATAGAAATCCTAGAAAGTATCATACTTAAAATCCAGTAGTTTGGTGTGGTGACTAACCTTAACACATCTTTAGAAATATTTTCAAAGAGTGTATTTCCCTATAAGGAGTTATACCTTGAGATAGTTTTCCATTATTTTCTATGGAGCCTCATTTTATTTGAGATGTATAGTTTCCACAACATTCTCAGGATCGATTGGTTGGTTCCTTACCATTCCTACATGGATTTCTATCCTCAGAGGGTATCCTTTACATCACCAAAAGGTGGTAGTAATATAATTAATGGTAAATGGTATGTCCAAAATATATGATATCTACCATAGTGTCATGGAATAAGAGAAGTGAAACCCCATATTGTGATATGTTTTCCAGAAGATCAGGGAGTATATAAACTATATTTTCCTCCGATACTTGATTTATTTAGATAATTCTTTCATGATTAATATTCTAGACTACCTCCCAAGAGAGAGGTAGAGTTTTCTATCAACATAGTTCTGGGATCGACTTTGGTATCCTTACATCCTTATAGTATGGATACTACTAAGTGGTATGAGCTCATGAGGCAGCTAGAGAATTTGGAGGTTAAAGGTTTTATATGTCCCATCACTTCATTACGGGGTTCACCTATCCTTTTCAAAAAGAAGGTAGGAAATAACCCCATACTTTGCATGTATTATCATTGGTCGAACTAGATTATGGTTGAGAACCATTATCCAAGGACTCATATCAATGACCTCTTTAACTAGCTCTAAGGAACAAGGTTTTTATCCCAGATTGATTTGAGGCCAGGCTACCATCAGGTATGAGTATGAAATTCAGATATACCATGTATTACCTTCTAAATTCAGCATGGTTTATATGAGTATCCATTCATGTTGTTCGGTGTCATGAATGCACCTATAGTATTTATAGACTAAATGATTTGGGTTTTTCACCTATATCTGTATTCATTTTTGGTAGTATTCATTGATGATATCTTTGTGTATTAACATAATCGATAAAACCATTCCAAACATCTTGATATAATATTTAATACATTGAGAGAGAAACAAATTTATGACGACATCACTAAATTCCACTTCTAGATTGGTAAAGTTTACTTTTTTATGTCAAAATATTTCAGTAAAAAGAGTTTTATTTGACCCATAGAATGTGAGAAATATTATTTCTTGGAATTAGTCCAAGAATTTATTTGAAATATGATGTTTATTAGGGATAAATATCTATAATATGTTCTTTATATAGAAATTATCATGCCTTGTAGAACTTATTACTAGATTGACTAGAAAGGGTGTGAAGTTTCTATGGTCAGAAGCTCGTGATAAGTCCTTCTAAGAGTTGAATGAATGATTGAATTTAGTGTTGATCCTAATTTTATGAAAACTAGGAAGAGGATATAAGGTGTTTTGTGATGCATCAGGTATTGGGCTGGGAATATTTCTAAAGTTAGAGTATTGGGTCATAGTGTATGGGTATCTTCAATTAAATCCCCATAAGATTAACTAACCAATACACAATCTTGAGATAGTAGGTATTGTTCACATCATGAGTTATTGGACGCATTACTTTTTTGGAGAGGGGTTTTTTGTGCTTATAGACCATAAAATACTTAAATATATCATTATATATAATGAATTTGTCATCATATAGAATGGGTGGGTCAAATACCTTCAGTCCTTTAACATTGATCTAGACTATACATCTAGGAAGGGCAATATAGTTTTTTATGTTCTATTCCAGAGGACTCAGATGTAAGATTTTTATGAAACCGATGATAAATTAAGGTTGATGACTCTTCTTTCTAAGATTTATATAGAGGTTTCAGTGTGTCACAAAAAAAATTTACTTATAGACTTAGTGGAAACCTCAACACTTTTGGATAGAGTGAAGATGAGATGGTATTTCCATCCCAATGGTATAGTCCTAAGAGAGAGAATTATAGGTGGAGATCAACAACTAGGTTGGTCTATCAATGGAGATGAGATCATTCTAATTCATGGGTGTGTCTGGGTGACTAAAAACATGTAATAGAAACTAATTCGAGAATACCATGATTCACAGTGGAAAATATACCCAAGTATTTCTAAGATATATTGAGATAGGCATCGCTAGTATTCATTGTTTGGGATGAAACATCATACCATGTGTTTTATCCCTAGGTGTTCCAACTATCAAAAATAGAAGGTTGAGCACTAGTAGTTTGATGGATTTTTTACAATTATTACTGGTCCTAAAATTGAAATGGGATGATGTTTCTATGGATTTTGTGACCATTTTACTGAGGTTTTGTAGGGGTATCAATGTGGTTTGGATAGTCGTGGATAGGATAACAAATGTCTCCCATTTTACTCTTACCAGGGAGACCTTCTTAGCAGATGATCTTGGGATACTCTATGTCCATGAGATTATATGTCTAGATGAGGTCCCTTGTACTATCATTTCTGATAGGGACACTCATTTCATATCAATGTTCTGTAATGGGTTGTAGAAAGCACTGGGTATATAGGTACGTCTAATTACAACTTAACACCCTCAAACCAAAACCTAATAACAAATGGAAATACTAGTGCAAGAGGACATAATTTTGGCATGATTAATTATTTTCAAAGGTTCTTGAGAGAAACATATACCTATTTTTAAGTTTTCCTATAATAATAGCTAAAAGGTGACAATAAAAATGGCACTTTATGAGGCCCTAAATGGCTGGTTGTTTCGATCATCTATATACTAGCTAGAGGAAGGGAAGGCAACAATACCAGGAATTTGTCTTATTCAAGAGACTTTTGAGTATTTACAATTTTTTAAGAATCATAAGATTACATCTCATTCTTTCCAAAAATATTATGCCAATTACCATCAACGACCTATGGAGTTTGTAGTTAGGGATCAAGTTTTATTATGTGTTTTACCTCAACTTGGGTACAAATGTTTTCAATGAAAGGGAAAACTATCAACTCATTATATTGGGATTTTCGAAATATTAGAGTGATTCAGGCCTATAGTCTATAGGATATCTCTTCCTCAGAGGTATTGAGACATGCATGCCATCTCCCATATATCATAGATTTTCCGATATCATACTACCATGTCTCATAATCATGATCCAAAGGATGTGGATTTGGAGTTTGATTATTCTTTTAAGACGTATCCTATTCATATAACTGATCATATCATAAAGGATCTCTGAGGTAGGTTTTCCTTATTGTACGGGTTCCATTGTAGCATAACTATATATGATAAAATACTTGGGAGAGAGATGCTGACTTACATGCTCAGTGGTTAGAGTTATTCTCATATGATGATTTAATAAGATTAGATGGGAAACATAGGTGGTGAGTTTCATTAAGGGGGTGACTGTAAGATCCCATATTTTCTATAAGTTAATGAAACTTTTTATTCAAGTTTAATTTATTGGATTTAACCTACTAAGAATTCATAATGAGGAAACACAATTTACAAGTGTGTCTAGGTCTAGTTCAGAGCCTAGAGCCCCAAGTATTCATGAAAACAGATGGGATGCATGGTTATCATAAATTTTACTGCCCAATCCACATGGTTTGTTCAAACCATGAGGGGTGATCCAGTTCAAGGAAGGGGGATATACAATTTTTTCTAATCCTGTGGGTATGGTGAACTATTGTAAAATATCTAAAGAACTTGTTGGATATAAATTTTTCATGGTTTATACATAGTTAGTCTAACCATGTTCTTATCCTATGGGAGTGGTGTCTTAGAGTAGTTCTTATATAATGGATAGTTCATGGTTTATATAACCATGTAGCAAAACCATGCGACCCCTTTTTAAAAGGTGAATTTACTTTTCTCCATTTCATTCTTATAAACATAAGAATCCTTATTCTTTCTTCTTCCTCTAGAAGCTGCTCATGTAGGGAGATATCCTCCTCCATATTCTATAGATTTTGATACCTTTTCCTTATAATACCTTATAATAAATCACCATTCATCTTGTTGGATGTGTTTTAGTAAGAGATTCAATCCACTTCCACCCATTCTTGGTTAATCTCTCATTTTCCTATGCTATTTTGGTGCAAGCTAATATTCTATATTTTCAGGCCATTTTTCTATTTCTCTATTTTCTCTCATTCTAGGATAAACCAAGGGTTGATATAGGACAAGGAATATCCTATATACATAAGTTAGGTGGCCTAGTAATTATCCTTCATGTCTGGTTGCTTTATATTATGAGTTGTGATGTCGCACGACGTATTTCCCCTTTGTTTCCTTTAAAATTAACTTTTCACTTAACTGATTTATTATTTATGAAATAAATGAAATTATTCCTCCTTATTCTTGATGATGTTGGTCCCCATTGAGTAATTACACCACTTGAGGCTTTATTATGGAATCTCCCTTTGATAGTATACCTTCTTAGGTGACCAAAACAACTCTTAAGTGGTTTTGGATTATCATTTAGTTGAAATGTCTATAATAAATTAGATGGAAGGTTAGTTGTACGATCACATCATGCGATTTTACATAAAAAATTATTACACCCTTGTTTTAGTTGAAAATTAATGAATTATAAAACATTTATTAGCACATACTAAAGCCCTTTGATTGATTATTGTCTGTGATAATTGGGCATGTCATCCCTACTGACATGATACACGAGCATGAAGTCCCTACAAACATGATACTAGGTAATGTAATCCCATATACTTATGATACTCAATATTGGTGTCCATAATGATATGATACTCATGCATGAAATCCCATATACCTATGATACTTGGGTATAGTGACCCTTATGATTTATAATACATAGATATGGCATCCCCTATGACCTTGTAAGACTATAATTACTAGAAAGGGGTTACTGAGTTATGCCTCAAGTCCTGGATAATACTAAATATCAATATAAAAGTATATAAATATCATTAAATATATAGTTCATATATATACATTCCTGAATATAAACATATATGTATATGTTTATGGTGAAATTTGTATAGAGGTTTACCAGTATGGGCCAAAGTAGGTAGTGTCAACTTGGTGTCATTCAGAAACCAAAGCTGGCCCTTTAAAGTTTAAATTACTATTTTACCTTTATTATATTTACATATTTATCATATTATAAGAATTAGATGTGTAATTCGAGACACCACTGGTGGTGTTCTGCTGAGTATATCTCACACCCTATTCAGGCCACTATTTGGTACCCAAAAATACTTCATGAATGTAGGAAGGGACAAGGGCATGAACCCAGTATTGGATGTTTGATTAATTATAGCATGGGATCTTGGGAGCATAATACTGAGCCTTGGATCATGATGCGACCAGAAATAATTCTTTGTAATTTTTTCATTTTTTGGAACCTGTATGTATGTATGCTTTTATTTTGTATCTCTTTATGTCATAGTCATCATTTTATATATAGTGCCACTTTTGGATTGATGTATTATTACTATCTGGATGATTTAATTCTACCAGTATATTTGTATTTATCTTTCTTTCAATATTTATTTTCTATCTCACTGCCGTGTGACTCAGATTATGTGGGTATAATATCCCCACTTTACCACCATATACCCTCACTATGAGTCATTAGCCTCCATCATATAGGGAGGTGAGCTTGAGGCCATATGGCCTACTGATTTGGCTACTATTATGAAGTGATCCGGGACGAGAAATCACATTTAGTATATAATTATGATATATTAATTATAAATGAATGTTGAGTGTTCTATTTATTCAGAAAAAATTCCTAGAATATTCAAAGTGTTTTTCATAGGTTTCTGTCCTCTTGGGTTTATCGAAATCTAGTTCCTAATATTTCTGCTAAACTTTCTCTAATACTAAATAACATAAGTGACCCAAATATGGTGATCATTTTATTGTAATGGTACAAAATACATAGATTAAAATACATAGGATCCAATAGTTTATCCCCCTAATAAGAACTAATATATACATGATCAATAAATTACATTGAAAATTCATGTTGCATTTTGACATACAAGAAATTTTATTATTTATCCTTGGTTATCCTTAAGTCACACATAGAAATATTTATAGTTTCTTGGGGAAATAGTTAAAAATAAAAAGGGGTTGACTCAAATAGTTAATAATGGGTATCTTACAATAGAATCTATCATGAATAAATAAGGAATATATAAAATAACATGAATACATTTCCAAATAACAACATATACTTGATAACATTAGTATAATATAACAATCTATAACATAAAAATTGAAAATAATAATCACATGAATAACATTAAATCATATAATAGTGATGGAATACATATTTTTGGTAATCATAACTATACCATTAATTCCTAGACCAAGACATAATTTATGAATGGGTAGTAATACATAAAATAATTGATCATGTTTTATCCTAGAACATAATAATGCATTGAGGGGATATATAATTATGGGCCCTAACCATGACATAATAATTTAAATTCATCAATCATATGAGGATAATAGCTAAAAAATACAAACCATAATGTTCCCCAGGGAACCTCATACATAATCGGGACTATGTATTCAATAATTATCCATATAGAAATAATGGAAATATGGAACTTGAATATTTCCTTGTTAAATAGAATAATATGTCTATCTAGGTGAATATCCAACAATTAACTTATAATCAATATGATATTCAAAATTTAATGTAATGTACTCACACCAAAGTAATGATAATATAGTAATAGTGTAAGGCACTTCCATGTTATATTGACATAAATATGAAATAGTCCTTGAATAAAAAAATTTGTAATGGAAAGTAAAAAAATAAATGAGAAAAATATCATATATAAAAATTAGGAGTAGTTTTCACATATATTTAATACACATTATGGATCCAAAATTTATTTAAGGAAATACTTCCAAGTATGGGTTGATAAAAATGGTGAAGTTGTGAAAAAATCATGTATAATCCTCTTGGGACCTCATAAAGGATCAACCGAATACATTAGCATCAACCTTACATAGGAAAATCTTACCTCTAAGAAATATAAACCCATAATATTGAAAATATATGGCACAAATAAGGATTTATATATAATAGTTTACTTCTATAAGAATATTAAATCATAATAATGGAATTATTTTATGGTATGATAAAATGGAAGACTAATATCTCATTAACAATAAAAAAATGGATTTATAATAAGGTTTTATAACAACATTGAAAAATGAAATATGAAGGGACTAAAACGATTAAAAATGATAAATAAATAAAGGAGGTTAGGAAACATCACCTTATAATATAGCTTCTTAAATATTGAAAAACAAGACCTTGGAACCATAAGAACACCATAAAATGACTCTTGAGAGAGAACATGAGAGGAGAAACATGGTAAATGTTACACCTAATGATTTTAAAATAGGAACATCTTGTTCGATAGCATGTATGACACACAACACCTATCTTATAAGATAATATAACACCTCTAGACTTTATTATATATTTCTTTTTAATAAATTTGATAACTTGTGATTCATGAAACACTAGGTTTAAAAGAAATGTGATACTATATTAAAATATATACTATATATATAAAAGTTATCTTTACTATATTCCACATGTTGAATCCACATATCACGGTTCCTTTCCCATTTACCCACTCCCTTTTCACTGTCCTACATCCACTATCCACTCTCTAACTCCCGACTCCTTTACCTACCTCCTTGATTCAACTTTCCATCACCACCTCTACCTTCACCTCTGCCTCCATCATCTAACCTCATCCCTATTTACCATCTCCACTACCACCTTCACCACTACCTCTACCTCTATATTTGTACATCTTACCCGATTCACCTGCCAACCTTTACCTCATTTCTCTAAATCTTCCTCCCTCCCCGACTACCTCCCCCCTCACATATCATTCTTCCTCTCTAACCTATTTCCCCCATTTCCACCCTCATTCTCTGCTTATATTTCTTACTCACCTTTCATTACCTTCAAGTAACGTGTATCCATTCACTCTCAAGAGATATTGAAAATAAAAATATCCTACATTGAGTTTCTTCATGTTGTTCATTATAGTTTTCTTCTGTTTACTCTGCATGTAGTACACTATTCATCTTCAACCACACAACACATCCCTCCCTCCACCCCTCTACCTCTGCCTCCCCCTTTCATCCTATTTCCCCGCCACCTCCCATATCATCCTCCTCACTTTCCCCTAATACATTCCATCCCACTACAGTTAGAGAAAATTCTAATTTCAAACCTTAAATCATTAATTACCACACTAGAGGACCCCTTCCCAATGATTAAAATAGATCAAAAAACATACGACTCACATCCATGGATACTCCTGTATGACAGGTTCCTATCAAGACCACTACATAGCTAACAATTTTCTCTATTTTTTTCATTGTTCCTTCTCCTACCCCTATGATTCTCTTCCCTCACACATCACAAAACAACATTATAATTATATAACCCTATTGTTTCACATATGACTATTATAGACCTTGGCCTCCTCTTTCCCGATAGGTTCTCTCCAAAACCCTAAAAAAAATTATTTTTTCTTATTCATTCCATGGTTCTCTCCAGATCTTGAATTTTATCTTTCAAATCTATTTACAATTTATATATTAATCTAAATTTTTTTTTCTCTATTATCATTACCATTTTTATTTTTATAATCTATTTTTTCGGTTTATATTAATATTCATTGACTTTGTGTATATACCTACACAAAATATAGAATAAAAACTATTCTTTTTTAAAATATATATGTTTTATATTCTATAATATTTTCATTATCCTTTTCAATTTCATTAATATTTTATCTTTCTCTTGATATTTTTTTCTCAAAATATTCATTATTCAATTTCATATTTTCTACAATCCATTATATATGCATTAATTTTTTCTATATGAAATGTTTTTTAGGATTCTATAATATTTTATGTTTTTGTTTTTTAATTTTTTTATCTTTGTGTATATTGATCTACATTAATTTGTGAGCACTCCCTTATTTTTTTAATATCCATATGTATTAATTTTTTTCTGAGATTATGTTGTTCTTTGGAATGATAATTGATTATCTATAATATATATTTTCTATAATTGTATAACACTAATTTCTTATCCTTCTTGTATGTGATAGGTAAGGATCCATTATTCTTCATCATTGGTTAGTTTTCATATTTTCTTTCATGAAATTAGAGCCATTGAGTTTGAATGCATAATACATTTCACTCATTTTAACATTTTATTCATTTGTAAGATTTATGTGTTTTACATGTTTTCTATTTCATTCTCCTCTATACAATTATTTTATTTCTTATTCACTTTTTAAAATAAAAACATGAATGAAAATTTAATTTTTTAGATATATGCAATGTGTTTAGCAGTATAGTTGTAGTATCTACATATTACCTTCATATTAACTAAGTTTGCAGTACATTACTTTCTATAAATAGTCTTTTATAATATTGAAAAATTGTTTTAATTTCTGTAATACCTTGTTTAATTATTTAATAAATTAAAATTATTTTAATTTATGAAATGTTGTTGGAATTAAGCTTGTGTTGAATTATGTAAGGGTAAGTATAAAATTATTTATATATACATAATAAAAATTATATATATACATTATGAAATTTATATATATATTTCCAATGGATTATCATTCGCCTGATGATTGAATACATGGGGTTGAGTTGTGTGCATTATTTTATGTTGAAATCACTATTTCCAAAAGGTTTCTAATGGTTTTTTCATAGAACTGAAGACACCCAATGGTTTGATATCCACGAAGGACTTGACTTCAAAAGGTAGGTTCTCATTGGAAATTTTATCTAAAGATGTTTAAGAAATCACACTGGTTGAGTGGATGGGAGGTCAGGCTCATCACACCCTTTTGAGGGGAATTATTTCCTACTTTGGGACTCACTTATAGATTTAAGATATGTTCACAAATCCTTCATTAATTCTTAAGTATGTGATGGGTCACCCTTAAATTAAGAATAAATTATTAGCATTTATAAAAAATTAGAATCATATCTATATACCCAAGTTTCTTCATTAATGGTGACATCTATATGTATTCAAGTATCTCCATCAATGATATCCATTTATATACTAATTAGATATTCTTTGTATGTTATTGCGATAATGCCGATTTTCTAGCCACACAGTGGGGTTCTTTGGAGTTTTCTATCATATAGGGAGACATGAGTTGTTTTGATTCTAGGATTAGAAAGATGAGATGGGTTTCTTACATATCCACCTAAAAGGAATTAGAAACCACATAGTTCAGTTCCAATTAATGTCACACATCATACCTTTTATGGTCATGTGACAACGAACTAATTGTAAAATTTAACATCATGTGGTAAGGAATTCTAGGCGGAGGGTTCCTAATAAAATTTTTATGTGGGGAATATGCCAAGGAGGCATAGGGAACTAAAAGAGATATGGATTTAAAAATTGAATTATGCCCTGTTGAGAGCATAAACCAGAGAAAAAAAGAGTTGATTTGGGGTATTGGGTTTGAACCTTAGAGAGAGTTCTTACATATCCCATTTGGAAAGGAATCAAATACCATGTAGTGCAGTTGTGAAGATCCATTATTATATAGTCCCTATGGAGGTTTTTCTTGCATGGGAGTGTGGAACTTTAAAAGAATTAAGTTGGGGATTACTTATTAAGTGGATTCCCTAATGAATGGGGGTTATGTTTTAGGCTTAATCCTGAGAAGGATTCCAATAGATTAGCTCTACTTGGGGCTTTCCTCGTAAGAGGATTCCCATGTTGGTGAAAGGTTGGGGCTTATACCAAGTAGGAGGCCCTGATTTGTGTTGGGTATTACACTTGGAATGATACACATAGTTTGGGGGATCATGTGGATGTCATGACCAACACCAAACTCTTAGTCCATGTGAGTCCTAATTGGTTTGAGAAACAAGAGGGAGAGTTAAATACCATAAAAAACACAATATGATTTTCCATGAGGTTGGATACATGTCCTTGAGGGCCCATGCCTATGATATTTCACTAATGGAAGGTGAGAGGAAGATTCAAAGGATGATCCCCAACTAAAACATGCATCTGATGGTGTGGATGTCAAGATCGTGGATATAGTTTTTGTCTACATGAATCTAGATGACTCAAGCTTGAATGTGATGGAAAAGGAGGAATAGGAAGATCCAAAAAACCAAACTTATCCTCCTCCACTAATGGAAGAGGTTGAGGGTATGAGAGAGTGAGAGGAGAGGACTCTGGTGTCCATCCCCTCTCTAACCCAGTTACCAAGGGGGTGAGAAAGAGCATGAGTGAAACCAATTTCAAGAAATTCTAGGAGATTAATCTAGGATAGATGTTTTAAAATTGGCCCCATAATAGTGGAGGGGGATTTCATTCTATTTAAAACGTAAACACAAGCATAATACTCATCCCCCCTATTAGAACTGGAGGCTCCAGGTCATAGAGATGGAAATGGTATGAAATGTTACTAAACCTAGTAAAAAAGACCAGGAACTTATCAACCATATTCCCAAGTTTCTCTTCCTTATGAATATAGGAATAAAAATCCAAATTCACCCCAAATTAGCTAACTACATGGTAGGAAAAGTAAGGGAAACCTTTGACCGTAGGAATAAAAATATAAAAGGGAGACACGCTAGTGTTACTCTATTCATAGTATTGAAAAAATAGAAGCCATGGTGAAGGTTTATAATTAGTTCCCATTGGGTGAGGGACCTACATGGAGAGGATCCCTACCATTGGTGGCCTAGAAGAGGGCTCGAAGATAAGCTTGCACAAGACCAAGCTTAGAGGACTGGGGTGCATCACACATGTAACACCCCAAGTTTTTATGAGACAAATCATTTTTAATATCTCTGATGTATATTGTTGTATGCTACCCCAAGATTATCTTGCGCTATACTCAACACTGTATTCACATGCAGTATACACAACACTATTCTAGGCTTTTGTTGTACACAATTTCAAGATCTTTTGATAGAGTTCATTTCATACAACACTGAGTATAGATTTTGTTCAATGTATAAATGAAATAAGTTTGGATTATTTTATAAAAATCACCAAATTAATCTTTCAATACACTCAACACTAAATTGTCTTGCGTTACATGCAAGAGTGACCTTCCTCAATAGCTTCTGTTGTATGCGATACCGAGTTACACTAAACAAAGATATATTATTAAAATAATATTATTTAATGGGATATAAAATAAGCGTTATTAATAGTATTAACCACATTTTCAATTTTATATGACATTAGAATTCATCTTACAGATTTTCTATAACATTATATGAGAACAAAATTCATTGTTTTGGATAAAAGTAGTATTTTAAAAAAATACAGTTTTACCACCTTTTGATGGAACACCCACTTTAAATCTAGTTTTTGACACTTTTACAATTTACATTTGACAAAATAAACTTCTTCTCTGGAAGCGGGGCATAAAAATTTACTTTTGTTCAATTTGTGTTATTTTTCTAATAAAATTTAAATTTTAATGAATAGTAAAAAATTGTTGCATTTTAATTCAAAACTGTCTTTTTATCTAATTTATTTAGATAGCTAGATTATATTTTTAATTGAATTTAAAGTTTAATTTGATTATGTTATTATAATTTAATCCAATTTTGGTCATTAGAAGTAATTTCACTTTTAAATTGGACATAAACACATGCCATCCTTTTGATAGTTAATACTTCTTAATAACCCGCTTTTTAGTTTTGAAAATGAGAATTAATTTTAAATTAATTACTACAAATTATAAGTTTTTGAATTATAAAAATGGATTCCATATTTGAAATAACAATGTTCAAATTGTGTAAATAAGTACCTTTTATTTTTGGACATTATGAATAGAAATTTCAGTAATTAATTTTTTTACCACAGTTAAAGGGTAAATATGGTAAATAAGGGTGAAAAAATAATATTATAATAATATTAAACTATCCTAACACATGTACTAATACTATTGGAAGATATATATCCGACCATAGAAATACTTGGGTTGATTTTGGGACCCCATTAAACCACTTGGATGTGAAAATGACATTTTATAAGAATTAATATAAAGTAAAGATAAATATGATAGAAACTTGTATCATCTTAATAAAACAATTTTAATATGAGGTTATACATAAGATAAATTAGAATATAAATATTAATTTAAAATATAATAAGATTTAATATATCATGGTATTTTATTTATAATTTTTAGATACCAAATAAATAAAGTTATTTATGACACAATGATGATGTAGTGATTACCTTATTAATGGATGATTTAAAAATATTATGATTATAAATATTAAAATAAATTTATTTTAACCTTTTTATGCCATAAAAAAATTTTAGGGATGATAATGACTTGTAATATTTTAATTAATGAAGTTTTTTTCAAAATAATAAAGTTTTTATGGATTTTTAAAAGGTCATGAAATGAATCGAATAAAAATTGACATAAATGTGTTTTTAAAACAAATATTATTTCATAAAATGATATAATAGTCCTAAAAATATAATATTAGGTAAAATTACTTAGATAATGTTTAAAATTTATTTAATTAACAATTTGAGGTTATATTTACATTCTATATTAACAATATTAACCATATAATATGAATATACACGAAGAAATGGAAAGAGTGAAATTAGTTAACTAAGGGTTAAAGCTAAAAGATAAGGTTAAACATGAAACCTAAACTTGTTTAAAAACTATTTTTTGAGAGGATTTCGAACAATCCTCATCTTATATTAGAATTAAATGAGTTTTGGATCTTTTGAAAATGAAAAGCATTTTATAATAAGTTAATATTTTGAGAGTTTCCTGAAGTGCCCATACTCTCTTATTAAAGGGAACCTCCTACCTCTCCTATTCACTCCATTTTGAGCCTTAAATATCAGTAAAAACTTACCAATTTCTCTTAAAAACTTCCCTTGTTACATTCTAGAGGTTCTAGTATTCTCAAAAGTTCCACTCTAGTGCCCTAAGATGAAATTGAAAGGAGGCATGTCGAGGAAGAGGTAATCTCTTCTACCGATTCTTTAAAATTTCTTTCTTCCTCTACTCTCTATTCATTAGTTGTTTAATTATAAATTAATAATATAAAAATCACTTATATTATGATATGTTATTATAAATATTAAATAGAACTATTTTACCTTCTATCCATCCTACAAAAACTAAAATCACTGTGCGTGTGTATGTATGATTTACCGTCTCCACACCGTGGTGTAATCTGTTTTTCACCACAACCTTACTTGGATGAGTATAATGGTGGAAATAATAACTATATATTATTATTATAACATTATACTAATTCTGAGAAATTATACACCATCCAATCCATTACCATTCAATAATTATGGGAATGATATCGTCGCTCGAGTGTACGTACATTTTATCATCTCCACGGCGTGATGAGATTCATTCTCCACATTAACCATTCAAGAATAATTATAAAGTATATATAATAAATATTCATTAAATAATTGAAATATTTATTCTAATGAACATATATATATATATGTATATATATATATATATTTCATTTACTTACTTCTATTTAATTTAATAAGGAAACAAAAACAGCATTTATACGTACGCACGACCTACCATCTCTATGAACAATGTATTCCATTTAATTTATCTATTATATATATATATAATAAATATATATAATATATAAATCATGATTTACATTCTTTAAGTAAGTAAATAATGATATAAGTAATCATATAAGGAATAATAATTCAAAACACGTACAATAAATAAAACGATTATTACCCAAAATGTTGCTTCAACATGGAATTTTAAAATGAACGGGTAATATAAAGTTGTAAAAAAATAATATATGATATCATAAATATTATTATGGTTCTATTAAAAGTTAATAATATCTTTAAACACACTATACAGTAGTTTCAAACACATATGGAAGAAATCAGACCTAAGGTAAGGGATAATTTTTCAATCTCAGTTTTATCTGAGATTATTTATACCTAAGTATTTACTATGGATATATTTATCATCCATGTAAATGTTTTCTAAAAATGTTGTCTTAAAACTTTTAATATTATTCTATGTATTTTTAAAGTCATTTTTACCCATTTTTACTTTTAGTACATGGTATGGAAGAAATATTTCTTTTGTTTATCATATAAGGTACCTTTTGACTTTTCCAGAAAAAGTACGGGGAGAATGTTTTTTTAATGTATGCGGCATAAACAGATTTTTACAGTTTCACGAAGACTTATTTCCATTAATATTCCTCTAAAATATTTTAATTTTTTTTAAAAAATAAATTATTCTCTTTAAAAATTGTCTGGCATTTTGAGAAAATAAAATGTTTTTGAAGAAGAAACGATATTATTAATTTTATTTGGTTGTGTTTATGATGGAATTATTTTTATAAAATCCATTTATTTTATATATATTATGAGAGAATGAAGTTTAAGAAAAATATTTTTTGTTCCTTGGGTTATGCTATGATGAATGATTTATGTTTTTGTGGAACATGTATGAATGATTTAATTATGACATGGGTGAGACCTATATCTCCCTACAATGAATTGGGTAAAGATTTATATCTCATGAGATAGACATGACAG
The DNA here is from genome assembly GCA_963277665.1 of Viscum album. Classification (NCBI taxonomy): domain Eukaryota; kingdom Viridiplantae; phylum Streptophyta; class Magnoliopsida; order Santalales; family Viscaceae; genus Viscum; species Viscum album. The sequence continues at coordinate 1,529,147,644 of OY728163.1, read as the reverse complement.
AAACAGAAAGTAAATATGGTTCTGTAATACATGGTTGGAATGACAGGTAAACTTGGTTCAGTAATGGACTTTGTCTACTATGATGTTCTTGGAAGTAATGCCTTGGCTTTTATGGAAATCATATTATGTGCTTATTAGTTTAACATAATTACATGTTTTATTACAATGCTATTAAATCATGGTTAATGTTACTTTATGATCCATTCCTTACATACTACCAAGATTTATTTCATGACTCAAAATTTTGATATTCAAACTTTACGATCTTGTTTTTACCTTCAAATGTTTATGGTTTGTTTTATGTTAACCATTTTTACCCTTAATGGGAATTTAATCTCACCCTTTTTATGTTTTCTTTTCCCCAGGAAATAAAGAAAGGTTTTAGGTAGGAAAACAAAAGGGGGAGATATTTATGGGAGATGTTGAAGATCTTTAACAATAATTAGAAGATTATGTTTTCATTTTCCAAAGAAACTAAACTAATATAGTCTTTGGGTGTCTATTTGTGTCATGTATTAAGTATTATACAAAATAATTGTAATTTCCATGTACATAAAGCTTGATTCTCTACAGTTGGTATCAGAGCGAAGGTTTAGTCATCCTTTGGAAACTAAGATGCGAAATCTTTAGTGAGATCCCTAGAGATATTTCTATGTTATGTATAGAGATGTTCCTAAGGGTAAGTCTAACTATATATTATAGTCCTAGAATTATGGTAAGGATCATGAATACCCTAGGATTAAACCTAAGATGTTAGAGATTAGAATTACTCTTCCGTGATAATGTTGTTTTCCTAGTATGATTTTGTACTCTCACACTGTTCTTTTGGGGGTTTAGACAATGGCTGGAACCTGAAGGAACCGTGTTAATGATCAATGCCATGGGAAATGAAATGTTTTTCCCCATGAACAACCAAATTTTATCGGATATGGAAGAAAAAATCTTATTGATATACTTACAGAAGATATGAATCATTCTAGACTTCCAAATGAGCATAGAAGGGAACAACATTTTATTGAGTCCTTCATGAGGAAACGTCCACCTTTTTTCAGTGGGTCTTTATATCTACTTGTTTTTAAACAATGTATCATTACCATTGAAAATATATTTTCCATCCTCCACTATTTGGAACATGATAAGGTCATTTTGGATGTATATTATTTAGAAGGTAAAGCACACTAGTGGTGGATTCTAATTAAGAATACAAGGTAGCAAGATGAAATTGAAATCATGTAATGGGTTGATTTCAAGAATATATTTTTTTCAATAATTACTTCTACCATATTCTTCAAACAAATATGGAAAAGAAGTTCCATGAGATTAAGAAAATTGATGATGAATCTGTTGGTACATATGAGTTTAATTTTATAAGAATTTCAAGGTATGATCCAAGCTTTATCTTCCAACCTGAAAGTAAAGTTGATATATTCTTCAATGTATTAAAACCAAGTCTTTGAAGGGAATTAGCTACAAGATACTTCAGTATCTATGAAGGGATTGTGTGTAGTACTATCAAGGTAGAGCTGAAAGTTGGTGTTATGTATCCATCTCAGGGTTTTGACAAGAAATGAAAGATGGACTTCAAGGAAAAATCTCAGAAAAATGGAAAAAAGAAGATGAATATTCCTTATGCTCAAAGTGTGGAAAGAAGTATGGAGGAGATTGTATTAAAGGTACTAATTTTTTTTTTCAGGTGTGTAAAATAAGTTCATCTAGTAGTTGATTACCAAAGTAATGGGAAAAAGGTTGATAATTATGTGAATAGAGAAAAGGCTGCAGAGAATGCACCACCAACACTTCTATGATACAAGTGCAAGGAAATGGGGAATTATGCTAACTGATGCCCTAATCCAAGGGTTAATGATGATAGAAGTCAGTAACCTCTTGAGGGAAAAGACAAAGGGAAGTCACATGCGATCACTATTGGTGATGTTGTGTATGACAATGAAGTGGTGGAATGATTTAGTGTTTATGTAATGGGATTCCAAAAGAGTGTTGTGGAATCTCATTTATAGTATTATAGAATATTAGAATATCTATGTATTGGTTTATTGTGGTTTTCAATAATTATATGGTACCTATAACCATGAAAAGTGATTGAAATATTTTTGGAAAGCACATGATATGGAAATAATTAAGGGATAATAAGATATTGATATGTTTGATAATATTAATGAGCACATGACTGATATAAAGACAAAGTGATATCATGGTTTGAATTTTTGGTGTGTGGAAATAGTTAATTTTGACAGAATTCATGTTTTCACTAAGTTTCTATGGAAATTCATGTTATTATCATGTTTAAAGAGAATACATTTTTAAGACATTCACATGTTTGGAATGTGACAACCAAGAAATACCAAATGAGATATGGGAGACAAATGTTAAGTCAATTTAGTTCACCTACTTCTAATGTTTTAGATTTTCAGTTTTTTAAAGGATTGTAATGTTATCCATTTATGGATGGTATAAGTTATATTCTGGTTGAAGTTTGTTAGATTAGTGTATTTTCTCACTATAGGTGGACTTATGCCTATTTTATAATCTATTTTAACCTTTTTTTGAGATAGATTTAGTGTAATATCATTCTATCACATGATCTTCCAACACTTCAAGAATGAAAAATTCAACTTCCTTCCTATTAATTAGAGATGAAGTGGAAATTTCTCAAGGCATGAAAAATTGTGAAATTGTACCAAAATCAATTAATTATTTATTCTTATGCAAAAATCATCAACTTTAGTAGATGGATCTTGAAAACCAAATATGTCATCCTATTTATTTTTTATCCGATTAATCAGATGATCCCAAAAATCATCCCAAATTTATGTCTTTCTTGTAGTCAACTTTATCCAAACCTTATTCTCTATCACTATATAGTAGAACATGATGGTTAAATTTCTCTTCTATATCCATGTTTTCTCTCACCACCTATGTTACCCTATGTGGAAACACAGTGATGAATTAATTTGGGCAACCATTATATTTCTCACTTTCCTTTTCAAAATTATGTTTTAGTATCCCTTTTTATGATTTGGGTTTCCATCAATGAAAATATTAAGTAGAAAACAATTTATAACCTCGATGAATTTTGAGGGTGAAATTCATTTTAAGGGGGGTAGAATGTAACACCCCGAGTTTTTATAAGATCGATTATTTTTAATTTCTTCGATGTCTTGTGTTTTACACTACACCAATATTATATTGTAGTATACGCAACACCGTATTATCTTGTAGTATACACAACACTATTCTTGGCTTGTGTTGCACACAATTTCAAGATATTTTTATATAATTCATTTACTGCAACACTAAGTAGAGATTTTTTTCAATGTATAAATGAAATAAGTTTGTATTATGTTATATGTAACACCAAAGTATGATTTCACTTCACACAAAACTGACTTTTCTTGTGTTAAACGCAAGAGGAACCTTCCTCAATCTCTTGCATTGTACGCGATACTGAGTTTCACTAAACAATGATATATTATTAAAATATTATTATTTAATGGGATTTAAACTACTAGTTTTGAATAGTATTAACCAAATTTTTAATTTCATACAACATTATACTTCATCTTACACATTTTCTATAACATGATATGTGAACAAAATAAATTGTTTCAGATAAAATAATTATTTTTAAAAAAATGCAGTTTTACAGCCTTTTGATGGTACACCCATTTTAAATCTAGTTTTGAAACTTTTAAAAGGTAAATTGAAATAATAAACTACTTATTTGGAATAAGGACATAAAAATTTACTTTTTTTGAATTTTTGGTATTTTTCTAATAAAATTATAATTTTAATAAATAGTAAAAATATATTGCATTTTAATTTGAAACTTCCATTTTATATAATTAATTTATATAGTTATATTATATTTTTAATTGGTTTTAAAATGTAATTGTATTTTTTTTATCATTTAATCTGATTTTGTTCATTGGAAGTAATTTCACTTTTAAATTGGATATAAACACATGTCAATATTTTGATAGTTATTACTTATTAAAAATCCGATTTTTGGTTTTGACAACGAGAATTAATTTTAAATTAATTACTAAAACTTATTTTCAATGAATTTCGGAAAATGGACTCAATATTTGGAATAATAAGGTTCAAATTGTGTAAATATGTACCTTTTTTATTGGGACAATATGAATAGTAACTTTAGTAATTATTTTATTTACTATGGTTAAAGGGTAAGTTAGGTAAGGATAAAAAAATAATATTATAATTATAATAAACTACCCTAAAACATGTACTAATCCTATTGGGTGAGATATTTTTGACCATGGACATCCTTGGGTCGATTTTGGGACCCCATGGAACAACTTGGATGTAAAAATGACATTTTATAAGAATTAATTTAAAGTAAAGAGAAATATAACTGAACCTTGTATCTTCTCAATAAACTAATTTTAATATGGGGTTATACATAATATAAATTAGACTATAAATATTAATTGGAAATGTAAAATGATTCACTACATCATGGTATTTTATATATAATTTTTAGACACCAAATAATTAAATTTATTTATGACACAATGATGATGTAGTGATAGCCTTACCAATGAATGATTTAAATAAATGAGATTATAAATATTAAAATAAATTTATTTTTAATCTTTTTTACCCATACACAAATTTTATGGATGATTATTACTTGTTATATTTTAATTAATGAAGGCTTTTTGAAATAATCAAGTTGTTATGGATTTTTAAAAAGTCATGATATGAATAGCATACAAATTGGCATAAATGAGTTTTTAAAAAAATACCATTTTATTAAATTATATAATAGTCCTAAAAATGTAAGATTCAGTAAAATGACTTAGATGATATTTAAAATTATCTTAATGAACTATTTTAGGATGTACTGATATTTTATAGTAACAATATTAAACATTTATTATGAATATACAAGAAGACATGGTCCGAGTTAAATTAGTTAACTAAGGGTTAAAGCTAAAATATAAAGTTAAATTTGACACTTAAACTTGTCTAAAACCTATTTTTTGAGTTAATTTCAATGAATAATCATCTTATATTCAAATAAAATTAGTTTTGGACCTTTTAAAAAAAATATTTTATAATAAATTAATATTTGGACAGTTTCCTAAAGTGCCCCTCCTCTCTTATAAAAGGGAACCTCCTCCATCGCCTCTTCACACCATTTTTAGCCTTCAATATCAGTAAAACCCTAAATATTTATCTTCTAAACTTCCTTAGTAACATTATAGTTGTTTCGGTATTCTCAAAAGACCAACTCTAGTGACTTAAGATGAAATTTAAGGGAGGCACGTCGAGGAAGAGGTAATATCTTCTACCGATTCTATCAAATTTCATTCTTCTTCTACTTCCTATTATTTATACATTTCATTATAAATTAGTAAAATCATTGTCACTCATATTATGATATTTTATTATAATTATTAAAAAACACTATTTCACCTTATATCCATCCTATGAAAAACAAAATCATCGCGTGTGTGTACGTATGACTTACCATCTTCACACCATGGTGTAATATGTTATTCACCACCACCATACATGGATGGGAATAATGGTTGAAATAATAACTATATATTATTATTATATCATGATAATAATTCTAATATATTATACATCATCCACTCTAATACCATTCAACAATTATGAGAATGATATCGTCGCTCGTGTGTACGTATGGCTTACCATCTCCACAACGCGAACAGATTCATTCTCCCCATTATCCATTCTAGAATGATTATAAATTATATATAATAAATAATAATTAAGTAAATGAAATAATAATTCTAATGGATATATATATATATGTCATTTACATACATGCATTCAATTTAACAAGGAAACAAAAACAACATTATGCATACGTACAACCTACCGTCTCCAGGAATGGTGTATTCCATCTAATTTATCCATCTTATATATATATAATGAAAATATATAATATATAATTTTTTTACAATATGGAAGTAAGTAAATTATTATATAAGTAAAAATATCAAGAATAACAATTCAAAACATGTACGATAAATAAAACCACTATTACCCAAAATGTTTCTTTAACATGGATTTTACAAATGAAAGGGTAATATAAAGTCATAAGTGAATCATATATGATATCATAAATATTATTATGGTTCTATTATAAGTTAATAATATGTTTTAACCCACTATATAAGAGTTTCAGACACATATGGAAGAAATCAGACCTAAGGTAAGGGATAATGTTTTAATCTCAGTTTTATCCGAGATTATTTATACGTAAGTATTTACTGAGGATGTATTTGTAATACATGTACATATTTTCTAAAAATGATATCTTAAAATTTTTACTATTCTTCTATGTATGTTTAAATTCATTTGTACCGATTTTTTTACTTTTACTACATGGTATGGAAGGAATCTTTCTTTTGTTTACCATACGATGTACTTTTTGACTTTTCCGGAAAAAGTACGAGGAGAATGTTTTTTAACATAACAGAATAAATGGATTTTTATGGTTTCATGAAACCTTATTTCCATGATTCTTTCTATAAAATATTATATGTTTATTTTCAAATAAATTATTTCCTTTAAAAATTTGATAGCATTTTGGGAAAAGAAAACATTTTTTAATAAGAAATGATATTTTTCTCAAGAACTAATTTTAAGAGTTTTATCAAAATTATTTTTCATATAAGATGACACTCTTAAAAAGGGTTATGTTTCTATACCTATTATTACTATGATTTAATTTTATTAATTATGGAATGATATTTTATAAATATTTTGTTTTGATGAAATGATATTTAAGAAACCCATTTTATTTCTTGGGTTATGCTATGATGAATGATTTATATTTTGTGGAATGTGTATGAATGATTTCATTATGAGATGGGTGGGACCTATATTTTCCTCCCATGTATTGGGTAAATATTTATATCTCATGATATAGACATGAATGAAATGGAAAGTAAATCCTGATTAGTAATACATGGATGGAACAACAAGTAAACTCTTTTCAGTAATAGACTTTGTCCACTGTGATGGTCTTGGTAACAATGCCTTGGCTACTATGGAAATCATATCATGTGACTATTTGTTTTCCACAATTCCATGTTTTATTCCAATTATATTATATCATGGTTAATGTTACTTTATGATCCATGCCTTATATTCTTCAATGATTTATTTCATGACTCAAGATTTTTATTTTTAAACTTTATGTTCATGTTTTTACATTCAAATGTTTATGGTTTGTTTTATGTTATCAATTCTTACCCTTAATAAGAATTTGAGCTCACCCAATTTATGTTTTCTTTTCACCAGGATATAAAGAAAGGTTTTATATAGAAAAAATGGGAGATTTTGAATATCTTTCACTATCATTATAAGATTATGTTCTGATTTTCCAAAGACACTAAACTAATATGGTCTTTGGTAGCCTGTTTGTGTCATGTATTAAGTATTCCACAAAATAAATGTCTTGTCCATGTATGTCAAGATTAGGTCTCTACAACATAGGTCCTGTGAGGATTTGGAAATGGTTCTCAAAGGGGTGATATGGATATGTGAGATGGGTATGAAATGGGAAATGAACCACTAGATCAACAAAATTTGTATGAGGATTTATATTAGGAACCTCGGGTTCGCCTAGTGTCTCTGGAGGGGTATTATGTGGTCCCTTATTAAGGAAAGGGACCTCGCTTAGGTGGTTATTCGCTTGTTTATAATAGGTCCTCACGACGTTTTCTTGTGTTTCAATACCTGAAGGGACTTTTATCCCACTTATCCCCCTTAATTCCCTCTTATATTGGGTTTTGGAGAGATACCTTGAGAATTTTTGGAGATATGAGTGAAGGGTATACACGAACATAGTTTGGTGCTTCTTCCAATTTTTCCAATTGTACAAATGATGAGGAAAAGGAACCTATTTTTTGGAAAATAAGGGACCATATTTGAAGTATGTTTCACACACAGAACCTTTTCATAGGTTCTCAATGCAGGTGCCCCATGCAGGGGTGACCTACCATTCAGTGTCACACAGGGGGATGTGCTCGCCTTTAATGTGTAGGTGTGTGTTTAATGACCAAAGTGATTTAATTAAATGTATTATTATGTACACATGAACTTATGTGGATATATATTTGGATTTAAAATACCATTAACAATATTACCATTGTTAATATATCCATCAAATAATGATCACATGATTAATAAAAATATAGGGCTTTAACAAATCCAATTGACATAGAAAATAGAAGTGATGGCCTTATATAATAGGATTGTACACAATGAATACCATTTATTATATATTATTTCGGAGATAAAATCACTAGTATTTTACCTTGAACAAACCCAAGCTGAGATCCAATAACTTAAGCATGAGAAAAACTATTTATGGGAGAAGTTCAAGCTCATCGAGATCACTACCCAAACCATGTTCATCGAATGACCTCATAAAAGGCTCACCATCGCAAAACATACTATTAGGGAGTACAATGGGGTAATAAAAGGATATTTATCAATACCATAACAATATTAATATGTATATTATATATAATAATGAATTTATTTTAATTTTTTATTGTTACTTTAAAAAATATTTTTATTTTTGTTCAATTAAACACAAATTGTATTATTGGGTAATATTAAAATTTAATTAATGTATTTATATTGATAAATTAATTAACTTTTTAAATAAATATTATTTTAATAAATTCTTATAATTAAATAAGTTTTATTAACTATAAATGGCTATATAATTTCTATCAAGTGAAATATACTTTTTATATGGGCTCAAAATTATTATTGGCAAAAAACCCTAAATTTTTTCAATAAATGCCAAATATTATTTTAAAGGTGAAAATTCACATATTATGAAAAATATTTAGATAAATTTAATATTATTTTTTGAATAAAAATTTCAAAATTATCTAATGGTAAATTTTTCATAATTTTATATGATAGTTGAATTTTTGGGTAAAAATTAAATACCGTATAAATATACAGTGTGTTTTATGACATCATAATGACCCAAAATGATGTAATAAAAACTATTATGGGTATAATATGACAAATATATGTTTTACACTTAAAATAATGTGATTATAATTTTTCTTTATTAATTTTATTAATCCTTTATAAATCCTCCAAAATATTTAATATATTTTAGAGTTTTAAATTCATTTATTTAAAAGTGTGACTCACCTCCACATAAGAAAGGAAATTGTTTTAATATTTTAATCCCTTTTACTAATAAAATAAAAAAACCTCTCTAATTTTGAAAAACCCATGGGCACAAACTAGGGTAAGGTTTGTGGTTTGAAATATTTTATTTTGTAGAGTTCAAAACCTAAATATTAAAGAAATCCCTCTATTTTACTATATAAACCCACCCAAACTCTAAATTACCTTCACTAAAAATCCTTTTATCACTAACTTAATATACCCTAATTTCTCTATAATCCTTCCAAGGTTTCCCCAAGCTCTCAAGAATCCCATTTCATGTTTTTTTGTGTCGTACTCTTAAGGTAAGGGATCCTCTTTTTCCCACATTTAGTCAAGAAACTCTTCTATGATTATTCCCTTTTGTTTTTTGTTTTCTAATTATGGGTTATGATTTATAACATCCCCCATAAAACCCTTATTATGTATAAATTACAAGATACCCCTTTCCCTATCATTAATCTCTCCCATGTACACCTATTACCATGCTGAAATTTCGGAAGCATCATTTCCTTTCCCTTTTTCTTCAATCTTATTTATTATTATATACCTTATTTTTCAAATTATAAATGTGTGTACATATCATTTAATGTGACTATTAATGTAAAATTCATGTCAAAATTTTTATATACCCATTTATCTCTCATCAACCCATTTTATGAATTTTTAAGTGATGCAGCTATGCTGCCGAATTTTCACCGTGATTTTCCATGTCAAAAAAATTGTGTAGTGAGTGTCTTACCCATTTCCTATCAATGGCATTCATTTTTATGCACAAATATATTTCTATTTGGGACTTAATGTATTTATTACACACTCATTGATCATGGAACAAATTATTATGAATAATGAATCCATGTTTCATGATCTATGTGGCACACTTAATCATTAGAATGAAATGAAAGTGAAAGGTTCGCCCTGAATTATATAGCACTTCAATGCATTGGGTAATGTTTAGTATCATGACATGTCATTTTTGGATAGGACTGTACCTTATTCATTTATGGGAATTTTTCCACTATGATTCCTTATCATTTTATCCTTGACCTAAGATGCATTGTTTTAAGTTGTTTCCTCATTTCCCATGTGACAATTATCATGCAATATCTTGACTTATTATTCATGTTTCTTTATGCCTCATTGATATAACTTGTCTAACATGTATTATTATCTTCATGTTATTACATGTTTATTCCATTAATGGTATTTATGTCACACCCCTTTCTTATGTATTTCCCTAGGTTATCTAATGTAGTTTTAAGCTTAAGCATGTTAATGAAGTTTTCCAAAAAGATATTGTAATGTAGGTTTGAATTTGTAATGAAATGTATCTAATTACCAAAGTCATTATAATTATCAATACTTTTGGTTTTATTAAGTTTAATTTTATATAATTAAATCATGTATTAATGTGTAATAAATAAAAGGGTTTTTATTATTGGTATCAAAGGAAAATTTTATTTATTTTTAGGATTAAGATTAGAAAACCCTAGTGAAAACCCTTAATGATATGACTAATTACAAGAAAAAATTACTAAATTTTGGTAAGTATAGATTAAATGTATTATAAATAAAATACATCTCTTTATGGATACTACAAGTGGATGTGGTTATGGCATAGATTCACCTAGGAGCAATAACTCTGATAAGGTGTTCTTAGCCTGACTCAGGGTAACCTGGTAAACAACAATGGGACTTACTTTACACCTGGTTTGAAACTTCCTGGGGATATGCATTGGTAATTTAGAAGCTCATTATGAACCATTATTAAGTGATTAACAAAATTCACATAAAATTATTTGTTAGGAAATATATCATGGATAACAAATACTAAATCTTATAAATTCATTAGTTAAGGTAATACAATAAGTTTTAAGTTATCCCTTTAATGTAATTAAATTCCCATTTATGTGTTTAAAAGTTAAATATACTCATATATAATTTTCCTTTTATTGTAGACAATGGTATAAATAGAAGGGTTCGAGTAAAAAATTATTGTGAAGAGAAATTCAATGACTGTCCCAGTAAGATTCCCAACCCGATGGGAGTAGGAATTGCACACTACATGATGATACTCTCTCAAATGACTCAGGTTTTGAATAGAAACCTAGACCAATAAGATCATCCAAGTTCCACCAAAAGGGTACAATATTCAATTTACATATTCATGTGACATAGTACTCCAACTTTCAATGGATCATTCAATCTATTAATCGATGAAAATGGATCAATTCCATTGAAAAGATCTTCTCTATCCGTCAATGATCCAAAAAAGATAAGGTTCTTTTGGATATTTATCAAATAGAGGGTGAATATGATTAATGGTGGAAATTGATAAAAAAATATAAATCTAGATGAAGATATGGAATAAATGGAGTAGATAGATTTCTAGAAAATGTTTTTTTGATAAATATCTTCCCTGCACCCTCTAACTTAAAATGGAAATGCACTTGATTTCCCTCAAGTAGAAAGATGACAAATCTTTTGGGGAATATGAAGTAAACTTCACAATGATTTACCACTACACCTCTAGATTTGTTGTTAATCATAAATGTTGGGAGGATGACTCCTTTTGTGGGATAAAACCTAGCCTAATTTAATCCATGGAGATCATTGATTTTGATAGATATGAGGAAATTTTCTGATGTGCCCTCAAAGTCGAAATGGAGATGGGCGAATCTCATGAGTATCATGGGGATAAGAAGTGGAAAGTGTAGATCAATTATAGTGGTCTGATAGTGATATATAATAGTGCTAAGAAATATTAACATCCAAATTTACAAAGTTGACGAAAGAATAACCCTAGAAATTTCATAAAGGGGATGAGTAAATGCTTCAGGTGTGGGAAGAAAGGGAACCTAGATGGTCATTACTGATATGAGAAACCCCCTACTGTGATGGAGGAAAGGAATTATCTAATCAAATCTTAGTGTATTTTTCATTACTACAATTATAAGGAAACAAGGAATATTTCAAACCATTGCACTAAGCCAAGGGTTTTTAGAGACAACCAATAACCTCCAAGGCAGCAAGGGAGTGCTTTTTCCATCACTACCACCAAAGTGAATCCAAACAACGAAGTGGTGATAAGTATTTTAGTTATTAATTAATTAATATAAAAAATACTTCTTGATAATGGTTCTACAAATTCTTTAATATCATGATATTTTAGTATAACTTTTCAAACACCACCAAATATCATGGAAGTAGAGATGTCGGTGAAAATGAAAAATTGGGAAATTATTCTATAACTCACCCTATCAATGTTTGTGGGATTAATTTATGAGAAAAACTTATCATAATCCATTTGGTATAATTTGATGTAATTTAGGGAATGAATTGTATTTCCCTATATAGAGACAATATAAATTTCCATAAGATGAAAATCACTCTTTGTATTGCCAATCTTCCTTAGATTCTATACAAATTCAAGGAGAAGGGTGAATATTCATTAGCACCATCATCTCAAGAATAGATATTATTAACCTATGAGTAAATATATCTATCAAAATTTATTGATTATAAGGAGGGAATAAACCTTGAGGACATTCCCATTGTGAGGGAATATGCTGATTTGTTTCCAGAGGATTTTTCTGGCCTTCCTCCTAGCTGAGAGGTTGAGTTTTTGATTAAGATTATAACTAGGGAATTACCATTATCAAAGAAACCATATATAATAGATGTTTTGGAACTTAAGGTGTTGAAGAAACAACTTGAGGTGAATATGGCTAAATGTTTCATACACCCAAGTGCTTCACCATGGGGTTCACCAGTCCTCTTTGTTAATAAGAAGGATGGGTAAATGAACCTTTTAATTGATAATTATGATCTAAATAAGATCACAATAAAGAAAAAATATCCCCTAACTCATGTTTATGACTTGTTAGATTAGATACATGAATCATAATAATTTTCCAAGGTGGATCTATGGTCGGGCTATTACCAAGATAGGGTGAAGAAGGAGGATATCCTCAAGACTGCTTTTTAGTACAAGGAACATGCAATATGAATTAATATTAATTGTTTTAAGACTCACTAATGATACATCAATATTCATGGACTTGATGAATAGAGTCTTTATAGATTAACTTAATTTTTTGGTAGACTTTATATATGATATTATAATATATTCCAAAAGTAATGTCAAGCATGAGGAATATTTGAATAATGTTCTAAAGACCTTGTTAAAGGAAAATATTTATGAAATGTATAGAAATATTGAGTTCTAGTTGAAGTAAGTATCTTTATTAGGAAATATCATTACAAGAAATGGGATATCTATAAACCATTCGAAAATAAAAGCTATTGAAGGCTGTCCAAGTCCAATATCTGTGACAAATATCCATAGTTTCCTTGGGATATCTTGGTAGTATAACTGATTTGTGATAAACTTTTCATGATTCTCAAACCCTCTCACCAAAAAAACTCAAAATGGAGTCATGTTTTCTTAGAATGGTGAATGAAAAGAAATATTCAAGGAGTTTAAAAGGAGACTTACCACTACACATGTGATCAAACTACCCATAAGTGGATATATTTTTGTGTTATACAGTGATTCTTTGAAGTAGGGCCTGGGTTGTGTGTTGATGAAAAATGGAAGTCATTTCCTATGCTACAAGGAAGTTGAAATTTCAGGAAATGAAATACCCAAAACATGATCTGGAGTTAGCTTAAGTGATTTTCTTTTTAAAAATTTGGAATCATTATCTCTTTGGGGAGAAGTATGAAATATGTATGGATCACAAAAGTCTCAAGTATATATTCACATAGATTGAGATAAATAGGTGCCAATGAAGATGGTTAGAGCTGATCAAAGACCATGACTGCTCAATTCACTACCATCCTAGAAAATTGAATAAAGTGGTAGATGCTCTAACAAGAAAGGATCCAGAAATTTTGTCATTGATGAGAATTGAGAGGGATCCAATATTCTTAGATTTGGAAAGAATGTACATGTAAATCTTAAAGGAAGGAACATTATCAATACTTTCACAAATGATTACTCAACCCTATCTTCTAGAGGGGTTAAAGGATGCTCAAAGAGTTTATGTGGGAATTCAAATGAAAGTGGAAGATATAAGAAAATGGAATTCCTAGGAGTTCAATGTTAATGATGAATATGTTGTGAGATTTGGGTCAAGACTATGTGTACCATAAAATCCTATGTTAAAGGAGCTGTTGGATGATGCACATAGCTCAACCTTCTCCATCCACCCAGGAAGCAAAAAGATGTATTGAGATCTCTAAGAACACTATTGGTGTAACAATATGAAGAAGGTGATCACAAAATATACTTCAATATTTATTTTATTTTAGAAAGTGAAAGAGGAAAGGAAAAAATACTAGGGGATGCTGCAACTATTACCCATAACTACATGGAAATGAGAAAGCATCACCATGGAATCTTTCACTCATCTTCCACATGCATCAAGAAGGAATAATTATATATGGGTTGTGGTGGATAATATTAAAAATACTACAAACTTAATTAAAATACACTAATAACTATCACCAGATCTACCTGCATGAATATACATTAGGGAAGTGGTCCGGCTATATAGAGTTCCAATATAGATTGTATCTGATCGAGATCCATGATTGAAATCTCCTTTTTTGAAGAGTTTCAAGGATTCTATGAATACAGAGTTTAACTTCATTATGACCTATCACCCTCAAACAAATGTCAAATCTGATAAGACTTTCTAGACACTTGAGGAAATGTTGAGAGCATGCTCAATGGACTTCAAAGGAGGATGAGATCAAAATATTCCTCTGGTTAAGTTATCTTAAAATAACAGTTTCATCACTGGCATCAAAATGGCTCTATATGAATCCCTCTATATGATGAGGTGCAGGACACCTA
Source organism: Viscum album (assembly GCA_963277665.1). Lineage (NCBI taxonomy): Eukaryota > Viridiplantae > Streptophyta > Magnoliopsida > Santalales > Viscaceae > Viscum > Viscum album. The sequence continues at coordinate 1,529,132,562 of OY728163.1, read as the reverse complement.
CATGGTGGGATGATGTTGGGGAATGAAAACTACTAGGTCATGAAATGTTCAAGGAAATTGTGGAAAAATTTAAGACCATTCAACAACACATAAAGTATGATCATTGTCAGAAAAAATTCTATGATGAAAACCATAAATGAGACCTAGAGTTTGATGTTTGAGAGCTGGTATTCCTCCACATATCTTCATGGAAGTAAGTGTTGAGATTTTGGAAGAAGGTAAATCTGAGTCCAAGATACATCGTCTCCTTTGATATTCTTGATCGCATTGGAGCAGCGGCCTATAGACTTGAACTCCAACATAAACTATCTTGATATAATGATGTATTCCATGTATCACTCTTAAGGAATTATATACCTGACCCCTCACATGTACTCAGTCTAGAGGTGATACCATTAGTGAATTATCTTTCCCTTGAGGAGTAGCCAATGGAGATCTTATATTGTAGAGATAAAGTTCTACGAATTAAGAAAATGAACCTTATCAAAGTGTTGTGGAGAAATAAAAAGTTTTAAGAAGAAACATGAGAACTATAGGAAGTGGTGAGACATAATTATCATCATCTATTTTAATTGGTGAAATGAAAATTTTGGGGGAGAAATTTCTCAAGGGGGAGATTTTAATGATCCGAAGTGTTATAAATGAAGTTTTCCATTGTGATTTAATTAAATGTATTATTATGTACACATGCACTTCCTTGGTTATATATTTTTATTTAAAATACTTTTAATAATATTAAAATTCTTAATATAGCCGTTAAAAAGTGATCACATGATTAATATAAATATAGGACTTTAATAAATCAAATTGACACATACAAAAGAAGTGATGGCCTTATTCTGTAGGATTGTACCCTATAAATCCCATTTATCAAATATTATTAGGGAGATAGAATCACTATGATTTTCCCTTGACCAATCCCAATCTGATATCTAACAACTTAAGGATGAGAAAAATCATTTATTGGAGAATTTCAGTCTCATCGAGATCACGATCCAAACCATGTTCACCGAATGGCCCCATGAAAGTCTCACCATCCCACACCTATTCTAAGGGTGTATTATGGTGTAATAAAGGGATATGTATCAAGACTTTAATAATATGGATATCTATATTGTATATAATAATTTTTTTATTTTCATTTTTTATTATTACTTTATAAACGATTTTGATTTTTGTTCAATTAAACACAAATTGTATTTTCGGGTAATATTCAAATTCAATTAAGAGATTTATTTTAGTGAATTAATGAATTTTTCAAATAAATAGTATTTTAATAAAATTTTATTATTGAATAAGTTTTATTAATTATAAATGGTTATATAATTTTTATGAAGTGAAACATACTATTTGTAAGGGCTAAAAATCTGTTATTGTCAAAAACCCAACATTTGTTTTAGTAAATGTCAAATATTATTTTAAAGATGAAAATGAAAATATTTAGAAAATTATTTATATAAAATGAATATTATTTTGGGAATCATAATTTTTAAATTATCAAATGGTGAATTTTTCAAAATTTTCTGAGATAGTCGAATTTTCAGGAAACATTTTTATACCGAATAAATATATTGTGTGTTTTATGACATCCTAATGACCTAAAAATGATGTGATAAATAATATAATAGTTGTCCTCAACCAAATATTTGTTTTATCCTTAAATTATTGTGATTTTAATTTTACTTTATTAATTTTATTAAGCCTTTATGAATCCTTCAAAATATTTAATATATGTTATAATTTTAAATTCATTTATTTAAAAGTGTGACTCACCTACACATAAGAAAGGGAATTATTTTAATATTTTCGTCCCTTTTCCTAATAAAATAATGAATACCACTTTACTTTGTCCAAAATTATGGGAAAAAACCTTGATACTATTTTTGTTTGACAGATTTTATTCTGTAGTGTCCAAAACATATTTATTGAAGAAATCCCTCTATTTTCTTATATAAACCCACCTAATCTCCCACTTATATTCAGTAAAAATACTTTTATCACGACATTACTCTTCCATCCTTTCTCTATAATCTTCTTAAGATTCCAAAAAGCTCTCAAGAATCCCCTTTCATGCTTTTAGTGTCATACTCTTAAAGTAAGGGATCCTCTCTTTCTCACTTTTATTCAAGAATCTCTTCTACGATTATCCCCTTTTATTTTTAATTTCATAATTATGGGTGATGATTTCACACCTCCCCCATAATTCTATTATTACTTCTAAATTATGAGATACCCATTTCTCTCTCATTAATCCCTCCCATGTACACCACTTACCTTTCCAAAATTTTGTAAGCATCATTTCCATTCCCTTTTTCTTCAAGCTTATTTATTATCATATGCCTTATTTTTATAAATATAAATTTTTTTACATATCCTTAAATATACCTATTAATTTAAAATTCATTTCCAAATGATTATAGACCCATTTTTTCACATTTTCTCATTTTATGAATTTTTAAGTGATGCTGTTATGTTGCTGAATTTCCACTGCAATTTTCCATGTCAAACCAATTGTGTAGTGAATGTCATAGACATTTACTATCAAGGGTGTTCACTTTTATTCACAAATATATTCTTATTTGGGACTTAAATGTATTTATTCCACACTCCTTAATCATTTAATAAATTATTATGAGTAATTAATAAATGTTTCATGATCTATATGACACATTTAACCACAAGAATGAAATAAAAGTGATGGGTGTGACAAGAATTATATAGTGATCCAATGCATCGGGTAATGTTTAGTATCATGATACGTCATTTTAGGAAAATATTGTACCTTATTATTTTATTGGACTTTTTCCACCATGATGTCTTGGTAGTTTATCCCTGACCTAAGATGCAGTGTTTTAAGTTGTTGTCACATTTCCCATGTTACGATTATCATGATATATCATGCCTAATTATTCATGTTTCTTTTATGACTCATTGATATTCCTTGACTAAAATGTATTATTATATTCATTTTATTCCATGTTTTTTACTTTAATGGTCTCTATGGCTCACTACATTCTTATATAATTCCCCAGGTTATCTAATGCAGTTTTAAGCTAAAGCATGTTAAATAAGTTTTCAATAAAGATTTTTTAATTCAGGTAGAAAGTTTTAATGAAATGTACCTAATTCCAAAAGGCACCAAAATTTTTAATATTATGGGTCGTATTAAGTTTATTTTTATGTAATTAAATCATGTATTAATGATTAATAAAGAGAAGGTTTGTTATAGTGTGCACACATCTAGGGTTAGGATATTCCTTTGATTATCCTTGGGACTCTTTAGCACTTTAACAGGACTAAGGTTCTCTTAAAATCTTTCCATACCTCTCAAAATATTAGAGTTAAAAGAATCCCCCCCCCCCCACATGATTGGATTTGATAAATGTAGGAGGTTATAGTCCTATGGTAAAATGGGGAAAAGATTATGAAGGATGTTTTGGTGAATCATGTGTGGATGCGGTGTGGGTCAGTGGCATAGGTTCAGTGCGCTGGTGTGTGGAAAATATTTGGTGTAAAGGTCAGTGGAATAGATCCCCATCATAGGACAATAACATATATAAATATTTATATCCATTTTTTAATTTTCCTCTCATTTATGGTTTATGATTTTTTCTCTCGTTGCGCATTTAGTCCACTTAGGCATGCCATGCTCCCATTTCATGAAGGACTCCAGACGAATTTCCAAAGGTACAACCCCCTAAGTGATGGTGTTGCACAAATTTAAATATTTTCAAGTATACTTCATGAAGATTATATTTGACGGAGCTACATGTGTAATAGTTTTGAAAGTACTATGAGTGGGACTTGGTAGAAGGGATTGCACGAGGGACCTAATTGAAGGGGTTGTGCAAGTTCCTTTGTTTGCCAAAATTTAGGATCCTTCAAAGTAAAATTATTATCTTTTTTAAGTCAATATTTTAAATTATTGGGAAATATTTATGCCTTCTTGTAGGTTTTCAATGGAATATTTAATGTCTTCAACTGATAAACCAACTACCCATTCTTCCAAGTGATCGAAGATTTTCGGCCAAGTTACTACGATGTGGTTGAGCTTGCTGGTCTTGATCTATAGAAGTGTTTGGAACCCTACCAATGTGAGTACCCATTATTTTATTACTTTTCATTTTATGGATATAACATTTTAAGGGACGTTAATATCCCTAGGGTTCAGATATATTTACCTATTTGTTGGTTCATGAGACACACCGACAACCCTTCTGTCAACATCTCCACCAAGAGTGTTTATGTTAATAAAGGGATAAATCCTATTCCTATTTATGCATCATAGAAGCTATAATCTATATCTAAAATTTAATATCCAAGAATCAAGAAATAATTGTTATGACTTAACATTCCATGATTCACAAACATATCCAACTCAATTCTGGAAGGAGGAATGGGATTTCGCTCTCGAGTGGGAGTCAGTCCCAAATTGACATGGGAATACTAGGTGTCCTGAAATTATGAATAATTCAAGAAGAATATGAAGAATCTTTATATCTATTATGTATTTTTTTAGGAAAAACCTATATCTACATGAACCTATATATCATCCCTAAACAACTCAGTTCACAGATAAATTATTTCTACCTGATTCATGGAGAGGTTGGTATTATTTTATGGGAGGTATAATAATGTTTTAGGGTCCCATTTATAGGGGATATGTATGATGAGTTCTTACCATTAAAGAAAATAATGGTATGAGGTTAAATGAGAACCATCATTGGCCCACAATATTTTAAAAATTGTGATGAAATTGTAGGACAAAGACCCTCGCCACAGGGTTGACATCCACCAAGGAGCATGGATGAAGACTTTTTTAGAACTAGAAAGAAAAGGTACCACTAGAGGTCACCCTACCGTTTTCCCACTGCAGAGAATCAGGGTTCCCCCACCACATTCTGGCCCACACTAAAGAAGACTGAGTTTACTAGTTGGGGTTATAAGGTCAACCCCCGGGTTGATGCAAAGACTCACTTGGATGGCTTCCTTTCTATGAAGATAAGATTTTATCTGCTTTCGATACACGAGTCTAGTGATGGTGTGAGGAAAATTACTTTTTTAATTGAAACCAAATTTGCAGAGGGGAAGTATATAGGGTTGGATTCCAATATCTGGGAAATAATTTACCATTTTTTGGTACATGCATACTTTGGGAAGGCCCTGTTTTGGATTTTAGTTTCTTTTAAAGTGTTGTGTGGGTAGATTTTAGTTCAATTTAGTTCGTATATGGTGATAATACTAGTTAATATTCATGATAGTAAATTCCACCCCTTCATTCAGGTTGTCTCTGGAATCCAGCATCTAAACCTGAGGTATGATGATGTACTAAAGATATTGAATGTGTCAGGGGAATTTAACTTATTTCTATATAATAAACCACTGACAGGGAAATATAATGATTGAGGATTGGAATATAATTATGATCTAAGTTCGTTAATGATAGCATTTAAAGACAATGTACTCGTGGTCCACATTTATTGAAATATCAATTACCAGGATTATGTTTCATTTCAATTTTATAGCTAGTTTAAATGTATTCAACATTCGAGCATCTATCCCCCCTATATATGTTATACTAGAGAAGAATATGATGGCATCCCATAAACTTTGTGACCTTATGGATTTGGAGGTATCCAAAATGTCGATCACTCTACCAACATCGGATGCATCAATCAGGCTGGTGGCCAGGTATACCAAGGATGGATATCTTCACATCTTTAGGGGATATTGGTGAAGGGTATTTACCTGGTCAAATACACAAACAATATTGGTCATGGTGTGTGTGGTAAGAAGGAATGAGCTGAAGATGATGATTTTGAAGCTCCAGAGTCTTTGCAGCACTGTCAGATGAAGATCACTAACCATGATATGGTTGATAAGACCATGCCTCCAATGCCAAGATGGTCCAGTCTTCATCATCAATAGGAGGCCCATGTTCCACCCTATAGTTATCATGTGAAATCAAAGGGCCCTGAAAAGGATTCCAAAACTAATGGTGTCAAGTCTTCCTCACAGCCAGCTGCATCAGAGTCAAATTATGTGTGACCATTAGTGATCCTAGTTTGGGAGAGCATGAATCATGATTTCAAAGATGCATGGGATTTTTATAGGCTAGTATGTGAATCCAAATGCTGGGTGATGTCAGAGCACTTCCCAATCTTCACCTTAACAACACTTTATCAGAGGTGATGAGATATCATCAGGGGTTGAAGGCTTTGATATATGAAACTAATGATCAAACCTTGGCCACAAGATGCCTATTTGACATGCTGGACCATGGAGTGTTCTAAGGAGTAACTGTTCATGCCGAGGAGGAATGGGACATCTATATCAACATTGATGATGTACATCTCTTTTCTCATTTAACATTTATACTCTTTTATCCACCATCATTAATCTTGATAGGATTTTATTTTATATTTAGTAAGTGGAGAATAAGACAAAATAATTGGAGAAGAAACAACAATAGAGGCCCTTGAGTCACCAAGGTATGGGCCCATGTGCCTTGCTATAGAGATATTGGATGTGGAACATGAATCTCTTGAACCATTCCTAGTTCAAGGAACCATTATGGAGAAGATGGACATGGAAACTCTTAGACCATACCACAATTCTTTATTTCCAAGAGGACTGGGGTGGAACCTTCACCATCTCGAGTGAAGAAGATAAAAAGGGTATTGATGTTGGCCATACGCATACACCACAATAATATTTTGTTTCTTTATTTGATATTATGACTTGATCAACATAATACCTCTGACCATACTTGTATTTTTTTAGAATCTGCATCACTTTCCTTCCATAAGGTGTTTTATAATGATCATTCATGGATCAAGGAGGATTCCCTAGGGGAGGCACAAATCCATGACGAGGAATCAATTATTTTGATATATGGAGTATCTAGAGACGTGAACACATCTATCATCAGTCTTGAAGAGAGGGGATATGGACATGGTAACACAAAAAATACTTCAGAAGGTATCTTGAACTTTTTCTAACATTCCTCATGATACTTTTGGTCCATTACACGCACCCGAGGGCCCTACAACAAACAATGTTGATCCCATTATCACCTTAGAAGAGGTCGATAAGTGTAGAGACCCGAAGTATGACATAAATTGACATTACATTACTTTTTCGGAATACTTAGTACATAACAAAAACACACACACAAGGACCGTAATAGTTTAATGTCTTTGGAAACTCGGAATATAATCTTCTAATCGTAGTGAAATATATTCAACATCTCCCATAAAGATCTTATTTTTTTAAAAACCTAAATCTTGTCTTTATGTCCTGGGGAAAAACATAAAAGGGTGAGCTCAAATACTCAGTAAGGGTAAACAAAAGAAATATCAATCACGTCATATTCAGAAGAACATATCTTTTGGAAATCTTAACCTGCAAAAGAGATCATAATTTCATAACATGGGATAAATCATAGTAGTGAAATGTAATCCCAATAATCATAACTTAAAACATGAAACTTTGTGGCAGACACACATAATCATAGAGAATCATTTATTATTAGTCAAGACTCATTGCCAAGACTATCATAGTGGACAAAGTCCATTTCTGAACCGAGTCACACTCATTTTAGTCCTATTTCACTGAACCGGTATAACCAACCGTTCCAGCCATGTCTATCTCATGAGATATAAAATCTTTACTCAATGAATTAGAGGGAGATATAGGTCCCACCCATCTCATAATGATACCATTCTTATGTGTGACACAAAATCATAAATCATACATCATTGCATAACCCATGTAATAAAAATGGGAATCTTAAACATCATGACATCATAAAACAATTCATATAAGATAAAGGAATTCATAAAAATATTTCCATCACAACATAATCAAGTAAATGTAATAATAGGGATAGAAATAGAACCCTATATTATCTTAGATGGAAAATAATTTTGATAAAACACTTGAACTCCATTCTTGAGGAAAATATCCTTTCTACTTCAAAAACATTTTCCTTTCTTAACATGTCATACAATTTTAAACTAAAAGAAGTTGATTAAAAATAAACATTAAAACTTGTAAAGGAAGCTTCTGGCAAATAATGTTTTAAAAATCCATTCATGCCGTATAAGTTAAAAAAAACATTATTCGTACTTTTGTCGGAAAAGTCAAAAAGTATCTCGTACAAAAAAAACGACAAAAGATTCCTTTCATATCCTTTAATAAAAACTCACTGAAGGGTAAAATTGGATTTAAACAATTGTATGTGGATGGAAATAATATTACATATTGAGGAAACATGGATGTGGATGATAAAATACACCGTAGTAAATACGAAAGTATAAACAATCTCGAATAAAAATGAGATTGTGATATTTCCCTTACCTTATGTCCGATATGCTTTGTACGTATCCGAACCTCCTGTATAATGATTTAAATAATTTAATTAACTTATTAAAGAATCATATTCATTGTTATGATATCATATATGGTTAACTTATGACTTTATATTACCCGTTCTTTTGTAAATTCCATGTTAAAGAAGCGTTTTGGGTAAAATCGTTTCATTTATCGTAGGTGTTTGGACTTGTTGTTCTTGACATTATTATTACTTATATCATGATTTAAATACTTCCTGAATATAAAAAATGATTTATATATCATATATATTCAGTATATATATATATAATAGATAGATAAATGAAATGAAACACACCGTTCATGGAGACGGTAGTCCGTACGTACGCATGAACACTGTTTTCCTTTCCTTATTATCTTGAATGGAAGTAAGTAGATGACATACATATATATATATATACATAAATCCAGTAGATTTAACATGTCATATATTTCATTATTATTCATTATATATACTTTATAATCATTCATGAATGGTTAATGTGGAGAATGAATCTCATCACATCGTGGAGACGGTAGTCCGTACGTACGCACGAGCGATGATATCGTTCTCATGATCGTGAACTTGTGTTAAAGTGTATGTATACTATTTAAGTATCAATATAAATTTATAATAATCATATATAGTTACTCATTACACCATTATACCCATCCAATTATGGTGGTGGCAGAAAATAGATTACACCACGGCGTGGAGACGGTACTCCGTACGTACGCACGCGCGGTGATTTCCTTTTTCCGTAGGATGGATAGAAGGTTAATTAGAGTTGTTTCATATTTATAATAACATATCAGTATATATGAAATACTTATGTTATTACTTTATCATGAAACAACTAAAGAAGATGAAGTTGAAGAAGAAAGAAATTGAAAAAGATCAGTAATGGATATTACCTCTTTTTGACGCGCTTTTTCTTAACCTCCACTTAAAGAACTAAGGATGGTCTTTGAAGAAGTCCAGGACCTCTAGGATGATACTAGGGAAGTGGAGAAGAGATTTTGTCAGGGTTTTTCCGAGCTTTAATGCTCAAATTGGTGTGAGGAGGAGAGGGAGGAGGTGCCCTTTTATAAAGGAGGAGAGGGGCACCTTAGGAAAATCTCAAAATATTATTTTATATTATGGTGAAATTAGGTTTATAATGGTTCCAAAGGGTCTTATTTAGAAGCTAAATTGGGTATGGGTCTAAATCCTCTCATCCAATAGTATTTAGACAAGTTTAGGTTATTATTTTAACCTTATCAATTAGATTTAACTCTAAGTTAAATAATTTAACTTTTACCGTGTCTTTTTGTTTTCTTACACTATATGGTTAATAAACTTACTATATCAAGCCACAAGAACCCCAAGTTGTTTATTATTAATATATAAAACCTTATCTAAGTCATTTTTCCGAACTGTAGATTTTAAGGAATAAAATAATAATTAATAATATAATATTTGTTTTAAAAAATAATTTATGTCAATTTTGACACTATTTGGTACATGATTTTTATGAAATTCATAACAGAATGATATGTTCAAAACAAGTTACTTAAATAAAAAATAACATGTAATATTAACCTAGAAAATTATTTTAAGTCATAAAAAGTCTCAAATTACATTTATTTGGGCATTTATAACATCAATTATGTTAATATTTTCTTAAAAAGGTAATTACTGCATCATCATTTTTTCATAAATAATTTAATTTATTAGATGTATAAAAATTATAAAACAAATACTATCATGTAGGAAAGCTTTTTAGATTTCCAATGAATATTTATAGTAAAAAATATTCCTTATATAACACCATATACAAATTGATTACTAAAAGCTTTTTATTTATGTCTATTTTTCCTTTACATTAAATTAATTAGTCTAAATTGTCATTATCACTTAATGGGGTCCCAAAATGGACCCAAATATTCCAATGGTCGTTAATGACTCAACCAATAATGTTTGTACAAGTGTTAAGGTAATTTAAATTATTATAATATTATTTTTTAACCCTTATTTACCGGATTTACCTTTAACCATGGTAAATAAAATATTTACCGTAGTAATTATTCAAAATGTCTAAAAATAAAAGTTACCTATTTACACAATTAGAACATCCTGATTCCAAATATGGAATGAATTTTTCCAAGTTCAAAACACATAAGTGGCAGAAATTAATTTAAAATTAATTCCCATTGTTAAAACAAAAAGCGTGTTTTTAAGAGATAATAATTATCAAAAGATTGGCACTTGTTTATGTCTAGTTTAATTGTGAAATTATGTCCAATGAAAAACATGGAATTAAATGGTAAAAATATTTTCTAAATATACTTTAAAAACACACAAATTCATAATTTATCAATATAAATTATTTTGATTAAAAAAGATGTTTTTAATTAAAAATTAGTAATTTTCACTATTCATCAAAATATTACAGTTATATGAAAAGTACCAAAACTTTACCTTAGGATAAATTCGATATTATGAACCCAAAAATGAAGTCTATTTTACCAAATTCATAACATAGAAGTTGCATTAATTAATTTTATAATTAAATCCTACTGTTAAAACAAATAGCGTGTTTTTAAGAAATAATATCTATCAAAAGATTGACACTCGTTTATGTCCAATATCAAAGTGATATTAATTACATTGAACACCATTGGATAAAATGGTAAAAATATATTCTATTTATAATTTAAAACCATTCAATATTATAATTTAACCACATAATATATTACGATGAAAAAAGTTGTTTTTAATTAAAATATAGCGTGTTTTTACTATTCATTAAAATATGAAAGTTATCGGAAAAATATCAAAACTTTATCTAATGTAAATTTTTATATCCTAATTCAAAAGAAGAATTTTATTTTGTCAAATTTAACATATAAACATGTCAAAAACTAGATTTAAAGTGGGTGCACCATCAAAAGGCGGCAAAACTGCATTTTTTGAAAAATACTTATTTTACCCGAAAAATTTATTTTGTTCTTATACCATGTTATAGAAAATGTGTAAGATGAATAATAATGTTATAAAATTCAAAATTTAGTTAATACTATTCATAACGGCTAGTTCATGACAATATTATAATAATATATCGTTGTTTATTAAAACCCGGTATTGCGTACAACACACGCTATCGAGGAAGGTCGCGATTGCGTGTAATACAAGACAAGTCAGGGTTGCGTGTTGTGAAAGAATCCTTCATTGTTTCGTATAACAGAATGCAACCATATTTCATTTATACATTGAATATATATATATATATATATAATCAATGTTGTGTAGAATAACTATTATCAAAATTATGTGTAACACGATCCAAGAATAGTGTTGCATATACTGAAAGATAATGCGGTGTTGCGTATAGCACAAGGTAATATTGGTGTAGAATACAAGACATTAATGAAATTAAAATAATATTTTTCATAAAACCTCGGGGTGTTACATTCTACCCCCCTTAAAATGAATTTCTCCCTCGAAATTCGTCGGTGTTATAAATGGTTTACTGCTCGAAAGTTTGTTTAATAGAAACCCACATCGTAAAAAGGAATACCAAAACATGGATTTAAAAACTAAAGTTTGAAATGTAATGGTTACCCAAATTAACTCATCACTGGGTTTCCATGTAGGAGAACATAGGTGAAAATATGGATATGGAAGAAAAATCTAACCATCAAGTTCTGATGGAGAGTGGTAGAGAACATGGCTATGAAAAAGAAAACAATCGCAAAGCCATAAATTTGTGATGATCTAGGGTACCATTTGATTCATCAGATATAAGATCACTAGGACAACATTTTTGGTTTTCAATATCATTTCCCTAAAGTTGAAAATTTTGAATTAGAAGAAATAATTACTTGATTTTGGTACAATCTCACTGTTGTTCGTGCTTTGAACAATTTCCACTTCATCTCTTAAAGAAATGAAGTTGAATTTGTTATTAGTGAAGTGTTAACAGATCATGTGATAGAATGATGGGTCATTCCATCTGTTTCAAACAAAAGTTTAGAAATAGTTATCAAATATACATAAGTCCGTCTTTGGTGAGGTTAATCATATACGATTCCAAAAATGAACTTATACTTCATATATCAGACCGCTTAATAAAATAAAACTAGTTTCTACTAACCAGGGACTTTCTGTAGGCCAGTGGTATGTGATAAAGGCCCATCACACTTTAGTTGTGGGTTCGATTCCCACAGCCTTGGCCGACGCGATGGGTTGTCGCACATCCTGCAGGTTGTCCTTTTTCTAAAACTACATTATTATAACATCCCATAAACAATATCAAAAAAAGTTTTATCCTTAAACAATACAAATTTATGTCCAACATAATCCATTCCAATCTTTAGACTTATCTAAAATACTTCAGTCCAAGCTCATAGTATAGAGAAAATGATCACGTGAATGCCATCATTTACCCCTCATATATCTTGTTCGTCACATTCCAGTCATGTGAATACCATAATCATGTAATCTCTTGAAAAACGAATACCCATTGAATCTTAGTGAAAACATGAGTGCTGTCAAAAGATAACTCTTTCCACATACCAAAATCCTCAAAATTCTATATACTTAGTCCTTATATCAATCATGATCTCATGAATACAATAAAAAATCTCATTATCTTCTTGTCCCTTCATTATGCGCATATCATCTACTTTACAAAAATATTTTAATCACTTTTTTTTCCTGGTTACCAGTATCATATAATTATTGAAAACCAATACATAGATATTCCAAAATTCCACAATACCATAAATGAGATTCCATGATACTATTTTGAAATCCCATTACATAAACACATAATCATTCCACCACATCGTTGTCATATTCATCATCGCCAATAGTGATCACATGTGACTTCCCTTTGTCCTTTGCCTTAAGCGATTGCTCATGTCGATCATCACTAACCGTTGGATTAGGGCATTTATTAGCATAATGCCCCATTTCCTTGCACTTGAAGCATTGAAGTGTTGGTGGTGCGTTCTCTGCAGTTTTTGCTTTATTCACATCATTAGAAACCCTTTTTCCATTACATTGACACTCAGCTACTCGATGACCTTATTTTCCACACTCAAAACATTTTCTAGTCCCTTTAAGACAATCTCCACCATGCTTCTTTCCACACTTTGTGCATAAGGGAACATTCATCTTCTTTTCACCATTATTCTTAGATTTCTCCTTGAACTCCATCTTTCGTTTCTTGTCAAAACCATGAGATGGATATGTAACACCAACTTCCATTTCTGCCTTAATAGCACAACGCACAATTTCTTCATAGCTACTGAAGTCTCTTATAGCTAATGCCCTTCGAAGACTTGGTTTTAAGCCACTGAAAAATCGATCATCTTTACTTTCTGGTTGGATGATAATGCCATATGCATACCTTGAAAGTCTTGTAAAATTCGCTTCGTATATACCAACAGATTCATCATCCTTCTGCTTCAGCTCAAGAAATTCCTTTTCCATCTTTGTTCAAAGAATACTAGGGAAGTACTTACTGAAAAAAAAAGTTCTTGAACTCGTCCCATTCCATGGACTCAATTTCATCTCTTGGCCTTGTATTCTTGATAATATTCCACCATTGACCAGCTTCACCTTCCAAACGATATACTGCTAAGAGGACTTTATCATGTTCAGAACATTGAATAACTGAAAATATCTTTTCAGTGGTACTGATCCATTGTTCACCAACAAGTGGATCGGAAGACCCACTGAAAGAAGGTGGATGTTGCCTCATGAAGGACTCAATAGAATATTGTTCCCTTCTCTGCTCATTTGGAAGTCCAGAATGATTCATAGCTTGTGTAAGTATAGCAATAAGATTTTTCACTCCATCTCCCATAACATTTGTTTGTTCAGGAGGACAATCATTGCATTGTCCATTACAGTGATCAACACGGTTCCTTCGGGTTCCAGCCATCGTCTAAAACCCAAAAATAATAGCGTGAGAGGCAAAAATCATGCTAGGGAAAACAACATAATAAAGGGGGAGTACCCTTAATATCTAACATCTTAGGTTAAATTCTAATATCATTACCTTAGTTCTAGGACTATATCCAATACGTATAATTATCCTTAGAGACATCCCTAGACATACCTTAGAAATATCTCTAGGGATCTCACTAACATTATCACATCCTAGTTTCCAAAGGTTGACTAAACCTTTCCTCTGATACCAACTGTAGAGACCCGAAGCATGATGTACATTGACATTACATTACTTTTTCGGAATACTTAGTACATAACAAAAACACACACACAAGGACCGTAATAGTTTAGTGTCTTTGGAAACTCGGAATATAATCTTCTAATCGTAGTGAAAGATATTCATCATCTCCCATAAATATCTTCTTTTTTTAAACCTAAATCCTTTCTTTATGTCTTGGGGAAAAAACATAAAAGGGTGAGCTCAAATTCTCAGTAAGGGTAAACAAAAGAAATATCAATCACGTCATATTCATAAGAACATATCTTTTGGAAATATTAACCTGCAAAAGAGATCATATTTTCATAACATGGGATAAATCATAGTAGTGAAATGTAATCCCAATAATCATAACTTAAAACATGAAACTTTGTGGCATACACACATAATCACAGAGAATCATTTCTTATTAGTCAAGACTCATTTCCAATACTATCTTAGTGGACAAAGTCCATTTCTGAACCGAGTCACCCTCGTTTCAGTCCTGTTTCACTGAACCGGTATAACCTACTGTTCCAGCCATGTCTATCTCATGAGATATAAAATCTTTACCCAATGCATTGGAGGGAGATATAGGTCCCACACATCTCATAATGATACCATTCTTATGTGTGCCACAAAATCATAAATCATACATCATTGCATAACCCATGTAATAAAAATGAGAATCTTAAACATCATGACATCATAAAACAATTCATATAAGATAAAGGAATTCATAAAAATATTTCCATCACAACATAATCAAGTAAATGTAATAATAGGGATAGAAACAGAACCCTATATTATCTTATATGGAAAATAATTTTGATAAAATACTTGAACTCCATTCTTGAGGAAAATATCCTTTCTACTTCAAAAACATTTTCCTTTCTTAACATGTCATACAATTTTAAACTAAAAGAAGTTGATTAAAAATAAACTTGAAAACTTGTAAAAAAATCTTCTTGGAAATAATGTTTTAAAAATCCATTCATTCCGTATAAGTTAAAAAAACATTATTCGTACTTTTGTCGGAAAAGTCAAAAAGTACCTCGTACAAAAAAAACGACAAAAGATTCCTTTCATATCCTTTAATAAAAACTCACCGAAGGGTAAAATTGGATTTAAAAAATTGTAGGTGGATGGAAATAATATTACATATTGAGAAAACATGGATGAGGATTATAAAATACACCCTAGTAAATACCAAAGTATAAACAATCTCGGATAAAAATGAGATTGTGATATTTCCCTTACCTTATGTCCGATATGCTTTGTACGTATCCGAACCTCCTATATAATGATTTAAATAATGTCATTAACTTATTACAGAATCATATTCATTGTTATGATATCATATATGGTTCACTTATGACATTATATTACCCGTTCTTTTGTAAATTCCATGTTAAAGAAGCGTTTTGGGAAAAATCGTTTCATTTATCGTAGGTGTTTGGACTTGTTGTTCTTGAAATTATTATTACTTATATCATGATTTAATTACCTCCAGAATATAAAACATAATTTTTATATCATATATATTCATTATATATATATATAATAGATAGATAAATGAAATGAACCACACCGTTCATGGAGACGGTAGTCCGTACGTACGCATGAACGCTGTTTTCCTTTCCTTATGGTCTTGAATGAAAGTAAGTAGATGACATACATATATATATATATACATAAATACAGTAGATTTAACATGTCATATATTTCATTATTATTCATTATATATACTTTATAATCATTCATGAATGGTTAATGTGGAGAATGAATCTCATCGCGTCGTGGAGATGGTAGTCCGTATGTACGCACGAGCGATGATATCGTTCTCATGATCGTGAACTTGTGTTGAAGTGTATGTATAATATTTCATTATCAATATAAATTTATAATAATCATATATAGTTACTCATTACACCATTATACCAATCCAATTAAGCTGGTGGCGGAAAATAGATTACACCACGACCTGGAGACGGTATTCCTTACGTACGCACGCACAGTGATTTTCTTTTTCCGTAGGATGGATAGAAGGTTAATTATAGTTGTATCATTTTTATAATAACATATCAGTATATTATAAATACTGATTTTATTACTTTATCATGAAACAACTAAAGAAGAAGAAGTTGAAGAAGAATGAAATTGAAAAAGATCGGTAATGGATATTACCTCTTTTTGACGCGCCTTTTCTTAACCTCCACTTAAAGAACTAAGGATGGTCTTTGAAGAAGACCAGGACCTCTAGGATGATACTAGGGAAGTGTATAAGAGATTTTTTCATGGGTTTTCCGAGCTTGAATCCTCAAATTAGTGTGAGGAGGAGAGGGAGGAGGTTCCCTTTTATAAGGGAGGAGAGGGGCACCTTAGGAAAATCTCAAAATATTATTTTATATTAAGGTCAAATTCGGTTTATAATGGTTCCAAAGGGTCTTATTTAGAAGCTAATGTGGTTATGGGTCGAAATACTCTCGTCCAATAGGATTTAGACAAGTTTAGGTTATTATTTTAACCTTATCAATTAGATTTAACTCTAAGTCAAATAATTTAACTTTTACAGTGTCTTTTTGTTTTCTTAAACTATATGGTTAATAAACATACTATATCAAGCCAAAAGAACCCCAAGTTGTTTATTATTAATATATATAACCTTATCTAAGTCATTTGGCCGAGCCTTATATTTTTAGGAATAAAATAACAGTTAATAAAAGAATATTTGTTTTAAAAACTAATTTATGTCAATTTTGACACTATTTGGTACATGATTTTTATGAAATTCATAACAGAATTATAAGTTCTAACCAAGTTACTTAAATAAAAAATAACATGTCATATTAACCTAGAAAATTAGTGTAAGTCATAAAAATTCTCAAATTACATTTATTTGGGCATTTATAACATCAATTATGTTAATATTTTCTTAAAAAGGTAATTACTTCATCATCGTTGTGTCATAAATAATTTAATTTATTAGATTTCTAAAAATTCTAAACAAACTAATATCATGTAGGAAATCTTTTTATCTTTCCAATGAATATTTATAGTCAAATATATTCCTTATATAACACCATATACAAATTAATTACTAAAAGAATTTTGTTTATGTCTATTTTTCCTTTACATTAAATTAATTAGTCTAAATTGTCATTATCACTTAATGGGGTCCCAAAATCTACCCAAAGATGCCCATGGTCATTAATGACTCAGACAATAATTTTTGGACAAGTGTTAAGGTAATTTAAATTATTATAATATTATTTTTTAACCCTTATTTACCGGATTTACCCTTAACCATGGTAAATAAAATATTTACCGCAGTAATTATTCAAAATGTCTAAAAATAAAAGTTACCTATTTACACAATTTGAACATCCTGATTCCAAATATGGAATCCATTTTTCCAAGTTCAAAACACATAAGTGGCAGAAATTAATTTAAAATTAATTCCCATTGTTAAAACAAAAAGCGTGTTTTTAAGAGATAATAACTATCAAAAGATTGGCACTTGTTTATGTCTAGTTTAATTGTGAAATTATGTCCAATGAAAAACATTGAATTAAATGGTAAAAATATTTTCTAAATATACTTTAAAACCACTCAAATTCATAATTTATCAATATAAATTATTTTGATTAAAAAAGTTGTTTTTAATTAAAAATTAGTAATTTTCACTATTCATCAAAATATTACAGTTATCTGTAAAGTACCAAAACTTAAACATAGGCTAAATTCGATATTCTGAACCCAAAAATGAAGTCTATTTTACTAAATTCATAACATATAATTTTCATTAATTAATTTTATAATTAAATCCTACTGTTAAAACAAATAGCGTGTTTTTAAGAAATAATATCTATCAAAAGATTGACACTCGTTTATGTCCAATATCAAAGTGATATTAATTACATTGACCACCATTGGATCAAATGGTAAAAATATATTCTATTTATACTTTAAAACCATTCAATATTATAATTTAACCGCATAAGATATTACGATGAAAAAAGTTGTTTTTAATTAAAATATAGCGTGTTTTTACTATTCATTAAAATATGAAAGTTATCGAAAAAATATCAAAACTTTATCTAATGTAAATTTTTATGTCCTGATTCAAAAGAAGGATTTTATTTTGTCAAATTGAACATATAAACATGTCAAAAACTAGATTTAAAGTGGGTGCGCCATCAAAAGGCGGCAAAACTGCATTTTTTGAAGAATACTTATTTTACCCGAAAAAATTTATTTTGTTCTTATACCATGTTATAGAAAATGTGTAAGATGAATAATAATGTTATAAAATTCAAAATTTAGTTAATAATATTCATAATGGCTAGTTCATGACAATATTATAATAATATATCATTGTTTATTAAAACCTGGTATTGCGTACAACACACGCGATCGAGGAAGGTCGCGATTGCGTGTAATGCAAGCCAAGTTAGGGTTGCATGTTGTGAAAGAATCATTTGTTGTTTTGTATAACAGAATCCAACCATATTTAATTTATACATTAAATATATATATATATATACTCAATGTTGCGTAGAATTACTATTATCAAAATTGTGTGTAACACGATCCAAGAATAGTGTCGTATATACTACAAGCTAAAACGGTGTTGCGTATAGCGCAACGTAATATTGGTGTAGAATACAAGAAATTAATGAAATTAAAATAATATTTTTCATAAAATCTCGGGGTGTTACAATAAGGTTCCAAGTCATTCTGATGATGTTGTTGATGCTGAACCTAGCTTCATAGGGTCTTATTATTCCACCCCTAAAAAGTAATATGTATAGGGGATAAGAGATAGAGTCAATTCGGTTTATGAGTAATGTGTCTTGGATATCCCTATTGGTGAGGATGTAGTGATACTTGAGGCTATGTACCATGAACTGTTGGATCTGATTAACACATAAATTGATATTCTAGGATCCCTATAGAAGTTAAAGGATTTACAAAAGGAATTATATGGATTTCAGTTCTATCATTATTTCATTTTCCAAACATAGTTGATTTTTATTTCAACTTATGCTTCACATTAATGTTCTGTAACGACCCAAACTTTAATTAATGGAAGTTCCTCTTGATCTAATTAAATGCCTTATTATGGTTATATAAAATGTGAAATTTATTTTTTTTATGTTTATGGATTTTAAAATACCATTATGAATTGTGGTCGTTGCTAATATAACAACTGAACAGTGATCACAAGATTTGCTATAAATATCGGGCTTTAACAAATCCAATTTACTCAGAAAATTGATGCAATGGCCTCATCCAATAGATTTTCCCCATATGAAGCCCATTTGTCAGAGCTCAGAAAGGAGGTGGAATCATTGGGATTCACTATTGACCAATCCCAAGCTGAGCTTGAACACGTTAATCTTGAATGAAACTAACTACTGGAGAAGTGGAAGTTAATAGAGATTACCACCCAAGCGATGTTATCTGAGCCACCCTAAGAGTCTGTCACCATCACACACCTTAACCTTCGGTCTTATGCGGGTGTTATAAGGGGTTATGTATCAAGACCTTAGCACTATGAATATGTGCATTATTTTTTTAATATAATAATTAATATACATTCATTTTATTATTGTTACTTTTTAAATAGTTTTTAAAGTGCATATAGTATTTTTATTAAATACTCATCTATGAAATCTATTTTCATGAATTAATCGTTTTTTGAATTAAATAATATTTTAATAATATTTTATTATTATTATTAAATTAATTTTTATTTAATATAAATTATTGTATAATTTTATGAATGTAATTGTAATTTTTATTAAGGTTTTAAAGCTCTTTTTGTCAAAACCCATGAATTTTTTATAAATGTCAGTTTTTCTTTTAAAAGTAAAAATTAACATATTTATAAAATTAGTTAGATTAAATGAATATTATATTTGGAATTAGGACTTAGAAATTATCCAATGGTGAATTTTTCATAATTTTTCGAGACAGTCGAATTTTTGGGTAAAAATTAAATACCGTTTAATTATATAATGTGTTTCATGACATCATAATGTCCCAATATTGATGTAATAAAATAATATAAACATTATTTTTGGAAATATATATGTTTTAACATTAAAATAATGTGATTTTGGTTTTGATTTATTTATTTTACAAATCTTTAGTGGATCCTTTACATCTTATAAAACATTCACTACTACAATAATGGCCATTAGCGACCGCCAAAAGCGGTCGCTATAGGACTTTAGAGACCTCCTGGTGATGGATTTGGTGGTCACTGTTTCTTCACCGGTCAAGATAAACAAAGACCTCCAATGGTGGTCGCTAAAGCCTCTCTTGATATATAGCATATTTGTGCTGTATGGATGACTGGTGGACTCAGGCAGGGGTGATGAGGGATGGTGAAGCTTCGACTGCCGGTCATGGCGGATCTGCAGCGGCCGGAGGGATGTGTGGTAAGTTTATGGTGCTTATGGATGGTGGTATGATGATGTGGGGGATGATGGAGGTCACCTACAAGGGGGTAGGGGGAAGTGGGGGCTGACAAAGGTGGTGCCAGGGGTGACCAGATGAGGCGGTGTGTCAGCGGGGGAAACTCTGGGTGGCGGCCTGAAGTTGCAGCGGCGAGGAAGGTAAGTGGAATGAAAGGGCAGGAAAGATCCTGTATTTTTTTTAGGTAGGATTAGTGACCACCATTGGCAGTCGATAATAGTATTAATAGCGACCGCCAATGGCGGTTGCCCGTGTTCAGTGGCACAGAAACTCAAAATTCTAGTAGTGATTTTGTCTTTTTAAATTGTTTTCCTTGAGAGCGTGACTCACCTCCACATAAGGAACCCTATTTTTTTAAGAATTTTGGAATTTGTAATTATAAAATATTTTTTTCCACTCCCATTTTTCAAAAACAATGGGCAAAAACCATGGGCTGGTTTGTGATTTTGATTAGTTTAATGTGAGGTGTCCCAAACCTAAATAATAAATAATTCCTTCTCCTTTCCTATATAAACCCAACCAAGCATCCACTTCCTCTTCACAAAAAGCCTATGAAGTTTTACCAAACCCTACCATCATCTCTCTAAAATCCTCCCAAGGCACCCCAAGCTAACAATAAGCCTCTCTCTAGTCTCTTCCAAGCCTTCGAAAGCACACTTCCAAGTAAGGTATTTCTTCCTTTCTCATTTTTCATCCAATTTTCTTTAAGTTGTTATGCCATTTTGTTTTCAATTAAAAATATTGGGGTATTTTTTCACACCTCCCCCATACTTCCCTATTTATGTTTGGAGGATGGGATACCCCTTTATCTCTCATTAATACTTCCCATGTACACCTGTTACCACGTTGAAATTCCTTGAGGGATTTGTCTCTCCTCTTTTACATCAAATTAATTATTTTGTATTATGAATCTAAATTCCATTACATTTGTTGGTACATGTATCTATATGAACCCCTTACTTTCCATTTCATGTACATATGATGATACATCCTCTTCTCTCTCAGCAACCATTTTCATGAATCCTTATGTCATGCCATTGTGCTGCCGAAATTGCACCGCGTTTTTTCCAAGCTAAGATCATCGTGTAGTGAAAACAATACCCATGTCTCTATCAAGGGTATTAAACTTTATGAACATGTATATATTGAATTGTACTTTCATGTATTTATACCACATTACTTAATCATGGAATAAATTATGATGTGGATTGATTCCATGTTTTATGATCCATGTGGCACACTTATGCATGAAATTAAATGTTTAAGAAAGGTGTGCCCTAATAGTGCTCTAATGAATTGTGTAAAGTATAGTATCATGATACATCATATGCAATGAGTGTTGAATCATACTAATTCAAGTGAAATGAGGGTTTACTCGTGATTCATGTGCAATGAGGGTTTACTCATTCTCCATGTGCAATGAGCCTTGGCTCATGTTAATTCCATTTTATGATTATCATGCTTTATTATGCCTTTATGTTCATGTTTCTCTTGTTCTCCAATGATATGACTATTGTCTAACTTTTATTGTATTCCTCATGTTATTCCATGTTTATTCCCTTACTGGGCTTTATAACTCACCATGTTCTTATGCATGTCCTTAGGTTATCCCATGCAATGCTAAGTACGAAGGAATGCAGTGGTCAAATAAAAGAAGTTTTCAATAAATATGTTGTATTTCATGTTTTTATTTGTTATGTATTGATCCTAATCCCCAAAGACACTAGAAATCTCTATCTTCTATTTTGTATAAAGTTAAGTTTATATAATAAATCATGTTTATGTTTTTAATAAAAGCAGGGTTGTTATTATTGCTATTAGAGGATAGGTTTAGTTATTTTTGGGATTAGGATTAAAAAACCCTAGTGAAAGCCTTAGGGACAAGACTAAGTATAATAAAAACATCTCTAGGTTTTGGTGATTATTTTGTAAGTGGTTTATCAAGAAAATACATCCCTGATTGGATATGAGCAGGGAGAGGCGGCTCTGGCATAGATGTATCCTAGGAGTACAACAAGAAAACACCTCTTTGAGCTAGAATCCAACAGGAACTTGTGCATAACAATGGGAATTTCTACACTCTTGATTACGACACTCATGGAGGATTTTCTTTGGTAAATTCATAAGCTTATTATGAACCCTTAAGAATGGAATTAAAAAATGCCCCTAAGAATATATGTTAGAAAGTAGATCATGAATAGAATAGATTGAAGCCTATTGATTCATACGTTAAGGAAATAAAAGTTATTTATAAGTCATTAGTTTTGTCCATGTATTACCCTTTATGTGTTACCCCTAAATTTCTTTTTATTCAATCCAATTGCCGGTAATAGGAGGACTTGGGCTAACAATTGATGTGAAGATCAATGTTATGGATGTGCTAATAGGATGCCCAATCTAATGGGGGATAGGAATTGAAAAAATTGTCATGTTTCTCTCTCAGTTAACTCATGATTTGAATAGAAACATGGGTCAAGAGGAATTTTCAACCCCCCTAAGAAAGAACGAGTCACTATCTAAAGCTTCATGAGACAAATTCCTCTTACTTTTAATAGATAATATGATCCCTCAATCGCTGAACAATGGATTAACTCCATGGAAAAGATCTTCTCTATCATTCAATTTTCTGAACAAGAGAAGGTTCTCCTGAATTCTTATCATATGGAGGGTGAATTTGATCAACGATGCATGTTGATAAAAAATATGAAGCCTGAGGAGGAGATCGAGGCATTGTAATGGAAGGATTTCTACAATATATTTTTCAATAAATATTTTCTGTGCACCCTCGGAATTAAGTTTGAAAGGGACCTCCTTGCCCTCAAGAAGAAAGATGGTGAATATGTCAGAGAATATGATGAAAACATCACAAGACTTTCATGATATACCTCCATCTTTGTCGTTAACCCTGAATGCAAGGTTGACCACTTTATTTTTGGGCTGAAACCTAGCATACAGAAACTATTGGCAATCCGTGACTTTAAAATCTATGAGAAAATTGTCTGATGTGCCCTTAAGGTCTAAATGGAGATCGGAGAATCTCAGGGGTATCATGGGGATAATAAGCGTAATGTGGACTTCAATGCTGGCGGTCCAATGGATAAATCCAACGGTGCTAAAAAGATCCAACACCCCACTTTCAAAAGGTGCAGAAAGAAGCACCCTGGAAATTTCCTGAAGGGGATGAAGAAATTTTTTAGGTGTGGAAGTGAAGGTCACCTAGCTATTAACTACCGACAAGAAAAACCTACGATTGCAAAAGAGGAGAGGAATGCTTCGTTCGAACCTCAAAACATTGTTCATCGCTAAAACTACAAAGAACTAGGGAATATTACGAATCAGTGCTACAGACACTGAAAAAGTCCGTAACTCCTAGAGGATGTTTTGAAATGACAAAACGAAGTCATATTCGGAATTAGAGGCCCGGTCCGGAGGCCTGGGAAGTGGTGCATGAAATAAAGGAGGCCTTGCGAGAAATAAAGCCGTGCGCACGAAGCATCCTCGGAATTTGCGTAATCGAGCCGGTGGGGCGTGCAATTTTGCGTGCCCCAGTTCCTCGCGGTGAAGCTTTGCACGCCGACGGTTCCCGGCGCGGAAGCGTTCGCGTGCTGCCTGGATTCCACACTATCCGATACCTATAAATAGAAGGTGACCCCAAACGGTTTTGGGTTACAGAATTTGGAATGGCTCTCGTGCGTGCAATTTGGACTACCCTGCGCGCAAGATGACTTCCAAGTAATTCCTCTTTTCACGCAACCTTGCCCTGGGGTTTGCCTTTGCGCGCAACTCCACTTCCTTAAGGGAATTTGAACACTCCTCCTGGTTCTTCCATTGCGCGCAATCCTTGCCCCGTGCGCGCAATCCCATTCTGTGCGCATAATCCCAATCCATTGCACGCAATTCCCTTTTGTGCATGCAATCCCAATCCTTTGCACACAATCCCCTTCTGTGTGTGAAATCCCAATATTCTGCGTGTAATCACCTATCCACGCAATCCTTGGGTCCTATTGCACGCCATCCCGGTGTTTTGCGTGTAAACCTTCTCTTTGCGCGCAACACCTAGGACCCTTTACTTTGACGCCCCTTGGCTGCCTCTCCGCGCCGGCACCTGATGTCTTCCCTGCTGGGAATGCAAGCCATGTGTTGTTTTCCCATACGGCCTTCCAGGCTCATACGAAGTAACCTCAAGGTCCCTTTGGCGGTGTTTCCCGTTGCGTTTCTTTTTCCTTATGCTTCTCTGCATAGGCACACTAACGGCTATTGTTTCTTCGCATAGCCATGCTAACGTGGACCCCTCAATGGTTCGCCCTGAGGCCCCCTTCACTACGGCCATGCCGATGCCTTCCCTCCCACAAGGGGTAGAGGGCATTGGGCATGTAAGACCTAGGGGTGTAGAGCGAACCCACCTCGTCCAAGATGCAGGATGATAAACTGCTAAGCACCTCATCCTTAACACATGACGTTAAACTATAGTCCGACCCCATGCTTTGCACGCAGGGTCCCCCCGTCTCGGACATTCTTTACGCCCACTCGTCTCCACGGGAATGGAATCTTCCTTGCATGGAATGATATCCTCATTTTTGGAGTGGAGTTTGTGCACGGGGGAAGGGCTGCCTCCGAGTGTAAGCCCCTAGCCTCTCTTGCAGAAGGTTACACCCATGAACCTCCATACTTCCCCCCTTCCAAGGCTAGTGGAGTCCCTTTCCTACTGCACTTTGTCGCACCCCGGGCCTCCATCCTGGAGGAAGAACCGGCACCAAGGGCCGCTAACCACGATTAAGCCCTTGTTTCCTCTTTGGTCTGCTCAACGCGTAACCCCCTTTCCACTTCTCATGGACGCACCCTTTGTGACGTGATCGTCTGGTCCCTACTGCCTCTTGTTTCTCACACCGAGCATGACTCACGTGGGCTTAGAGTAAGCATCGACCACGACATCCTCCTATGGGCCACCTCAGAGCGTAAGCCCTATCCCAGTGAACTACGTGGACTTCGATCCATGCTAACGCATGGTATGCTGGAAGCCTCCATGAGGTTCAAGCCCACCACCTAGTTGTTCCAACCTCTCCACGTTGGTTCCCCGACCACCATGGGCCACCTCAGAGCGTAAGCCCCATAACCACTATGGGCCTCCTCAGAGCGTAAGCCCCTAATTCCCTCGTCCCACATGACGTTAAACTGTATGTCATCCCGCATGACGTTAAACTATATCTCGTCCCGCATGACGTTAAACTATATGCCCTGAACTACGTGGAATTTGATCCATGCTAACGCATGGTATGTAGGAAGCCTCCACGAGGTTCAATACCATTGCTCAGTTGTTCCGACCCCTTCGCGTCGGTTCACCAGCACCATTATGGGCCGCCTCAGAGCGTAAGCCCTGTATTCCCCCTCTTGGGCCATCTCAGAGCGTATTCCCCATGCCTCACACCCACGTCTCATCCTGACCTCCCCCTCGAGCCCGCGTCCCTTGGGAAGCTCATGCCCTAGCTCAGATATCTTATTTCCTCCAGGATCCAATCCATGCGTTCATTCTCATGGTTCACCTCTTCAGGTGTCCCACCGTACCACCGAACAACGCGGACTTTGATTCCCTGCCATGGGGATACGTAGGAAGCCTCCACGAGGTTCAAGCCCGTTACTCCATCATCCATCCTGATCCTTACCCTGGCCGCCACATCCCGGTGAGATCATGCCACCCAACCACACTCCATGGTATTCGGGGAGCCGCCCACATGTTGGCCCCAACATCGGTGTTCCCCCTATGGGGTCCTTCAATCTGATCCACTCTCAGTGTTCCGATCAGTCCGATTCATCTCCGCAAGATGTTAAACTCGTGACATACCCCGTTTTAAACATGGGAAGCTGAGGAAAACCTCATATGGTACACAATCCTCGCATTCTATGTGGGATGGCTCGGGCTTCTGCGCCCTCGAGAAGCCCTGTGATAAGGGACAGAAGAAAGATATCCCAATCCCTAGCGTCATTACATGCCAACGACACCCCAATGTGACCATTCTCCTCACCAGAGGTTGCTGCCCCAACAAGACCCCATGGAGCGTCTTGATGGAAGAAGTGTAATTAACTGGCATCCATGCAGATATGGCGCTGGGAATGAGCTTCACGAACCCATCTTAAATCTTTGAGGGAGACCTAGACTAGGTGACGAGCTCCGAGGAGGAATCCACGAAAGGAAGAACCGACATCCCATCATCTCAGTTTTGATCAAGGAGCAGACGTCCCTAAACAAGGAATGGATGACACCCGCCTTTGGAAAGCATGAATGCGGGGCAATAAGCCGCGCATCCTCCCATGCGTGACGGACACGCACGCGGGCCCGACGTAAAAGCGTCAGAAAAAGAAAATGGTGAACCTGACATGAAGCTCTTCTCCTCAATATGGAGACGGGTAGCGTTCGGGGTGTCTGAAGATTAGCATGTCACCAGGTCCGGGTACCTATCACCGAGACGTGAAACCTGCCAGGGGTTGAGACAATCCGGATGTTGATCACTCCGTTCTGTGACGTCGTCAGCGTGGATCCCTCTCTCCAACCACGGAAGACGGAATGACGATGGGCTATTGGTTGTTGATTTCTTTTCCTCTTAGTACAAATGGGTTCATCTCCCTGCTTACAGGAATCAAATCGCTGCATCCGGAGCTCGATCGCCACCTGTCCACCGGTGTAGGGGCATGGGCAATACCAACGCGGCCACCCCGCGCGGTCCTGCCTTTTCCACAGTCACTCCAACTCTGACCACCGTAGCTGCCGGGCGCTCACGCCCCCTCTCCCCGTCATAAATCATCCAGTGATGAGTGATCAACGACCTGGTTCATAGGTACGATGAGGAAGGGATTATCCCCACCAGGGGCATGGACCGTTTGGATCTATAGGCGGTTGCGCCTCACCATCGTCACCACCCTCGAGGGCCACGCAGGGAGCCACCGGTCCCCAATCCGTAATTCAACCGCTTCGGGAGCCTATCCCTGGAGCACCTTGACACATAACACCCCTACACCAATGAGGCGGGGGATGTCTGGGTCCGCCCGATCCGAGACCCGTCCCAGGGGTTAATGGTAAGAACCCCCACAAGGCTGCATCAACGTCGCCGCCCGAATCCACGGGCCAAGGAGCATGTAGTCTTTGTGCCCGCACCACCATCTCCAACCCATATGACCCGACGCCAGCATCGGGCATGAGCAGAAGAGAA